>OY282508.1:28044538-29244538 GCA_958295605.1 Ajuga chamaepitys | reverse complement strand
GAGAGTGATAATACCTTCTGGCTGGACTTCACCCTGGGTGAAAGTTTGTAGTGGCCCGGGGGCCGGCCGAAGTTGATCTCGGGAAATCCCCATTCTTTGGAAACAATCGGCAAATATAACACTCACCGCGGCCCCATTATCCACAAAGACCCGCTTTACCGTTATGTTAGCTACAGTCATGTCGATGACAATAGAGTCCGTGTGAGGTGTTATCTCCGGAACGGGCTCCCTATCCGTGAAGCTAACAGTCTCGGACTGATGGAGGTGTTTATGACGTGGCTCCTCGGGAGGAGGACGTCGAGCTTCTGCCTTTAATGCATGTCGTGAAGCCCCAGTGGGTAGGGCTCCATATATCACGTTTATCACGTGAGGGGGTGCGTTGTCCCCGGGTCCCCCCGGAGGAGGAGGTGGTGGTGGTGGAAGACGTGGTTGCTGGCGATTGCCAGAATCTTGTCGTGCGTAGTTATTGGGCCCCTGCCGGTTATTCTGCCACGGTGGCCGATTTTGTTGAGTGTCCCGGTCATGGTAACCTCCGCGGTTATGAGACGAACCCCCATTGTGGTTTGCCCGAGGTTGGTCACTAGTTCGAGCTACGTATTGCCGCAAGAGACCCTTCTTGAGGCATTCTTCAATCTCCTTGCCGAGTTCTCGGCACTCCTCTGTCTCATGTCCGTGATCTCGGTGGTACGCGCACCACTTTCCACGGTTCCTCTTTTCAGGAGGCGCGGTCATCCGCGGGCAAGGTCGCAGATCGTTCTTGTGGATAGATAGGATTTCAGCTCGTGACTTCGTCAATGGAGTCAGTTGTGGAATTTCACTTCGGGATTCTGAACGCCCCGGTGTCAGGCGAGAAAATGCACTAGGTCGAGCACTAGGCCCAGCTTGAGCCTTGTCAGATTGCCGCTTGCTAGCGTGTTTCTCTCGCTTCTGGCGAGTCTGCTCCTCGGCCTTGGCAAATTTGCACACTGTTTTGAACAGTGCTCGAGTTGTGACTGGAGTGTTCCGAGCTAACTCGGTGTGGAGTGCTCCGGGGCGGAGTCCATTCATAAAAGCGTTGATGGCCACATCGTCGGGGCAATTTCCCACCTTGAGGCTTACCGCTGTGAAACGGTCCAGAAATTGGGTAACGGTTTCACCGTCCCGCTGTTCCATATTCATGACGTCGGCCAGGGTGGCCATGGGCTTCGCCCGTGCTTCGAACCGTGCCCAAAAGTGTTCGGCGAGTTCTCTGAAGGAGGATACGCTGTCACGTGGGAGGGAATCAAACCAAACCCGAGCTTCGTCCTGTAAGTACTTGGGGAAAATCTTGCAATACTGGAGGGAAGTGATGCTATCATGGCTAAGCATGCTGTGCCTAAAAGCTCCAAGAAAATTGGCCGGATCTCCTGTGCCATTGTAAGGTGATATGGCTGGCCGTTTAAACCCTTCGGGAAGGGAAGTGGCAATGATTTCCTGGGAGAACGGTGTGATGATCTCTCCATTGGCATCAAGGCCCAGGATTCTATCCAGTTCAACGTTGCGTTGAACTCGCTCATACTCTTGAAGATCCAGAGCATGAGGATTTGCATAGCGAACTCTCTTAGCCGCATTAAGTGGACGGCGACGATCCGCATCAGTAGGTTCCTCATTGCGAGGTCGCGATTCATTAGAACTCCCATGGTCCTCGGAAGAACCAGGTCGTTCCCGTCGTCGATCATGGCGCCTGCGGTGCCCAGGATCTTGTTGATCACGCGAGCGTGGTGGAGGCACCACGGGATTAGCATTATGGCTAGCAGGCCCCGCGGGACGTAGGCGATTAACTGCCCAATCTTGAAGGACATGTGCATGCTCTTGTAAGAAATCTTGGAGCAGTTCTGGGGTAATTTGAATGTTTACCGGTGGTTGAGCAGCAGCAATATTAGGGTTTTGCAGGTTTTGAGGGGGTGGAGGGTTTTGATTACCCTGATGATTGGATGTACTCTCTGCCGGCAACTGCCTCGGCGGCAAGATTTGATCCACGGGTGGATCCTGGTTAGATTGAGCACCGTGGCGGGATTGATTCTGACGTGTTGTCACCATGACTTCCGAAGGCACTGGTATTGCAAAAAACTACCTTACAGTTCCCACAGACGGCGCCAATTGATAAAGCGCAATCCGGTAACCACACAATTAAACAATAATCTACGTAAACAGAATGTAAAAACATAGGATTTACGTGGTTCGATCCGGAGATCTACGTCCACGGGCAGAAAATCCCTCTTGCCGAGGTATTTCTTTCTCTAGAATTTAGAGTTTACGGATAGTATTACAGAATACAAAGTGCGAACCCTAATTCAGAGTTCTTTTCACCTATTTATACTACTAAATCACAACCCTAACTAAATCCCTATAATCTTGCCCACCAAATCTGCATGGCAGTTGGGAAAAGATCATGGGCCTTGATACACGGAACAAACCGCTCACTGGGCCGGCGCGCGTTCCTGGGCCTGCTGGGTCTACGCATAGTGGGCCTTTACGCTGGGCTTGTGCATGCTGGGCCGATCAGCGGGCTCAGGTATTAACCCGACCCGAAGTAACCGGGTTATCCCTATCATCCCTTAATTAAGCATTATCCATTCATCTCAATTGGATATTCATAATTGTGGTGTGGGAAAATAAGGGTGGTATACTTATTTGATGATTTATAGTGTTTAATGTGGTGTACCACTTAGGAGGTAATAATTGCAAGGCCTTACATAACTTTATCTTATAACATCGTCTTCTTGTGCCGGTCAAGTGAAATATGAGCAAGCTCAGTTTCCTTTGGTAGCTTTTCCTGCATTGTGCATAGAACTTTGTTTCCCCTTTTTAAGATGTTAGCTTATCAAAGTCTAGTAAAAATATATGTGCATATAATTAAAGAGATCTAAAATAAATAAATAAATCAAATTAAATATAATATGCAAGGTTTTACGAAAATTCGGGTGTTACAAGATATACCCTCACCTAATTTAGGGGATAAATATTTGACCAAATAAAAATATCTTTGATAAATTAAAAAATAGATTTTTTTTTAGGATTGAGTCCAGGGAGAAAATTGGTAGAATTGGTGAAAAATATGTAAAACGTCAATTAATAGGAAAAGAAAAGAACATCCTAAAACGTCAATTAAGATGGAACGGGAGAGTACTTATTTATTAATTATTATTTTATTAATCAATAATAAATAAAAAAATAAAAATTAACATGACAAGAAATTGAACTTCTAACCTCTTAAAGATAATGACACAGCTATAACCACTAGGCCACATACAACTTTATGTGTTTAAATGCATAGTTATATATATGCATATATTAGTGTATACTAAATAAGAAACAAAAAATATTAATGCAGCGCATGGAGAGAGGTTGAACACAGAACCTGCACGCGTGCGAACTAGTCTCTAACCACCAGGCCCACCACTATATTAGTAGCCAAACGCGGCGCAGTTTATAGATACAGTTTCGGAAATTTAAAAAAAAAAATTAGCGATCCCGCGCGTGAACTTTTTATTAACTATATTTGAGCATTTTTTTTTAAATCCCTTTTTAAATAAAAGTGGTGTACAATAAACTCTATTGTACACCATATGCACCTAAATTTCACCCATAATTGATTATTGAACCCATCTCATCAGGTGGGTTTATTTCAATCTTAGGTAGGGGTGCTCACGGTGCAGTTTTGCGATTTTATTCAATAAATTTAAACCGCACCGCAATATGCGGTTCGTTTCCTATTTAAAGTTACACCACGGTTTATGTGAAAAAAATAAGTACGCAGTTAAGTGCGGTTGCGGTCTGTTTGTGGCGGTCTTGCGGTTTCAATCAAATGTAAAAGTAGAAGCACATAATTACAATCTACAAGTAAATGTAAAGATGAAAAATATCAAACAACATATTAATATAAAGAAGTTGTGGTTCTAATATGTGATGTAGTAAGAAAATACAACTATACAAACATATATGCGAACACATCAATTTATGGAGTACTTATTACAAAATTCATACTGTATTGACTATTGTTGGCATGATTGCTCAATCGATATGACAAGAGTCGGGACCATATAGCTTAGATACATACTAAACATATTAACATATAATGCAGTGCGATTGGTGCGGTTATTAAGCAAAAAATTAAGTGCGGTGCGATTTTTGTCAAAAAAAATTAACTGCGGATTATCTATAAAAAAAATTAGATAGCGGTGCAGTGTGGTTTGATTTGGGTGGTTCAGACAGTTTTATAAATTTATGCTCATCCCTAAGAGCACCTCCAGTGCTTCTGTATAATGGAGATAGTGCAAAGTAAATGTGCTTAAATGGTGTGCGCTACTGTTGCTGTATTATGCAGCTGCTGGGGGAATTGCTGGACTATTGGCGCACTAGTTGCGCCTGCGCCACTATATTTCGTTTTTTTTAATAATCTATTATCCTTATTTTATTAAGCTATATATATATTTTTTTTTTTTTCATTTCCTAATAATAATTTAATTAATAAGAGTTAATTTAAGATTGTTTTACTTATATAAAATGACAAAAAATATCTAGTTTCAATAAAAGAAAATAAATGGCTGAAATTACAACAAATCAAATAAAATTACGCATTATAAAATTACAGCAACTAGAAAAATAAAAAAAAAATACGAATTCTTAAATAAATACAAATTACTGAAATAGGAAACACAATGTTTGCTCTAGAAAGTTCCGAGTCCACCTCCAACCCCTCCAACATCAAGAAAATAATCTCCAAACGTATTAAATTGATTGTCATATTGTGTTGCTGCCTGTGTTGCTCTCCACTTCTGTAAAATACTTTGTTGCTCCGCTCGGAAGTACTCACGCAGTACGGGATCATTAATTTTATCCTACTTCATCCTCAAAGTTCTATTTTCTTCTTATATTATCTGCTTCAGCCCTTTTGTTTTGTCCCGTTATTAGTACGTCTCTAAGTGCAACATTTTCTTCTTTAAGTGTTTGCACAAACTCATCGTCACTTTCATCTTCTTTCCTCTTCAATTTAGATTTTTTCACACCTTCGGGTCGTTGCAATGACGAACCACCACCACCACCACCACTGCAATTGTCATCACTCAAATTTATAGAAAATGAAGATAACGTTGGATTAGGTGAAAAAGAGAGAGTGTCGATATTATTTTCCCCAGTTAAATCTTCAGACTGCACAAACACTTTCATAATTGGCTACACGTGCTGAAATTTAAAACCCAATTTATAATCTAGATGTTGCTTGATCACAGCGTGCACAATTTCTAACTATAAAATGTTAGAAAATAATGTGAGTTAGGATATATTATTTGACAAAATAGAACTACAAAAGAAACATAAAAATAATAAACTTACTATAGTTTGTTCATTTGCACCACTTGGATTACGTAGTTCAACCTGACGTATACATCCATTGAATTTTCTACAATCTTTGAGCATGGTTAGCATGCGACATTGCAATGATCTTTGGTAACGATCTTGCATCCCAGGTGATTTTTCAGCATGATAATGCTGTGAAACTCGACCCCAGAATACATTTTTTGATTGATTTATACCTGTGATTGGATCTTGAGAGATGTCAAGATACATTCTAACGAGAAGCTTATCTTCATTATCAGTATAATTAGAAGTGTGTGGCTTAGGAGGCATTTTAATTCAGAATGTGCAAGAGATATAATGTGGGAGAAGAAAATGGTGTGGCATCTTGTTATGATATGAGTCACATTTATAGAAAGATCGATTGTGCTTTCTACTTTATTTGTAGGCTGAGATTTAAAGTCGGAGAGTTATCAACGGCTCGTGGTGAAAGCACACGGATTGTGCTTTCTACTTTAATCGTGGGGTTGAGATTTTTCGATCGGAGAGTTATCAACGACTCGTGGTGAAAGCACACGGACTGTGCTTTCCAGTTTAATCGTGGGGTTGAGATTTTCCAGTCGGAGAGTTATCAACAGCTCGTGGTGAAAGTACGCGGAATGTGCTTTCTAATTTAATTGTAGGGCTGAGATCTAAAGTTTTGGAGATTTATCAACGACTCGTGGTGAAGGCACACGGATTGTGCATTTACTTTAACTACAAGACCGGAATTTAAATCTTCTATATATTGAGCATAAATCAACTATTTGTTCCACACCACTTTGCTGAAAGCTTTCTTCACTTTCAAAATTTATCATATCACCTTTAGCTTTATATCTTTTGCTTTTTACTTTACCTTTTCTTCTTTTCAAACACCACATTGTTTGTCTGGAAGAAAGAAAATGAATTTTCAGTTAGGAGGCAATTCCACCATATCTTCTTCTTCCTCTTTAAGTTCATCGGATGATGAGCCTCAGGAGGCTTTGGATTTAGAAGAACAAATTATTGTTCAGCAAATAAACAACAATAATCGCATGCTAGCTGAATATCTTAGGCGGCGGCGGCGGAACACTCAACCCACTCATGGAGGCTCAGTTCCGGGTCGTAGAACAATATGGCGTAATCGAGAAGAAGTGGCCAGGAACCTTTTCAGAGACTACTTCTCTGAAATCCAACATATAATGAAGATCCGTTTCCCCGGCGTTTTCGGATGTCCCGGAGTTTATTCCTCTATATTGTTGACGCTGTTAAAAATCATGATAACTATTTTATACAGCGAAGGGATGCAGCAGGAAAGCTTGGTCTGTCTACTCTCCAAAAGATAACAGCTGCATTTTGAATCCTAGCGTATGCAGTTCCAGGAGATGCAACTGATGAATATATCAAAATTGGAGAATCTACTGCAATTGAATGTGTAAAAAAAAATTTGTCGTGCTATTGTGGAAATATTTGGGGAACAATATTTAAGATCGCCCCACTGCTAATGATGTTGCTAGATTACTCTATATCGGTGAGCAACGTGGCTTCCCAGGATTGTTGGGAAGTCTGGCTGCGTTGAGGTGGAAAAATTGCCCAACAGCATGGGCAGGACGATATTCTGGCCGTAATGGACATCCAACAATCATCCTTGAGGCAGTTGCAGATTATGATCTATGGATATGGCATGCTCATTTCGGAATGCCAGCTAACAACGACATTAACGTGACTGAAACGTCCCATCTTTCTCAAACCTTGCAAGAGGTATTGCTCCTCCTGCCAATTATGTCATCCAGGGACAAGAGTTCAACATGGGCTACTACTTGGCAGATGGGATATATCCGAAATGGGCAACTATTGTGCAAACTATACATGAACCAACTGGTCCAAAAAAAGAACATTTTGCAAAAAGACAGGAAGCGTACAGAAAAGAAGTGGAACGTGCATTTGGAGTCCTCCAAAGCCGATTTGTGATTGTAGCAAATCCAGCTCGTTTTTGGAGCAAGAATGATTTGAAAGATATTATGACTGCGTGCATAATAATGCATAACATGATAATAGACAATGAAAGAGAATCCAATGCTCCGATTGACGAAACAAGGGAAGTGCCAGCTCCGAACATTGAATTTGCTGAAAATGATCATGCACATTTTCAGAGTTTTCTTGATCGTTTTAGAGAAGTTAGAAATGCAGAAGCTCATTATAAACTTCGAAATGCATTAGTTGATCATTTATGGGCTCGACTAGGTAGTTCTTCGTTTTAAGCAGTGTAATGTTTGTTTGGTTGTAATATTGTTATGAATTTTAATTTATTTTGAATGTTCAGTTTTCAATGATCGTCCAAGAAACTGTAAAAGTAAAAATATAAATATAACATTTTATATGTAATAATATTGCATGCATAATATAATTTATAAGTAAAGTAATATAATTAATTGTGAAAAATGAATTTTAAGGAATATTTTTTTTAGTGCAAAATGTAGTGCAAACTACTGAAGAAGAGGTGCAAATTTTGCTGTAAAGTAGAGCAAAAACTTCTGGAAAGTAGTGCAAATTGCTGGAGATGCCCTAATCTTGGGATAGAGTTGGGAGAAACTCTCTATTTACCCTTAAGTAAAGCACATGTTCCTTCATTTTCATTTTCGACATAAGGATACTCATTTACTGGAGAAGACAATGAAACGATGGCTGAGAAGCCATGGCTGACCACAGTTGGAAAAATTATTGTCAGGAGAGGAGAATATTGGAACAACATCAGAGAAGCCATGGCCAACCACCGTCCGGGAAAGGTAGACGTAGCCTCCTTTACCAAGGTAATTATGCCTCTTTTCATTATTGAGCAAAACTTACCACTGATTGCGAACTTGCTTCATTTTTTAATAATTCCCTTCTATGTTCGCTCACTTGAAGAGTTCGACTTGAGGGTATGATTTCGTAATTTCAATCCTTAAATTATTATCGAATTGTTTCTTTTTTGTTATCCTGTGATTTGCATTGTCCATGTAATTGTTTGCGAGCTATGGTATGTGTCTTCGTGTGTGACTGCGTTCTTTTGCTTGAACCTTGTAACTTTGTTAAACTATATAAGCACTACAGATGTGTGATCTGGTGTTCTATTCATTTTTTTTTATTTTGTAACCAACTTTCTCAATTAAAAAAACTCAAATGGTAGGCAACAGTACTTGATCGACCGTAGTGAATATATAATGGTGACTGTATGTTGCTCTGGCTAATATTGTGAAAAATAGCAGCTAATTTATTGTTTTTGTTTATTGAAGCATTTTTTGGCATGAGATCCATAAATAATGGATATTAATAGTCAACCTTTGCAGGTGGCAACACAGGATCAATGCTTTTTGTTAACCACTGTAGTTACAATATAAGGTTGTTTTTTATTGGAGCTACTGCTATTTGGCATTACTTTGTTTATGTAACTAGGTTAGAAACTAATATAACTTTATTTTTGGTGGCATGTAAGTGTATATGAATGCTTATAGATGTCAGAATGTGAATTGCAATCTGTAGTAACTTTATCTTGAGCTTTAGAGATTTGAAGCATGTTGGTTGTTAATAGATTACTTTGTTTCTACCTCCTTGCACCGAAAATTAGCAACTTTAGATTGTTTTTAGCTTTTTATGGAAAACATAATAATTGCAATATTTTGGTAAATTTACATGTAACCATTGTTTATGGGAACAAAGTAAACAATGGATCGGATTTTTTTAATCGAAAAACTGAACATTGCAAATTTCTATTCTTACTTAATATAAAAACAAGACAGTATATGCACATATGTAGCCTGTGGTTTTTTCATATTAATAAATTTAAATCAAAATAGTAACTAAAATATCAAAACTACACTTGAAACGTGATTATGAGATTCACTCCTCTTTTTTCCTCAACTCCTTTTAATTATCAATCAATTTTTGTTTTCTTTTACTTTTTTACTTTTCTCCATATAATTAAAAAGTCATATAACTTTTTCGTCTCAACTCTACTTTTTATAAAAATAATACTAAATTAATGCTCTTTTCGTGATCTTCAATTTGAGATCCCACACATATATATATATATATATATGATTAAATTCATTTATTTAAATAAAAAAATTTAGATAATTCCTAAAAAAATTAAGGACTAAAGTTAATTTTTACTCTCTCCGTCCAGAATGAAGTTGCACATTTCCTTTTCGATACGTCCCACAACAATTTGCACGCCCTAAAAAAAGGAAATGTATCTCACAATCTCCACCCTTGATCCACCTTTAAAAAGTCGACTGAAAAAGAAAAAAAAAAACTACATCTTCTTAATATGTATGCACCCTTAAAAGTGCAACCCTTTAAAAAGTCGACTGACAAAGAAAAAAACTACATTTTCTTAATATGTATGCACCCTTAAAAGTGCAACTTCATTTGGAACGGAGGTAGTATTTTAGAAAAATTAAAATTATGACATGAAATAAGGAAGAAAATTGATTAGACAATTAAGATTGATGGACTGATTGATCGAAACGTGTTGATTTTATACTTTTAAATTAAACTACCTCTGCATAGCATGGGCAAAAAATTAGTAGAAACAATCACTAGACATGATCAATTAATTTGTGTTAGTCCTAACTCCTAAGGGTAGTCCATTGGTATGGGATTGCCCCTCATTCCTGGTCCTGAAAATAAACATGCCCTCGGTATTGTAATATATTTGCTATTATATTAAAAACAATATGGGATTGCCCCTCATTCCTGATCCTAAATTTAAACATGCCCGAATTATGTATAGTACTAAAAAAATTTGTTAAAATTATTTCAAAATTGTAAAATAATTTTTAAAATACTTTACTTTGAATAATGACATAAAAATGTAGTTGACTGATCTTGGGAGATTTGTTTCACGATTTCATCCTAGATTAAGGATTGGGGTGAACATTTTTTCTCATCTACCTTTAATACTAAAAGAGGGTTGAAAGAAAATAGGGGAAAACACATGTCTCATTCATCTTATTTTGTGGTTCTTCCTCCAATCAATTTTATTTTTCTTTTTTATCAATTCTTTTTTTTTTTCTTTTCCTTAATGAAATATTATGGTCTTATAACTTTTTCATTTCAACTCAGTTTTCTATAAGAAATATATCAAATTATTAATCTTTTAATGATCTTCGATTTAACATCAATAATGCATATATTATATTAAAATATTTATACTTTAAGTGTAAAATACATATTTAGGATGATAATAATATATTTTGATTTCTAAACATTTTTATCTAAAATTAAAATATGATATAATTCCAAAAATAATATTTTTTAACATATTAAATTTTTTTAGAAGATTAAAATTATTTTATTTAATTTAATTTTACCACCTTTTTTTTTTTTTTTTTTATCTTAATAAGTTTTGGATAGTTTAAAGTATTTGGTTTAAAAAGATTCATAAGAAAACCCAAATTTATTAAGTTTACACTTTACAATAGAAAAAACCTTAAATATATTTTTTTAAATGATTTGTTAATTGAATTATTTGCTTATTATTATTATTTTTTTTTTAATTTATTTTTAGATACTTTAAGAGAAGGAAAATTTATGTTTACGTACGAAAACAGTAAGTTAATTCTTTTTTATTTGAATATGACATGATAATATAGTTTACCACTCATATATTTAAGTAACTAAATATGTGTAACTTCTTATATTATGTTATTTAATATATGTGGCTTTCATACGATAATTATTCAAAATCATTGACATTGTTTAGTCCTTATATGCATATGTAATTATTACAACCTGTACAATTCATTACTGAAATAATAGGGAGAGATGAATCAAATTTCAAGTTTATATTTAAAAATTTGCTTAAAATACTCAACATTATCACATCATGTATTTAAATAATTGAATTCACAAAATTTATGAAAATATAATTGGTAGTTTCAATTTGTGATAATGAAATGTATTAAAAGTAAAAATATAGAGAATTTAATAGTCAAAATTAATAAAAATTTAACCAGTTGTTTCAATTTGTGATCATAATGGAAGATATTATATATTAAAAAAAAAGCACATGTTGAAAAAGATATACAAGGAGGAAGAAACATAATTGGACAAAAAAAATCATCTATCGATTTTATATTCTCAAAAATATATAGACTATACTTTTTTTTTATTATTATTATTATTATAAAGTCGTGCATCGCACAGATGGACATCTAGTTTTTATAAATTCATTCTCCGTAATTTTAAAAGTTCCCAACTAGATTGACTAATTACAGTTTTTTATTAGATTCCACTAATTTCCACCCAAACAATACATTTTCTTTAGCCTTTTTTTTTCTTTTTTTTAGGCGTATTAATTTTGGCTAACCTCAATCCATTAAAGAGCTGATAAATCAAACTTATATACTTCCTCAGCGGACAGTAGCTCAACACTCCTACAACCCTTAAACATATACACCAATGTTTTCCCGTCAAATGACGGGACATAAACCCAAAAGACGGTAGTGAGCAAGACGGGTCCAAGTGCGAAATTGACGCGCTTCAAAGCTTGGTGGATTTTCAGGTCCTTCCTAGGTAACATTACATTACGGTGATCAAATTTTTCTCAATAGGATTATGGTACAGATTTGTTCCTAGACTGACATATTCTATTTAGGAATGGCCGCGGTTTTTTATTACGGCCGACATCTTCACAAGGCATCCAATGGTCGATATGGATTTTCCTATAGCACGCTGCAAAACTGCTTGCAGATCTAAACCATCCCTCCCTCCAATATGCAGCGAGGGTATTGAATGTGGAAGTATGGATAGGTATGAGGAGCTAGATTCAATAAGCAACGACTCATTTGGCAACGCGTGCAGCGATGGCGTATGACGGAATTTCCGAAACCATATGAAGAGAAATCGACATCATCAACTCTCTCGGACCCACCACTGTATAGTTGGATTCAAGCAACGCTTTTGTGGACGAGTGTAAAGGAGTTTCCATTTTGATGGAGTACGTGGAGAACAATCTCAAAAGGTACATGGATGCGAGGAAAACACCATTCACTGTGAGTGAGGTAAAGTTTTTGATGAAGCAGTTGCTAGAGGGCGTCAGACATCCTACATAGAAGAGGGTGATGCATCGGGAGTCAAGTCATCCAACGTACTCATAAACAACCATCGGGACTTGAAGCCATCCAACGTACTCATAAACAACCAAAAGCAGTTGAAGATATGTGATTTTGGGTTATCACTTAATTTTGGGGAAATCAGGGAAGTACACCACGGAGGTAGTGACTATGTGGTATAGAGCACCAGCGCTTCTTCTTGGGGTCGTATTCATCTGCAACAGGGGCGGAACCTAGAATTGATAGTTAGGGGGCCGACAAACATTAATACACATGATAATAAATATTAAATATAATATATTTATTATTTAAATAGAACATTAACAACATTTATTATTAAATATGTTAGAAATGTATCATTATTCATTAGTTATCAATATATTAAAAACTTAGAGTATTTTTATTGTATATTATGAAAATTATCTACGTATATTTTAATATTTTATAATTTTAGGGGAAGGCCAAAACACATATATCCTTCAAAATAATATATCATAACATAAATATAGTAGGATGGGGTGGGGGTTGGGGACCAAGGCCACCCACCCATAGATGTATGTGTGGTCTGTTAGGTGTATAATGGCGGAGCTTTTGTTGGAGGAGGAGCAGCTTGGGAGATATATAAGGTTCTTGAGACGCCGAGCGAGGCTGATTGGAGACGCCAAGCAAGGCTGATTGGCCATGTTTCTGGATATGCAGGGAGCAAACTTACGGTTGTGCAAGAGCCTAATAATCTGCTCCAGTAAAAGTTGGGTGCAACTGGAGTTACGGAAGCTGGATTTGATCTACTTGGGCGGCTTTAGACATACGACATGTGATCAGTTCAAGGAGATCGAATGAGACGTAGTTGCAGGTTGTTTTTTGAATTGTTTTATTTGATTGGTTTATTCTATCAATGAAATTGTTTTTCTCAAGCATGTATTATCCAAGTGCCGTGACATGTATATAACTAAAATATAACTTATATATGGTTAACGTCCACATTACAAGAGGGTGAATAGAAAAAGAGTGACGTGCACATTACAAGAGGGAGCCTATTAAGAGCTCCGACCCTAATTACTTGATAACTTGGTTGTGAAGTTAGAGGGCAAATTGAATTGATTACTACTGAATGATTGTATTCTCAGGCCAAGTGAGACAACTTGTGTGATAGTTAAAGCTTTCCTGGAAGCTGGTAAAGTGAAGGAGTTAGTAGACTTTTTAATTAAGATAGAGAAAGAAGACTCCCCTGTCTCTGCTGATACTTCATCTATTGTCCAGATCATGAATTTCTGATCTTCTAGATGAAAAGCGCTTGGCTGCGATTAGAGCTAGTTCATCTGTGTATAACGCCCTTCTAAAACTAAAAGCATAGCATAAAGAAAATAGAACTAGAAGAGATGCTCGTAGCGCTGGTGTTCAATTGGATGGAAGTTCTTATCAAGCGTCGATCCAGTCTCGGGTGCTTGAAAAAGATATTGATTTGCTCAAGGAAATGAAAGAGGCCAAAATACCCAGAAAAAGCAAGCTAGAGTCTGACATGTTAGTTGAGCAATCTACACAGGGCAAGGATGCTCATTTAATGTCAGCTTTTGCTGGAAATAAAGGAAGGCCAAAAGATTGATTTCGGAGTTCATGATTGGAACAACGTGATTCACTTTCTCTGTAAGAAACGACTAATGCGAGATGCGTTGAAGGTTTTGAAGAAAATGATAAGATGTATTTTGTTGGAGCAAAAAAAGTACTAGAATGATTGAGAAAGTTAAGATGTTTGTGCAAATGTGGCTGGTATTGGTGAAGTAACAAAATGAGATGCCTCAGTCTAGAAACAGAGGAACTTAATATCTGGTGTAGGGACACTTATGTGCAGCTTAATTTTCCTGATGTCAGGTTGGCTATTATGTGATCCCGATAAGTTCTTCCCTATTCCTACTGACATTGCTTGCATTCCACTGTGGATGTACGATGCATAGGCAAAAAGATAGAAATTTTTTTTCTTTTGCACACATTTCATGAATCCAATGGAATGCAAGCATTCCCAGTGTGGGTAGGAAATTTTTTCTCGTTATCCTGTCCTTGATGTAAAAAAATTACATTTGGAGGTATTGCAAGTAGTGCAGGTCCTAACAATATTTGTGTCTAAGTCCAGCGAAAATAGATTCTTAATTTTCTTATATTTTAATTGTGCAGTTGCTCTTTTATTGGAGGTAAAATATTCATTGATGTTGGACTAATTCTTATTTTTTATTTTTAAGCTTGGATATTTTAAAAGAAAAGTAGCACAAAAAAACCATATAACAATGCGCAACAAAACGCAAGGAGCTTTTTCCATGTTTTATGTTATGTTTAGTAGATGGGTATACCTAAAAGGTAGGGGTGGTTCGGTACGGCATACCGAAAATTATATCTCATACTAAATACCGTACCGAAAATCTCGGTATTAAGAAAATTCATACCGATACCATACCGAATATTTCGGTATACCGAATTTTCGGTATGGCACGGTATAATACCGTTCTATACCGATTCTAACACCAAGCCTCACAATTCCTCTTTCTTTCTCTGGTTTGAGCAAAGTAGCAAACCAACATACCAAAAAGAAAAAAATCATGAATCACTTTCCTGTCTCATTCAACAATCGCAAGCCATTTTCTAGTTTGAACAACAAAATACAAAATACAAATTCCAGGTAAAAAAAAAGGAAATGAAGAAGTTTCGCTAATTCAAACAATATCAAAGTAACAAATTCATAAAATAAAAAATAAAAAAACAGAGAAGAAAGAAAGAAGATCGAGAAAGTCGGGATGCCGTCCCGCCGCTTTTCCACAGCTACCGCCGCCGCCGCTCCTGTTACTCTAGACGCGAGGAACGTCGGCCACAATACTAGATCTGGAAGTGTTATGGTGTGTGTTGTTGTTATCAGAGAAAATGGGGACAAGTGGAAAAGCTAATCAAAAGTAAAAGTCTAGAAGATAATTGCAATGGATACAGTATATGCAGAAGTTGATTTGAGAAGAGAAAATGAGAGAGATGAGAGGAATAGGAGAGACTGAGAAAGAGGCGCAACAGATAACATAAAACCCTAAAATTGAATGGGGGCTGTTTGGGACAAGGGTTGAGGAAGAGTGAATTGGGGCTGTTTGGGAGTCAAGAGCTGGGAAGAAAAACTTTATTTATGGCAATATATTCGGTATTTCGGTATATACCGAAATACCGAAAAAATGAGATTTACCATACCGATACCGTACCGAAAATTCGGTATACCAAAAATTTCGGTAATTTCGGTAATTTTTCGATACGGTATGTGCGGTATTTCGATATTTCGGTATTTTTCCCCACCCCTACCTAAAGGAACACATTGTGCTTGGGCACAATTTCTTTTTGTGTGTCTTTTTTGTTTTTCTTTTTTTTTTTTATCATCTACTAATTACAATTACAAATATAATTGATAAATACCACAAGACGAAAAATAAATGTTAACTATAATTTTGAAGCAATCTAAAAAAATTGACGTCTTTTTTATTTTTAATCGTAATCGAGCTTTATTGTTAAAAATTAAATTATCGTCTTTATAAATAATTTTTCATACATTTACTCTTCACTTGCCATCTCTAAAATTGCGGTATAGTTTGAAATCCATGGAACCCTAGATTTGTTTTGTTTTTTTAGGAAATATTGGATTGGATCTTCGAAGAAGAGATCTTTAGTTGAGAACATAAATATACAAATGCTTTTGCTTTTCGTTCTTTCTAAATAAGTAGTAGAAAGTAAAGCATCATGTAAAAGGGTGAATAGCAAACAAAGAGATTACAGATCTACTACACAACCTAACTCAGTCCAATGGCCTTCCATGTTCATCACTTTACTGGGCCCACTTGCACGCTAAAACAATTAACGGAATGCAAATAAAGGAGTTATTTGCGATTGTACAAATTTAGGTGAAAGGACCTAATTTACGTAATTTTTTTTAACTATATGTTCATGTGACAATTTTTTACCATATAAAGGGTAGATATTGAGTAGGTTATAAATTAAATTATTGGATAAATTATATTAAAAATAATATCTTAAAAATTTAAAGGAGAACTACCGTTGTGTGCTCCCTAAATATAATCAATTGTATAAGTAAACTAGAAAAATATTAATAATTTAGATAAAATCAATAAATTAATTTATCAAAAAAGGAAAAAAAAAATCAAGATATAATATTTCTATGTTCATTATATTTTCTGGCATCTTTATCACTCTTGTACATAACAATACATTCATTTACTTTAAGTTGAACAATATAATTATTTATTTTATTTAATTAAGTTGAACAAGACATGACTTTGCACATTGCACCCATATCGACGGCTCCGCCAGAAATGGTAGAAGCAGTTCGAAAATGGTGCTCGGATACTAATCAGTCTCGCTCTAGATCTTCATCTATTCCAGCCCGTAGAGGGGCACTCAAGAAAATCAAGTCCAACGCCAAAAGTAAAGCAATGATGGATATTACATCGAAACCTAATGTTCGGGTTGTTAGCCAATCAAATAATGATGCACTTCGGGCCATGCATAAAGCAGCTTCGGGACGATGGAGTGATGACATTGAGTTGAAAGACCCTCCTGATCAGCACGGTCCTTGCCCGGGCTGGATATGAGGCTCCATTTATTTTTCAGTTTACCCGCTCTGCGTAGCGTGGCTTTTTGTTAAGCTTGTTAGCCTTCTAGATTTTTCGTTGCTTATGTTTTTTCTTTTTGGACATTTTTTGTTACTCTTTATTTTCTTTTCTTTTTATATAAAAACTATTTAACTTAATGATGTGTCTTTTTGTGGTATTATTGTGTTATTTTAAATTATAAAATTGGGAAATAATGATTGGGCAGTTGAAGTCCCTACAAATGAGGAAGTTACTTAAAATCAACAAATGAGATTTTTTTTATACTTTTCTCTTAATATTTAAAAGTCTTATAATTTTTTCGTCTTAACTCTATCTTTTACAAAAAAATATACCAAATTAAACTTCTTTTCACGATCTTTGATTTAACATCCATTTTGCATATATATACTTAAAATATTAATTTTAAGTGTAAATTATTTTTTTTATTTTGATTTTAAAAATTTTTGTATATAAAATAAAAATGTCAAAAATTTCAAAATAAATTATTTAGAAGACTATTTTTTTTACTTTAGGTTAACACTTAACAATTTTATCATATCAAACATGTACAGTGGATTAACTTCCGATATGATAATAATGTTGAGTTGTTTGTTCTAAAGGAATAAAAGATATTAATTAATTAAAGCATTCAGTAGCTTAAATTAATTGATGGACGTTGAATATTAAACAGGGGAAAAAATAACAGGGAGCCATATATCATAATATGGATTATGATGGGTACTTCAATATTAATTCTATAATGGAATGAATTAATACTAATGGGTTAGAGTAATATTGATGACTCAATATTATTGATATCTAGGCCCATTGGGATGCCAAAATTCTATTTTTCTTAAAGACCAATTGAGTAACCCAATAGAAGTTCATTAACTAAGAGGATAATGATTAATTAGAAGTAGGAGATATAAAATAAAAGATATGGAGAAATCTAATTCCAAATGGATAGTATTTTATCCATATTTTCCCTTCCCAAGTGGGAGAGGATTTCGATCCTATCCCCTCAAAGAGGGTTGATTTCTTCGGCCCCTCCCCATTATAAATAGGGGACCAATTCCGGTCCCGACATATGCATAATTGAGTGGTGTTCTTTGTGAAAATTAATCCTTCCCCGAATGTTAAAAAGTTGCGAGCTTGGACTTTGGGAATACTCAAGAAGATCTTTAGGTTGAAAGGATAATTCTTCTCAACAGTGTCTCGCCGATTCGAAGGTAAATACGATAAGAGATTTTTGCACTTTTGGTCCCATAGGATATTTGATTTTTTCATTTTGGTCCTAAAAGTTGCAAAATGACCCATTCGACTGGCCAGTTGCAAGAATAGTCCTTTTTTGCAAATATAGTCCCAAAAAAAATGCAAAAATAGTCCCAAACCGTTTCCACCTAACGTTTAAGGCACGTGTGTGACACGTACTCGTTTGCTGACGTCATAATCATTTTAAAAATATTAAAAATGACGTCATAATTTTGAAATTTTTGCAGTTTTGGTCCCATTGGACACGCTTTATTGTATTTTGGTCCCAACTCTCTCACTTTTGACCCCATTAGACTTAAAAAATATTTAAAACTTATAAAAAAATCTAAAAAATCTGAAATTAATGTAAAAATAAAAATAAATTTATTCTAAAATTTATTTAAAATATCACAACAGTAACCGAAAATATTAAATTTAGAAAAATTAGTTTTCGAAAAATTGAATTTTTATAAAATTTTAAAAAATGAAAATTTTAAGTTTATTTTTTTAAAATGTTAAAAAATGAAAATTCAACTTGTTTTATAAAATTAGATTTTCTTAAAACTTTATTTTCTAAATTCTAAATAATTTTATATGTTTCATAAATTCTTTTAAACTCTTTTAAGAAAATTAATTTCTTCCTAAAAATACTTCCAACATTTCATAGATACTTTTACATATCTTAAATGAAATTTTTTAGATTTCAAACTATTTTTTTTTTAATTATTTATCAATCTATTGTTCGAATAGGGAGAAAAATCTCAAGTTGACGATAGGTTAATTATTTACAAATGCTATTAATTATTTCTGACATACGCACGTTAATAAAATGAGAACAAGATTAACACGTGAAAGAGAACAAAATGCAGACAATTAATTTTAATTCATATAAAATCATAAAGCAGATCATTGATTTCAATTCATAATTTTCTAGTTTTTCATAATTTTCATATTTTAATTCAGAATTTAAAAATATTTTTCGAGTTTTTACATAATTTTTATAATTTTCAGATTTTAATTCAGAATTTAAAAATATTTTTTTAGTTTTTACATAATTTTTAGATTTTAATTCAGAATTTAAAAATATTTTCTAGTTTTTAAATAATTTTCATAATTTCCAGATTTTAATTCAGAATTTTAAAAATATTTTTCTAGTTTTTACATAATTTTCAAATTTTAATTCAAAATTTGAAAATATTTTTCTATATTTTACATAATTTTCAGATTTTAATTCAAAATTAAAAAATTATTTTTCTAGTTTTTACATAATTTTCAGATTTTAATTCAAAATTTAAAAATATTTTTCTAGATTTTTCATAATTTTCAGATTTTAATTCAGAATTTAAAAAATATGTTTCTAGTTTTTACATAATTTTCATAATTTTCAGATTTTAATTTAGAATTTAAAAATATTTTTCTATTTTTTACATAATTTTTATAATTTTCAGATTTTAAATCAGAATTTAAAAATATTTTTCTCGTTTTTACATAATTTTCAGATTTTAATTTAGAATTCAAAAATATTTTTCTAGTTTTTACATAATTTTCAAGTTTTAATTCAGAATTTAAAAAATATTTTTCTAGTTTTTACATAACCTTCAGATTTTAATTCAGAATTTAGAAATATTTTTCTAGTTTTTACATAATTTTCAGATTTTAATTCAGAATTTAAAATATTTTTCTAGTTTTCACATAATTTTCAGATTTTAATTCAGAATTTAAAAATATTTTTCTACTTTTTACATAATTTCCAGATTTTAATTCAAAATTTAAAAAATATTTTTCTAGTTTTTACATAATTTTCAGATTTTAATTCAGAATTTAAAAATATTTTTCTAGTTTTTACATAATTTTCATAATTTTCATATTTTAATTCAGAATTTAAAAAATATGTTTCTAGGTTTTACATAATTTTCATAATTTTCAGATTTTAATTTAGAATTTAAAAATATGTTTCTAGTTTTTACATAATTTTCAGATTTTAAAAATATTTTTTTAGTTTTTACATAATTTTCAGATTTTAATTCAGAATTTAAAAATATTTTTCTAGTTTTTACATAATTTTCAGATTTGGTACCAAAAGTGCCAATTTTTTGGGAATAATTCTGCAACTGTAACCGGGGATTAACATGCATATAACGTTTGGGATTAAATTTGCAAAAAACTTAACGGTTTCCATAACAGAAGGACTATTCTTGCAACTGTCCAGTCGAATGGGGTCAATTTTGCAACTCTTGGGACCAAAATGAAAAACTGAGATGTCGTGTGGGACCAAAAGTGCAAACATCTCAATACGATAATCCCTTAGTTTCACATTTTTAGGGCTTATTGTATGACTACTGTTATTTAATTGCATGAATTGTGTGATTTGAATGTTTTATTTAATTTATGAAAATAGATATTCAAATTACATCACGAATAGATCATTGACACAATTCCCGATTCTCCAACAGAATGTTGCAAAAGCCCACGATAATATAAATATTTAGAATGTTGTAAATACTTCAAAATTTTCATGTTATTCTTTAGGTTTGTACACTAGGAAAAAAATTATGATTCAACTTTTTTATGTTTTTTTAAGTTCATTAAGTAAACTCAATTTAGCTCCAAATATTTTTAGGTACGGTCTTGATTTCTCTCATAATATATTATATTAGTAATATCGGATTATCTTTAGACTTTTTTTAGAACTAGTTAATTACCTCGGGACTATTTTTCGAGACTATTGCAGATCCGTCTGAAATATTATTATTTATGACGGAATTATTAAGAAGGCTAATTAATGAAAAAATATTATCTGTGTTAATCATATCATACAAGCACCGACAAGCCTAACACTTTCCGAATGGCAGAAAATGCCAAGAATCAGACAAGTAAAGTGTAGTTAAAAATGGGTATCTCTCTCTACAGAAGTAACAATGTTAGTAGTGATTGGCATCGAGACTATTCTTCGATTTTAAAGGTGGTTCCAACACCTTTTTCTGACCCACAAAACCACTCTCATTCCCGTACTTGGGACTCAGGCTTTGAGCTTGAAATGCATGCAATGCTACTCCCATAGCCGTCATTTTTCTGGAGATTCAACTTCTCTTCTTCATTGGCAATGCTCCTCAGCTCGTAGGCTTCGGCTGCTTCAGAATATTACACTTCATTCATAAGGAGAAAAGTTTAATTTAAAGTCTACATCCAATTATCTCGTGAGAATTTTAAATCACGATTAAAAAGATAAAGAGCGATATTGTAAACATATAAATATAAAGGACTGGTTTGGAAGGAATATACGTTAATGACTAATTTTACAATTTGCGACTACCTTTATGCACAACATTTTACTATTTTGGTGAGATTATAATCTACATAAACATATAATACTAAAAGAGAGTTGCATAAAAGTAGGGAAAAACGTCCCACAGGTTTTTCACTGATTTTTTTTTTTTTTTAAATTATTAAAACTGCTCTAAAAATGTTCACTACGTGTATTATTAAAAGAGAATCCCTAAAAAGGGAAGTGAAATTGCACACTTTTCGATTCGATCGTTCCAAGCAAACTTGCACACTTCCTAATAAGGAAAGTTATAAGACAATTTGCACCCTCAAAATCTCCACTCTCAATCCACCTTTGAAAAGTCAACAAAATCCCCACAATTTTTCTTAATGTCCGTGCAAGATAAGCCGAGACGGAGGGAGTACATATTTGGTGGTATACACTTTACAATTAAAAAAAGCTTAGATATATTTGCTAAAGTTATTTGTTGGTTGCATTAGTTTGCTCTTTTTTTTTTTTTTTTTTTTTTTTTTTTTTCTATTTGTGAAAAGAAAATTATGTTACCTACAAAAATATTAAATCAATTATTTTTTATTTGAATATGGCATGATCTAGTTTACCACCCATATACTTAAGTAACTAATATGTTTATGACTTATTATGTTATTTAATATATATGACTTTCAAACGATAATTATTCTAAATATTGGACATTATTTTGTCCTTATATGCATACGTCTTTATTACGATCTATGTAATGCACTGCTGAAATAATAGGGAGAGAAATGAATCAATTTCAAGCTATATATAAAATTTTACATAAAATATTCAGCATCACCAGATCATGCATTCAACTAATCAAATTTACAAAATTTATGAAAATATAATTGGTAGCTTTAGTTTATGATAATGAAATGTATTAAAAGTAAAATATAAAAATTGAATAGTCAAAATTTATGAAAATCTATCTGGTAGTTTTAATTTTTGATAATGGGGGAGTTTTAAATGTAAAAAATACGCACGTAGAAAAAGGATATGTAAGGAGGAAGAAAAATAATTGGACAAAAAATTTCAACCCTTGATTTTATATTCGCAAATAATATACAGGTTGATGATTTTATTATTATTATTTATTATTGTAATAAAATAAATATTTATCCCGTGCATCGCACACGTGGACACCTAATTAATATTTAATTTGACACACAAATTAGTGTAAGAGAGTAAAAGACAAAGTTAATTTAATTACTTACTGAATGTTCCCAAGTAAATTAAGGTCTTTGACTCTTTGTTGCCTGCAACTCTTTCGACTCCCACGCTGGTGATGTCTGTTAATCGTAATTAACTACACAAATAAATCTTCAATTATTGAACGATTGTACCGAGGATAATTCTTGCGGTGGACGACATACGCGTGGATACTTAAAGTGGTGAATCAATCGCTCAACTCTGTCTGATTAATTACGCACAAGTAAGTAATTCGAACTTTAGCGTAATCAATGTTCAACGTTTAATTCAGTTATAAATCACGATCATAATTCTCGACTGTTTATTCCGCTGTGTACATTGGATGTAGTCGAAAATTACTAACAGTGGTATCAGAGCCCGGGGCTTGATTTATAATTGATTTAAAACTTCAAGTTAATTGTGGATTAAAATTTTGACAATTGAAATTCTGCAATTTTGTTTTGGAAATTAGTTTTGCAGAATTAGATTATACATAGTTAGTTTTGGATTAATTAACTTTGCTTAATTAGTTTTGGAAATTATTTGCATAATTTTCAAAACTGTTGGACCCCTTGCTTAAATTGATTCTGAAACAATTTTGAACAAATTCTTAAAAACCGATTTGTTTACAAACTAATTGTTGACCATTTATCAACAAGTTTTGAAATCTGGGTTTTAAATCATCTCTCTTACGCAAACAAAAAAAAATCACGAAACCCATTGAGCTTGAATCCTTCGCTCCGGCAGCGGCGATGCTGCGTTGTGGTTGCGCCAGGAGGGCGGCAGAGTCGGGCACGGGGGCCTGCCACTGCTGCCCGTCGGACGGCGGCGGTGCTCCACTGCTCCTGTTGTTGCGATGGCGACAACAGCAGACCGGCTGCGCTGCAGATGGCGGCAGTGATAGGCTGTTGCAACGCTCCTGACGACGGTGGCGATGGGCTGTTGTAGCGTTGCTGACAACGGCGGCGGCGGCAACTGCTGCTATTGCTGTTGCTGCGCGCCTGCTATCCTTCGGGGACGGCGTTGGTCGCGGCGGTGGTGCAGCGGAGGCATGTGTCTGGTGCTGCAGATCATGCTTGCTTGACGGCACGGCGGCCGGGGCTGCGGCGGCGTTGGCTGTTTTGCCCAGCCCAGACCCTAATGGTTTTGGGCTGGATTCTGAGACTGGGCTAGGCCGCAAATTGGGCTGCTGTTGCACTAGGCCTGGACTGGGCTCAGGGCCTAAGATGGGCTGGACCTATTGACATTTTGAATAAATTGGGTTGATATTCATGTTGGGTTGGGCTATGATGAGTCTGCTGATTTAGGCTGGCCCAAATTTAATAAAAGGTCGGGGTATTAAAATTGGGCTTATTAATTTGATTAATTAAATTAGATTATTAATTAGATTAATTCGTAAATCCCAATTACTATATAAATTTGTTAATTAGGTTAATAAATATTGTTATTATTATTTTGAAATAATAATAATAATAGACATATACATTTATGTTAATTTGAAATTAACATTAAAAGTATACTTATATTAATTTGGAATTAATATATATATATTAATCCAATAAACTAGTATTAATTAGATTAATAATTTTTGGTGATATTATTAATTTTGAAAGAATAATACTAGACTTATATATGTATATTAATTTGGAATTAATATTAAATATATTTATATTAATTTGGAATTAATATATAAAAATTTAATCCACATTTAATTAAGAATAAAATTTTAATTGGATTAATAATTTTATTCCAATTATAATTTTATTCGTTGAGCATTTATTTGACATCATATGTGATAAGCTATTATTTGATTTTATGCTTATTCCATTTACTATAGTAGTTAAGTCTGCGTTATGTTTGGGTAGGCGGCGCCCAATACATTCAGTCCGCGACATTATGTATGGGTAGGCGGCGCCCAATATGTGTGGTCCGCATTTCTTATGCCTGGGTAGGCGGCACCCAATAATTGTGTTATAATTTAATATTAGATATTAATTTAAACAGTTAGTATCACATAACAATTCCCCCCTAAAAACAAGTCTTGTTTAGGAACAAAATGCGTCGTCCATCATAATTGTTTGAGATTCCTAATCTTTTCGACCACGAGTTTTACACCAAAGTGTTTACTCTAAATCAACAAGACTCGGGCTCATTCATAGATGCACAGTTGACATCGTGTGATGGAATTGACTTGCTTAAATTATTTTGAGACGCCAAAGCGACCAAAATAATTTGAGGACGCAATATTAATTGGATTAATAAACCAAGAGTTGCAAAATTATTGTTGCAATTGACTTAGAGGCCTACTGAGTGATATTATTGTAGTCATCAACCAAAGCAGAGGTTGCAGTAATATAGACTTGGATCTTGGACCACTAAGATTTATAATTGTCATAAATTCGTATTTTGTGTTTGGGGGCGCAAAATATGTTAAAATTAGTGGGAGCTAATCATTACAATAAACCCTTGTTTTGATTAGTGATATGAACATGATCTTTATTTACTTTATTCTAATTTATTTCCCGTTTGATTATTTTCTATTCAGATAAAATGTCGAATTTGGCTTATAAATGTTTGATGGAATCAAACAAGTTGACTGGGTCTAATTTTACAGATTGGCTCTGTTGCTTGCACTTGGTGCTAAGGCAAGAAAAGGTTGAGTATGTCTTGGACGAACCAATCAGTGCCATCCCCGACAAGACTTCTCCTGAGTATGCTAAGTTTGACGCAGATGCTCACAAGAAGCATGTTGAGGATGCCACGTCGGCTCAGTGTGTCATGTTGTCCTCGATGAGTATTGAACTGCATAGGCAACATGAGCACATGCTCCCTTATGATATGATAAAATACTTGGAGAGTCTGTACGCCTCACAAGCTCAGACAATGGAGTATGAGATACTCAGTGACCTCTTTAAGTGTAAACTTCATAATGGGGCCCAGGTTTCAGAGCATGTATTGAAGATGATCGGATTAATTGAGAGGTTGACATTGATTAGAACGGTGTTACCCTCAAGTATCTCAACTAATCTGATCCTGCAGTCACTTCCTAGTTCTTTTGAAAATTTCATATTGAACTTCAATATGAACAACACGAAGGTGACTTTGCCTGAACTTCACAACATGCTTAAGACCTATGAATCTTCTACATCTAAAGGCAAATTTGTGCTCATGGTGAGCTCTTCTGCGAACTCTTCCAAAAGGAAGAATAAACAGAAGAAGAAGAAGAAGAAGAAGAAGAAGAAGAAGAAGAAGAAAGCATCTAGCGGTGCAGCCTTGAAGCCTAAGAGTGGAGGGATTCAAAAGAAGTCGAAACTGCCAAAGGATGAGTGTCTATTCTGTCACGAGAAGGGACACTAGAAGAGAGATTGCCCAAAGTTCAAAGCACAAGGTGCATTAGTTGGGAGCTCAGGTATGTTTGTCATTGAGATAAATATGTCTATAAACAATTCACAATCCTGGGTATTAGATACAGCTTGTGGTTCACACATTTGTAACAATGTGCAGGGCCTAAGTGATAGCAGGAAAGTGAGGCCTGGGGAGGTCGACTTACGCGTGGGAAATGGAGCAAGAGTTGCTGCTGAACTTGTAGGGACTTATAGATTAGATCTTCCTTCAGGATATAGACTAGATTTACATGATTGTTATTTTGTTCCTCCAATTTCAAAGAATATTATTTCCATTCCAATGTTAGACATTCAAGGTTTTTCCTTCCATTTTGCAAACAGTAGATGTTCATTTCGCTTAATGGATTGTTTTATGGAAGTGTCTCTCTTTCAAATGGTTTATATATCCTTGAATGTGAACAAAATATTCTCAATGTACAAAACAAACGAACTAAGCTAAGTAATACGAATAATAAAACCTATCTTTGGCACTGTAGACTTGGTCATATCAATGAGAAAAGAATAGCAGAATTGAGAAAGTTAGACTATCTCACATCATTTGATTTCGAATCATATGGTGCTTGCGAATCTTGTCTCAAAGTAAAGATGACAAGTAAACCACTTTCTGGGAAAGGGCTACGTGCCAAGGTTGTGCTCGAGTTAATCCACACAGATGTGTGCGGACCGTTCCCAACTCAAGCAAGAGGTGGATATTCGTACTTCATAACTTTTACTGATGATTTTTCAAGGTATGGATATGTGTATCTCATGAAACACAAATCTGAGGCCTTCGAGAAATTTAAGGAGTTTAAGTTAGAAGTTGAGAAACAACCTGGAAAAAGTATTAAGACTCTCCGATCAGATCGAGGAGGGGAATACTTAAGCCAAGATTTTCTTGATTACTTGAAATCACATGGAATCTGGTCAGACTAGACACCTCCAGGTACACCACAGATGAATGGAGTATCTGAGAGGAGAAATCGAACTTTATTGGATATGGTTGATCCATGATGAGTTTCACCAGTCTCCCTTTATTCCTTTGGGGTTATGCCTTACTTACCGCAATTTATATTCTGAATAGAGTTTCCTTCTAAATCAGTCGAGAAAACACCATATGAATTATGGTGTGGCAGAAAGCCGAGTCTTAACCATATGTGGACCTGGGTTGTCCTACTTTTGTTAAGAAGATGATGACTAATAAGTTGGAATCTAAAAGTGAAAAATGTTATTTTGTGGGATATCCTAAAGAAACTAAAGGATATGAATTCTATTGTCCTGGAGATCACAAGGTGATAGTATCCAGAAATCTGACGTTTCTTGAAGATAATTATGTCTCCAAGGAACAAGGTCACAACACGGTAGATCTTGAAGAAATTCAAGACCCACAAGGTAACATAGAGGATGAGGTATTGTCTAATGGAGTGGACAATAACTCAGTGGGAGTTTTTGATGATCTATTGGGAGGGTAAATGACTCTTAGAGGGTCACCTCAAGACAATGAGATGCATCAAAGACAAGATATTGTATCAACCCCACCTCAAGAAAATCATAGTGAAATTTTTTAGAATATCCCAAATGTTGAAAACCTCAACACGCAGGAACCTGATCACGATCAGAATAAACTACCTGAACCAACGCAAAACTAACTCAATAGGCCTCAAAGGAATCGTCGTGCACCTGAAAGACTAAATCTATTGGTTGAGAACCAAGATGATGAGGTTGATTCAGAAGACGACAAACCTAAGACCTATATCGAAGCGGTGTCGGGCACCGATTCGAAGATGTGGTTGGCTGCCTTAACATCTAAAATGGACTCGATGTACCTCAATCTAGTTTGGGAACTAGTTGATTTGCCAGATGGGGCTCGCCCCATAGGCTGCAAATGGATCTTCAAAAAGAAGAGAGACGCAAATGGCAAGGTACAAACCTACAAGGCTAGGTTGGTGGCAAAGGGTTATACTCAACGCGAGGGCATTGACTATGACGAAACCTTTCCGCCGGTCGCTAAGAACAAGTCCATTAGGATATTACTTGCAATAGCTACATACTATGACTTTGACATTTGCCAAATGGATGTCAAAACCGCGTTTCTCAATGGAGAACTCGAAGGCACTGTTTATATGTCACAACCTGAAGGTTTTATATCCAAAGAAAAGCCGAATGGAGTATGCAAGTTAAAGAAGTCTATTTACGGATTCAAGCAAGCATCTAGGAGTTGGAATATTTGCTTTGACAGAGCTATCAAATTGTTTGATTTTGTCAGAAGCAAAGAGGATCCATGTGTTTATAGTAAACGCAAGAATGGAAATGTTGTCTTCCTTATTATATATGTTGACGATATACTGATAATGGGAAGCGATCGTTTCATGTTGCAATCCATGAAAGATTGGTTGTCTAGCTCCTTCATGATGAAGGATCTGGGTGAAGCTTCCTACATCCTTGAAATTAAGATCTATCGAGATAGACCTAATACGATGTTGGGATTGTCTCAGTCTACTTACATAGACAAATTGCTGAGACGCTTCTCAATGGAAAATTCTAAGACAGGATTTCTTCCTATGGGACATGGCATTATATTGTCTAAGAAAGGTTGCCTTCTAATGACAAAGAAATGAGTTACATGAAGAAGATCCCATACGCTTCGGCTATAGGATCTATTATGTATGCCATGATATGTACTAAGCCAGATGTGGCTTATGCACTCAGCATGACAGGCAGATTTCAGCAAAATCCCGGTGAGATACACTGGAGAACTGTCAAGACCATTTTTAAGTACCTTAGAAGGACTAAAGAATATTTCTTAGTATCAGTTACTGGGTATACTGATGCTAGCTTCCAAACAGACCATGATGACTTCATGTCTCAGTCAAGATATGTTTTCGTTCTCAATGGTGGTGCAGTGAGTTGGAATAGTTCCAAACAGAGCACAACTGCCGATTCTACCACTGAAGCCGAATATATTGCTGCATCTGAAGCTGCCAAAGAGGTTGTTGCTTTGTTAGAGTTCGTAAAAGAACTAGGTGTCGTTCCAAGTGCCAGCAGTGCAATATCGCTGTATTGTGAAAACACTGGTGCGGTTGCGCAAGCAAAGGAACCCAGAGCCACGAACAGGAACAAGCACGTTCCCCGGAGATATAATCTGATTAGAGAAATAATAGATAGAGGAGATGTAAAATTAGATAGAGTACCCACTGATGATAACTTGACTGATCCTTTCACCAAGCCGTTGTGTATAGCAAAGCATAACAAACACTTTGAGAGCTTAGGTGTTAGACATGTTGGTAGTTGGTTTTGATTCAATGGGAGTTTATAGTTTGTGTTTCTTAGAAACCTTTTGTGAAGACATTCAAAACTTGATCACATTCTATGATAATATGTTTATCTTATGGGTTTATGCATTTATTAGAATAATTATTTTGATGGTTTGTTATTATTCTTGTGACTGTTCCCTTGAATTATACTGTGAGACATAAATGATATAGTATGATTCTAAAATTGCTACAACCGATGGTCATCAAGAATGGGATATTGATGACATGCAACAGGTTAGCATGTAGTCTGCATCATATTCTTAGAGAATATAGTGGATCTCATGACTATTAGATATTAGATATCTATGATGGACACATGGATGCTTTGGAGAGTATTGGTACACCCTATTATTAAACCATTTGTTTAGTGTCTACGGTTTATTAGTGTGTGGAGTATGTAATGATCCTTTGACCTGAGGTCAATAGTCATTTTGTTTGTTAAGTGATGACTTTGACCAAGTACAACGCTTGCCTCCCAAAGGAGGATAAGACACGTCTTGTGTTGGGTTCATCATGAGACAAATGGAAATGGTAGTTGAGCCAAGAATGGGATTCATTCCTCTATTGAAACTCGAGAGAACGCTCATATTTCTCTATATTATTTGACAATAAAGTCATTGGCCAATGCAAAAGATATATTCAATTAAAGTAATTGAATATGATCGAATGTGTCATATAATAAAGATGAGAAAAATGATTGAGCTATTTGGATAGACACATGGCAGATCCTAAGCTCAATCGGGTGGTTCGTGAATGAAGGGATATTACATAAACTTCATATAAAGGTTTGTTTACTTGATTCACGTAAACGTCCTTCACATATCGAGTTTTGTTTACTTTATGTGTATTGTTGTTTCGCTCAAGGGTACAATGTTGGTGTTTGAAATTATATCTAATGCTAATCCAAGTGGGAGATTGAAAGTAATGGACTAGATTAGGATATGGGCTTTAATTAATTAATAGGTTATACTAATTAATTAATTAAAGCAGGTCAGAATATTAGGCCCATATACCTAGGGTATATGCACTATATATATATATATATATATATATATATATATATATATATTCCCTATTGTAGGGAGAATTATTAATCTTGCCAGTAAGAAACATCAAAGGGTTCAATAAGGGATTTTCTAGCGATCAATTATTGAACGATTGTACCGAGGATAGTTCCTGCGGCGGACGACATACGCGTGGATACCTGAAGTGGTGAATCAATCGCTCAACTCTGTCTGATTAATTACGCACAAGTAAGTAATTCGAACTTTAGCGTAATCAATATTCAACATTTAATTCAGTTATAAATCACGATCATAATTCTCGATTGTTTATTCCGCTGCGTACATTAGATGTAGTCGAAAAATTACTAACAATATACTCTCTCTCTCTGTCATATAAAAAGTCTTGTGTGAAAAGTGAAAAAACTTTTTATTTTCTTTCACTTTGATGAGTTACAACTCTCCAATATCCATCCACTCTAAAGAAAACAGAGAAACTATCCAATATCCATCAATAGATTCAAAATCACGTAATGACTTATTTTCTTTTTTCTATTGGATTTATTCAATCGAATCTAACTAATTTGTAAAAAAAAAAAAATTAATTTTACTTGAACTAGTAAAACGAGAAATTAATTTTAGAAATATGACTCTTATTTGGGGATAAAAAAAATTTTTATTTCAAATATGGCTCTTTCATGGAAGAGAGGGAGTATAACAAACCTTCTTAGTGATGCCACATACTCCTTCCTTCTTACGTTCTTCATCTCGTCCAATTCTTTTTCATAATTAGTGATCTAGAATTAATATTTGGAACAAGAATAAGTAGGGAAAATGAACTTATAACAAAAACTAAAAATAAATAATAAATTTGTTTTGTGTAAAATAAAAACTTTGACAGGAAAATTAGTAGTGGTGTTGGAATGGTTCCCCAGTACTTGAGTGCAGCTAAATCATAAGACCTTGCAGCCTTTTCTTCCTTGTCGTAACCACCTACAATATTCATACAACAAATTCATTGAGAGGCACAAAATTATCAAATAAAATTCAATATATATAAACACATATTTCATAAACTTCTAAGTTTTAGTTTCGCGAAATGTTATAAATTAGTAAAGAGATATTTTATTATTGAGATGGTGAAAGACTAGAAAGAATTTATGTAGAAGACAATTAATGCAGAACAAAAATTAAAATGAAAAGGGGAGTATAAAGTAAGAGCAAATAAGTTAGCCAAATAAAGTGTAGCATGATTGTAGTGATCCCCCAGAAAAGGAAAAAAGAGTTAAATCTGATAGATATTATTAAAAATGATGAATTAGTCTAGTACTTGATATATACCTTTTCGGGGGCTTATTCTATGCTATCCACTTGGGTAGTACTCAAGTGGGTGATCCACATACACTTGAAAAGTGTATGGGGATCTAATGATTAACTTCATTTTGATCTCCATATATTTTTTGGATGTGTGGTATAAGAAATATGAGAAGAGGTTTCAATATTTCATTCTCTGTTGTACGTGAGCTTAAATACAAAACAATTGTTATTCAGGTACAAACTAAATCCTATAAACATGAGATATGTGATCTCTTAGTTACAACAAATCCTATATACATGCTACAAATATAATTTAAATATATTTAGGACTTATCCTTTACATGCCCCTGCAAGATGGACAATCGAGACGAGAGACCAATCTTGGACAGCAGCAAGTCAAACTTGGTCCGTGCAAGGGGTTTTGTGAGTGCATCTACAAGTTGATCACCCGTTGGGACGTAGGTAACGCGTAAATTTCTAGCTTGAACTTGTTCGCGAATGAAATGAAAGGCAAGAGCTAAATGCTTCATACGAGAATGGAAGACGGGGTTAGCACTGAGATGAATGGCACCTAGATTATCACAATAAATCACGGGGATAATCGGAACCTATACACCCATTTCTTGAAGCAAGTTTCGTAGCCAAATAAGTTCACCTGCTATAGAAGCCACAGCCTTATATTCCGCCTCCGTAGAAGATTGAGACAAGAACCGTTGTTTCTTCGAGCTCCAAGTTAGTGGATTTCGACCAAGAAATACAATTTGTCCCATTGTAGACGTGTAGTCATCCTTATTTTCGGCCCAATCTGCATCAGAAAATGCATGTAGAGTGAGTGGGGAATCTCGTTGAAGTGTAATGCCTTTATCCAAGGAACCAACAAGATAACGAAGTAAACGTTTCAAGGCAGACCAGCGGGTTGTGCGCGACATATGCATGAATTGGGATAATTTGTTGACAGCAAAAGCAATATCCGGACGAGTGAGAGTTAAACATTGTAGACCTCCAACTGATGTTTGGTAATCCGTAGGATTATCAATGAGACTACCAGAATGGAGGGTAAGAATGGATTCTGTCACCATCGGAGTAGGAGCGGGCTTGGAATTTTGCATGTTAGTGCACTGGAGAAGATCAATGATGTATTTCTTTTGGCTTAAGAATAAGCCTTGAGCAGTAGGAACGACCTCAACTCCAAGAAAGTAACACGATGAACCTAGATCTTTAAGTGCAAACTTGGTAGCAAGTTGATGTATGAATTGATTCAAAGCGTGAGAATCCGGACTTGTGAGGATTATATCATCCAAATAGATAATAAGATACATAGGAGCCGAGTGATGATGATTAATGAACAGAGATGTGTCAGCAATAGATCGTTTGAACCCAAAACCAAGCAAAAACATTCTGTATAACAAGCACGCGGAGCCTATTTGAAACCGTAGATGGCTTTGCGAAGCTTGCATACATAATTCAGATACTTGGCATTCGGAAATCCAAGAGGTTGCGACATGTATACCTGTTCATTAAGAGTGCCATGCAAAAAAGCATTGTTAATGTCAAGTTGTATTATATGCCAATTTTGTGTTACCGACAAGCTGAGGAGTGTTCTTATTGTGACGAGTTTAAAAACGGGACTGAGCGTCTCAGTGTAATCAATCCCAGGCCGTTGCTGAAACCCCTTAGCAACCAGGCACGCTCTATATCGTTCAATAATGCCATCCGAATTGTATTTTATTTGAAACACCCATTTGCACTTCACCAAATTCGGACACAAGTCAGGGGGAACTAAGTCCCATGTGCCAAGTTTTTCCAAGGCTCGTAATTCGTCCTCCATTATTGTTCTCCATAGAGGGTCCTGGAGGGCCTCCGCAACAGTGGTGGGCTCAGTTGGTTTGGGTTGAGTTATAATAGGGTTAGCATATTTTGGGTTAGGCTTATAGATGTGTTTTTTAGCACGGGTTGTGATGGTGTTGTGTGGGGGTGGGTGTGGCGGTGGTGGAGATGAGAGGGTGGAAGAGGAGCTGAGAGAGATAGAAGAGGCCGAAGATTCAACAGGTTCATGAGACGTAGATTGGGTGTGTGAGGCAGAATCAGTGGATGGAGTGGACGGAGTGAAGTTGGCGGGGATGGATGATTCATGAGATTGCACGGGAGTGGGAGTAGGGAGAATAATAGGTAGAAGAATTGGACACCATGAATATGGGTTAGGATAGGTGGAAATAGGTTCGGTGGATGAAAAACGAGAGTATAGGAACTCCGTTTCAATGAATCGGACATGACGAGAAGTGTATATTTTGTGAGTAGTAGGATCAAAGCAATAACAGGCACTTTGTGTTGCTGAATATCCCACAAATATACGCGGTAAAGATCGTGTGTCAAGCTTGTGTTGTGCATAAGGGCGAAGCCATGGATAGGAAAGATAACCAAAACTACGTAATTTGAGATAGTTTGGTGGTTTGCCAAAGAGACAATGAAATGAAGATTTATCGGAGAGAGTAGGGGTGATTAACCTGTTATGATAAGCGGCGGTTGAGAAAGCCAAGGACCAAAATGTGAGAGGAAGGCGTGCATGAGATAGGAGGGACAACCTAGTTTCAACGATGTGACGATGTCGACGTTCAACATAGCCATTGTGTTCCAGGGTATGAGGTGGAGAAGTAAGATGGGAGAATACATTGATAGTGAAATAAGAAGATAATGCATCATATTCCCCACCATTATCAGAATAGATGGTTTTAATTGATTTTTTAAAGAACTTCTCAACAATAGCCTTGAAACGAATGAAGACCTCTTTAGAATTAGATTTCTTTTTGAGAGGATATAGCCAAATGTATTTGGTAAAGTGATCCACAAAAATAATGTAGTACTTGTAAACATCAAAAGAGTAAATAGGAGAAGTCCATAAGTCTGTGTAAAGAAGTTCAAGGGGAGAAACTGAAACCAATGTATTCTAATTAAATGAAAGTTTATGACTTTTATTACAGTGACAAGCATTGCAACTAAAAGAAAAATAATTTGAAGCATTAAGATTAAAAGATGAAACTATAGACTTAAAAATGGATAAAGTTGGATGCCCTAAGCGATGAAGCCAATCAATGGCTAAACATTTAACACTGATGAAAGCTACGATGGAATGTGGACATTCATAAATGCCATTTCTAGTTGGTCCCGTGAGAATAGGTGCCTCCATAAGCCGATCCTTCACAAGAAACGAAGTAGGTGAGAACTCTATGAGAAGATTATTTTCAGTGCAAAATTGAGAAATGAAAATTATATTCCGTTAAATTGTGGGAGCATATAACACACTTGAAAGAGAAAGATTTTTGGAGGGAGTGGAGAGAAGAGTAGAACCAGTGTGAGTGATGAGAAGAGCCGATCCGTCACCAATCACAATTTCCTCGGCAGGGCCGATCCTAACAATTTAGAGGCCTAGGTCAAGTTAAAGAATATGAGGTCCGCGATTTTCTATGTTACATTTTAAAATAAATATGCATCAATAAAACCTTTACTCGAACCCAATTATGCTTCATTTATTAAGAGGGCCTTAAAAGAAAGAAAGAAATGACAAAGTAAAGTAAATATATCAAAATATTATGCTTCAAGTCTAAAAAAGAGCGCTAAAAAAACAAGGTAAACTAAATATGCCAACACCAAAGTTCATTTCTTGGTTATTATATTATCTAACTTAAGTTTCTCACCGCTACAATATATAGCTTTGAATGTCATTTATTAAATATATATTCTATATCTTGTATTTAAGATATTTAAGCAAGAACTGCTACAAAAGCTAAGAATAGAATTTGAACTTTGGTAGCACATTTCCCATGTACAACACTTTACCACCAACACAAGTATGAACAGTTTTTATATTTATATCATATATAGCATTACAATAAAATCGGGGCCCCCTAAATATCTCAGTTTTTTCAGGGCCTGAGGCGACCGTCTCCTTCGCCTCATGGAAGGAGCGGCCATGTTCCTCGGTGCCATCATATGGATGATTCAAGGAGAGTTTTGAGAGATCTTGGGTGACATGATGTGATGCACCGGAGTCAAGGAGCCATGGGGAGGAGTTGTGGGGAGTTTTCGCAGTGACAACATGTGCTTGTGGGTGTGTGGAGTTGGGATTGTATGGAAGAGGGTGTATGGCAGGATGTTTCTCCAAAAAGATACGACATTTTTGGAGAGAATGTCCCTTTGTATGACACCATTAACATCTCCCAAGGAATGGTTTGGGAGTATTGGTGGCATTGGAGGAATGAGGGGATTGAGATGCGGTAGATCGTGGGGGTAGCTGCTACGGTTTTGGTAAGGATGAGTGGAGGTTTGGCGCGGAGAGCTGTTGATTGGCATATTGGATATGGCATGAGCCGAGGCTGGGAAAGAGCTGAGTATAGGTTGATCCTTAATCAAGAGTTCCCGGTCGATTAACTTCTCATGAAGTTCAGCAAATGAAATGGACGTATCACGAGCATTTATGGCATCAATAACCCCTTGATAATTGGGATCAGCAAGTCCTTCAAGCACTCTTTCAGTAAGATCATCAGGTTGAATGAGATCACCAAGAAGAGCAAGTTCATCACTGACCATTTTGATGGCATTCATGAAGTCGGAGATGGATTGAGGCCCTTTAGAGATGGCAGGGAAGCGCGCCTTGAGCTGCTTGATATGACCACGGGAAGCACTTGCGTAAGTGGCGGCTAGCGTATCCAGAGCTTTTTTGTGGTCTTGGCACGAGATACAAGTGGAATGATGGCTTGTTCCAAAGTACCAATAAGTGTGCCGAAAAGAAGACGATCTTGTTGCATCCAGGTGGTGTAGGCTGGATTTGGAGTCTTAGAAGTTTCTGTGACAATGGTGGAAGAGGGAGGGGGTAAAGAGCCATCCAAGTATTTAAACAAATCATAGCCAACTAGAGTGGCCTCAATTTGCAACCTCCATGCAAGATAGTTGGTTGGAGAAATTTTAATGGTATTGGGTAGAGAGACAACAACAAAGGGAGATTTGGGATCAGTGTCATTGGGAATGGTATTGGTTGCCATCAGAAAGAAGATCGATGTAGCGAAAGCGGAGAAAAAAGAAAAAGAAAAAAAGGAGCTGGATCAGAATCTTGCTTTGATACCATATAAGAAATATGAAAAGAGGCTTCAATATTTCATTCTCTATTGTACATCAGACATGAGCTTAAATACAAAACAAGTGCTATTCGGGTACAAACTAAATACTATATACATGCAACTAACAGATAAGTATTATGAGATATGTGATCTCTTAGTTACAACAAATCTTATATACATGCTACAAATATAATTTAAATATTTTTAGTACTTATCCTTCACATGTGGTGGATCACCCAAGTGGGGCACTACTCACTTAGGTAGGGTAGAATTCCATAAATGTGTTTCATATCTCCCTGTCCATCTATGCCTACAAATTAAACAAATTATGACATGTATATAGATTAATGAGAGACAAAATTGCAACATTTTATTGATTCTGCGTGCTAATAATATCTGTTAAACATAAAAATATGGAGTCCTACTCCTATGCAACGGTTGCACCTCTGCAATCATATATTTTCATATTAGTAGAAAATTGACCTGTTAGGACACCTCTATTAGGATACTTTCATGTTAAAATTCCCATTAAATATATAATATGACGCTTGTCTAAGAAAAGCCCCAATAAAACATGTCCCCATATTATGTGGAACTATATGACTTTTCCCTATTATAGATTGTGTCCCATATTCGTCTCTTTATAGGACTCTTTAGGGTGTCCTATATGAAAACAAATTAAAAATTACTTCAAATAATTCCAAAATTATATGATATAATATATTATTATTTTTTATAATTATTAAAGTTAAATCTTACTTCTTTTTAAAGATAAAATAATTAAAGTTGTATTATTTTGAAGTTAAATCATGATTTGTTAAAATAGAAAATATAGAACTAATATATCATATTTTTTAAGGTAAATTAATAAATTAGTATATATTCATTCATGTGTATAGATATACATCAATTTGACTAGTGATGGAGAAAACCTATTTCAACCAATACCTTTTTTCTTCTACCCTTCTTGAGATATTTCACTTAAAACGCTAATATTATCTCATAAGAATCCTCTGGAATTCTCTCCCTCTCGTTCTCTCTCTCCCGATGTACAACCAAATCAATATCAACCTGCATAATTCTGAAGAAAGTACCATAGATCCAACTCATGTGTATAATTTACAGATATTGTTCATCAATGTAACAGTTAGCAAGAGTAATAAAGCTTAGCAATGTACTAGAATTTGAAGAACAGTGATATAAGAAAGTTGTTGCAGCAACATATTTCTTCAACATACATAAGGATTGTTCGTAGTGACTTCATAATACAAAAGCAATCTGATACATATCTTTCTACAATACCAAGCTAAATTACAAAAGCAATTAATGGTCACTATAAATGGTGATGCAATGTAAAAAACTTTCCAAGATGGCATATAGCAGTGTTACTCAAAGTAGTAACATGCTTTGCTTAGGATGTGACTGAACCATCTAAGTAATCCAATCAAAAGAAACAATGCATTAATTGACTTAATGCATGTTTTAACTGTTGGATAATGCAATGTAGTTTCAACACCCCCTCCTCAAGCTGGATTCATGCTGAAGCACAATCCAAGCTTGGACACTATGAATTGGAATTGCCCTGGAGGTCATTGCTTTGTAGACACATCTGCAACTTGTTCCTTGGAGGACACAGATTTGAAGCTCAGAAATTCATTCTTGAATTGATTCCTTACGACATGGCAGTCGATGTCCATATGATTTGTTCGCTCATGAAATACTGGATTCTCAGCAATGTGAATGGCCGCTCTATTATCACAACTTAGAGGTATTGGTCTGGGAATGACAACTTTCAAGTCAGTTGAAATGTAGCTCAACCACAGCAATTCATAGGTAGTGGATGCCATGGCCCGATATTTGGCCTCAGTTGAGCTTCTTGAGATAGTGTTCTGCTTCTTTGCCTTCCAAGAAATTAAGCAATTTCCTAGATATACACAATAACCTGTGACAGATCTTCTGGTGTCCTGGCAAGCACATCAATCTGAGTCACAGAATGCTTGAAGGGACAAAACACCTCTTCTTGGATAGAAAAGTCCCAACTGAGCTGTTCCTTTCAAATATTTGAGCAGATGCATAGTTGCATCCCAGTGTGAACTCCTTGGTGCACTAACAAACTAAATAAGTTGTTGAGTTGCAAAGGTGATATCAGGTATGGCCATGTTCAAGTACAGCAGCCTACCAATTAACCTTCTATAAAGCTCTCCATCTGTCAAAACAGAACCAGTTGATTTGCTGAGTTTGATGTCATAAGGCAGTGGTGTGGATGTTGGTTTACAATTATCCAAACCAACATCATTAATGATATCAAGGATGTACTTTCTCTGACATAGATAAGTACCTGTGTGATTTTGACTTAACTCCATTCCTAAGAAATAAGTGGCATTTCCCATATCCTTAATGGTGAATTAAGCATGCAAAAATTGTTTCAAGCCAACAATCAGTTTATCACTATTTCCTGTCACTAACACATCATCAACATACACCAAGACTGCAACAAATTCATCCCCCTCTGATAGTGTGAACAAACAGTGATCATTTGGGGATTGTGTAAAATTAAATTGAAGCAATTTAGTGCATAGTTCTGTATTCCATTGCCTTGAGGCCTGTTTAAGCCCATATAAGCTTTTGTTGAGCTTACATACCTGATTGGGTCCTGTTTTGTTGTATCCATCAGGTGGTAGGAGGTAGACTTCCTTATCCAAGAATCCATTCAAGAATGCATTATTTATGTCAATATGATGTAATGCTCATCCCTTCATGGTGGAAAGGGCAATGAGATATCTCATTGTCACTGGCTTGGCTACTGGTGAGAAACTCCCTTCATAATCCTCTCCCAAGATCTGGTTGTATCCTTTTGCGACCAATCTTGCTTTGTATCTCTCCAATGATCCATCAGGATGCAATTTCACCTTGTACACCCACTTGCTTCCAATTGGGGTCTTTCCTGGTGGTAATTCTGAAATCTCCCAAGTGTTATTATCCTCCAGTGCCTTGAGTTCTTGGCTCATTGCTTCTCTCCATTCTGGGTGTCTCACTGCTTCCTTAAATGACTTTGGTTCTGGCACAATCATATGGTTGGCATGAAATGCAGCATGTGTGTGAGGGTGTTCAAACACACTGTAGCTGGACTCTGCCTTCTGTACAAAATCCTTTAGATGGGATATCTATGTGGCACTCTAGAACTTCTTCTCAGTTGACCAGGATTCTCATTCTCATTTCCAGTGACTGGTGTTGCATCCTGATCTTCTTCATTTGGTGATTCTTGGTCTTCTCTGTAGGATGACTCGGTGGACCCTTATCAGTGTCATGTGAGGAGGATTTTGACTCTTCCTCATCAAGCAAAGGACATGGTAGTGTGGGCTCTTTTGAGTTGTCCTTCAATTTTGAATCAGAATATGGATATGTTGACTCAAGGAAGACAACATCTCTTTACATGTTATTATCTTGTGACTTCCTATATGGTAAAGTCTATATCCTTTTTGATGGGGTACATACCCAATGAATATGCACTTCATTCCTCTCTCTTCAAACTTGGATTTGTGTGGTTCTGTGTCAGTGGCATAGGCCAAGCAACCAAATGGTTTCATTTTATCATATGGTGCCATTTTCCCAAACATAATCTCAAATGGCACTCTCCACTCCAGGACTCTAGTAGGAGTTTGTTTATGATATGTGCAGCAGTCAATATGGAATATGGCCATAGAAAATGGTGTGCAAAAGACTCTCTCATCAAAGCCCTTGCCATCTCCAGCAGATGTATGTGCTTCCTCTCAACTACTCCATTGTGATGTGGAGTGTAAGTGCAGGTTCTTTGGTGAATAATTCCTTGATTCTTCAAGAATTCTTGGCATTCTCTATTGAGAAATTCAGCTCCATTGTCTGTTCTGACAACTTTGACAGATTTGTCTAATTGTTTTTCAATCATGATGATGAATTCTTTAAAGGAGCTCACAGCTTGCTTCTTGCTGGCCATAAGACTCACCCAAGTCATCCTGTTGTGATCATCCACAATGGTTAGGAAGTAAGAGGTTTCTGTGATGCTTGGCTGTGAATATGGTCCCCAGATGTCCACATGCAACAACTCAAGAACTCTTGAAGTGTTGATAGAGCTGGATGGAAAACTCAGTCTTGTTTGCTTTGACACATGGCAGATTTCACAGCTCTTGTGAGTTTCAAGCACTAAAGGTGTGTACATATGTTTCAGAAAATAGAGATGTTGCATAGAGGTTGGTGATTCATGTCCTAACCTTCTATGCCACAGCTTGAACACCTTATTGTAGTGATCTGCATTAAGGGCATATGCTGCCATTGCCTCATCAGAGAAAACTGGTTGGGCCACATATAACTTCCCAGTGAGGTGTCCAGTGAGAATTACCTGCCCATCTGTCCCACTTCTCACAGTGCAGGTTTCTTAGTCAAGGATAGCTTGTGCTTTAGTATTAAGTGTGAGCTGTGATATAGAAAGGAGATTACATGTGAAGCTTGGCACCAAGAATATCTCATTTAGTGTCAGTCTGTCTGATAACACCACATCTCCTAAGTGAGATACTTGTTTTTGGGTTCCATCAGGTAATGTAACCATGACCATATGTTTAATAGATGTTATGTTTGCCATAAGTGCAGGATCATTGCACATATATATGCTTACCTATGTGTCTATGATCCAGGCTCCATCACCAACTCCATCTATCAGGGTAAATGCAAAATATGAACTTCCAATATGAAGTGATTCCTGGTTTCTCCCCTTTGATCCATCTGAGTGGTGTTTGATCTCCTGTTTGCCTTCAAGGATCCTTGCAACCTCTCTTTTAACAAGTGCAGATATATCTGCAGACTCAGAACCTTTGCTTGAGACACATTTATTCTCAGATTCAGTGATTTGATTAGAATCCACTGCATGAAAATGATTCCTCTGCTCTTTTGAGGTATAGTACCAATCTGGATACCCCTTCAATTTAAAACATTCAAAAATGATCTGTCCAGGTAACCCACAGTGCTCACAGATCAGCTTAGCCCTTTCCTCTTTGGTCATTCTGGCATTTCCTCTTCCTCTGCCAGATGTAAATCCACCTCTGCCACTGGAGGAGTGAGAGTGTCCTCTTCCTCTAGTTCCTCTCCCAGAACTGTATGATTTGATATACATTGCACTATCATCTGCTGCATCACCACCAGGTATGTTCACATTCCTTTGTTTCTCAACCCTAAGTATCATTGAGTATACCTTGTCAACACTAGGCAGTGGATCCATGAGTAAGATTTGACTTCTAATGGGGTCATAAGATTCATTTAGCCCTATAAAAAACTAGATAAGTTTGGCTGACATATCTGCCTCTTCCCACTTGCTTGCAGCTCCATGAACAAATAGGTAAGGCTCTCAACAAAGAAAGTTCATTCCATAACTTGTGCAGGCTGTTGCAATACACAGCTAAAGGCTAATTTCCTTGTGATAGGTTGCAAATCTCCTTTTGTATATGGAACAACTGTAGTCCATTACTATCTCCATATCTACTGGCAACTGTGTCCCAAAGGCTCTTAGCAGTTTTGGCATGAAGAAAAGTTTCAGAAATTTCTTTGGATAGTGAATTAAGCATCCATGCTCTCACCATTCCATCAACTCTCTCCCACTGCTCTTTCAACTTAGCATCTGTGGGAATCTCAATGTTTCCATTTATAAAACCTAGCTTATTCTTGGCTAGGAGTGCTATTTGAATGAAAGTGCTCCAAGGTAAGTAGTTATTACCGGTTAGTTTGGTGGAGACCAAGCTCATTCCCGGATGGTCAGATCCATGGAGACTCAAGGGGTCATGCTCAGAGGAGCTTGAACCAGATCCTGCTTCTGTGCTCATCATTACAGTTTCTGTTCTCTCAGCTTTGAGTTGTGGCCAGTTTTCTGTATGTAGCTTCCACGGACTATCACCAGAGTTCATTCTTCAGTTGTCTGGCTCTGGTACCATGAAGAAAGTACCATAGATCCAACTCATGTATATAATTTACAGATACAGTTCATCAATGTAACAGTTAGCAAGAGTAATAAAGCTAAACAATATACTAGAATTTGAAGAACAGTTGTTGCAGCAACATATTTCTTCAACATACATAAGGATTGTTTGTAGTTACTTCATAATACAAAAACAGTCTAATACATATCTTTCTACAATACCAAGCTAAATTACAAAAGCAATTAATGGTCACTATAAATGGTGATGCAATGTAGAAAACTTTCCAAGATGGCATATAGCAGTGTTACTCAAAGTAAGGGCTTTTCTTTACTACCCAAGTAGGTAGTGCCCAAATAGGAGATCTACCATACACTTGGAAAGTGTATGGAGATCAAATCAAGATTAGCCATTAGATCACCATACACCCCCAAAATGTATGGTAGATTTTCCACTTGGGCACTACCCAAGTGGGTAGGATAGAATTAGTCTCAAAGTACTAACATGCTTTGCTTAGGATGTGACTGAACCATCTAAGTATCCAATCAAAAGAAACAATGCATTAATTGACTTAATGCATGTTTTAACTACTGGATAATGCAATGTAGTCTCTACAAATTCTTCTCGACTGTCCACCACACTAGCAGCAGAAGATGCTTAGAATATCCAAAGGCATCGAATGATTCTCGGATGTCCATTGGCAACGGCAACGGATGATATTTGAATATCCACGGTAGCTGATGATACTCAAATCCAGCAGCGGCACCAATAATTTCGTTGAGTTGCGGTCATTGGCTGTTGAGTTCCTTAAAATTTTCGAGATTGAGTCCAACACTTTGTTTTTTACCAAAAGTAGCATCATACTGATCGACCTCTACCAATGTCTGCCCTTGTTTTTTTAAAATTTTCTGTTTTTCTTGTTGAGTATATTTTCAGCATAAATTTATATTTGTCTTATTCGAAATACGAGTTTCTTCTCCTCAATCCAGACTATTTACCTATAAAATCCTCATTCTAAAGCTTCACCACATATATAATTTAATCATTTTGTGAATCTGATACATTTCATTTTCTTATATAAGCATTATACTCCAGATTATACGAGATTTATTGGATGATATATATACTTCATTTAATCAAACATTTTCCCCAATTCTAATCTAGAATGTCTACCAGCTTTATCTATAATTTGATCTCATTGCCACTTAATTTGTGTAACAGATAAATCTATGTATATGTTGAACTTTTTTAAACTCAGCACTCTTTTAAATTGCATAAGTCGTGGAGGCACAATTTATATTAAATAAAAGCATATAAAGAGACATAGATTGTAAACAGTTATAATGAATAAGACATGCATGTAGCCAAGTAGCATGTCAATTGTATTGTAATGAGATATGTAGCAAAGTAGCATATCAATTGAATTGTATTGTAACATGTAGTCAAGTAACATGTTGATAACAGATCACATCTATACAGTCCTAAATAATACAATTAATTAAATAAACTGTAACTAACCCCCACCTGAAAATGAGATGATTGAGTAAAATGCAAATGCTCGAATTAGTCCAAAGTCATAGGTTCGTACTCACACCGCTTGACTCCTACAATTAAACGAGGGAAACATATTTTAATAATTATCAATATAGGAATCTGCATTTATCTTACATCTGAATATATTTAAAATAGATGAATAAGAAATTAAAAGAACGGAAAAGGAAGGAAATAAGATAAAGATTTATTTAATAAACAAAGTTGGGTTTTTTTTTATAGTGAGTGCTGGCTATGGGATATTATATTGGAGAAAAATGGTTGGGTAGCTTTATTTGGAAAGTGGAATTAAATAAATAGAAGGAAAAATTCCCGCACATTACATCCCACCCTCGTTGGAAAAAAATTCGTCCTCGAAAACAATAGCATACCATGATTATAAAAATCAGGATATCATGCGCGCAATTCCTCTTCACGTTCCCAAGTAACTTCTTCAACACTATGATTCCGCCATTGCCTTGAAGAGAACTGTTTCTCGATTTCTCAACTTCTAAATCTTTCTATCGAGTATCCGCTAAGGGTACTCAACATACGTCAAATCTTCGTTCACTTCCACTGTTGAGTAGTTGATAATGTGACTTGGATCGTGCACATACTTTCTAGCAAAGAGATGTGTAAAACATTGTGCACACCCAAAAGTGTTGGCGGCAGAGCTAAGCGATATGCCCAAGTTTCCAACTTGGTCAAGAATCTCAAACGGGCCTACGTATCTTGGCCTCAACTTGCCTCTCTTACCAAAACGAATAACACCCTTGGTCGGGGCTACCTTGAGAAATACTTTCTCTCCAACACTGAACTCAAGATCTTTCCTACGCGTGTCTGCATAAGACTTTTGGCGATCTTGAGCTATCTTAATCTTTTCCCAGATCTTCTTTACCACTCTTATCATCTCTTCCAACATTACCGGGGCCTCAAACCTTCTCTCACCAACTTCATCTGGTGACCTACACTTTCTTCCGTAGAACGCTTCATATGGAGACATTCCAATCATTGCATGAAAACTGTTGTTGTAAGCAAATTCTACTAACGGCAAGAGTCGTTCCCAATTATTTCCAATGTCCAAAACACATGCTCTCAACATGTCCTCGAGAGTTTGTATTGTCCTTTCTGACGTACCATCAGTCTGCAGATGATAGGAAGTGCTAAAATCAACTTAGTTCCCAAAGCTTCTTGCAGACTACCCAAAAAACGTGATGTGAAGCAAGTATCTTTGTCCGAGACGATAGAAACAGGCACTCCATGTAACTTCACAACCTCTTGGATATAAAGTTGAGCATACCAGTGCATCTTGAAACTCATCTTTAATGAGATAGGGTGAGCTGACTTCGTGAGTTGATCAACTATGACCCAGATTGCATGATTTTCTCTTTCTGATCGTGGTAAACCTACCACAAAGTCCATAGTGATGTGTTCTCACTTCCACTCCGGAATCTCAAGAGACTTCAATCCTAAAGGACGTTGATGTTCAGCTTTCACTTGCTGACAAACGATACACTTTCTGACAAAATCGACAACATCTCTCTTCATACTGTCCCACCAAAACATTCTTCTCAAGTCTTGGTACATCTTTGTACTACCCAGGTGAGCGGTATATGGGGTGTTGTGTGCTTCTTCCAATATTATTCTCTTCAACTCCGTAATATTGGGCACACAAATTCTCCCCTCAAAATACAATGTATCATCCTTAGATTACTCAAACCTTTTGCCTTCCTCTCTCATCTTGAGTAGAAATGCATCTCGAGTTTGACCTTCCTTAATTCTCTCCTTTAGAGTCGATTGCACCACTAAGGCTGCTAAGACTGAATTCACGGACTTTGGTGGTGCAACTATCTCAAGGTTCATCTTTGAGAATTCCTTGACTAGTTGTTCGTCGCTAGTTAAGATACATGTCAATTCTCCTTTTGCTTTGCGGCTAAGTGTGTCTGCTACCACGTTAGCCTTCTCGGGATGGTAGTGAATAGTACAGTCATAGTCTTTCACTAACTCTAACCATCTTCGTTGCCTCATATTAGCTCTTTCTATGTGAAAAGATACTTTAGACTCTTCTGATCCATGTATATTTCACAATAACCTCCATAAAGGTAATGTCGCCAAATCTTCAAGGCATGAACTACTGTAGCTAGTTCCAAGTCGTGAGTTGGATAGTTCAACTCATGTGGCTTCAGTCGCCTTGAGGCATAAGAAAATACCTTGCCATTTTGCATCAAAACACATCCCAAACCTTTTTTTGATGCATCACTGTAGATTACGAACTCCTTCGTCGGATCAGGGATGGTCAAAACTGGTGCAGAAGCGAGTTTGTGCTTCAGTTCTTGAAAACTTGTGTCACACTTCTCGTTCCACAAGAACCTTTCTCCTTTCCTCGTAAATCGACTCATTGGAGTAGATATCTTTGAAAATCCCTCGATAAACCTTCGGTAGTAATCGACGATTCCCAGAAAACTACGTACTTCATTAGCATTGGTTGGTGTCTTCCAATCATTGACAGCCTCAACCTTTCAATTCCTCGGGCAGTGATTACATGACCTAAAAATGCACCTCGATTGAGCCAAAATTCACACTTACTGAACTTCGCACACAACTTCTCCCTGTGAAGTGTCTCAAGAACAGTCCTCAAATGTTGTTCATGCTCGGTTTCATCCTTGAATACACTATTATGTCATCTATAAACACAATGACAAATTAATCTAAATAGGGATGAAGACTCAGTTCATCAAATCCATGAAAACTGCAGGCGCATTGCTCAAACCAAAACGCATTACGATAAACTCGTAATGGCCATACCTCGTTTGAAACACCATTTTCGGGATATCACTATCGTTGATCTTTAACTGGTGATAGACAGATCTCAGATTGATCTTCGAGAATACTCCAGAACCTCTAAGCTAATCAAACAAGTCTTCTATCCTTGGCAGAGGATACTTGTTCTTTATCTTGAGTCGGTTAAGTTCAGGATAGTCGATACAAATCCTCATCGAACCATCCTTCTTCTTCACAAACAATACTGGCGTACCCCATGGCGACACGCTCAGTCGGGCAAAATCCAAATCAAGCAACTCTTGAATTTGCACCTTCAACTCTTGCAATTCCTTTGGCGTCATTATATAAGGGGCTTTTGGTATTGGTGTTGCTCTAGGCACTAAATCAACTGTGAACTCCACTTGTCTATCCGGCGGAATTCCTGGTAATGTCTCGGGAAAAACATCGGGATAATCCTTGACAATGGGTACATCAGCTACTGTCTTCTCTAAAGTTGCTACTCTCATTATATTCACCAAAAATCCTTGACCCTTCTCTTTCCTTAACAACTTCACCACCTTCATAGCTGATATAACGTGTGGAGTTGCATTACGCTTTGCTCCTTCGAAGGTGATCTCTTCGTTGTTTGGTGAACGTAATGTTACTCTTCTCTTCGAACAATTTATGTCGGCCTTAGGCCTACTTAACCAATCCATACCCAAAATTAAATCAAAGTCATTCATAGCTAGCACGCAAGGGTCAACTAAGAGTGTATGTTCATTTATCTCTACAGTTATACTATTAGCTATTGAGTCAGTAGTAACCGTTTTACCTGAATGTATGCTGATCTCAAGTGGTTTAGCATCTTTAACACATTTATAGCCAGTAATAGTATAAAACTTTTTAGAGATAAAACTATGGGAAGCACGGGTATCAAATAGTACGAAAGCAGGAATACCAGCAAATTGTTAACATACCTAACATAGTTCCGGTTTCACTCTTCACTTCCACCTCAGGTAGTCCGAACATACGAGCTCTTCCATCCAATCCCTGATTCTGACCCCTTCTATCAGGTACATTCTTCTTTGGGCAGTTCCAAATCACGTAGCCTTCCTCATGACATCCAAAGCATTTGTTCTGTCCTTGCAGACACACTCCATTGTGCTTCTTTCCATACTTGGGACAAGTGGGATTTTCACCTTTCCCTCTTGGCCTAAGAGGCAACTCTGCCCTATCTTTCTTCCCACTGGTATCACCACTTTGGCCCTACCACTTCGGCCCTACCACTTCCTCTTGTTTGAATTCTCAACAGGTGACACACGTGGCCTTTCCATTTCAAAACTAATGGATATATCCTCTGCCCTTATCACAGCCTATGCACATGTCGTATTCTCATGTCCAGAAAGGTGATGGCGAATCTGATGTCTTAGGCCTTGACAAAACCTTCGTGCTTTTCTCTCAGATGTATCCACCAGAGTGGGAGCAAACTGGCACATCTTATTAAACTTCCTCTCATACTCGGTTATTGTCATTCCTCCCTGAGTTAGATCCATAAACTCCTTCTGCATCCGGTCCTTATAGATGCGTGGATAATACTTCTCAATCACCACCTCCTTAAACATATCCCAAGTAAGGGCATTTCTCTCCTCCACTGTCCATAGTCTCCAATAATCATTCCATCATACTCTTGCATCTTCTTTGAGTTGGAAAATAGCACACGAAATCTTCTGAGCATCCGAATAGGCCATGTACTCAAAGATATCTTCTAAAGTCCTGATCCATTCTCCAAGTACTTCAGGGCCCTCGTAGCCATGAAATCTAGAGGCCTTGAACTGATTGAACTGGTTTATCACCCTAGACCGCACTTGCTCAGGCATTGCAGCGGGAGTGATGGTTGCTCCTTGAAGGACAACAGCTATCCCGATAAGTAATTGTTCGGGATTGGGGTTCACAGCTTGAGGGACAGCTTCTTGATTTGGATTCCGAACACCGTGAATGGGGTCACGTGCAGCAGTATTTGGGTTATCATTTCGATAAGGCATGTCCAGTCAATGGATCATCGATTTGATAAGTTATAGGAATGTGAGAAATGGGATAAGATAGTGATAACGTATAATAATATTAATAATACAACAACACATGAAAGTTAAGTAATGAGATGAAATGGAATAAAATGATTAATTCAAATTGCTATTGATCATAACCCATGTGCGAAAATGTCAATGTCTACCACTGCTCAGGATCTCAATGACTGACACGGGTGTTGGGATCTCCACCCAAATGATATCATCGTCCAAATCAGCCTCATAGTTGCCTACTACAGGCTCTCCATCTATGGGCTCTAGCTTAGGCTCGGGCTCAGGCACGCGCTCAAGTATAGGCTCGGGCTCAGGCACGGGCACAGGGTAAAGGTGCATGTGGAAGATTCTTATCCTCGTCTGTCTCATCATCATCATCATCATCGTATGAAATCATGTCCCAAGCAAACCTCATCAAAAGTTCACTCGCCGTGTACTGAAATCCATCTATCATTACTTTTGCCTCTGCGTCCTTGCTTCCGACTAGTACCAACAGTCGAGAATGATATTGTTTCAGTTCTCAGGTAAGGCATTTATCAGGTGGTTAACTTGCTCTACCACGGAGCCTTCTCTTCCAGAAGCATTCCACTTCTCAAGTCAAGTAATTATGTAATGGGGTGCGTTCTCGGGAAGTCTGGGATCGTCCCACCAATCAGCTTATGCCAAAGAGGGAGAGTGAACATGAATGGCGGCGCTCTTACGTGTTGTCTATCGTGTGTGTGCCATGCTAACTATAATATATATCTCTGTTCTAAAAATCCCCGACTAGCTCCGATTAATCCCCGTCTAGGCGCTAGGCTCCCATTGACCGCCTACGTTTATTTTTCGATTCCTCTCCGCCTAACTACATCTATGCCCCGATTAGTCCCGCCCAAACCCCGATTAGTCGCTAGGCCCCAGTCCACCGCCTAATTAACGCCTAGCGACTTTTAGAACCTTGATATATATATATATATATATATATATATATATTGGGTTATGATAATGCAACTATAATGAAACATATGCACCATATTATCATGATTGGACAATGTATTGATTGATAATGTAATTGAGTGATCGTATTGTAAATTGTCAAGAATGACTGAATGTATTGAAAAGAATAATTGAAATGGATAACTTGGAACTGAGCGCTGAAGTCAAGACGGCCGAAAACATATGGTATTTGTGATCATAATTTTATTTTTAATTCAATCTATTTAACATAAAAAATTTATAAGAGACAGGTCTACAGAGAAGTAAACCGCGCTTTGATACCACACTGTAACAGCCCGATTTTCTAGGCTAATTTAAGTAAATATAAAATGACAAAAATATTTAATTTATTTATTTAGAAACAATTATTTTTGTTCAATCAAGCCATTACTAAAATACTATTCTTATAAAATCTCCAAATTGGCCATATCCTAATATATATATATTACTAATTCATTAAAATAACATAACTTGAAAATATGCATTATATTAGAATCTTTGAAAAATTTATGCATAGTATCAATTATTTGCAGCGTAATATAAATAAAAAATTTGAACTAACACAACTTAAATGTGTGATTTAATTTAATTAGAAATCTAGCATAAGTCTCTAATATTTTTTAAATAATTTAAAACAAGTAATCATTTAGTTAAGCTCAATTTTTTTAATTATGCACCTAGTATGTGGAATTTTAATAAAATCCTACCACATAATCAAATCAACTAGACACCTTAATCATCAAACGTGCTAATAGTTCATGAAATATCTCGATCAAACACCTATTTTAAGTTTAAATATACCAAAACAAAATAAACATGCATCAAAACAACATTGTTCAAAAATCTCAAGTATGAACCCAACTAATGATTAATTACAAAGTTATATCACCATATGTATCCCGGCTCTGTCTCCATGTCAATCACTCTCTCTGTTTCTACCTGAGGATCAATAATGTGTTAGGGTAAGCTTCTTTTAACTCGTGGAGGCACAATTTATATTAATTAAAATCATATAAAGAGACATATATTATAAACAGTTATAATGAATAAGACATGTAGCCAAGTAGCATGTCAATTGTATTGTAATGAGATATGTAGCAAAGTAGCATATCAATTGAATTGTATTGTAACATGTAGTCAAGTAGCATGTTGATAACAGATCACATCTATACAATCCTAAATAATACAATTAATTAAAATAAACTATAACTAACCCCCACCTGGAAATGAGATGATTGAGTGAAATGCAAATGCTCGAATATAGTCCAAAGTCATAGGTTGTATTCACATTGCTCGACTCCTACAATTAAGCGAGGGAAACATATTTTAATAATTATCAATATAGGAATCTGCATTTATCTTGCACCTGTAAATATATATTTGAAATAGATGAATAAGAAATTAAAAGAACAGAAAAAAAAAGGAAATAAGATAAAGATTTATTTAATAAACAAAGTTGGGTTTTTGAAAGTGAATGCTGGCTACGAGATATTATATTAGAGAAAAATGGTTGGATAGCTTTATTTGGAAAGTGGAATTTAAAATATGTGGGTCTTGGGATAACTGGGTTAGAGGGAATTGGGCTGGGAGTAATAACATTTGGTTAACTTTGGGAGATTAATCCATTTCCTTCTGCAAGCAGATAAATACGCCTTTCCCATCTGCTTGGCCAACGATCCGTCTGCTCACACCCACTAATTTTAAGGACAATACGTTTTTTTTTTTATACGGCGGCGAATACTATGAACGGCCCAAATCGGCATCGGCGAAGAAGGATCTGGTGACCGATTGGAAATAACCCCCTTTCAGAGTTGGCGGTCGACCTCCAACGAGATCGAGCGGCGGGACGCTCCTCCCGTCCTTCGACTGATATAGGGCCTTCAACCGAACTCACCGGCGCTAGAATTGAGACAAAGGCACAGCAGTGTTGATTCCTCCTTTATTTTTTTTCTCCTTCTACTGAATTATTGCTCTTCTGTCTGGATGGGAAAATAGGCGTTGTAGTTGGTCGGAACAAGTAATGATGGTGATTTTGGAATTTGAATTTAAGAAAGATGTTGAGTTCAAGTGGGTTTGCCGGAATAGCTGTGTAAAGGCCAGTTGGCTTGAGAGAAAAAAAATCAACGATAGCAAAAAGAGATTCGTGATTGTATTTTATAAGGAATTTTTGTTACGGTTATTCCCTTATAGCTCCACAATACAACTAACTCGACCTTCACACACACGTTTTAACAGGTTGAAGAAACCTTCTCGTACCTAAACTCTATCTAGTTGTATTAACTTGAGCCCAACAATTATTAATTAGACATAAACTATTAGACCCAGATGTTAATGTATGCAAATGGGCTCACAATAAATAAAAAATAAATGGGCCTTAAATAACTTATTTAGACTAGAAAGTCCATATATGAAATATTAATCACATGAAATTGATCAGCCTAATTTAATTGAAATGATGATTAAAAATTAAATAAAATCACACAATATAATTAAATAAATAGACGAAAAAATTCTCGGGTGTTACACTTATCGTTTGTTTACACAACGGAAATGATATAAAAGGGGAAAGTTCGGATATGGGACACATCAAAATTGACTACAAACACTAGTACCCCCCTCCCCAGTTGTTTTATTTGTTTCATTCATGGCTTTTCATCCACACCTAGATCCTGCTGACCTTCCCCCATCCCCCCAAGGATAACTTCCGGCCTAATGACTAGAACCCTTGGTTGCATAGGACCTGGAGGAAACTTTTCCTGACACCAATTCCCTATACAGTATATGCAGGAAACTCCACTTCTTAAAACGGATATCCTTGATGTTCACAAAGATTATTAGAACACCGAAAGCATATTGGGATCAAGATGCCAACACCTGCTTTATCCGATGGGAGGATTTTAATAGTTATTCCAATTGTATCGATATTGCGATGTATACGATATCTTAAGTGGTCACCTGAGCTAATGCGAATTTCAATCAAATTTAACTTATAGGAGGACAACGAAATAGTTCAAGGCTACATTGAATACGGGATGGCCGAGTCCTGGTACTATCAGATGGAGAAGCTCTTCGTGGAGAACAACTCGCTTGCTTCGGTTTCCCAGCCAAATTTCATGGTCCCACCGCTACCCCCTGAGGATCGTCGTTAAGATTTAGTATTTTACCTTTTCAATGTTGAACCTTATGTTTTTCGGCATAGTTTAAATTATGTATTTTCCTACCCTTCGTTACTCCGATTTTCATGTGTTAGTCGTTTTCTTTTTTTATTTTAAGAAACAGTCGTACCACAAAAATTGATGGAGTTAATCCTCATAAAACACCTAAAAATAAATACAAATAAATTTTCGGCCATATATCGAATATCACCAAAATAAAAAAATACACTCAGAAAAATTATCAAGTATATTCTAGAGATTGGCCACTTGAAGTGTGTTATACAAAAAAAAAAAAAAAATAAATAAATAAATAAATAAAAATAGATTAAATTAACAAAACATTAAAATAAAAAAAATAAAAAAAAGAAATAAGAAATCTTCTTCATATTTATTAGGGCTTTCTATAAGTTGTTTTTCCCTTAAATATTGCGGATTTATTGAAGAAATCGAAGTTGTTTGGTTTGACAGAATGTGGTAAAATGAGAAATGTGAACTATAATAGGGACATTGATGTGGAATAGTTTATCGATGCATCTCTGCATCGATAAACTAAAGCAGACGTCGATATGCATACAAAGTTCAGTTTATCGACGTACTAATACTTCGATAAACTAGTTTAACGATGTACGGTGTTGATAAACTAGGTCATGTCATTCAAGACGTTTTTAGCATATTTATTAAGGTTAAGAGTTTCTATTAGCCCTTTTTTTCAATAAATTTTGCAACTTTATTAAAGAAATCGATGTCGTGGGGTTTTAAGAAATGTGGTGTCACAAGAATTATGGACTACATTAAACACATCGATGTGAAAAACTTTATCGGTGCATCTCAAGATTGATAAACTTCTTCAGACGTCGATATGCATAAAAGAATTATATTTGAGAAGATCATATTGTGAAATGACATCAGTTTATCGATGTGACAATACACCGACAAACTGGTTTATCGTCGTACGGCATCGATAAATTGTGTCATGCAATTATAGTCGTTTTTGACATATTTATTAGGGTTACCCTTTCTCCCTTATAGTGGCAGCTGTATTGAATGAATCGATATTCATAAATGTTGCCTTTGTAAGCCTATAAAAGGCAGATTGCATCCTTCGGAGGCCACCACCCAAATTTCAAATTCAACTATAACTCAAGTTTGAATATGAGCAATTGCGAGAATCCTTGAGTTGACGGAAACATGCCATTGTTCGATGTCACACTCGAAAAAGAAATGAACTTTCCCCCAACTTTCAAATGGTACTTTATCTGCACTTCTTATTGATTATTTAATGTAACTAATTACCTCACCATTTATGTTTGGCCGCAAAAAGGTCCGAGTTTCATCATCCTTAAACTCCCAAAGGCTAGTGTTCCCGTTGAACTCAACTTCTGAAAGAAAACTTAGGAGATGGAGTATCAAGGGGATTAAAAAATAGAAAATTCAATAACGCCAGGTGGAGCAGGTTTACGAAAACAAACTAGAGAAAGATGACGTACTGATCTTTTCAGCAACCCACATTGACGACAACAAAATTATCTTCAAAGTTACTGATATTCGCCCAGACCTAAACTACTATGCCTACATGTCCAGTCTGACAAAAAAGAGTGGGGGTCCGTGTGGGACCCCTGAAAGTGATCCAGTATTTCTGGATTAGTTTTCGTTTATTTATTTATTTATTTATTTATTCCTATTTAATTATATAATTTTTTCTATCATTTAATGGAGTTTTTGTTTTTATTTTAAGACTGAATTTATGGGGTTCAAATATACATAATCGATACTGAAACATGCATCAATGACCAAAACCAAACTAAGTTTTATAAAATAAAATGCCTTATCGATGCACAATATATCGATGCGTTGTCTATATTGATGTAGCTGTGCATCGATCAACACTTCATCAAATAGTACTTGATTAATACTAAAATATGCATCAATGAACCAAAACTAACTTTAAAAAAATGGTAAGCCTTATCGATGCACAGTATATCGACACGGTTGCCTATATCGATGTACTTGTGCATCGATAAATACTTTGTCTTCTTCGTCAATGCATCGGTCCATAGCATATCGATGTCGTTGTTTATATCAATGCAGTTGTGCATCGATAAACATTTCGTCCTCTCCGGCGATGCATCGATAAACACATTCTTCCTTAACATTTTCCAAAATTACAAGAACCTCGGCAAATAAAACACATTCAACGAAAATCCATATATATGATTCAATCAGAAATCGATAAACAAGCAGTATAACACTTTAGTTTGTTTCCAAGCAAATCATGAACAAGAAATCGATGTGCTACTATAAACGATGAACACGAAATCGACTAACAAAACCTATTTTATCCGAAATTGATTATCTATGGGTGGTCTAACCTTACCGCAGGCAGACTTCAACGGCGACATCTAAAACTTTGCCGGAGAAGCCAAATCGGGTTTTTTGGGGAGGTGGGTGGGAAGGGGAGAGGTTTGATTGGTTAGGGGCCTAATTGAGGTGTTGATTCATGGGTGTTTAGTGATAATTTGATTAAAAATACATGTAGCCACAAGATGTAGCTAAAAAACATCTACCTATATACTATTTGGTCATATAACCAAATGTCGTCATATATATTGTAATTGGTGTATGAACAAAATTGAGGTCTTGTTAATTTTTGTTTATGTAGTTAAACCCACTAAGACCATAAAATCGATACACTAATTTATCATCAAAAGTTGAAAATATCTATGTCTAGTCCTTGCTTGCATTAATAGTATTGGATTAAAATGTAAAATTGACATTCATATTCCTGCCTAGTGACTTTACCCCGACCAATATCATATGCAGAGCCAACTTGCTTAAATTTCGCCGAATTAAAAAATAGGAGCCCGATCCTATTAATTCTCCTAAAATATACTAATAGGTGATTAATTTGTGATCCGCTAAATTATCGGGCCATCAGCTCATTATATTAGGTCTAGTGGGCCAATAACCTCATGAGCTACTATTCCTACAATTCAGTCTATCTTATTAGAACTAGATAGGCATATCAAATCTACTTGATATTGACACCTTTATTCATGTCAATTCTTGCTCGAGTTCTCTAATAGGTGGTGGTAGGTACAACCATAGTAATAAAATTCTAGGAATTTTTTTAATTTTCCCATATTTATTCTGTTTTTTCTTTAAATAATAGCTAAAGATACGATTGATACGCGATATCTCATAATGTAGCAATTTATACGAATATATCGCAATCATACCTGTATAGTTCAAGCAAAATATGTGACTTTTTTCGTACTGTCACTTTTATTTTTATATAATTTATTCCTGATTTCAATTTACAAATAATATATTTTAATAATTCATACAAATAAGGGTAACAACTTAGAATTATAAATTGTTACATAGCATATATTTAAAAAAAAATGTGTTTAATCAATAGTAATATAAGTAGGTCAAAAGAAATATACATAGTTTTTGGACTCTAAATATTTTTTTTTTGTTTTGTTTCTTTAAATAAAGAAAACATGATTAATAAGCAATACAAAATGATGCTATAATAAGAATTCAGTCTTATCATTCTAACAATGAATTGCGATATTTATAAAAAAAATTGTACTAATTATATTTGAGATTGGTTTATTTAATAAACTTAAAATAAATAGCATAATCATAACAATCAAACAACATTGTAGTAATTAATAAACCTAAAATAATTAATAAAATTAACAATTAGACATAAGATAATTAATAAAAAAAATTAAAATTATGAAATTTTTAATTTAATGTATTACATCCAATTTATTCCTGAACACTTTACGAAACTCGTTTAATAAGATGCTATTTTCTCAACTTATTTATTTTCTTTACGAATAAAACTCGTATCCCGAATAATTAAAAATGTCGGATAATATTCGTATCTGAATTGTATGACTGTGGGTAGGACACACTCTGCGAACCCATGATAGTAAATCTTTACGGGGAAATTTTCATAACTAGCCTAGTCAAAGTAGTACTTATCAAAAATGACCTTACTTATTTCAAACAATCAAGAATAGCCTCTTTTTTAAACAACTCATGTTTTGACATATTAAACAACTAAGTTATTTAATTAAAAAACAACTTCAGTATTTTAAACAATCCAGTTGTTTAACACAAAACAATCATGTTGTTTTAAAACAACTAAGTCGTTTTCAATATAAAACTATCATATTGTATGCACAACTTAAAGAAAGAAAAAGAAAACTATCATATATGGATATAATCACAATCTTAAATCTTAAAAAACATAATGTTTATAGATTGAGAAACAAAATAAAGTATGTTGTGAAAGAAAAATATCAACAAACACACACTTACAAAAATTATCCGAACATGATGATGGATCTATGAAAGAAAAGAAGAAGATAAATGAAGAATTGAGAGAGTTGAGAGAAAAATGAGAGAAAGTAAGAAGAAAAGAGAGAAGAGAGAACACATATATGGAAGAAAAGAGGGGGAAGTCATTATTCGTTCAAATTTGAAATTTTCAAAATCTGAAAAATATATTTTTTTTTAAAATTATATTAGGTCAAATATAAGAAAGACCATATTTTATTATAAATCGAGTTATTCGACAATACTTGATATACATCTTTACACATAGTTGAGGGGTGGTATTTGCTACGTGTCACTGGAAAAGCTAGTGGAAATTGCCACGTGTTAGTGGTACACTGGTACATAATTTTTTTATGTAGGCATCATGATCCTAATAATTGGCGGGTCAAGAATTATTAAGAACACATTTTTTATATTAAATGTGTTTTCTACACATTAGGGGAAGGGTGAGTATGGCGAGACAAAAATTTGTGTAGAGTATCGTGTGTTACTTAAAAAGATATTACTTTTTTTTAAAAAAAATACATTAAAATATTACTTTTATTTATCAAAGTATTACTATGTGGGAAAAAATATTTTTCATATGTTATTTTTTTTGAAAAATAAGTTTTATAACATGCCACAGACTTATTCTATGTTGTTCAAGTAGATAGTAGTGATTTATCACACTTGGAAAGTGTATGAAAATCAATAATTATAGTCATTAGATTCACACATTTTTCAAGTATATAGTAGATCACCCACTATCCAAATAGGTAGTATAGAAGCAATTGAATCCCGATGTTATGGGGCGTGGATTGTATCGGATAGACGCCGGAGCAGTCGTGCCTCGTCGAAAACTTCTTAATACTCATAAATAAATTCCGTAACTTTTATCTATCACTATCAGTGTCGGGCTTAAATGCACACGCGCATATATCTAGTAATAACTCAGGCAAATTTAACAATTTATTCCATTGTTCATCAGCTTATTAATAACTTAAGTGTGTTTTGTGGAGTATTAAAATTTTAGGTTAAGTCACCCATGGTATAGGCGACATTTCAAATTTTTCCCATTTTTTAATCAAAGTCGCCCCTGACAGAGGCGACATTCATTTAATTTTTTCTTTTTTTTCTTTTTAATTGAAAGTTTGTTCGGTTTTTTTTATAATAATAATAATAATAATAATAATAATAATAATAATAATAATAATAAAAAAAAAAAAAAAAAAACACCGTAACAAATTAGGGGTGTGCATGGTACGGTGTGGATTGGATATTTGAAAATATCCAGATCTATATCAAACTTCGATTATTTAAAAAGTAAGTATCCATTATCGATCCAAAAAATCAGAACTGTATAATTCGATTTGGTTCAATTTAGATAATTGAAGATCCTTTTTATCTTTTGAATAGTAAATGCAATTTAAACATAATATATTGACGTCTAATTAATATAAATAATTTCATTACATTAAATTTATATTAGTTAGACTTCAATATATTATGTTTAAATTGTATTTATTATTCAAAAGATCAAAAGGATCTCCAATTTTTCAAATTGAACCGTTCCGTTGAATCCGAAATTCTGAACCGAACTGTCCAAAAAAAAATAATAATAACTACACCGTATCGTTTCCATTTTTTGGACCGATAATGGATACTCACTTTTTGAATAACCGAAGTTTGGTATGGATCTGAATATTTTCAAATATCCGATCCACACCGTTTCGTGCACACCCATAATTATTACGGTGTTTTATTATTATTATTATTATTATTATTATTATTATTATTATTATTATTATTAAATTTAAAAAAAAAAAGAGAAAAAAAAAAAAGAAGACAAAAATTACCTCTGGAAGAAGCGACTCTCGATTAAAAATAACAATTTAAATGAATGTCATTCTTGACAAAGGCGATTTTGATTGGAAAATGGGGAAAATTTAAAAATCGCTCATACCATGAGCACCTTAACTTAAAATTTTAATACCCCATAAAACATACTTAATTTATTAATAAGCTGATGAAGAGTGCAGTAAACTATTAACTTTGCCAATAACTCAAAAGACACAAGAAAACAAAAGGAAAAGGACAAAAGCTATTTGAAACAAATCTAGTATCTTCAACCATCACATGGAATTATGAAACATAAGCAGCATATCAAAAACAAAACACTGCTGTTCTTGAAACTCTAATATCATATAAATATTCATCTAATCTTCACAGTTGTTAACTCAACACATGCCCCCTTGCCCTAAGTTTATCACCCAACCGTCCCAATTTATTTTGCACACCTCTAAAATACAAATTAATTTTTACAATCTTCAATCTCAATATCTCAAGTTTCAATCTTCACCTTTAAAAAAATCAAAGAAAAAAATAAAATTTATTTTTTCTTAACATCCATGCTCAATCAACTGTATAAAATAAGCCGGGATAAAGAAAGTATTATTTAACAGGCCAGCCTGGTGGGCCCATCAGATCAAGGTTGATGGGCTGATGATACTTCAGGCTACAATTTTTACGGTCCGATCCGTCCAAAATGTCAAGTGGACCACACTGATTTTAGCCATGCCCACATGGTCAATGCCAAGAAACTGGGACAGCTTACCTAGTGTCTTGGGTTAACATATATGCTGGCACATCTGAAATCGAAATTCCTAAATACAGTAAACCTCTATAAATTAATAATATTGGGATCGAAAAAATTTATTATTTTAGAGAGGTATTAATTTATCTATAAATTAATAATTTATTAATTTAAAGAGTTTTTTCAGTACAACGAGTGAATTTTATTTTTCATAAAGGTGAGTGCATCTAATTATTATATATTCATTGAACTAATGTAACAAATATATTCATCATAATAACCATAACTTTAACTGCAAATAAAATTCAACATATAAAGTGAATGCGATTCATTTGCAACCATCATACAATAATGTGGAGGATGACGACGAGAATGATACAGTATCGTTGAAACCAGTTCCGAGGAAGGAAACACTTGTAGCATCAAGAACACTTCACAATTTTTTTATGCAATTTGAAAATATAACACCAGAACTATTGGATGAGATAAATATATATATATATATTAGAGATGAGCTCCAAGTAGATTTGAGTTTTACCAAGACGCAATCAACTATAGATTCTTATTTTAATAAAATTTCATAGTTATTTTTGTAATTTGAAGAAATAATTAATTTATGATATCAATGAGACCACTAATTTATATAGAGGTTATCTCATCAAAATTGGTCGATTTTTAAACTGGTCTAAGTTGGGACGAGAGAAAATTATTATTGTAAGTGGTTTAAGTCTGTTTACTGCTTATAAATCCGTACTGACATTCCAGTGCTTACTCCGACACACACACACATGGGTGGAGGCGCGGTACCTAACTGCATGCTCGTTGAGGATGAATTAACATCCGAAAGTAAATGAAAAATAGTAGAGGACTAGTGATTGATTTTACCAGACAAGTCGAGACTACAACGTCGTTACTGTACATACAACATCTAAACTTGGTTCGAATTCACATCCGTCACCTTGGAAGTCTGGCAATGCCGGACCTTCACCTCTGGAGAAACTCCTAACCAGTTTTGAATAAGCTGAAATGTCTTCTTATCAGACAATAGGCCCCTGTGATTCGCACAAACCCCGGCTCTTTCTACTGCATTGAAATTGTCTGCCTGCATTGCATTATAAAAGTTCTGAGCCCAAAATTGTATTTTCTTCTTTTGAATATGGGAAGTAATGAGGCAAATGGCGGGGTCTCTCGTGGTGAGCAATCCCGCTAACTAACAAAAACAATGTGATTATAGAAAGAATAGTGTTGGAGGATAAAGAAGTACCGCACCATGGCCGATTCAGAGGGGACGGTCCCGTCACCATCTACGTAAGTATATTCCGGCTGAAATAGAAACAAGATAAAAGTTCAGCACAAGTGCTTTTTTGAAGTATTATTATAGAAGCAACTATACGGATTAGATGTCAATACGGTTAAGCTGGAGACTGCAAATAGGATATATTGAACCAGGCTGGTCATTATTAAGCTCTTTCCATTGGATTTTTCAGCCACAATGAAGCTAGTGTTTTCAGTATCTGCAGTACCCAACATGGTTCTGCCTCGGCTATCCAAAAAAGGACTTAACTGGGCCAGCCTGAATTGCTAGATAGGCCTAATGAGCTTGTTTTTTGGAAACCCTATAGTATTTAGTGAAAAATAATGTAGTAGGGCTGGGCTAGGCCGCCAAAACTACTGCTCAGAAACAGTTTGGGCTGGCCCAGTCAGGCCCATCTAGGCCCTGATCTGCCGGTGTTAGATGGAACAAAAAGGCTTGGTTGTAACATCTATTTTGAGCTTTACGCAAGTTGAAACCAGATAATTTCAATGAATTATTGCTGCTTACCAGCCTGTGGCAGATCTCAGATAGCTCATCAATGGGAGAAGACTCTGAACCGTAGCTGCAAGAGAGAGAAGGTCAAATACATTGCTTGATTGCCGGCAACCAGAGCAACATAGCCAATCTACAAACTCTTTCAGAATATATAATTTCAGGATCTGACGGCATTAACGCTACCACAACAACGTTTTAGTTAACCTCATAGAAATTCAAGTGAGATGTAAGTTAGCTACCTACCAAACATCAAAAGGCGTGTCACATGATGTTCCATATATGTTGTAAAACGTAACCCCCTCAGGAAGCTTAGTTTTATTCAGAATTTCCCGAGTGCCAGACGCCCATTCAAGAATTGCAAAATTGAAAGGAAGAGCTACTGTTTTGCCACCATAGTTTAGCTGTACGAAAAAATGAAGGTTACTACATGTATCTTGTCAAATTTGAGGTCAAACACAAAAGGTTCAAATTGTTTTAGAAAACCACGCAAGATGACAATCATGATCTTAAAATCACTCCATCTTATTAAACAAAATGAACTACATAAAACTAGTTTATGGATTTACAATGTTTTTTTTTTACAAATGACGAATAACAAATAATAGAATGATAACTAATCAATCCCAAATGTGTCCGTAAACTGTTAGCAATGAGGATAAGATCACATGTATAATAGGAAAATGCAATTACCTCATTGTTCTTTAGTGCTTCTTCAAAAAGCCTAATGCATCCATTACTACCATAGGTTTCCAAACTCACTGATGTTTCCTCATTTATACAATGCTTTCTCCATACTTTAATCTCAGGTTGTTTCTTCCAATTAAAATCAGCATTCGGCAACATTTCGTAGATAGATGGGCACTCTACCAGCTAAAGCATAATAAATAAGGTTTAGTTGAGCGACAGTGAGAGCAGGAAAAACAACCAGAAAGACGGAACTACGACGATATCAAATATTACCACAATACTGAATAAGTGAGATATCTTAGAGAGTGAAGTTTCTAATTTAGAATGTCATGACCAAAGTCCTTAAATGTGCGCGGCAAAACCAACATTCAGCTGACGTATTACTGGAAAATGTAGAATAAAAGGAAGGCATGCTGGTTAAATGACCAAATGAGATAAGGGGAATATTTTATAGCCACCTTTTCCATGTAGATGTTTTAGTCACTTTCAAGGCTATAGTACCAAAATAGACTTGATGAATGGAGTTCAAAATACATTATCACAGTTTTATATCGATGATAACTTATATCGATGGTCACTACCTCTATATATGTTTATATCGAAAGTAATTACCGTCGATATAAGTTATCAACGATATACACATTGAGGAGCAGTGATGCTGCATTTTTTAGACTTCTATTCATTAAGGATAATGTCGTCTTCTTAGAGGAAAAAATGGCAAAAAAACATGAATGAGAAGCAGAAATCTTGAACATAAATTACCAGCTGATGCATTGACCACCTTGATACGAAAAAGAAACTCTCAAAGCCTTCAACAAACTGTAATCCAGTAAGTATAGAATCGTTGATACATCCTGGTGCACCTGTGCAGAATAAATAAGAATATGTATGTAAAGCAAAAATCCATAAAAACAAAGAAGCACTACTGATCAATCAAATATAATTTTAGTAATTAAATCATGTGTCCATATTTGTGTGCAGAGGATCAAGAGAGGGTGTACGAAAGATTACCCTGGAAGGGAGTGGCAATAGTAATCCATTTATTTACACATCTGGCAAAAACCTGCAGTTTGAAAGTAAAATGTATGGTTAAGCTTTCAGTTGCAGTGGGATAAAATAATCAGATCATTAAAAAAGTCCCAGCACATTAAAGTCGTGTTACAAAGTGTCAGATGACTCTCATTAGTATTTTTAAGAACTCAAATACCTGATCCAAATATAATATAATGCTCAAAAGTAATTATGGGTAACTAACTACCTAAAGCTGCGTGATTCAATATGTGTCTAAATTAACAACAGTGCGAAAGAAAAAACAAAACAAGACGAAAGATTTACAAAACAGTCAACTTGAAAAGGACAAAAAGAAAAGAAGAACTAGTATGCTGAAAAATAAGTTACTAGAGACTGCAAACAATGTGGTGATAGGGGGCAAAAAGATAATGGCAGTTAAAGGTACACAAAGCATATATCATAGAGCAGATTAAGCAAGAAATGAATTAACATACATCACTATGAAGTGATATAAAACACGAAACCAGCAATCCACCCATTGAGTGTGAGATAATATTGACTTTCCTTCCCCCTGAAGCTTTATATGCAGTCTCCAACTTCTCTTTTAGGCCATCCATTAACTGCCCAATCCTGCAATTATTGATAGTAATTATGGTCCAAATAGATTTTCCAGAAAATGTGGTTACTAACCAGATATAACGTTTAGGAAGTTTTATGAGAGGTACCTATTGCTTTGCCTAAAATCGTAACCATATCCGAACAATGTTGTTCCTTTCTTATACCCACATCCAACAAGCATGTCAATCATGTCATGAAAATGGTACAGATCGGTCAGACGCAGAAGCTTTACAAACTGGCAATAAGAGAATTAATTACATCAACCACAGTTCTTACAAGGGGAGTGAAACAGTAATCAGTTAAATGCAGAGCTAATAGGAATTAGCTATTAACTACCTGAAGTGCATTCCTGCTTCATGTAGAGCGCCAAAAAAACTCAGTGGCCAACACTTACACGAATTAAACAGTTGAAATTATATATATTTTAAAAAAATACCCTCAACTCTAAATAGTAAAGATTTCACGATTATGATCCACTTCTCATATCTTGCACTAGAACAATTTGCAAACTCGAAATGGAAACCATGATCATCATCTCTTAGCTATCCATTGAAGTTCTAAAAATGAAGATTCTGATTCCTAATAATGATGAATTCATATTCTGTTTTATATCCAAAAGCTCCAAAATTGCCAAATACACACATCCACGTTTGATATTTTATTCTTTTTTCCAGAGCCTGCTTTCACTAAAAGCCATTCCCAGCCACACTTCTATAGTTTCCGGAGATGCGAATGTAGCTTATGCGAAGGAAAAATTACTCAACTAGCAGGGTTACATATTCTATGTTGCTCTCTCTGTCTCCAAAAAAAAAATTTACCATAAAAGTATCCTTAATTCAAGCAACCCAGTTAAGCAAGCTATCACCATATTATGCTTAATGAATTATTAGTAGGGATGATAATCCTTCACCCTATACGTCAACACTAACCCAATTCTGACTCTTCGACTTACAATTAATAATGTATTTCAAAATATAATAGTTATATCTTTGTTTCACATAACTTTTGATTACCAAAATCAAGCACCAATCTGACCTGATAATACCAATTGACACCCTATCCAGAATCGAATCCCAACTAACATAGATGGAACAAAAAAACAGCAAATAACAAGAAATACGCATGCGAAAATGTACTTGCAGCAGCTACAAAATGCAGAAGAAGAAAAAGACAAAAGAATAAGAATCTCACAAGAGAAGGGTCCAAAATATTTATGGCATAAAGGCCATAATCATCCTGGGGCACAATTATCTCACTACTATCATCCAGAGGCTCTGTATACCCTACAAATCAACATATATAATCGAAAATCCGTTACGCTACTTTTCTCTACACAGAATTCAAACGAAAACTTCAGAAAAAACTATACTCCTGTAAGAACCTGTCTCAGGATTGTAAATGGACCAGAGCTTCTTCTTAAACTCCATTTCAGCTAATAGAATCCGCACCCAAACCCGCGTCTCGAACCCGGTCTTCTTCTTCTTGGAATGGAGGATGGAGCCGGCTATACCCGAGACCAACAGGACCGGATCGCGGTCGGAAACGATGTCGTCAGCGGTGTTGGTGCTACTGGAATTGGAGCAGCAGCACAAGTACTCTCGGAGCATTGTTCGTCTGATGCGGATTAGGAATTCGGGTTTTGGGTTTTGTAGTTGGAAGCAGTTGGGAGAGTGATGATGAAATACATGAAAAGCATTACGAATTTGTGGAAGTTACAATTCGATCCCCTCTTTTTCAGATATTCCATTTAGATCCCAAATTTTAGGAAAACATCACATTTACAATTTATTTTTCAATTTTATTTACAAAATATTCTTTGTTCTTAACGCAAAAGCGTTTGGTCTACCTTTTTCAAACTGAGTCTAGAAAGCAAGTACTAATAAAATTTGGGGTATTTTTATAATGTACTTGGTGTATTAATACACTTAACTTTTTACCTGTTATAGTAGGTTATTAGCAGGTAGCTTTTGAATTTGTGTAGGTCCCACTTTTTTTTATATTTCTTAAAATAGGCAAACATAAGACATTCAAGTGATTAAAAAAAAGACTAATACATTTATTTTATTATAGGATAATTCTAAACACAATCACAACATTACTCTTTATACACAAATATAAATAAAATAAAATAAAACATATAAATTTACTACTTTATCCTTAATATTCTTATTTAGTTACATTCCCAAAATTCAATCAACTTCAACTCTTTTTTCCTCAACAACCACTATAAAATAAAATCAGAAAAAATCAATCGCATTCTTCATATTGAAATCCACCAATCATCCACCAATCACCATGTTGCATTTATCAAATTTCACCAAAACCTTTAATAAGAATTTATGTATTTTCATTATTTTACAATTGAAACAAATTTGAATGTAACACTTGGCGAACAAAAACGTTAAACTTTTGTTGAATCATGATTATTTTTTTTTAGATTTGTATCACAAAATTTATGTCCATCAATGCTAAACAAAGATTTTTGTTGCCTAATTTCCTGCATTTAAGGTTTTTGTCTTTATTATTATTTTTAATAAGAAATATTTTGTCTTCCCGTTCATACGACTTAAACAATTTGTAAACATGAGAAAGTATGATATATATTCGAACAAAATTTGAAAATCATGAAGGGTGATTACAAGAGAGAAGAAGAAAAGTTGGAGGGTCATTTAGGATTAAAAGACTGTAAATAAAGAAATGAGCACAATAGAAAACTTTTGTGGTTTTGTTTACTACTTAATTTGAAATAGTGGTTGTGAATAGTAAAAAGGTGGGTACATTTAGGATTATCCTTTATTAAAAAAGACTAGCTGGAATGGGTCTGAGATGGCCCAAAAAATTCGATATTTCTGAGATAATTTTATATTATTAAAAAAAATCATTCCGCCAATTACTTCTATTATTCGGTTCATCCACCACTTCAAAGTCTAAATCTCAATTAAAATGCTCCAAAGTAGCACACTGAAATACTTTTTATGTATAAGATTAATCTAAAATATTATTAATATATAAATATATTCTAAAATGGTCGAAAATGGCGCACCAAAATGTTCCATACCAGAATATCTCATTCTAATGAAAGATCCGGAATAACATCCAAAACAAGATTGCTAACTTTTCTTAAGAGCATAAGGAATATCTAAAAACATAAAATGTAAAAATAATTTAAGTTTATCTAAATCATTATAAGAAAACGTTAGAATTTTTTTTTCCAAAATTCTCACACTAGAATTTAAAAAATTGTAATTGAATCTGACACTTACATTTAAAATTTAAAGAGAATTTAATAACTCCATGATAAAAAAAAATAAATAAATAAATAAATTATAATCTCCCTTTTATTAAATGAATATACATAAAAAAAATTAATTAATCTGTAAACTAGATCTTATTCAAATTTGTTAAAGATTAAAGCACGTAAATACATATACACGTATATGGGAATCGATATACCTCAATTGAATTGCAGCGGAACGTATTCTGTTGATTCCCAAATAGATGGATCGTACACTTGATTCGTCTACTAGCCCGTCTGGACGAATACTACTAGAGCATCCGCCGTACTTTTCACATCCTAGACTCTTGGAGGACTCCGGTGATTCTCTAAGATAGAGAATTAGAGAGAAAGGGGAGAAATATGTATTATGTGGTATTGATTTTTCGTAGTCTACGAATACCAGTATATTCGTATATATATTAGTATGGGAGAGATCTATCTCCTATTATGGATAAGATCTCCATCCCTATCGGGAATATATCTAATAAGATATTAAATATCTCGTCAGATATATATCCCAACTATATTGGGATCCATCAGATATGGATGCAACCAACATCTCCCACTCATACAAATCTGATCCGACTTACTCGAATCTGAAAGACTCCACAATTCTCATCATCATATCTCTTCTTTCATACAGAGACTAAGGCGTGCGACCGAGCGAGAACATAATGGAACAAAGTGAGGAGAGTTATATTAAGTTATCACCCAACTAACATAATTCATCAACTCAGGAGACTCGCTGTGTACCCCAAACTACTTGGTTGCACTAGACCAAACATCTCTGACCCCTCGTATTCATATAGAGCATGTTTGACCCCTTAATTTGTATCTATGCTCATGACTATGTCAAAACTAATTCGACTTAGTCGGCCGGCCTATGAGCCATAGTACACAAGTGCATTACCAGCTTAGTTTTTCCTTGGCCTCTAATGTCAATCTGCTTGGACTTGACAGCTTTCTTAGTCATGCTCCGACAGATCGTATCAACCATGGCCATTGAACACATGCTAAAGTAGCGTCATCAAGCTTACACTTCATGACAAAGTCCAAAGTCCCAAAGGGCACAAAAAATACTATAAGAGCTCACACAGTGACGAAGCAGGGATCTATTCGGTCACTCCTCTTACTAAGGTCGTTATTAAGCACATGTAGTATGAATACATGCTATGATGGAGCTCCCACTCAAATTTGGGCATGTCACGCTCTGAACATCATACGAGTCTTAGTCCAGTCGCTCTTCTAGCGTCTGACCTGCGGACCACTTAGGAATTTGTCTCCAACACAACTCCTAATGATTCGCACACTCGGCTATTAAGAAGCTTTTATGAAGTTTAGGACATTCTTCATAATCGATCAAGTATGATCTCATCTTGGCCTCTTGCCAAGGCAACTATGGGCAACAACCTTTCGTGTTGTTCCTTTCACGAAGGTGATCACTCAAGTGTTTGATCCGCTAGTCTCATCCCGCTCGCTCACCAAAGCGCCAGGGCGATTTTCCGTGTGAGTGGGACAATCCAAGCATTGTGACATATCACACATAATAGACACATTACTTCTAACATATAATAAGGGCACATTTTATTGATAAATAAATTTGTTCATACAGGCTAAAAGAATTTTAAATTCTACGAAGTCCCATACTCCTAACATGCCTTTGAAATACATCTCTACTCAAAGGCTTGGTGAAAGGACCAGCTATCGTTTCACCAGTGGGAACGTGCCTGAGAACCACTTGCCCCTGCGCAATATTATCTCGGATAAAGTGGTATCTGGTGTCAATATGCTTGTTCCTCCCATGATACTTGGGGGTCCTTAGCATATGCTAGTGCAGCTGTGTTATCACAAAGGACAACTACTGCATCATCTACATGCGCCATGACACGCAAAGTCTGAAGAAATCTTCTCAACCAGATAGCCTCTTGAACTGCAGATGTACAAGCAATGTACTCTGCTTCCATAGTGGATAAAGATATACAAGGCTGCTTCTTGCTACTCCAAGTGATAGCAGCGCCACCTAACAAAAATGCATATCCTGATGTGGATTTGCGTTCATCTCTATCTGATGATCCATCAGCATCGTTGTAACCAAGTAGATTCAACCTGCCAACGTGATAGCACAAAGCTAAATCACTTGTCCCCTTTAGATATCTAAGTATCCTTTTGACTGCAGCCCAGTGATCGCGTCCAGGATTACTTTGATACCTACTCACCATCCCTACTGCAAAGCACAAGTCTGGTCGAGTACACATCATTGCGTACATCAAACTCCCTACTGCGCTTGCATAAGGAACCTTAGCCATGCTTTCCTTTTCATCATCTGTTTTTGGGCATAGATCTTTGCTAAGAATACAATGTTTTTCCATAGGCGTGTCAACGGGTTTAGCATTATGCATATGAAATCGCTCCAGAACCCTCTTAATATAAGTCTCTTGAGACAAAGTTAAGAGTCTCTTTGAGCGATCTCGGTGTATCTTAACACCAAGTATGTATTCTGCTTCTCCCATGTCTTTCATCTCAAAAGTAGATGATAGCCACTGCTGAGTGGCGACAATCATCGTCGTATCATTTCCAGCCAGCAAAATGTCATCCACATATTATGAGAGAATTGTGAAATTCTTCTCATCCCTTTTGACATACACACAGTGATCTTCCTCAACCATCGTAAAGCCTATCGAAGTGATAGCTCGATGAAATCGAAGGTACCACTGTCTGGATGATTGTTTCAGTCCATAATGGAACGTTTTAAGTGGCACACTTTGCGCTCTTGTCCCTTTACCTGAAAACCTTTAGGTTGATCCATATAGATCTCATCACCCAGTTCTCCATTGAGAAATGCAGTCTTCACATCCATTTGGAACAGTTCCAAATCAAGATGGGCGACAATTGCTAAAATGAGACGGATAGAGGCAAACCTCACCACCGGGGAGAATGTCTCTTCATAGTCCACACCTTCTCTTTGGGTAAAGCCTTTCGCCACTAGGCGAGCCTTATACTTGTCTATCGAGCCATCTGCTTTTCGCTTGACTTTGAGAACCCACTTGTTCCCAATTGTCTTGCGTCCAGACGGTAGATCGACTAGCTCCTAAACTTGGTTCTTAGCCATCGAACTCATCTCTTCCTCCATAGCACTTATCCACTCTTTAGCATTTGGAGAAGTTACAGCCTCTTCATAAGTGGCTGGCTCATCAACATCCATTGTTGCGCACATGAAAGATTCCCCTTCGAGTTCAAAACGTCTTCGGGGAACCGTTCCACGCTTGCTCCTGCGCAACTCTAGATCTTGAGAGTCTTCATGCAATGGAATTCTCCCACTGACTCTAAGATCGCTCTCATTATTCCCGTCGATTGCTGGATTTGGTTGTAAAACCGCATCCTCACCAGGAATTCCAGCGTTGTCTTCGGGATCTTGTAACTCATAAAGTTTAAGATCTCCTTTAACTTCTCCAATTGTTGGAAATTCCTCCTCGAGGAAATTGACATCGCGCGACTCAATTTCTATCATTCCTCCGTCAGGATGTTCACCATACATCACATAGCCTTTCGAGTGGTCACAGTATCTTATAAAGATATGTTTGTCTGCTCTAGGACCAAGTTTCCCATGCTTATGGGAAGTATTATGAACAAACCCTGCTGACCCCCAAGGGCGCAAACCTTCTAAGTTGGGCTTTCTCTCATGCCACAACTCATACGGCGTCGAAGGAACTGATTTAGACGGCACACGGTTCAATATGTAGGCAGCAGTTAAGATTGCATCTCCCCAAAAAGATATTGGTAGATTTGCTTGCGCCATCATTGATCTGGTCATGTCCAGAAGTGTCCTATTCCTCCTCTCTGCAACACCATTTTGTTGCGGAGTGTAAGGAATTGACAATTGCCTTATGATCCCTTTTTCCTCACAGTATTGCCTGAACTGATCAGATAAGTATTCTCGCCCTCTATCAGTGCGTAAAGTTTTAAGTTTCCTATCTCTTTGGTTCTCAACCTCCGCTAAGAATCGCTTGAAGCAATCAAGCGCTTCCGAGCGGTGAGACAGGAGATACACTGAACCATAGCGCGAATAATCATCAATAAATGTGAGGAAATAGGATGCACCGTGTCGTGCCTTCACATTTACGGGTCCGCATATGTCCGAGTGAACTAACTCTAGAGGTTGAGTAGCTCTTTTTGCCTTTCCAAAAGGCTTCCGGCAGGCTTTTCCTGCCAGACATGGTTCGCACACAGGAAGGTTGACTTTAGCGAGATTGCCTAAAAGGCCTTCTCGAGCTAACCTAGTCATCCTTTCACGCCCTATGTGTCCTAACCTTGCATGCCATTTATTTGAATCATTCAAAATATCAACAGATGAAGAAATAAAAGTAGTGCATTCAATAGATAAATCTAACATGAAAAATCCATTGTTCATATGTCCTACGCCAAAAAGGTTGTTGCCGAGAAAAATAGATAACATGGTCTTTTCAAACAGGAAAGAAAATTTTGACTCAAAAGTGCTGAAACTGAAAGTAAATTACATCGAATACTAGGCGCATAAAGCACATCACTAAGGAGCAGCTCGCGCCCAGTGCTAAGTTTGAGCTGGTATGCACCAACTCCCACCACCTCTTCTTGCACGCCATTTCCCATAGCAATGTAGTGGCTGCCCACTGGTACTCGATGATAATCTACAAATTCTGCTCTATCTCTTGTCACGCGTTTGGTTGCTCCTGAGTCTACAATCCAACCATGGAGAGAATTAGCAACTAACACATGTGAACAGACAAATGAATCAGTAGAGCTAGGAGCGGGTCTTACCTTCTTTGGCTCAGTACAACTACGAGCAAAGTGACTCGTCTTTCCACAGTTATAGCAGGTGTCTTTCTTCTTTCCGCCCTTTTTTCCACGGTGACGCTTTTTAGCCTTTTCACCTTGCGGGCCCAAGTTTTGGTTTTTCGCGGTGCTTTGTCCTGCATTCTTTTGCTTTTTCCAACGGTTGCCTGTGTTAGGCTTGCGTTGCCCAGCATGTGCGACGAAAGCAGCTGCTTGTGCTCTTTTCGCCTCTCGACGGGCAGCCTCGAGTCGAAGATGACTGGCGACGTTGTCAAAGGTCTGGATTTGCTCGTTGTGTGTGAGCACAAGCTTAACTTGTCCCCAAATCTGCTCAGGTAGCGACCTTAGGACTGCCAAAACTTGTTGTTCGTTGGTGAGTTCATTTCCAGCATTTTGAAGCTCTCGAATCATGTCTTTCATGATATCAATTTGCTGTCCCATGGTGTGCTTAGGGTCAAGTACGTACTGATTGAATTTAAGGGTTAAAGCCCTTAATCTCGTTGCCGAGGCAGTGCCGTACGTGACCTTTAAGCTGTAGCAAACGTCTCGAACTCACGAATCAGATGATCCTACATGCAGCTAAGCATAGTATAGCGCGCAAACCGATCTTGATTCGCCCACTTATTGCACGCGTCTAAATCGCGACGATATTGGGCATTTTGACCGTTCTCTGGCTCAACCGGCGCGGCCATAGTCTCGGTGAGATGGTCAAGGACCTTCATATTATGTAGCAGAAATTTGATCTTACGGTGCCACATGGCATAGTTCTGGCCATCTAGTTTGCCAGAACCGTAAAGATTAGAAAAAGCTATTTGGGCATCCATTTCTGTTAATATTTGAGCAAATTATGTTAGAAGGTTGTCTATTTAATATTTTTATTCGGGTCCAAATAAAATTTTATTATTTCTCACAAGTGAATGGGAGCGAAAATTCGCCGCATTGGCTCATAATCATCTCCTACTCAATTGAAGACGATAATAAAAAATTAAATGATCGCGAATAAAAATTGTCTATTGCAAGAACATTCATAAAATAACAATAATATTAATAAAGTAAGATGTTAATGACCTATGGTGGTAAATACGAAACAACAAAAAATTACATGGCCTTAAAAAATTGGCCCCTCTAATACATGTGCCCTAGTGAGAAACGAAAAAAAATAAATAAATAAATTACAATTTTCGTTCCTACTACATGATTCTAAAAAAATTATATCGTAATATCGTATAACCACCATTGTCATCAACCATCTCACACATACATCAATCACATCACGTAGTAAAAATACGCAAACAATTAAATTAATCACATAAGACATGTAATTAATTTAAAATGGCCTAATCACAAATTTATGTATTTAATTAAGCACATGAGGACTTAAAAAACGTTTTATGTGCTAGCCCATTATGCAGAATCACAGCCGCGCGCTCGCGTCGCGCAGAGCCGACGCCGGAGCAGCGAAAGCAGCGGAGGTGCGTGGGGCAGCGCCGGGTGGAGCAGAGCGAAGCAGCGCCGCGCGGCGGAGCGCAGCGGCATGCCGCCGCCGCCGCACGCAGGAGCAGCAGCGCAGGTTCAGCGCCCGATCGCGCCGCCGCCGCACAGCAGTGGTGGGCAGCAGCCGTTGCGGTGGTGTGATTTGGCCAGTTATTCGCCGACAACGGCGTCCCAATTTTCAGTTTGTGGTTCGGAAAGAAACACAGTAGCTTTTCTAAAGAAAAAAAGGAAAAATTATGACCAATTTTATGGGGTTGAAAGCAAAGTTTTTGTCCCAAATAATTAACAGACGAATGAGACAAAATTTAAACAGGCGAGAACGAATCAACTCTATCTGATACCACTGTTAAAGATTAAAGCACGTAAACACATATACACGTATATGGGAATCGATATACCTCAATTGAATTGCAGCGGAACATATTCTGTTGATTCTCAAATAGATGGATCGTACATTTGATTCGTCTACTAGCCCGTCTGGACGAATACTACTAGAGCATCCGCCGTAGTTTTCATACCCTAGACTCTTGGAGGACTCCGGTGATTCTCCAAGATAGAGAATTAGAGAGAAAAGGGAGAAATATGTATTCTGTGGTATTAATTATCCGTAGTCTACGAATACCAGTATATTCGTATATATATTAGTATGGGAGAGATCTATCTCCTATTATGGATAAGATCTCCATCATATCGGGAATATATCTAATAAGATATTAAATATCTCGTCAGATATATATCCCAACTATATTGAGATCTATCAGATTTGGATGCAACCAACAAAATTAATTAAAATTACAAATAAAAAATATTTTTCAAGTAAATATAAAGTAAGTAGTATTTATAGTTCTCAAAGTAATTAATACCTTACTTATTTAAATTAACTAAAATTACAAAAAAAAAATGATTTTCAAGGAATTATAAAGAACGTAGTAAATATTTTTAATTTTCAAAGTTATTAATACATTAGAAAATATTACATGAATGAAAATAGTTTATTAAATTCTTATGATGATTTAATTAAATATAAAATTAAGAAGTAAAATATGAAATACTACTACTACTAATAGAGTAATAGTAAAAAATTATTTATCAATTCATTGAAATTTAGATACTTATTGAACAGGTAACTGGTTAACTGATTGAATGGCTAAGATTATATTAACAAGATCTAAGAATTGTCATAACTAGGTGTATCAATACATCAGGTGTATTATAGAAGGACTCTAAAATTTGAATTCACTTCTATTTTATGATCATGTTTAGCGTCAAAATGAGTATTACATTAGATTCACTTAAATCTTTATTAGAGACACCGCAATTTAAAATTCATTTGACTTTGACATATTAACTCATCCATACACACATCAATTTATACAATTAGAATTTATGCCGAGAATAATACATAAATTGTTGCTTAAAGTGTTCTCTTTTGTTTCTCCTCTCCCGTTTGTTTAAACTTATAAACTCCTCAAAATATTTTATAAGCTTTCTCCAATTGATTTGACAAAATAAAATGTTAAACAATTTTAAAAATGTAAAATAAATTCTTAGAGTTTATAACCTCCAAAAAAAATAAGTTGTTCTAATTCAACTTATTTTTTAAGAACTTATTATCAAGATCTTAATATTTACACTCAAAGTTCACATGCTACACACATATAGGGGTATTTGCATTTGCTTTTTCTAAGTGATTTTCAGTTTATAACTTGAGAAAAGTTATTTTGTAGTGTTTGCAAAGCCAACTTCTGCTTTAAAAAAAGTATTTCCAATATAAAAGCTAAAAGCAAAAATTTAATGTGTTTCTCTACTCAATGAACATTCTGTAAATAATATGATATTTTTAAAAAGACATAAATGATTCGATAGCAAACACTCCAACTTCTACTTTTATTGAAAATCACTTTTTTTTCTTGCAAACACTACCTACTTTTTACATAAGTAATTTTTATAGAATCTCTAGCTTTAATCATTTTTTCAAAAGGAAAAGTAATCGCAAACACCCCCATACACACTAGACGCACTACACACATTTTTGTAGGGCCACACACTACACACATTTCACACACACTAAATACACATTACACACATTACGTACACAATACACACACTTTACACACATTACACACTAGGCATACTACACATCACACACACTAAATACACTACACGTATTACACACACACTACACACACTTCAAACACATTACACATACACTACCCATAATTCACGCACACTACCCACAATTTACACACCACTCACAATACATGTTTTTCCCACACTAGTCAAAATATATTTTTGTAATAGTTTTCAAATTAGTCCCCCAAATTAATGATAAATCACTTCATTCAATTGCAAGATTATAAGTTATTTTATCCGATCATTTTATTAACTTATAAGCTCTTGAAAAATTACATTTTATAAGGCGCAAACATGCAGAGGGGAACACATGTGAAAATCAGGTCCAACTGCGCCAAGAAGTGCGAGACAACACTTGGGAGAGAGGTGAGATCAATCATGATCATCCGGTGAGGGGCCCACCGGAAGCATCAGTCGAGCATGAACTAGCAGACTGGGAAAGCAAGTCCAGTGCAAGAACAGTAAAGCAATGAAGTGCTGGGATGGACCAAACCGAGCAAATAGAACTGTTGGGCGTTCAACATCATCATACGCCTGGGGACAAAGTCCCAGATGCTTGGAAATTTCTAGTAACTTGTCAAACTTTAACTAGGGGGTATATCCCTTTACTTAACTTTTGAAAAGTACTTAAAAGTAGAGTGCTTAAAATTAAAAGTTGAAAGTGTTTGAGGATAAAAGTGATTTTGGTGAAATATAAAAATTGAAGTATTTGATATTTAAACAACTTTTAGCTTATGAGCAATAAAAATTAAAATACCAAAAAGTTGAAAAAAACAACTATTAGTTTTTTTTATCTAAAATAACTTGTATTAAATCTAAAGTTATTTACTCGAACAATCCAAAACAATTTTTTCTAGAATATAAGTTAAAAAACATTTGAAAAAAGTAATTATGAACACCCCTGATAAACCATGACTATTTAGAATATATGGTTTTAGTTGGGCCAGTTTGCAAATTACGTGCAGAGTAAGGTCATCCAAGTGATGATCGGAGAGAAAAGCGACAGTCTCTTCCTCTAGTCCACAATTTGACTCAAAATATATTGCTTTCATTTTCTTATTATTTAGTCGCTTTCATATATATCTCAATTTCTATTTCTCCGTACATTGATGGAGAAAGTCCCATAAGCAACTTGCTTCAGCATCTTCCAGTAATATTCCATTAACTGTAACATTCGACCAAACAAAAAAGTTCAATTATTGTGTTTAATGAAAATGATTAACAAGTCATTAAAAAATATATGAAGATTGTTATAATCAAATATCAAGTGTAAGCTAAATAAAAGAAGAAAAATGACCCTAACCGAATCAAGCAAGGATTTCCTGCAATTTTAATAACAATACATTGGGACAATATAGTTGATATATTTCCCCATTTCTTGTATAGTTACTTCCTTCTGTCATATTTATGTAGCAATCAAATAAAAATAACACAAACGCATCATTTAGTAATTAAAAATTCAAATTTGAGACGAAAAATATCACTTGCAAAAATCCATGGGGTAGAACATAGAGTATCAACAAAACCAATGGTCTGAAACTCTCACTACCAAATAACCAAAAGGAAACAAAAACTGCATCTTCTTCCACCAATTCTACAGGTCTTGGACGCTCAAACCTAGAAATATCATCATCACAAAATGTCAAATTAATCAGCCAACTTGACAAAAAAACCGACAAGCAAAAATGCAAAAGAAAAACAGGGAAGCTCTTTGTAATTTGATATATATAAGATAATAAGCAGTATGCAACTCTTCACAATCTAATTTATTTGCACACTTTATAGTGCGTGTACAACAAATTGTACTTCAGAACTCATTACTTTAGTTTAGTAACATTTTAGCACAGGCAACTATGATGAACTGAATTAAATAGGGCATGAGGAGGATGTGCAAAGGGTACCTGGTGGGAGAGATTGCTTCAGCTTCTCAGCCTTTTCCGAGTCAAACACGCAAAGGGTGTACAGGTACTTGGAGCACCGGACCTTGAACTTCACCACATCCTTGCTCCTCTTGATTTTCACAGAACGCGCATCCTTCCTTCTTGCCGTGAGAAGGAAATCCTTGATCTCGTGAATTTGCTTAGGCTTCAGAAAAAGGAAATATCTTATTTTGGAAACATGAGATGTGTAAATTGAATGTTTCAACATAGATTGGTTCAGAGTTCACTCCATATAATTCTTTGAGACGTATTGAACAATTATGACCAAGCACTACAAGAAAAAGGGTCTTTTAATAATGAGTATTTGTCACAACTTAAGTGAAACGGTCTCAAATAATGAGTATTTGTCACAACTTCTGAGTATTTGTCACAACTTTATTGTCGTCTCAATAATTCCGTCGCAAATTGTGACCACAAAAGTGGTCTCAAATGCGTCTCAAATATTTTTTGCAACTACTAGTTGTCTCTAAAAGTAGTCTTAAAATGGTCTCAAATAATTTGTATAGAGATTTGTGACAACAAGTGATCACAAATAACTTATTATTAGTCACCACAATTGTGGTGTCAAAAAATGGTATACAAAAGACCTCTTTTGTTGTTGTAGTGAAGGAAGCTTAAGTTTCCAATAATGTAGTTCTACACTCCTACTTATAAGAATGATGATCCAAAAATGTGTTTTCTTGCACTATCTTAACTCCTTGCACATCTCACTTTTGAGATAAGATCTACAAGGTAAAGAAAGATGATTTGATCGCATTAACTAGAAAAGTATCCATACTACCGAAGTGGCACAACCCACAAAACAGATTGGTTCACTAGACCTATTCACCAAATGATTGAGCAATGTACTAGTCCAAGAAAACCTGAATTCCACAAATTGCAGTTCTAGTTGAAAAAGCAATCACAATGTATTTTGCTACTCTTATCTTAAATCATTATGTAGAAAGTCATCAGAGAAAAATCTAAAATTAATTCGAAGAACTAACATCAGAGAACCAAAGATCCTCCATTCTACATTACTAACAAGTCAGTCACCATAAAATGGATTTTTTTGGAAAGTAGTACACACATGGAATGGAGCAGATAGATAATAGGTAGGGGTGAGCAAAACTGAACCGAAACCGAAAACCGATCCGAACCGAGTGATTTGGTTCGGATCGGTTCGGTTCCAAATATTAGAACCAAATTATAATTCAGTTCGGTTTTTAACAAAAAATAATTCTGTTGACTGAATCGAAATACTCATATTTAATTATATATTTTCAATTAATTATTTATTATGTATTATATTTCTTGATTGAATTGATGTATATAAGTAATTTTCACATTGTTCCATGCATGAAAAATAAAATTTAAGCCTATATTTTGATCTCTTCTTTAATTTGCCTATTTTAGAGAAAAATTATCATGGAAATCGAGATTTTTTGCTATAAAAATTAAAAAATAAAGATGCTAAAAATTTAAAACCTAAACCGACAACCGAACCTAGCCAACCCGAAATTTTTCGGTTCGGTTCGGTTGAGAATATATGTTCGGTTCGATTTTAAAAGAAATAGAAAATTTAATTTCGGTTCTTGTCATTTGGTTCAGTTTTCAACCGAACTGACCGAATGCTCACCCTAGGTTCACTTGACAACTATTCATCAAAACAGATTGAGCATTGTTTTAACATATTTATCATTGTGGCAAATTACCATAATGCTTTTCTCATTGAAAAACAATTATGCAAGAGAATTTCTTCTGTTGCTCTTATCTTGAATCTGCAAATTAGAGAAAGATTTAAAATTAACTTGAAAGTAGCCTAACATCACCAAATCCCTGAAAACCGAACAGCCTCTATTCCTATCAAGTGGTCTCATAGTCTCTAAACCGAAGTGAACAACACAAAATATGCCATAAAATGTGTTCTAGAGCGTTCATCATTGTAGACACATATCTAATCAGTCCCTCCACAACACAACTCTCACGCGTTCACACACCATACATAGGCTTTATGACATTGTTTTCGCCATTCTTTCTCTTCACAATTCTTTTTTTCATAGTTCATGAAATAAAATTAGTTCTAAACTGACACAACATAATAAATCATGCAAAATCAAATTTCGTAGGGAATAAGTAAAGAGTAGACTTATTTCTTATTTCACCCAATTTATACTTGTTCAGAAGGTATTGGATAAGAATAGTACTGATAAACCTCCTCGATATATCAAACTACGCACCATTAGCATACCTTTCCATCAAACGTCACAAAAGATATTATAAAACAGATAAACCAAGTTATCGATCTTCCCGCAGCAAAACAAAAATATCACTTTTGCACCTACGGAGCCAATTTCATGAATTCCGTTCGATGTACTGAAGTACAAGGAAAATGCAAAGAATGGTTGCAAATAATAACAAAATTAAGCAAATTACCATGGTTTCTGCGAAAGCTAGAGCTGGTAATGCGTCTCCAGGAATTGCAGTAAAACCCTAGGTCGCGTACGTATTTAAGTTCACACGTTGCCTGCCCAAGTTGGTATTGGGCTTAGCCCATTGGACATCAGATATATTGGCCCAAATTCCAAAACAAAGAGTCCCTATTTGTTTAGCAATTCTGTTAATTGTCAACATCATAACTTTTAGATTTTGAATTTCAAATTGAATCCAAATTGATTGATTTTTGGACAAAGTGAACTAATTGCACGGAGAAATTCAGATTTGGTATCATAATTTATGCTTGAAGGTATCACATTTTCTGAGTACATGTATTGTAATACTTTTATTCAGAATATGTGATACATTTAAGTATAATTCAATTCGTGATACATTTTAACCATGATATCTTTATCTAAATTATGTAATACATTTTGACCCATGAGTCGGATTGCACGGATCTAAGATCCGTGTAACTGGTGCACAAGCTATGTACATTTTAAACTGTTTTCTTAAATTCATGATTATTTTAAAACCCACATGATAGAGAATACATTTATATTTTCAGAAGCTTTTTTTTTATTTATTATGTTAAACATATAAATCATGTTTGTTCTATAATTTTTATTTATATACTTTTTTTAAATTAATCATTACATTTAAATTAAATATTTATTTTGTGTCTCATCAATATCAATTCATCTACTATAATAAAATAAATCGCAATCATCATTATTTAGTGGGACCCCTCATTTACTACTATTATGATAAAATACTATTACCCAACTATATTATTCAATAATTAGTCACATTTATTTAAACATCAATCAAATTTTTAAAGTCATATCAATCATATCAAATAAAATCTCGTAAACAACTCTAGAAATACTAAAAACTAAAAATTAGAGATGATAACATAACTAAACATCCCCAAGTTTTCCAAAACAATCCCTCTCAAATTTTAAAAATGACATTATAATGTATCTCTCCAATTCTCTCTCTATATATATATATGTACACACAAACACTGATATTATCTGTATTTTGACGGAATATGAATAATTTATTAGAGGTGTGTATGGAACTCGAAAATTACCAAGATGTGCTAAAAAACGAACCAAAAGCACGTAGTACTGGAAAAGGACCCTTGACTTTTGACTTTTTGCAAACCGAATTGTATCAAACAAAATTATAGTATAGTTTGACGACCTTACTTTGAAAGGTTTACTTATGACTAAGTGTTTATGGTAACAATTATTTAATTTAATTTGCAACTCAAATACGAGTATCTTGATTTCTTTTTAGTTTTTTTTTTTTTTTTTTGTTACTTTGATATTAAAAATCGGAAAAAAAGCTTTTGAGTAATCAAATATGTTATACTGAATCAAATTGTCTCACTAGATCTGTTATATCTGAAATTGTATCGAACTATCCCGGATTTTGGGACAATCTAGTACGGATTTATAAGTTCTGATTTGGTTCCAGACTTTAGATTTTAGAAGTACCGATTTTTGATACGGTGCTGAATTTTTCAAATTCTCAAACCATACTATATGCACACCCCTACAACTCATAACAAGTTTCCACCAAAATTAAAATTAATACGTACATTTCTCTGATATTGTCAAAAAATTGATAAAAACAACCACCACCTTAATTTCCATGTCAGTGACCCCAAAAGGAACTAAAATTTCGATAAAATTTCAATCCTTGAGTGAGACCCAAATTTTATATATTTTGGTTATATATAATATTTTATTAGTATAGTATGCAGGTAAAAAAAATTGAGTACGATCCTAATTGAGAGGAATTTGATCTTTGGTTAATGACCTGGATTAGGTGATTGGTCCAACTAAATAATAATGTTTGGATTGTATTACTTATATTACTTGACCTGATGATTGTGGAACCGCTTGTCGGGTAGAACGTCATATATAATACTCCCTTCATCTAATTAATTATGCACATATGAAAAGGCATGTATATTAAGAACAATTTGTTTTTTGTTTTTTAGTTGATTTTTTCAAATGTGAAGATTGAAGATGGAGACTCGAGGGTAGAGATTGTGAGAGATTTTTTTTTTTAAGTGTGTGCAAAATCGTATGGGACAAACCAAACGGGAAAAGTATGTAAAATCAGGCGGGACGGAGGTAGTATTTTGTTAGAATAGTGTGTTTCCTTAGTCCCATAAAAAATGTTATAAATTTTCTATTTTAATATAAATAAATTAAATTAAATAAATAATTCAATTTTTTATTTCAAATGGTTATTTATAATTATCGGCGGATGTATTCTTATGTATAACAACAGAGATAAGAATTTATAGAAGGTAGAATGAAATGAACAGGAACGTTATGTTTTGATTATTCATTTTTTTTGTAATTGAATAATTTATTGGTCTTATCTAATTAGTACTTTCTAGTTTTATTTAGTATTATTAAAGCTCATGGACAAATTTAGAGGCTGCGAGTGGTGGTGCTTGGTACACGTGTTTCGTGCACGCACTTTAGGGCATTTTTAGTGTCATTTTAGTGTCAATAATGTGCATAATCACGTGTATTTAGTGCTTTTATACTCTCATGGGCAAAATAATGCGTTTGTGCTATTTTTGTGTTAAGACAGGTGAAAAAGGGTCGAAAAAGAACATCAAACGACCGCGGAGTCGAGGGATCGATCGAGGCAACAAAAGGAAGGGCTACCTGAAGATCTCGGCCGAGACAGGATGCAAATCTCGGCCGAGATGAGTCTCCAGGGGATCTCATGAAGAATTGCAAAATTGCAAATCTAGGCCGAGACAGACTTTGCATCTAGGCCGAGATGGAAATCTAGGCCGAGACAACTTTGCATCTAGGCCGAGACAGATAATGCGTCTAGGCCTAGATGAGTCTGCAGGGGATTTCAGAAATTCCAGAAATGGAGATCTCGGCCGAGATGCAATCCAATCTCGGCCGAGATGAGTCAAATCCTAAAAATTCCAAATTTTCTCTTTTTCACGTCTCGGCCGAGACACACTTGCATCTCGGCCGAGATTCCTTACCCTGTTTTAAAATCCTGAATGCGATTTTGCCTATTTTTGACTAGCACTTTCTCTCCTTATATATATATCATCCCATTCGAATTTAACCTAACTTAGAACAACCTAGAACCCATCCCCCACACATAATCAGCCACTTTTCTCCATTGGAAGCAAGGAAATGGAAGGGGGTTGAAGATCAAGCTTTGGTTCATTCTATCCTATTTTCATGTTTTCTTTAATTTTCTGTTATTTTATCTTTGTATTAGGTAAAATGGGTGGCTAGCACCCTTAGTTCACTCTTGATTATTGTGGAACCTTGAGTCCAAGACATTTATGTGATTATTACGGTTAATGTTACCGAAAATATTGTGTATTCAAGTGTTTTGTGTTATTTGCTGTTTTTGATTCACATTTATGAATTTATTATTGGATTGATCACCCTTTAAGGGATTTGTGAATGTGTTGCTAGAATAGGAGGTTACTATCCGTAATTGTAGGATTTCCGATTCCCGAGTAGCAAACAATAATTATTTATTGGTGATAACACAAAGTTCAACCTCTAAAATCGAGTTTGCGAGTTTTATGTTGAATTTATCTCGTTGTCCTAGTGTTTAATGCATTTGGTGATTGAATCTAAGAGAGCTTTTTCGAGGATTCGGTTAAACTGAATAGGGTTAGTCGAAGAGCTTGTTTTGATTAACTAAGATTAAGGGATAACAAGGCTATTAGAGCTTGTTAATAGTCTTGAGATAAGGGCTAGAATCACAATTGCATAGGGCATTGACAATAGTTACATAAATCGTCCAAGACCTCGGTGAAACATGATCAAGGGTGAATCGTTTTGTTATTTAAAAACCAAAAACCTATAAAAATCTCTTTATTTGTCTTTGTTTATTTAGGTGTAGTTGTTATTTCATTGACCCCCCACTTCTTTATTGTTTTCTAGCTTATTTACTTTATGTTTCTTCATAATAATAGCTTAACACATAAAAGCAAAATTTGTTCGACCGTTCCTAGTGGGATCGACCCTTGCTTGTCACTCTACTAGTTAGAGTAGTCGGTAATGTTTAAGTGTATCTTCATACACGATTTAATTTGGTAGTCGGAAACGACGCTACCAGTGCTTCCTTTAAAATTTTCTAAAATTTTATTTTTAATATAATTTACCCAATATTTTAAATTTAGAGCTTTGTATATAAGAATATGATTTTCTAGCATTTTCAGATATTACTGCCTATATGGTATGAAATTTACCACATAACCTCAGAGTATAATTTTTAGATTTTTAGTATTTCATAAAGCAAATTCTTAGATCCACCGGTTATAGATTAGTCCCCCTGTAAAAAAGTTGGACCAAGTGATGAGTCATGTTGAGATATAATAATTTAAAATTATATTAATATTAGATGACTTGATTCTAGTGGGTCCTAGATATCATGTTTAATTTTGATAAAACAAATTTAAATGGAAATGGTAGATACACTTAATTCGGAGCGAATATACTTCCGTACTAAAAAAAAAATGGAACTCTTACACATCCACAATATTCTTACTTTAGTGCCACAGTGGTATTGTTACCACTAAAATACTCTAGGCGTTGGATCTTCCCATAATCAATCTGAATCATTGATTTATTTTTCTGTAAATATCATTCCGTCATTTTACCCGTACCCCAATTTCAATGCTCTGCAGAGCTATTATTACACTTTTACATTCCAACTCCTCCTCCCCCCAAGAGCTCCTATGTGGTATTCCTGGACTGATAAGAATTCGGGTTGTCGTTTCTTTGCATGTGCCAAACACCCGGTAATATATTACTTTTTCTTCTTTCGTTCGAGTCGTAGCCCTAATTTTGAGATATTGAGCAATCAACTCCTTTGTGTTGGTTGTAGGTTTTGAATTTTGTCTATTATTGTGCTGTGATTTTTAGTAAGAAACAATTCCTGTCTAAAACGCTATTGGTTATAAGATGTGTCATAAGTAGTCTAATAACTTGCTTTGATGAACAGCCTTCACATTACACTCTTGTTACGGTAAATATACTTAATGTGGCTGTAGTGGATTGTAAAGTGCGACTGTGAAGTAATCTTGTAAAAGACATGTTAGGAAATTGACAATATATTATTTTCTTCTCAATATTGCTTTGTATCACCAAAAATAATTTTTTCCCACTGTGACATGATTCAAAGGTAAAAGCATAACCCTAAATAAATATCTTTAAAGATTCTCAATGGTAAAAGCATAACCTAACATATATTTGATGAGCATCGTTTTTTTTTTTTTTTTTTTTTTTTTGCTTATTATTATATTTGTTCCTTTGGTGGCCTTCTTCGAATTTTTATTTTACGTGTTTTGCTTGTAATTTTGTTGGTATTTTGTTACGTACAATTTGTGACTTTATGCTAGAACTTCTTACAGTTTCTCTATCCCTGAACCAGAATAGTTTCTTTAATAGTGCCTTCTCAGTTTTGTCACTCATATATTTGATTGTGCAGTATTTGTATAAATTTTTAATTAAAAAATGAATGTAGCATCTTTGCTTAGAATTGTGTTAATATATATCCTAAACGCCCGAATCTGAAATTAGTTTAAGAAGCTTATATGTTCACAAACTTAGGACAATTAATTTTTTTAAGTTTGAAACTGGATTCTGTTCATCACTGTCTATGAATTTTGGTATCTGAAATCATAAGTCACCATAACATAAGTCATTTCAGATGTCCCTAAATTGTGTTCCTTGTCTCCGATATTATCTAGTCCGTGTTAACATAGGCGTTGAATTTGGTGGGCAATGAGTTTTTCAAATGAATTTTGTTGTGGTACGTTGACGTCTACGAGATATAAAAAATTGGAAGTGCACTTAATATGTACTTTTTTTTCCAATATTAGCTGATTGAATATATTGGATTATTTTTAAATTTGGTTTAGTTGTTGGATACATTTGTTTCACAATATCTTCACATAGAAAAAATCTCATGACTTCTTCAAATTAATGAATAAGATGTGGTAATCTTAACTAAGTTTAAAGGATTATGGTTGTGTCAGATTTTTTGCGGTTTTCCCCAATTCTTCTGTGGGCAGAGGTTCTTGTATTTTAATCTAATAGTCTAATGGAATTGAAGTGTTGTGTTGGTGTAACATAACAAATACTTTGAATATTGAGAGCCCAAGTTAGGCTTTTTTTTTTCTTATCGAACATGCGTATGGGGACCTTTGACCGTTTCAATCGAAATCATATTTGGTTTTTTTCTCTTACTACTGCCTAGTCCGTCAAGTGTTCCTAATTTACAGCCTAATTTTGGTTTTGTATCAACACATTTGTTCTAGTTTTATATAATTGACCACCTTTGTGATTTGGATGAACCATCACATTATTGACTAACATTTTCCCATTTTGTGGCATGTCTTTTGCATGTGGCGAGGTAAAAAATGCAACTACTTTGAGTGGTTTGATGCCGAACTATCCTTGCGTGCTGTTGAGATAACAAACGATCTTCGGAAGGAAAGGTCTTTATGCAAAAATGAGCTTCGCCACTTCATGACTTACGGATGTGAGTCTTGCAGACCTCGCATAATAGTGCAGGAAAACGAGATTCGTGCACTTATGTCTGAGTTGTGCCAATACGAAAAGTGTATTTCCAATGGGAAGCACAAGGTCCTGATTCTGAAGCTAGCAGTGGGTTTCAGTTTGGTTATGTTTGTTTCCCATCTCTTGATCAAGTGCATTGGCTAATTTGTTATGTAATTTGTTATGCAGTAAATGTCGTACACTATATCACAGATTTGTGGGGCTTTTGTTCAGTAAGCTTGTTTTGTGGAAGGGGCAAGTTACTGATGTGTTTCTAAAACCCACTTCTATTAAAGTATTTTGATTTTGTATGGACTAATTTCGTCTTCATCATCTACTAATTAGCAATGTCACTGCAATTTGTCTGTTAATGTTTAGATTGCTATATATTTGGTCAGTGTTATGGCTCGTAATTCCAACGATTAAGTTAAGCAGATAAGGCCGCAAATGTTGAGTAGTCCTGCAACTAAATCAAGTATTAAGGTCATTTTAATTACCCAATTTTTTTTATAGCAAAATGTCAACCCACGAACCTATACTTATTTTTTTTAGCAAAAAATTTACCACCAATCCTTTCCTTAAGCACATCGAATGCAATCTTGCATTCTTCATTCATTTCAAAATCAACGTCTTTTTTGCAATAGACGACACAAAGGGGAAGCAATCTTGGAAAAATCCTTTATGAACCTACGATAAGAACCTACATGGCCAAGAAACGAACGAACTTCCCGCACATTTGCGGGGTAAGGCAAAGAGGCAATTATTTCAAGTTTAGCTTTATCTACTTCAATGCCTTTCTCAAAAATAAAAAATGTCTTAGTACAATTCCTTGCTCTACCATGAAATGGCATTTTTCCCAGTTCAACAAGAAATTTTTATCAATGCATCTTTCAAGGATTTTCACAAGATTCTCAAGGCAATTTTCGAATGATTTTCCATAAACACTAAAGTCATCCATGAAAACTTCAATGAAATGCCCAATAAATTCGGAGAAGACACTTACCATACACCTTTGGAAGGCGGCAGGTCCGTTGCAAAGGCCGAATGGCATGCGCCTCCATGCGAATGTGCCAAAGGTGCACGTGAAGATTGTCTTCTCCTGATCCTTTGGAGCAATCGGGACTTGGAAGTAACCGGAAAAACCATCCAAGAAGCAGTAGAAGGGGTGGCCGGCCAATCTCTCTAGCATTTGGTCGATGAAGGGTAGTGGGAAATGGTCTTTCCTTGTCATAGCCTTCAGCTTTCTGTAGTCGATACAGACTCGCCAGCCGATCTGTAATCGTGTAGGCATCATCTCCCCATCTTTTCCCTCTGTGACTGTTATGCCGGATTTCTTTGGGACCACCGGAGTCGGGCTCACAAATTTGCTATCGGATATGGGATAGATGATTCCCATGTCCAACAGTCTGATGACTTCTTTCTTGACTACCTCCATCATGGAAGGATTGAGCCTTCGCTGTGGTTCTCTACACGGCTTCGCATCATCTTCAAGACGTATGCGGTGCATGCATAAGGATGGACTTATTCCCTTGATGTCAGCAATAGTCCATCCTATTGCCTCCTTGTTCTACTTGAGAACCTCAATCAATGCCTGCTCTAGACTATGAGTTAACTTCGAAGAAATGATCATTGGTAATGTCTCGTCCTCCCCAAGGTACCCATACTTGAGGTGAGAAGGAAGGGCCTTAAGCTCAAGAACAGGTGCTTTGATTGTAGAAGGTAGAGCTTTTTCTTGTGATTCTGGGAGGGGGATGAACTTCTACGCATATCTTGGTAGGAATGACTTCGGTGCATCCATTTGTGCCACTGTTTCCACAAATACCTCATTAGTCTCCCAAACCTCTTCTTTTCCCTTCTCTAACTGAGTGGTAAGCGCAACTTCCATTGGGTCCCTACATGACAACTCAAACAACTCTTCCACGAGAGGGTCAATAACATCAATGGAAATACAGAATGAACATCATCCGGAAACCGCATTGCATCAAAGATATTGAAACTGACAATTCGACCATCAAATTCCATCGTGAGGGTACCCTCACGGACATCGATCTTGGTTTGGGAAGTATTTAGAAATGGTCTTCCTAAAAGAATCGGTATGGACATTGATGGATCGCCTTGCATGTCCATCACATAGAAATCAGCGGGGAACACGAGTTCATCAACTTCAACTAGCACGTCCTCGATTACCCCATCGGGATATGAAGTGCTTTGGTCGGCTAGTTGAATGACGAACCTTGTTTCCTTGATTGGACCTAAATTTAAACAATGAAAAATTGAACGTGGCATAACATTAATTGAAGCTCCTAAGTCGAGCATTGCACGTTCAATTTTACAGTTACCTATTTTGCACGGGATCACAAACATTCCGGGGTCTTTACACTTTGGTGGGAGTCTCTTTTGGAAGATGGCGGATGCATTCTCTCCCATGATTACTTTTTCGTTCCCCTTAAGCTTCCTCTTGTTGGTGCAGAGGTCCTTCAAAAATTTCGCATATCTAGGAATTTGCTTCATTGCATCTATCATAGGAATGTTTATCTCCACTTTTCTGAACATTTCCAGCATTTCCTTATCCCTGGTTTTATCCGGGACCTTCTTGATTTGGCTAGGAAATGGCAGTGGTGGAGTTGAAGAATTGACTTGTGGTTCCTGAGAATCTCGACCGAGATTGCCTTATGTCTCGGCCGAGACAAGTTGACAGCGCTATTCTCCTTCAATCAGGGTTGCTTGATCTCGACCGAGATTCACTTCCTTCTCGACCGAGATGGGTGGACAGGGAATTTCCTTTTCTAGACGAAGTGGGCCATCTCAGCAGAGATCTTGATGTATCTCGGCCGACATTTCATTCTCAGCAGTCTCCTCTTTACTTTCGATTCTCCTCTCCCCGTTAGAGTGATGCCCGGGCTTTTTAGGCTCTCCAAGCATCACCCCACTCCTTAGGGTGATTGCACTGACATTCCGGGGGTTTATCTCGGGTTGTGCAAGCATCTTTCCACTTTTAGCACTTTCCAGACGGGATACCGCTGATGCTATTTGACTGACTTGATTCTCAATACTCTGGAACCTCGAACTTGATACCTTCTGCAATTGAAGCGTACTGGTTGCCAGGCTCTTCACTATGTCAGACAGTGATGGATCAGAGGGTATTGACTTAGTGGGTTGTCTCTGCTGGAACATCCCCCTAGGGTAGGGGGGGTCGATTGTGCCCACTTTGATCACCATGTTGATGCATATTTGGATTCTGATGCCCATACTTGAAGTTGGGATGGTCTCTCCATCCCGGATTATACGTATGCGGATAGGCATCATACTGCCTACCGGCAGGGTTAGGATTGAAATTGTGAACTGCATTGGCATGAGCCTCCATCTCTTCTCCAAGAATAGGACAAGTATCAGTGGAGTGCTTGGTTGTCTGACAGATTCTGCAGGGTCTTGGAGTAGGAGTGCTACCCGAAATCACTTTCTTCACCAGGTCGGTGAGTTGATCCAACCTTTCTTCAACACCTGAATCGATAACATCTTTGACTCGTCTCACAGGCTCTCTACAACCGAACTGTTGAGTGTTGGCGGCCATTTTGGAGATCAATGCTCGGGCCTCAGTAGGGGTCTTGTCGACCAGAGCCCCTCCATTGGCTGAATCAATCATGTTTCGATCGGTTAGACACAGCCCCTCATACCAATACTGGATTAACAACTGCTGAGTGATTTGATGTGGTGGGCAGCTTTCTACAAGCTTCTTGAAACTTTCCTAGTACTCGTATAATGTTTCCCCCTGCATTTGCCTCATCCACTAATTTCTTTTCGGATGTTGGTGGCCCGAGATGCAGGAAAATACTTTTCAAGAAACTGTGTTTCCATTTGATCCCAAGTAGTGATGGAATCGGGTGGCAAATAGTACAACCAGTCTCTTGCAAGATCTTTTAGTAAGAAAGGGAATGCTCCCAGCTTAATTTGTTCTTTAGTCACCCTTGTCGGTTTCATGCTCAAGCAGACCACATGAAATTCTTTCAAGTGCTTGTGCGGGTCTTCCCTGGATAGCCCATGGAATGATGGCAAGAGGTGAATGAGCCCCGACTTGAGCTAAAAAATGGTATCATTCCCTATCTCCGGGAATGTAAATACACAAGGGTTCATGTGCAACCCTTGAATTGGCAAGCTCCTTCGTGGTTCTTTCCTGATTCTGTTCACCAGTCATCTCTTCCAATTCAATCTCCTCACTCTCTATATTCAAAGTCTCAAATGATCCTCGGATCTCCTCAAGTAGCCTTGTCCATCTCCTCAATAACCTTTCTCGTTCAACTATCTCCGGCTCAAATAGAAGTCCTTTCTCCCATTTTGAACGCAAGAACATTAACTACCTATCCAAAAACAAGAAAACTAGATAATATCAAATTACTAGATAAACAGAAAATAGAGAAACAACAAATAAACTAAAAATAATGCTTTGAACAATGAAACAACACTATTCTTATCATCGTTCCCCGCCAACGACGCCAAAATTTGGTAACGTTTCGTCGGACGTACCAAATTAAATTAGTATATACAGATGAATATATATACTAAACCTTAGCCTACAACGCTAACTAGTAAAGCGATAAGTAAGAGTCGATCCCGCGAGGAACGACAGTCTAGTGTTATTTCGATAGGTCAAGCAATTGTAAAATTCAAATAAGAACAGAAACATATAACGAAAGCAATAAAGGTGGGGGGTTTTGCTTGTCAAACTATAAACTACCAATAACTACCAAGAACAACTATTTAAACTATGATCAACTAAACTTAAGATTTAATTAACAAAAGATGACAAGATAAGTAGATTGATATTTGGGTTTTTAAAGTATGATTAAAGTATTCAACCCTTGATCAAGTATCCCCTTGTTTCAAACAATCTATGTAATTAATGTCATTACCCAATTGGTTAGCCTTGAAACTCCTACTCTAAGATTGATAACAAGCTCCATCAATCTTGTTGTCTCTTAAGTATGATTAATCAAAATAAGTTCTTCAATTAATCCTACTCAACTTGTCAAATCCTAAAACAAGCTGTTTAAGAATCAATAGTCGAGTGCATTAAGAGAATTAAGACAACAGAGTAGATTCGACATAAAACTCGTAAGTTCGGTTCTAGTGGTCGAAATCTATGTTATTCCCAATAAAATAAATCTATTGTTTGCTATCCGGGAATCAGATTCATAACAATTATGGATTATAAACCCAATTCTAGCAACACACTAACAAATATTCAAATGGGCGATCAAACCACAATTCAATTCATAAGTGTGAATCAACAATCCCAAATAACATAGAACATTCCAAAAACATAACCCAATCGGTTAACAACCGTAGAAATTACATAAACATTCTCAATCCAAGGTTCAACTAATGATCAAGGGCTGAAATAAGGGTACTAGCCACCCATTACACCTAATACAATCAGTAAATTGAAAGAAATACAATAAGACATGATAAAATTATAGAATAAACCAAGAACTTGGGTTGAGGAATGAAAGACCTTCAATCTTCTTCCCAATGTAGTCCTTGAGGATGATGGAGGCTGGAAAATGTGTTATAGAATGTCCAAATATAGGTTAAATTCGAAATGGAACTTATATATAGGGGAAGAGTTATCATTTCAATTTTAGGCAAAATCGCGTTCAGAATTTTAAAATAGAGTAGAGCATCTCGGCCGAGATGCAAGTGTGTCTCGACCGAGACGTGAAAAAGTGGTTTTCTCCTCGTGAATCGAGGACTGATCTCGGCCGAGATGCAAATGTGTCTCGACCGAGACGTGAGAAAAGAGGATTTCAGGCTTTTTAGGGTTTGGCTTATCTCGGCCGAGATCTTGATCTCTTGAATTTCTAGAATTTTCCTGGAGGGTCATCTCGACCGAGATGCAATGCCTGTCTCGGCCGAGATCTTCAGCTTCTCAAAATTTTAGGATTTTCCTGGGGAGTCATCTCGGCCGAGATTTGCATCCTGTCTCGGCCGAGATCAAAGTTTAGCTTGTCCTTTGTTGCCTCGATCGATCCACCGACTCCGCGATTGTTTGATGCTCTTTTTTTATCCCTTTGCACATGTTTTAACACAACATGAACTAAACGCATTATTTTGCCCAATGAGAATAATATGCACGAAGTACACATGAAATTGCACAAAAATAACACTAAAATGACACTTAAAGTGTCCTAAAGTGTGTGTACGAACACGTGTACCAGTAATATAAAAACACAGAGTAACCGTAGGGCCAAAATTAGTCGGAATGAGAAACCATTACGATTAATACCCCTTAACTAAAAAATTAACAATCGACCAAATTATAGTACTTAGGTTTTGGTTTAGTAGATAAAAAAGTGTCATAATTTAAATAATAAAATGCAACCAAATAATTGACACTATTAAATAGTAAAATTGCATGTCCAAAAAAATCAAAAGATTCTAGAATAAAAACATTTTCTTAAAATCTTAATGTGAATACTAATACATCAATGAGTAAATTTTTTCAAGGTCGTATGAGGGTAAATTGGCAACTTACTAACGTATTTACTAAATCTGAAGTAGGCCAACTTAATATACAAGAACTAAGACAATATACTTACAATACTAATGATAATTAATCAGCACAAGAAAGATATGTAGTAACAAACCACCAGTTAACCGCGTACAAATTAGGAATTAGTTTAAGGCCCCATTTGGATGGAGGGATTTGATTTGTCAAGGGATTTAAAATGAATAGATTTCAAAATCCTTAGATTTGAAATCCATGGACTTGAAATCCCTTGTTTGGATTTATGGTGGATTTGTGAAAGGATTTTTAAATCCAAAATTTTCAAATCCATTATTTGGCAAAAAACTGATACAATATTTGTAAAATTCAATTTTTTTCTTTAAAGCTTAAACTAACAATTTATATTTTTTATTAAATAAAATAATATTTATCTACATCTAAATTAACCGAACAATTTTTTTTTTCAATTATATATACACACACATATATACATATTATGTATTTTATATCCCAAAAAATTATTGGGAGCATTTTATTGGAGATAAAAGAAAATAAAAATAAAAAAATATTATGAGCATTTTATTGGAGAACGAAAGGAAGAGATAGCGATAGAGAGAAGAGAAGAAGAGAGAGAGAGCGGGGAGGGGGGACGCGAGAGAGAGAGAGAGAGAGAGAGAGAGAGAGAGGTTTGAGTGAGGAGGGATTTGTAAATGACTACCTTTGTCAAAGGATTTGAAATCCACCCAAATATAGTGTAAAATGGAGAATCTCAAATCTTGGATTTCTAAATGAGTTGATTTAAAAATCTGGATTTACAAATCCATTCATTTAGTATTTTATCCAAACACATGGAGTGGATTTGACAATGGATTGATAAATCCATAGCATAAATCCCTCCATCCAAATGGGGCCTAAGTGTTTAGTAAAAGAATGTGGGATATAATCTAATAAATAGACGACTTTCTAGACTATATTGAAAGAAAAATTAGATCTCAATGGTTCTTGATTTCTTAATTTATGTCACTTAATTGGGATTGTATATAATCAATTAATATTGCTTTGATTTATTTTGAGCAAAGAGTCATTGGGACTCAATGCTCTGTACTTTGGGCAATATTTTTAATTACATGGCAGATTGCTACATTAATATAGAAAGTTGTGTCTTGGTGAAACAAGTTGATTATGTTTCCTTGATGAGCTCAGAATGTTTATCATATCAAACTTGTACAGTAAATTAACTTCCGATATGATAATAATGTTGAGCTGTGTGTTCTCAAGGAATATAAGATATTAATTAATTAAAGCATTCAATAACTTAAATTAATTGATGGACATTGAATCTTAAACACGGGAAAAAATAACCGATTGATACTAATGGGCTAGAATAATATTAATTCTATAGTGGAATGAATTAATACCAATGGGCGCTCAACATTGATGTCTAGGCCCATTGGAATGTCCAATCCTACTCCTCCTAAAGGCCCCTTGAGTAGCCTAATAGAAGTTCATTAACTAAGAGGATAAAGATTAATTAGAAGCAGGAGATTGGAAATAAAAGATATGGAGAAATCTAATTTCAAAAATGATAGGATTTTATCCATATTTTCCTCTCCCAAGTGGGAGAGGATTTCGATCCCATCATCTCAAAGAGGGCTAATTTTTTCGGCTCCTCCCCGTTATAAATAGGGGACCAATTTCGGTCCGCATATGCATAAGTGAGTGGCTATTTTTCATGAAAAAATTAATCCTTCCTCGAGTATTAGAAGTTCGTTTTATTCCTCACCGGATTGATGAGCTTGGACTTAGGGAATACTCAAGAAGATCTTTGGATTGAAATATTAATTCTTCTCAACGGTGTCTCTCCGATTCGAAGGTAAATACGATAATCCATTATTTCCGTATGTTTAGAGCTTATTTTATGGTTACCTTTATTCAATTACATGAATTGTATGATTTGATTACTTTATGTCATAGTTACTTAATTTATGAAAATAGATATTTAAATTACATCCCAAATAGATCCTTAGTACAATCCCCGATTACCTAAAAACTGGTAAAGACAAACCAATTCGAGCCTTACACATCAACTTCTACCAATGGATTGTTCAATTCCATCTAAGTTGTGAATCATTATACTTATTACAAGGAACTGACAATGTGATCTTCTGGGATCTACTACACACTACATTGTCTAAAATGTAAGGTATTCAAACAATATGCAATAAATATATATAACATTCATAATATTTAAAGCAAACAATGATAATTTATTCTCATTCAATAAAGTGCAAGAAACAGTTTATATACTAGACAACGCTTAAAAACATGTTTTACAGTATAACCCTAAAAGTTACCCCCATATACTCAAAGTTTGCTTTTAAGTATACTACAACATGTCCTAATATTAGGGTGTCCTAAATTTCTAGAATCGCAAATCTGGAACAATGATTAATTGGGGGAAGAACATTTTCGATTCTCATCAACATATTGAGATTGAAAAGAAGAGGTTTGGCGGAGGGGGAATTTTTTTTTTGTTGGGGGGAGGGGTAGGTGTATGTCAGAACCCTAATTTGAGAGTTAAATGTGAAGGAATGGTAGAGTAATTCATTTCAGAGGTTCCGACTGAGAAATGAGGGAAGAGAAGTGAGAATCAATTAATTAAAAAATGCATTCAATGATTTCATCAACCCGGAATTCATCAACACTCTAGCACCTACTAAAAACTGGTTCAATATAAAAATCATAAATTTTATTGGAACCGACAATAATAATAATTAATGTGCTAAAAAGGGCCCATGAGAAATAAGAGCTACCTAAATAACCTTTTAATGGTACCGGTACCACTGGGGTACAACAAAATTACCCTTAAATTACACTTAATTTGGAGCAAATATAGTTGATCGTACCAAAAAAAAAGCTAAGGAAACTACTTTCTAGTTTCTATCCATAATATTTAAACACTCTTCTCTAACCAAATTGACTACTTTAGCTTCCCTAATTGACAAGTCATCTCTCCTCTTTCGTCCTTTCCTTTTTCAGGTTTACTTTTCCTCCATTATTTTTTCTCTGTCCCCTCTCCGTTAATTTCAAAATTTGAAATTGTAAGAATAACATCTTTAGTTCTTTGTCAGAAACTCCATCACCGTCCTCCTCGTGAAATTGTTACGCCAACCACATCGTCACCAAAGTATTTCCCCTTTAATTGTACCAAAGTATATCAAAATTATCATTAACACGATTATTGTTAATCAATAATTTCCTTTCTGATTAATGAGTTTGTCAATTATCGTGGCAATTTTTTCAATTTGAAATAATTATCAATTTTGTCATTATCGATTAAAGAGAAAATCATTAATCAAAATATCATGTATGGTTAATGATTTTGCATCATTTTTGTTAATTGATTCCGATTTACACGAATTGATATCGTTAATTGATACCAATTTTATAAATTAATTAACAACTTTGATTAACGATTAACAATACAAATCGTTCATTGTTAAACTGACATACATGAAAAGAGTCGAGAGTTGTTAATTGATAAATTGATTAAAGATTTTGACAACTTGGTGTAATGATTAACGATATGATTAATCATGCATAACAAAAAGAATGATTGATGATATGATTTTGCATGTCATAAATTGATTAAGGATATGATTTATCTTGTATCATATACATGAACGAGAGAGAATGAAGATGACAACAAGTATAAAAAAAAATTGAATGCAAATTAGTCTACTCACTTGAACAATGGATAAAAATGTAGCTAATATAGAGATCACAAATCATTTTTGGTCCAGTAGTTACTTGTTTTTACAATTTTTGTCCCACTGTTATCAACTTTTTTTTCTATTTAGTCCCCTAATCGCAAAAATTCTCTAATTTCAGGCCATTTTTTTTTGCCTAAAATTGCTTAATTCGTTGGACATGGCCACGTGCTAGTCATGTGACCATTTAATTTGGGGAAATCTGATAAGAGTAATTGATATGGTGTTTCTTTGCTGATGTGGACTCGGTTTAAAAAAAATAAAAATAGAATTTCCAAATAAGCGTAAAATATTTGGAAATTAAATTAAAACCCATCTTCCTCCCTCCTTATACCCTGGTCGTAATTTGCAAAAGAAGACAAAGAACAAAACCTGGTACTGTATTGCCCGAAAATCCTAAAGTTAGGAAGTTGTTGCCCAAAACTTGTTCTTAATAACCCCCATATCAACGTAGGCGCTAATTTAGAAGATTTACACCTGAATACATCTTATTTACATTATTTTCCACCCAGAGTTCAATAAAACATGCCTACTCCTATTTGGCGATGATTTGTAAAATCACTAATTTATAAGATTTAAAAAATAAGAAGGCAGTAGATAAATCTCCCGAATACGAGCAGTGGCGTCTTATCAGACTCTAGAAGCATAACATTGTCACGCCTCATCTGCCACCTCTTGCTTGTTCCTCAGCAACTTTATCCTAGCCACCGCCATTTTCCCATTGTTTTGCTTTGACAAAAAACAACTACTAAAATTCAACCCATTAATGAAAAAGATAAAATGAATGATTTAGAGAGAGAAAGAAGCACCATTTGTAGGGGTTGAAGCCTCGACGGAAGAGAAAAAACCCCGTTGGGTTATGATCTTCCAGTAGTCCGTGGCAGCTATTTTCACAGCCATTTGTTTCCACCATTGAAGCCGGCTTTTGTCGTTATCTAATAGCGTAGTCTGCACTTGACTATGACATAGTTTTTTGTACATATTATGTGGTGTAGTAATTTAGGGTTTCTTTTGGGGTTTTCTTCTACAAATCACGTTCAATGAGGAAGAAAAGTAAAGATTCTTTTTGTCTTTTTTAATGCCTAATGGGATTAGCCATTTATATTTTCAATTATGTTTTTGCTATAAATTAAGGCTGAAACTTATTATTACTCCATATTAGCAGAAGTTTGTGTCACATAAAAAATCTCACTGGTTTGCCCCAAATTAAATGGTCACGCGACTAGCACATGACCATTTTTGGCGAATTAAGTAATTTCTGGCCAATAGGGGACTAAATTGAAAAACTTGATAACAGTGGGACTAAAATCGTAAAATTCAAATAGTTATGGGACAAAAAGTAATTTTTTTGCCTAAATATATAGGGTGGATAAAAAAAGTTTCCTTAAAATTATATAAGTAAAATTACATTTCCCCCCAATGTTTACTTTGAGTGTCAGATAATTACACTATCTAATTCATCAAGATAAAGGAGAAGGTCAAATTTTTAAATTCTTCTCCCATGTTTACTCTATGATATAACTAGTGGATAGAGATATTTCTTATATATATCTTATGTTTACTTGTTGAGATTGTATGTTGAGATATGTGAACTTTTTATTGAAATTCGTTAACCATTATCTTACGTACTAGATAACTATTAATTGGCCATTGATGGATAAGTATTTCACACTTATCTTGGATTTGGACGAGTTATCTTAGTTACCAAAGTAATCTGGAAAAAGATATATGTTAAATAAAACCCTAAAAATATTAGGATACTAACTCATTATCCTTTAAATATATGCTAAAGTAAACATCGACTGATATAAATGTGCACCATGGATAATGAATTTCTCATCTAACCTCTGGCTTCTTTTATTTAGTATTTTTTCCCTTTTTATCCTAGTGGTCCGAATACAAGATTGTTGCTTCATTTAGGAAGAGTCTTTAGGTTTTGTCGAGTTAGTTTAAGGGGGCTAATAGCCTGATAGTATCATAGAGTAGTATAAAACGTATAATAGTAGCATAAAGTTACTTTCTCGTCCTTAAAAATAATTCATATTTAAGTTTTATGCAGATCAAGAAAAATTATCTAATGCACATAAAAAATTCGTACTATACCCTTATTTAATATGTTGAATTAAAGTGTGTTACGTGAAAATCACAATTTGAATGAACAGTTTATTAGTGGCATAATAAATTGAGCATTTAATACACTCCTAACAAGAAAAGTGAACTATATATCTTTTTCAGACATCTTAAAAAATGAAAAGGGGACTATCTTTGAGACGGAGGAGTATAATTTTATTTCATTATTCACTATTGTCCTCTAAAGGTAACTTTGAGCTTTATGGATTTAGACTATGTTCAGGTAAAGTGTTTTACTCAATATGCATGGATCTTTGGTACATAAAGGGTTGATCTGATCTAACCGCATTTCAAATTTTGTTCAATTAAAAAATTATATTACTTTTTCAGAAAAATGTGATAGTTTATGTGTTTTTTAAATAAAAATATGTTTTTCCTTTAGAAAATATTAGGTTTTTTAGAAAAGGATTTTTTGTGAAAAAATATTCAATAACTGAGAAATTGATTCCAAGTTAGATTGGCCTCTAATATGTTTTTTTTTATTTCTATTGAGTACATATTCTTAGGTCCGTTTGGGTTGGGTCACTAATGTGATGAAAAGTTTCATTTAATTGATCAAAATTATTTTTTGTAGAAGTATCAATAAAAGTATCACTTTATAAATAATTTTATAAAAGAAAATAATATTTTTTACCAATTAAGTGATACTTTTGGTCGTAAAAATAATATTTCTAAAATTAATTTGACCAATTATGCATAAAAAAAGATACATGCATATGATTTATATAACTTTTTGCAGTTTTCTTTATGTATCATTATTGATTTATTTGAATTTGATTATTAAGCTTTAGTCGTGTTTTGCTTACCTTCTGCCAAATGAAAAATTGCATATTCAAACGTCACAAAAACTTACATGTATCTCATATTCCCGTAGGGACATCCATTTTTAGTCTTGTATGTTAGGGCATGTGTAGTAAAAATGTTGTATGTTCCTAAATTTCAATTTTAGTCCACTATATTTCAAGAAATATCCAATTTAGGGACACTAGACGTCGGCGACCAGTAATTATGTCTCATGTGACACAATAAATTGAGGGTTATCGGTCAAATAGCTAATGTGGCAGTATGGATCCAAGTGTATGGTAGACGCGCATCATTACATGCTACCAACTTAATATCCGAACTCTCAACTCTACTAAGTAGAGTGGCAAGTCGGGTCGAATCCCACAGGGAACGGAGGAATAGTATTATTTCGATTAATCAAACAACTAGGAATTTGATAAGAAATAGTAACAAACAAGCAAAAGCAATAAAGGTTGGAGGGGGGGGGGGTGTGATTACCAACTAATCGACTACTAACAATTACCAAAACCAACAAAGAAACTAGAAAGCAATTAATATTAAGATTCAAGTAACAAGCGATCAAAGGACAAATAAATTGATTTTTCGGTTTGTCAAATATTTAAATGGATCCACCCTTGATCTCGTTTCCCATCGGTCTAATTGGTTTACGTGACTATTGTTAATGCCCAATCAATTACAATTCAAGTCTCTATCTCAAGACTATTAACAAGCTATAATAGCCTTGTTGTCTCTTAATCCTACCTAGCCAAAACAAGCTCTTCGACTAACCCTATTTGATTTAATCTAACCTTCGAACATGCTCTCTCCGACTCGATAACCAAATGACAGAAGCACCAAGACAACGAGATAGATAAGACATAAAACTCACAAGCTCGGTTTTAGAGGTCAAACTTTATACTATCACCAATAAATTAATCATTGTTCGCTACACATGAATCGAAGACCCTACAATTATGGATAGTGATCTCGATTTCTAGCAATACATTTATAAGCTTCCTGAAGGGTGATCAATCCTCAAATCAACTCATAAATGTAAGTTAATAACAACAAATAGTATAAAATACTTGAATACACAATGAAAAGGTAACATCAACCGTAATAATCACATACATAATGTCGATTCGAAGTTCCACATTCGATCAAGGATAGATATCAGGGTGCTACTCGCCTATATTAACTATTACCTGTAGAAAATTGATTAAAATGCAAAGAAATATAATACTAAGATAATATGGTGATTGGAGAAGATGATCTTCAATCCTCTTGCCCAATCCTTCTTCTTGGTGGAATGGAGGCTGGAAATGGATGATAAAATGACCCAAGATAGGTTAGAATTCGAATGGGAGGTTATATATATAGGGGAGAAGTTGCTAGTAGGTTTTTAAGCAAAAACGCATTTGCAATTTAAAACAGGGGTTCGGATCTCAGCTGAGATACAGGTTGGTCTCGGCCGAGATGAAGCAGATAGTATTTCTTCTTGAAGGCTGACCTCGGCCGAGGTATGTACTCGTCTCTGCCGAGGCGGTAAGGAGGGGATTTTTAGGGTTTAGGGTTTATGGACCACCTCGGCCGAGATCAGTGCTCGTCTCGGCCGAGGCCTTGAAAACTTGAGAATCTTCATTTTCCCCTGGAAGGTTGTCTCGGTCGAGATCTGCTTGTCTCGGCCGAGATTCTTGAGCTTTGATTTTTTTCTAATTCCTCTGGATTGATGTCTCGACCGAGATCTGTGTTTGTCTCGGCCGAGATGCTTCTTCAACCTTATCCTCTATTTACTTTGTTCGATCTGTCAACTTTGCGATCTCTGATGCTCATTTTTTGTCTAATTGTACCTATTTTGACACAGAAACGAACTGAACGCATTAAAATGCTCAATAAGAAATAAATGCCTGAAATACACGTGACTATGCACACAATTATAACTAAAATGACACTTAAATCAACCTAAGTGCGTGCACGATCACGTGTACCATTGTACATATAATCAATTAAATAAACCCAAAATGAGGAGTTATTTTCCTCCAGGAAGTCTAACACGGATGTTGATTTAAATTTTGTATTTTTAATTGGGAGTGATTCTTGTGTGTGCTGGTTACATGGATCCCATTCTATATGGCAGAACCTCATTTACTCAAAAATAATGAGGAAATGTGGAGCCCCATTTACCCATTTTCTTTTTACTATACTTGAGTTGACCCATCACACGTATGAGATACATGTGACCGCCACATATAAGTTTTTGTCTTTAATTGGTGTGTTGATTTAATTACTTGGCATGTACACCTGGATTCATAACTGTCATGTTAGCTTTTTACCTGAAATCCCCAATTTATTGGGTCACGTGCGTATATTCCAGCACAATTAATGGTCACGCGCCGACGTCTAGTGTCCTTATATTGGACATTTTTCGAAACATAATAGACTAAAACTTAAATTTCAAAACATACATAATTTTTTCTGGACAACTCCTAATATGCTGGACTAAAAATAAATTTTTCCATATTCCCATACGCATGGATCTACATCTACATATATACAACATGTCGAACTCAACTTTAAAATAAATTAATTTATGGATCCCTAGTGATCCGACCCAAATTCACTTTAAAACATACAAAATCTAGCATCCAATTCGTATATCGAATAACTCCCAATGATTAATATTTTGTCGCGGAAAAAGTAACAACTTTTTCGAAAAAATGCGTCACTTTTTCTTAAAGATATTAGTTAAAAGTAAATAATGAGACACCAATATATAGTCTTTTATATAAACTTGACGGTGAAATTTATAGAAAATTTGATAGGAATACATAAAGTTTAAAAAACACAAGAATTATTGGGGGTTATTAAAAATAATATTAAGTTTACTAAATTATTACATTTTCACATAAAAGTAACAAATATTTTTTCACATAAATGTAATACTTTTCTGTAAAACATATTAAAATTTCCGAAAGTAATATATATGTGTTAAGTAATCCAACTAACTAATAGTTTAATATAATTTGTGATTTATAAAATGAGAACTCATATAAATCTTGATATCAGAAACTTATATAAACTTGATAAAAACGCATAATTTATACAAAATAATCACATAATTATTAAATTTCTAAAAAATAGTATTTTTTCCGCCAAAAAGGTATATATCAATACACCTGTTTATTGTGAGTGCGAAAGGTTCAATATTCTTTTTTAATTGGCAAAACATTTGTGGTCTAACTTAGTCAGATTGATCACCCGTTAAAAATATATTAAGATATATACATTTTTAAAAAAAATTGAGATTCTAATTAATCAATGTAAATCGTCCAGTACAAGGATCTCAATCCAATCAAAAAAAATCTGGAGCTATCTAAACAATTGGAACACCTGAAGAAAAAGAAAAAAACGAGCAAGCTATGTGCCAACAAGTTGGCTCTATGAGACATATGTTCTATGCTAAAAAACAATCAGATAGCAAATAAATGTTGAATATTACCGCGAAAAGAATCTGAATGCATGCACATATATATGTAAAATATATGCTAACATTATAAATAAACATTTATCGTGTATTAATTTTTTTTTAGGCAGTTTATCGTGTATTAATAAAGTTAGAATAAGAGATAAATATTCATGTAGGTAAGCTTTATCTTTTGTCTATTCTTTTGAATAATAGGATATATTTGATACAATATATATATATATATATATATATATGTGTATATATATATATATATATTTATTCCTATTTGAATAAGGATTGGTTGTTTAGGGCTCAGACCTTGTTTGGTTTGAAAGATTAGCTGGGAATAGGTCAATTATCTTAAGTAATTGTATTTTGGTATTTTAGTTAAAAGCCCAGAAAGGACAAGTGGCCCGGTTCAAAATCAAGTTTTTTCTCCAGTTGGGACATTTTTGTCTAGATTAACACAGTGATATAATATCTGCAGTATTTGACCCCATTTTTTCCTATAGTAATTACATAGTGCTATCCTATTGGAATTTATACTTCAAATCAAATATAAGTACTTATAATAATGAACAGTGTATTCTTACCATATTTTATTTATTTTACATATCCCAATTCCAATACCAAACAGGGCTACTAGTATAAATTGATATTTTCATAATTATTAAAATTTTGTCTCCCAAAAATTAAGTATCGCTAGTATTCGTAGCGACTAATACACGTGAATTAACGTTTTCGAGGACCAATACAACCAAATTAATACAAGTGAATTAACTGTTTATGGGACTAATATAATCGAATAAACGATTTGTATTAGTATATTCATATTCATATACATGCCCATACTTATGTGCTCTTATTTTTATATACGCCCACACCGCGTCAAACACCTTGTGGAGTAGGTAACGCATTTGAATTGTGTTTGTTGTTCATATATATGTTCACACTGCATCAACCATCTTTTGCAATAGGTAACTCATATGAATTGTATTTTCTTGCTTGTTTCAGTAACTCACTTGAATTCTGTATTGTTATTGATATATACACGTATGTTGCGTCAATATCTTTTAGAATTTGTAATTTCGTTTGAAATAATTAACTAGTACAATGCTTATGAAAAAAATTCACAAGTCTGCTGAAATTTTATATTTCCATAAGAAAAAAGGGATAACCGATATGAACACTTTCCTTTATCTTTTCTCTTTTTCCCCTATAAATTAAATGTAATTTTTATATTTTATTATAAAGATATATAAGAGTCATAATCATATAATGACATTAGATCATTAAAATGTAAGATGTGAATATGTAGTAGCACTAATGATGTTTAATTAAACTGTGACCTATATAAAAGAAAAAGGTTACAATGAGCAATTGTGGATATTAACGTGTACATATTTTATTTTAAACTCTATAAGATATTTATTTATTTAGTTTTTGTAGAAAACACCATTCGTGGAATTTATACCAAAAAATGTAAAGTGAAATTTATTTTTGGATGACTTAACTACTAAATAGGTGCTTACATTAATGAAAAAGAAAAGAAAACAAGAAAGGAAACAGGAGATTGTGGAGACCACAATTTGATCACTTACAAATTGATGTATCCCTAACCGTAACTAAACCATTTCCATGCCATAAAGTGACAGATAAAGGGATGGCTGAAAAATTTCATGTGGTAGCTAACATTAGACCTGCTGCGGAATTAATATGCTTGCCATATGTCAAGAATGCCTGAGAGTGGGGGAATACCAGCATTCCTCATCAAGCTGTGAGTTCCAAAATCCATGGAAGGGCTTCTCTGACCAAGCAATTCGCAGAGACCGACAAAGCCTATAAATGTGAAAGAACTAATAGAGGAACATAAATGAAAATAAGATGGGATTACCATCTTATGCACAACTAAAATAAGATGGGATCGCCATCTAAGCAATGATGCTACTGCCATCATAATGCCAAACGGGTACATTAACATTTTTCCATTTCAATATTATAATGATCACTTTCTGTCACTAATCTGCAATATTCACCTACTCATATTCAACGAAGTGCCACTGGATCGGATGAAAAATCCGCTGTAGAAATTGATCGGAAGGCTGATAAACAAATCACTTTTAATCTTGCATATCTTCAATTGGAATTACGTATATGTATCAATATGTGATTCTTGCAAAATAATGAATCCGAAAAAGTTCTGCAATTCTAATGTCAATGCACCTATGATGTAAAATAAAAAATAAAAAGATCATCAAAATTTAAGAAAACATATAATATGTGTAAAGAAAATTCTCTATATAAAAAACAACAGAAGTAAAAAGTTTTTAGACTTCAAATATAATTATTATAGGAATTCTTGTAATTATACTATCAACCTTTAATACTAAAAGAATGTTGCATGAAAATAGGGGAAAACACGTGTCGCTCCCACAATTTTTTGCCGAATTTTTGTTTTGTTTTAATTTTTTAAAACTGCTTTTAAATACGTGGAGTGCCTTAAAAATGGGAAGACATGTGTCTCATTCACCTTCTTTTGTGAGTTCTCCTCCAATCAATTTTTTTTTTATCTTTGCCTTCGAGATTTCAAGGTCTTATAACTTTTTCGTCTCAATCGATTTTTATAAGAAATATATCAAAATTATTCCTCTTTGACGATCTTTGGTTTAACATCCATAATGCATTTATTATAATTAAAATATTAACTTTTAAGTATAAAATACCTTTTTACGATGTCAATGATATATTTAAATTTTTAAACATTTATATATAAAATTAAAATGTGATATAATTTCAAAAATAATTTTTTTTTGAACGATTAAATTTTTTTAGAAGATTAAAATTATTTACTTTAATTTTACCTTTTTATCTTAATAATTTTTGAATATTTTAAATTATTTGGTTTAAAAAACAATAAAAAATAAAAATTTGTTTGGTTTACACTTTACAACATAAAAAAAGCTTAGATATATTTGCTAAAGCGATTTGTTGATTAAATTAGTTTGCTTGTTATTTTTTCTATTTTGTGAAAAGAAATATATGTTACCAAATATTATAATAAGTCAATTATTTTTTATCTGAATATGACATGATAATATAGTTTGTCTCACATATACTTAAGTAACTAATATGTTTGTGGCTTCTTATACTATATTATATTATTTAATATATGTGACTTTTGAACAATAACTATTCAAAATATTTGATATTGTTTTATCCTTATATGAATCTATATCTATATATATAAAAGCAGGACAGTTTGGCATATTTACAGAAATGTCCTTTTTTCGTCAAAACTGCCATTTTTCAGGAGATAAAAAAATAAATAAAATTGGAAAAAAAATATGGCTAAGCTATTTACTGAGTTAGAAAATATTCTGGTTCTCGAGACACAACAATTAATGCAGCAAAAAAAGTAGCCATGTTCTGGAAACAAGATAATAAATGTCTCAGAAAGGTTAGCATAGTTTTTCATGCTCCTTCTTTGAGTTTGATTTCAAATTTAAAGGAGAACCCTAACTAAAAGAGTGTTCCGATTCCAAGGTATAAATATTAATATAAATAGCCTAACAAATTATTTATCATTCTGTTTTCCCATCAACTAAACCGATTAAATATTTCATCTTTCCTACTTCATTACATCATAGGAAAATGAAAATATATCAACTGTTACAGATTTTTAACTCTAACCCTTAGCTTTGTCAAGCAGATCAGTCCCTCAAAACTAAGCGAGCTTAAGGTCCATCCAATTGATGTATATCAAGTACCTGCATTTGGAGTAAGAAATATCGTAAAGGGTATTTAATGTATTTTCCATTGTAACAGAACATTCTTAAGAAATTTCGTTTATTTTATCTACATACAATCGTTTCATTTGTTATCTCTATTGGAGGGCTTAAGGTTTCCATGAACTGCCATGACCAGGCACCCAGATTCAACTCACCATTGATAGAAGGATGATTATAAGCAGAGAAGAAATTGAAATCGATGAGATATCATATTTTAAATTATATTCACATCTCTAGGATATGTTCTCCTGAATAAATTGATAAATTGGAAAGTTTCTTCATTCAAACTTAGTTTCCTAATCTTAAAAAAAAAAAAAAACAAACTTTCAGACCATTTTTAATTTACTTTCTTAAATACATCTTTTAAGCCAGATTATACTCTACCATCACTATTATCTTCAACTAATAAGTTTTTAAGAATTTTTATTTTCAACCCAGTCTGTTTCATTAAGTGTCCAGACTCTATTTCATAAAAAAATGTCTAAAGTATTAATACAGATGCATAAAAAATGGGCTACGCTAATACACTAAATTCTTTTAGTTGTAAATAAATTAAGTTGCATTTAAAGGGTACGAGCTTAAAAGATAAACAAATACTCCCTCTGTCTCGGCCTAACTTGCCTACTTTGACCGGGGACGAAAGTTATAAAAAAAAAAAGATTTTGTGAAATCTTTGACTTTTTTAATGTGGAGATTGAGGATGGAGATTTTGAGAGAAATTTGTCATTTATGGACTGACAAGTTAAAGTTAGGACAAATCGAAAAGGAAAGTAGACAAGTTAGAGCGGGACGGATGTAGTATAACAGTTTGAAAACAGAACAACTAAAGTTTTTTAGAAAGAATCCAACAAGTCTCTTGGATTCAATGGGGGATAAACTTATACTGCTCATTTGGTTTTGAAAATTCATAAATTGTTCAAAATAGTATGCTAAAGCAAAATCGCTAGATTACTTTAAAAATCACCAAGATAGAGAAAGATAACCATATTTAGTACAAAGAACTGAGAAGAAAAATGAAATCATATCAAAAAAAATTTAAATCAGATATTTTTTTTTTGCGTGTTTCAAGATCTGATCTTCTATAAACAAATTTAAACATAAAATAACATATTTAGATACAAAGATCTGAAAAATGCATTAAAAAACATATAAATGGATACCAGAGATTTTTCATATGCATGCTTCTAGATCTGGGCATATTAAAATCAGAAGAAGCTATGTCAATAGCCTATTGACTATTGCCATTCAAGACATCAACAGCCAAAGAACTTTCCACAACCATTGTCTTGACTCCGCTCAACACTATATCAACATAAACTTACCCACAAAAAAAAAAAAAAAAGATATTAAGATCCGGATTCAAAAACATTGGATCGAATTTTTTTTTTTCTTCATGTTGTAGAAGAAAGGGGAGAGTATCCTGAAAAGAAGGAAAGAAAAGGAAGTGGGAGAGAATTTTTCAGAAAATACTACCCACATCTGTTAATGGAAGCGGTGAGGAGGTTGGCCTAGGGAAAAGAGATCAAGAAACACACTAAAATTTTGCGCTATAAAATTATGTATTGGGTTAATGGAAATAAAGGACTTTGCTTCGTTCAAATGAATGCATAATTGGCCTTTGGTTAACTATGTTTTGGCAAAAACTTGTGTGCACAAGGTGCACTATAGGTTTATTGTGCACCACAATACTGTATGAGCAAATCAACCATATTGTATGAGTCAGTAAATCAACCATACTGATAGCGGAATAAATACTGTATGAGTGGTGCACTATAGCACTATTGTGCACATGGTACAACCAAACCCCACTCTTATGTTTTTTTTAGTTTTTGAATAACTTTTCAAAGGTATAGACGTGTTATGTGGGTTTTAATTTGAGTAGGAATTGGTTATTTAACTTTTTATTTGAGTTGGACTGTTTATTTAAACAATTTATATATCTATAATTATTAGGGTGGTTTGATACGTTATACTATAGCGAATAAGTATTGAAATTTTCAGTATATCGAAAATTTATAGCGTTGTCATACCGAAAATTTCGATATCATGATTTTGGTCGGTATACTGTTAGAAGTTTGGTTTACCAAAATACCAGAATATCTATTTTTTTCTATATTGGTATGTACTGTAATACCGAAAACAAAAAATATCGATTTTTTGGGTATTCCGGTCCATACCAAATCCTCATAATGTTACCGTACCGACAATTTTGGTGCAGTATCATACCATATCGAAAATTCCGTATACCAAAATTTTGATATTTTCATTAACTTTTCAATATGATAAGTGTAGTATTTCGATGTTTTTTTCCCCACCCCTAATAACTATAACTATATAAGTTGGGAGTAGTTATAGAATTTTCATTTTTTTTGCATTTGGCCAGAAATTGAGACTTAATCCCCATTTTTATTCAAGATCCTAGATAGGCCACTCTATTGAAGTATGAAAGAACAAAACATATTAGGAGCGTGCTAATTGAAATGGGGATTTGATCTCAATTTGATTAGTCCATTAATTGCTTACTATTAATTATATGGTACATGTGTCGATAATATTCCTTATATATATTGTTGGGCAACTTAATAGTTAAAAGTTTGCTTGATTTACATTATTTGTATTAGCATTTGGAGCTAATTAAATATGTTCGGGAATTACAAATTTATCATGAAATTATAAAGAGTTTTTAATAATTTAGGGTAGGGTCTTATTTCCACATTATTTTAAAAAGAAATGTGTTTTTACTTATAATGTGTACTTTTTGCTCAAATGAAATTGGTAGGTGTTTGCTTTTTGCTATTTAAGTTTTTTTATGTCAAAGGAAATTAAAGTTTAACACATTCAAAACACAATTAATACGTTTACAATTTTTATAAGTTATTAACTCTTGAATTGAGGTGTAATCTTTAGAACACGTAACACGAACAAACACAAAACAACTTACATTCAGATATAAAGACAAAATAAGTAAATAATGCGATAAGCACGACCAAATAAAACAACTTGGTAATACACAAATTTTAGCTACTATTTTTCTTTTTGTGTTTATACTAAAATACGATGGTTGACACAAAAACAATATACATAACTCCAACACAACAAAATAGAATAATTTTGTCATTCTTATCTTTTAGGAACTAAAATATTAATATTATTCTGACTAACATGTCGGTATTAATTTTAATATACAATAATTATTAAAAAAATTCACATTATTCTATTTGTACACAAATATATAATTACATTATTATTAATAATTACATATCATAACATTACAAATTTCAAACCGTGCAATGCACAAGCGAAATACTAGTATGTAGTTATTACAACCTATTGGAAATTGGTTTTAAGATAGTGGTAGTAAGTCTCGACTTTGACCAATTTGAAAGTGCTGAGTGAGAAGTTAATGGAAGTTGGCCACTTGCTAAGGCATTCGTTTGTGGGAGATGAAAGACGTCGTAAAGTTTGTCCTACTTCGAAAATAACGTAATGTGTTATAAGTTCGTTGTAACCGAAAGGAGTAGTAATTCTTATGTTATAAAGACACATAATGGTGGTAACTCCTACATTAAAGAGGTATCATGGTTGTATTATTACTGCATTTAAGGTGTTGTAGGAGGTGATTATGGTGTTGTAGCACCTTCTGAAACACCAACAGTAAAGAGGTGTAACAACTGCATTAATACTTGGTTTTGAATGCCTTAATGACACTTTAAGGGTGTAAGTAAATTTTCAATTTGAATGGAGGATGCATATATAAGTAGATTATTTTCTGCAAAGAACACCTGAAAAATCACACAAATCCTTTCAGAGTTGTATCTCATAACATCTCTTCGAAATTCTTGCATCCAAAATCAGTTTTAGCATATAGTACATAGCACAGTTCTTACCACATTTCTAGTTCACCGGAGCTTCTGGATTATGGTGCTACAATCCAGAAGATGAAAGTTATTTTATCTTTGGAAATGTTATGTCAAATCGTGAGCACTAGCTGAGACATATTCGTTTTACGGGTAGAGGTCTAACCTCAACTTGTCTTTATCATTGTCATCATTCTACTATTTTTATTGAGTGTTGCAGAAAGTGCTTAAACACCTTGTCTAGAATTTGTCCAGTTTCCAGTGTTGTAGACAGTGCTGAAACACCCTATCCAGATTCCAGTTCTGCAGTCCAGGTATTTCTAGAAGTGTTGCAAAAACCTCGAGTGGTTCCATAATCTAATTGGTGTTCTTCCATTGATTCATTCAACATCTTTGGTGGCATTTCAACATCGATTTTCAGAAGTGTTCTTGGAGCTTTTTATAGTGTAATAGTTTGATCCTATAATTAGTTGTTTTATTTTTAATACATTGTAAGCCATTGTTGGTGTACCTATAAATCCAACACAACCTATGTAATACACACTGAAATAATAGGGAGAAAAATTACTCAAATTTCAAGTTTATATTTAAAATTTTACCTAAAATATTCCGCATCATCAGATCATGCATTCACATAATTGAATTAACATAATTTATGGAAATATAATTGATAGTTTTTATTTGTGATAATGAAAGGTATTAAAAATAAATATATAAAAAAATTGAATATTCAAAATTTATAAAAATCTAACTGGTAGTTTCAGTTTGTGATAATAAAAGATATTAAATGTGAAAAACCCACAAGTAAGGAGGAAGAAAGATAACTGAACAAAAAAAAAAAAAATCAACTCCCAATTTTATATTCTAAAATAATATATAGGCTTATTATTATTGTTATTATTATTATTATTATTATTATTATTATTATTATTATTATTATTATTATTATTATTATTATTATTATTATTATTATTATTATTATTATTATTATTAAAAAAGTACTCATCCCGTGCATTGCATTGGTGGACATCTAATTATAATTAATATGAAAGTTTTTGTTATTTCAATTAGTAAATCTCGAGTTAAAAAGATTAGTAGTTATCGATAATTATTCACTGGATTAAGGGTAACTACATAATTTACAATTTTAAATTCTTATTTTTTGAAATTAAATTCATGTATTTTTTAAATCATTTAAAATTAAATTTATTCACAAAACTTCGAGAAAAATTGAAAAATACATAACCTTGTCATTTGTCAAAAAATGATTCTTTTCCCTAAAATGTTTCTTAAGTGTACAAAGAATAATTCGAAATTTGCCTTCATCTCATGATAGACAATAGGCAACTCTCATATACACCAAGTGAATCCATGAAAATGTACAACTGTTTATATTAAAAAAGAAAAAGATTATTTGTTGTGCAGGAGAATATTGCATTTCAAACATAATAAAATGTCTTTCATCTTTCAGCATAAAAATTAGCATTTTTTTAGCAAGATGCATTTTTTCAAAACAAATAATGCTTTTACGCATAAAAACTAGTACTTCCTCCGTTCCAAATGAAATTGCACACTTTTTATTTCGATCCGTCCTAAATAAATTGTACTAAAAAAAATTAACCCACAATACACCTTAATGTACAAATAAAACAAAAAGACGGATTTGAAAAGTCAATCAAATTAAGAAAATAACTTATTCTTAATATATATATTTTCCGGGACGAAACGATTAATATTTTATTTTAGAAAAACATGGCCAAATTGCATGAATATTAGGGGATGTTTGCTTGGGGTTTGCCAAACCCATAATCAGTTTGGCCAACCCCAAGTGATGTTTGTTTGGCCAAGCTACGATATTAGAGTTTGGTGGAGGGACATCAATCACAAATCAAAAAATTATTTTAATTATTCTCCCAATCATTAATAACTACCTCTTACTCATATTACATCACATTTCACAATTAATAATTAAATTTTCCACCCAACCAAACATCACTCTTTAACATCCCAAATCATTAACTCCAGCCACTTTCCCCAACCCAGCCACCCCAGCCCCAAGCAAACATCCCCTTAGTGTATGACCTACTCTAGACAAAAAAGGAAATGATGACGGCGACATATCACATCAATGAAACTCTTTTACAGAGTGCTGATATAGACAAAAGTTATGGACTTTAATTTACAATACTTTTTTATTCTTTTTCTAAATACGGGAAATATTCATATTTGAAATTCAGTATTACCTTACTATGGATTAGCTATTATGATTCCCTACTAATAAAGTTAACGTTATTTGATTTCATTAATAAATACTATTCAGATCTTTCTAAAAAAATACTATTCAGATTTTTCAAAATTGGGTTTTCGAAATATGGATGATCATTATGGCATTTCTTATGGGGTACGAATTAAATGTGTATCCAGGTACAATATTAATTGTTGGTACAACGGGAACGAGAGAAAAATTAATTTCACCCAATTTTTGTTAAAGCATGTATAGTGGGGAGGCTGGATGGGGGTGTCCAATTACGAGTAAAAGAGGGCGATTTTAGGCGTGAGGCTCCCACGGTCGCGGATTAGCTGCGTCATGGGGCCCGCACCTAATTAATGGGTTAAACAACAATGCTTTGCCTTTTTTTATTTATGCATTTCATATTTATTTATTATAGAGTGGACAATCATGTTTTACGTCTTTTTCTTTTTTCTTTTTAATTTCTGCATTCCATAATACTTGCACTTCATTTTTTTTTTTTTTTAATTATATTCTCAGAAAAATGGAATAAAATTTATCTTTATATTCAGCATTTACTTTTATGGAAAAATGGCCAGTAAACGACCATGGTTGAAGAAAATCTTCAAATCAAACCCCCATTCAGGAAGAGGTTTAGTTTGATGAAGTATGTGCATTCCACCATCCCGCACCCTGTTAAAATTTATCTTTATCTTAACAATTAAAAAAAAATCTTTAAAAAAAAATTATTAATTTAAAAAAATTATGAATATATTTTATTTATTATATAGGTGAAAATTGTAAATAAGATTACAGTAAATTGAAGATGTGAAAATAAAATGAGTGGTTTGAATATGTGACCCTTAAATTGTATAATTTTTACCTTGATGATTATGGAGGAATATGTGAAAATATATTAGGGATCAACTTTTGACGTAGAAGTGACTCATTGAGGATCTTGTAACTTTTAAAAGCCGAATAATTTGTAACTATGAGACTTGGTAGAGATTTGTTAAAATTTTGAGGAAGATTATGAAAAAAGAAAAAGTCTAGGTATATTATTTACTCCCTCCGTCCCGGCTTAACCTGCCTAGGTTGACCGGACACGGGGATTAAGAAAAAGCAGATTTTGTGGAATCTTTGACTTTTTTAAAGGTGGAGATTGAGAATGAAGATTTTGAGGGTGAAGATTGTGAGAGAAATTTGCTATTTATGGGGTAGGCAAGTTAAGGTGGGACAAACTAAAATGGCAAGTAGGTAGGTTAAGTTGGGACGGAGGTAGTATTAAACAGGAGTTAATAAATATTTAATAAATTATCGTTCAAAAAAATATTTTATGTAAATATACGAATTTGGAATATGAAAAGGTGATAAAAGGAAATATAACAAAGTACAGTAAATGAGGTAATCATCGGATTGGATTGACGATTTGTTTCCAAAATTGAATATGATTCTGCGTCCTAAACCCTGTACGGCTCTTCCCAACTCAACTCATTTATAGTCGCTTTCCCCAAACCACCTTTAAATTCTTCCATGCCAATATAATCACAATTCCTTCTTCGCTAAGACTGCTCACCGCTGACGCTGATCATCGCCATTAAGGTGCGAGTCAATTCTTCTTCTGTTTCTTTGGTTTTTTATTACAAATATATTTTGTGTCTTTGGATGATTTTTGATAATATTTTTTCGCAATGTGCTGTTATTGATTCCCTGTGTTCATCTCTTTCGTAATTTGAACAGTTTCTCTCTCTCTCTTTCTGGAACTTACAGTTTGTCTCCTCTAGTCTTGTTTAAGTTTTAAGTGATAATTTAGTTAAGTAATCATAATGACGTTGCTTTGGTCGGATCCTCCAGGTCCGAGTTCGACACACTAGGTAAACGGGAAATTCTACGGATACACCACATAATCTGTTTGTTTGGAACAATTAGGGAGCTTGATGTTAAAGGTAGGGCGGTTGAGGCTGATAATGACATTTGAGGAACCGACCTCGAGTTTTAGGTTCGAGTAATGTTTACTAAGTTTTGAAGCCACCCATACCTCTTGGAGTGTTTGCAAAAACTTTTCTCTGTGTACTTATCAACTTATAACCTGAGAAAAAACAGTTTTGGAGTGTTTGGAAAAACAACTACAACTTTAATAAAAGTAATTTTAGCCAAAAGTTAGTAGTAGATAAAAATTGTTTGCTCTAACTTTTGGGTATTTTGATAAGTGAATAGATTTTTTTTCTCACTCATAAGCTAAAAGCTGCTTATTTCTCAAAGGCTCATATTTTGCCAAAATCAATTTTATTCTCAAACACTTAAACCACCCCCTTATTTGGTGTTTGTAAACGAGAATATTAAATATTATTCTGGGTCTTTGAAAAAACTTGCCGAATATGTTGGCGAGCCATTATGGAATGCTCTCTTCAATCCTCAATTTTTGGTCATCATAGGAATATAAATAAATGAGCTTGAGCGAACATTAACCAAGTTTGAACAATTTTTTACTGAATCTCTGTTTATCAGTAGCCCTATCCATCAGGGTTGCTAGGATGATTGTAGTTAAGACCATATGATTGTTAAGTTATCTTGGAGTCACTGAGAAATTGAGGTCAAAACAAGTAAGGGAAACAACAGACAATGTTAAAAATGTAGTGAAAGAAAATTAGTTATTTTTAATGTTGATTAAGGAGCATTTGTAATGTCCGGTGGTTATATCAAGTTTGATCAGACTGTGATCTGGATTGGGCAGTTTGGTCATTTTGAGCATTTTTTGTAGGGGTACAACGACTTTGTTTGCTGTTAATTCATTTTGTTTGTCAATTCCTTGCTGTCATCCTGCGTATTGTATGAGTAAATTAAATTTAATACTCCTTCTCTAAGGAAATACTGACAATTATTGCGTTTTTGTAGTTTGGAAGAAAGAAAGATAGGAGATACAGTCATCATATTCAAAATGACTGTCGACGGAGCAAACCAGCCGATTGCAGCAGATCCTCTCCCGTTTGCAAGAAGGTAACTGATTTATCTGCTGAATTCTACGATGGTACAACAATTGATACATAAGACGCCAAAAAGAATGACCCTTTTTGTTTTCTTAATTTTTGAAAAATTCAGAGGGGACTCGGACTTTGCCTTACAGTAAAAATTGGCTTACGTTAACTGCTTAAAAAAAGTGGAAGATGCTCAAATTTGAGATTTCCAACAGCTACTAGCCCTTTTTTGTTCCATATTCTTTCTTTTATGTGATTGCAGTTATCAATTAGAAGCATTGGAGATTGCTCTGAAACAGAACACAATTGTTTTCTTCGAAACTGGAACTGGCAAGACTCTAATTGCTATCATGCTTCTTCGAAGCTACGCCCATCTTTTGAGAAAGCCGTCATCTTCTGTCGCAGTTTTTTTGGTCCCTACCGTCGTTTTGGTCAATCAGGTATCTGGACTTCCATTTTTTTGGAGAATAAGGATGTGCTATTTAATATTTGATTCTTAAGTCTATCTTAGATTATGTCGCATTCTATGTTGATATTGAGGTAAATTGTTTTGATAATTAATCAGCAAGAAAAAGTTGTTAAGACCTACACTGACTTGAAAGTGAGAGGGTATTCCGGCGAGATGGGAGTCGACTATTGGGATGCTGCCACATGGAAGCAAGAGACAGCTATACAAGAGGTGTGCACGACTTATATCTTTTAGCTTTTTTTCATTTATTAAGTTTAGCGCACCATAGGTGATTTTAGTTCTTCAGTGGTGGTACTTACATATTGTTTGTTTCATTGTTTTTCCATGTCTTCTACTAGCTTTCTCGGTTGTACTTTTATCTAAAGAAAACTAGAGTATGATTATGCCTTTATTTTATTCTTCATTTTCAGGTGCTCGTAATGACACCACAAATCTTGCTTGATGCATTGAGGCACAGGTTTATGAAACTTGATCAGATAAAGGTTTTAATATTTGATGAATGCCATAATGCAAGGGGCAAATCTCAGTATGCATGCATCTTGACGGTACACTAATTACACTGTTTTAATTTGTCTTCTATATATATTCGTCGTGTCATTCTATACATGAGATTGTGGTTCTTACATTTGGAATAGTAAAAAATTATTTATCTTGAAGTTGAGCATTCTAATGATAAACTGATCATAAACTTGCAGGAGTTTTATCATCGTGAACTCGGAAATGGCAGTCAGCTGCTTCCTAGAATATTTGGAATGACTGCTTCCCCTATAAAAGCTAAAGGCTAGTTCAATGAAAGAAGTAGAAATACATATGATCTTTTAAACTTATTATAGGCTTAATTACATAAAAGTTCACGACTTTTTAGTCAAGTATCATTTGCAACAAAGACTTTCACCATTAACATGAAATTGCACTACTTTTAGACTTTTTACAATTCAATGCACGTGGGCATGCTTCCAATTCCAACTACCGACGTGGAGCCCTAATTTGGACTTTGGCTACCCAAGTTGCAGGCGTGTAATTGTACAAACTCTTTAAACCTCTAATTAACTGAATGTGAAATTTTATCATCAAACTAAACCATATAATGTCGTTTTCATTTACTCAGGGGTTCAAAACTATCATATAGGTACATGTCTACAGCTAGGTGGATAAAAAATCCCAGTTTCGAGTTCCATGTTAGCAATTGGAGCCCAAAACTTGCTTGGGTAGATACAATTGGAAAAATTATGAAGTGCATTTTTATATATGATAGAAACATCATATTGCAAATGATTATTGACCAAAATGCCGCGAACTTTTACGTAATTAAGCAATTATTGTATGTAGCTCTTTGCTATCTTAATTTTTCTCAATTTTATTGGTGACTTCGCATGCTTTTGTTCGTTTTGTTTACAGCTTCTACTTCAGGCGAAGCCTACTGGAAACAGATCAGCAAACTTGAAAAGCTTATGCATTCAAAGGTTTTTGATCAACTCTGATACTTGTACTTAATCAATGAATGTAGATTCTGTAGAGTTTAATTTTTGTTTTGCTTGTGAATGAAGGTCTTCACGTGTGATTCAGATTCAGTCTTAACTCAATACATTCCGTTTTCGACTGCAAAGATGAATATGTACGATCACAAGGATGTACCTCATCAGACGGTCAATATCCTGACAGACACTTTGCAGGCATTGGTAGAAAAGGTACCCAAAATTTCTTGAAGAATTGTGCATCTTAGATTTTTTGAACTTAAATAATACAAGTGTTAATTTTTTTAGTGAAATAATGTGCATTGCCTTTGAATTTTTGATGAATGATACACATTTTCCTTCCTGTTTCTTATCCTAATGTATTACAATCCTTTTCATCAGCACGCACTATCTGTCAGCACTTCAACTATTTCAGAATCAAGGAAAAATTCTGCAAAAGAAAAATTAAAGAAGGCTTTGTCGACTTTCCAGTTTTGTTTGGCAGAGCTGGGGATTTGGTTAGCTATGAAGGTACTTTAATAGGATATACACACACGAATTCTTGTAATAAAACAATTATACTTGGGACTAGAATTTTTACGTGAACAAACAGGCAGCAACGTTTTACTCTCATGAAGGGGGTAGCATCTGTTCATGGGGTTTTCCTGATAAAGCTGGTGAAAGAGTCGTAAAAGCTTTTAGTACTGATGTTATTGAGGCTATCTCCGCTCACATGCCATCTGGTATGTCACGATTTCATTCAGTGGTGTCATTATTCTGTTCTTGTCCGAACTTCTGTATTTTTTATGATTGTTTTCTTGTTATTTCTGTAGGTCCAAATTGGTCGGTTTGTGATGACTTAACTTCTAACATGACGGCTGGGTATCTTACTTCAAAAACCGTATGTCTTGTTCAGACTCTTCTCGGATACAGGTATGGTTACTAATTTAGTCTTCCGTATTCGATGAGTCTATTTTTGTTGAGATAATCTTGTGATGCCTTTTCTTTCTCCTATTTAGAAAATTGAAGGACTTAAGATGCATCGTGTTTGTGGAGAGGATTGTAACAGCTATTGTTATTCGTGATCTATTAAATGCATTGTTTGAATCAGATGGTTGGAGGACAGAGTACACAGCAGGGAACAACTCTTGTATTCAATCTCAGAGTCGGAAAGAACAAACTGCAATTGTTGATGCATTTCGTAAGGGAACGGTGAGTGATTCTAACTTGTTTTCGTGATAATTTATTGCAGTTTTCAATTTACTTAAGATAGCGACGTATCTTTCTAACATGATGCTCTCTTCAGGTTAACATCATTGTTGCAACCTCTATGCTTGAAGAGGGTTTAGATGTCCAAAGCTGCAACCTTGTGATTAGATTTGACCCTTCTGCCACAGTGTGCAGCTTTATTCAGTCCCGTGGTCGTGCTCGTATGCAGAACTCGGATTTTGTACTAATGGTTAAAAGGTTAATGGACACCCTTCAAACTGGCGAAAGTTGCTGTTTTCTTGTCAAACTCTGTTTAAACATGTTGGTTATTCGGTGTACGTTGCTGTTTTCTTGTCAAACTCTGTTTAAACACGTTGGTTATTCGGTGTATGTTGTAGTGATGATCATTCGGCCATTGCTCGTGTCAAGAATTATTTGGATAGCGTAGATATAATGCGAAAGGAATGCTTGAGTCATGCGGATGTTCCATGCGAAGCATTCGATAATGAAATGCACGGTGAACAATGGTACCAAGTCGAAAGCACAGGAGCAATCATAACTTTGCGCTCTAGCGTCGCATTGCTTCACTTTTATTGTTCGCGACTGCCTGGAGACAGGTTTCTCCTTCGCGCTTCTTGCATTTTTTATCATTGTTTGAATTCTTTCGTCACACTGTTTTGCGACATGTAGTTACTTTAAACCGCATCCACGTTGCACGCTTGATAAGGAGCTGGGAACTTGTACAATGCACCTGCCCAATAGCTGCCCGATTCGAACCGTAACCGTCTCGGGCAACCCCAGAATCGTGAGGCAACTTGCCTGCCTTGAAGCTTGTAAGAAACTCCATCAAGTTGGTGCGCTGACGGACTTTCTTGTCCCTGATATTGTGGGGGAAGAGACTGAAGATCAATCTGGTAATAGTCCTTTTATTTTTGGATTTTTTTGTTTAAATTTCGACGAATCTTGTAACTTGTACAAGGTACAAAGCACCTTCTGTTACATGCTATGTTGTATGTCAAATAAATTGGGTTGCGGGTTCACAGATTGGGTTGAGTGTTGATCATAGGATTCATAACACGATTTACATGAATCAGAACACAAACCCGCATGTTTAGTTGTTCGGTTCAAGACTCATAATCTGAGCAGGATCCATTCGAGCTAAGGGTTGACCTGGCAACATGTTTTGGACCCGAAAATATAAGAAATAAAATTATTTTCCACAAAAACTTTATATTTTAACTGGGGAATCTAAAATTATAAATTTCAGACCATGTAAATCATTTTCTTCGTGTCCTAAAAGAATAAAGTAATGCAAGCGTAAAATCATGATTTAACTATAAAAGTCCCAAAACAAGCTGAAAATCTAAAATTAACACAATATTAAATTAAATCTTATAATTAAAACTTACATGTTGGGTGTTATTTAGGCTGGGGAATGCTGAAGTATTGTTGGTGAAAAGTAAGTGAAAAAGTAGGATTGATCTTCCTCAATACATTGGGGAGAACCTTAAACAAACGTACTCGTTATATTTTACAAACCTGACCTTGTAAACTTGTAAAATTACAATATACATGTTCTCTTTTTTTTTTTTCCATAAAAACAAAAGAAAGGAGTAGGCGGGTTAATCTACAGGTCAATCCGACCCGACCCGTTTTCCTTTGTGTCAGGCGATGTGGCCCGTTTCTGACCTAGACCTGTTTGGTGTCAATTCTAACCCTCTACATTCGGATCTCATCGTGTTGGGTTAGTTGTGTCGTTTGCAACTTGCCATCCCTAAAAAATCCCCGCTTAGCTCCGACTAGGCTTCTGTTGGTTGTCTTTGCTTTTCTCCTGAGTTCTCTCAACTAACCACGCCTAAGCCCTCACCCGACTAGTGTCTTAACGACTTTTACATTGGTTATGTAGTAACTGATATTGAATGTGCAGATTATGAAGCATATAAAAGCGAGCGAGCAAGATACATCCCGCGAGAATTGGTTGGGGCACGTGTGAATAACTCAGACAAAGTGTACCAATGTTATCTGATTGAGCTGCAGCAATATTTTGAGTATGGTGTGAAGCCACAAGGGATTTTGCTGGCTGTTCATGAGAGGCTTGATGATGAACTCAAAGAATTCAGCTTCGATTTAGATGTCGATAAGGGAAAGCTGAAAGTGAACTTGAGAGATGTTGGGCATGTTATACTCAGTCCAGAGCAGGTACGTCCAAAAAATTTGGGTTAATTGCAAAAAGATTCACCGACTTTGGGTGAATTTTCCATTATGACGTGAACTCTAAATTGTTATGAAGAAATTCATCAATGACAGTTTTTAATTTCTCATAGCATTGTCAAGAAAATAACTAGATATGTTTTGACAAACCGTCCTATATCTACCATATACGTTATCATCCATTGCTAAACTTGTAATGAATCAACAGTTAAAGTTATAGACGAGAAATTGTGAAATAGGTAGTGGATTTATGATGGACTCATTAAGACAAATTGTTTGATAGTGATAATGACACAATTAGAATCGAAAATTTTGGTTAATGTTGTAATTGAGAATAATTAGAAATTGAATGAATTTATTTGTTACATTCTAAACTTCATATTGTAATTGAAAAGTTCACCCAAAGTTCGATGGATCGTTTTACAATTAATTGGCTTATAATATATGCACAATTTAAGGGCCGATGAGTATGATCTATTACGAATGAGCTACCTTTATAAAACGTTGCGTTTTCAGGTTAAAGTCTCTCAAGAATTTCAAGTCAGACTCCTTCAACTTCTTCTCAAGAATAATCAAGATAAGCAAAACGAAGGCAACCGATGTTCGACTGTGCTTAACTATCTCCTTCTCCCATGTCTTACCTTAAATAGTGAAATATCGGTCGACTGGGAGTGCGTTTTTTCTTATCTGTACGAGAAAAATGCTTCATTGGACAGCCATAGAGACGGTTGTGTAAGAAGAAATAATCGTATACACACGAAGGATGGTTCTGTGTGCTACTGTATGTTGGAGAATTCATTGGTCCGTACGCCTCATAACGGTGTCTTGTATTGCATAAGAGGCACCTTGAAAGGCCTCAATGGCAGTTCATATCTTGCTCTAAAAGATGGAGAAAAGATCACTTACAAAGATTATTTCAAAAAGAAGTACGTATTTTGTGTTTTATGCAAGAACTATTTCGTAATCTATTGAAGCTTAGTTTAATTACTGAAATAATTTTTTTGTTACAGTCATGGGATCGACTTGCAATTTGAGTCGCAAGCACTTCTTGATGGGAAACGCATATTTACTGTGCACAACTTCCTCCAGAGGTGCAGAACTCCGAGTACAAAAGGTAATATCTAAAGGCTTTATTACGAAAATTATTCACGACATGTTGGTTAATTATTGTTTGCAACATGACCTTTCAATTATGACATAAAAGTGCGTTACTTTTGTGGCCTTTTCAATTCGATGCACGTGGGCCAACTTTGGAATTCAATTGCTAATGTGAAGCTCAAATTCGGTACTTTGGCTTGCCTAGCTATAGACATGTAATTGTACGGATTTTTAAACCTCTAATTAAAGAAAACGACATTACTATCATTCAACCTAATTTTATAATGTCGTTTTCATTTATTTAGGATTCAAAACTATCGTTTAGTTACATGTCTGCAGCTAGGCGGACCAAAAATTCCTACTTCGAGCTACACGTTAGCAATTATAACCCCAAAACTTTCCTGGGTACATCGAATTAAAAAAATTATACTTGTGATGCGTCTCTGTGTTATGTTTGAAAAGTTAGGTTGCAAATAATAATTAACCAAAATGTCGTAATTTTGTGTGATTAAGCCTTGTTTACACTGATACTCAATTAACATAAAGTGAATTTTCTACTTACTATATTAATGCCATTATTTTTTTATATATACTTGTTCAAAAAGGTATTAATTGCTTTTTGAGAAAATCATACATTGTCGTACTTTATTTTATTTTTGTTTTTTACTTGACGCATATCTGAAACTTTAATTTCAAATGTGTGGGTTTATATATTCCGTCGTATTACTCCATGGCAATATAGAAAGATTAATTATAAAACTTCATGCCATTTTGGTTAATCATTATTTTGCTATATGACATTTCAACTGTAGCATAGAAATGCACAACTTTTAGATATGTTTATTTTTCTTTTCAACTCAGACCAATCTTGGATTCCAATTGCTCACGTAGTGCTCGAACTTGGGATTTTGACCCTCCCACTTACATACGTATAATTGTATGAAATCTTTTAACCCCTAATTAAATAAAAACGATATCTTTTTATCACCAAATGTTATTGATTTCATTTAATTAGAGGTTTAAAGACATTATATGAGTGTAAATCTGCAAGTAGGCTAACTAAAATTCCAATATCGAGCTCCTCGTTGGTAATTGACCTAAAGGTGGTGCATGTTTATGTTATGTTCGAGAAGTCACGCTGCAAATGATAATTGACCTAAAGGTGGTGAATTTTACATGATTAAGTAGTTTTTGTTTTACGTTTTAAAAGCTGATTGAGGTTGCTATAAAGATGATCATTTGTTCTGTAAGCAAAATCAGTAGTTGTTAATATGATAGTATGCTTCTTTCTTCGCTCTTGTTTTGGCGCAGAACCAACGAATAGTTCTTGTGAATTACCACCAGAGCTTTGCTCAATCATCATGTCACCTATACCCATTTCTACAATTTATTCTTTCTCGTTTCTTCCGTCCGTTATGCACCGGATTGAGTCGATGCTTATTGCCTCCAACTTGAAAAGTGTACCCTTAATGGGTCACCCCACGCAAAATGTCGTTATCCCAACGCTCAAGGTACGTTTCCACCACCCAAATATAGATAGGAAGGTTTGGCTAAGGGGTATGATCATCGTCTTCTGAAAAGTTCCACTGGTAAGTAGGTTTTGGAGGCTATCACAACGAAGAAATGCCAAGAGAACCTTCATTTAGAATCTTTCGAGACTCTTGGAGACTCTTTTCTTAAATATGCAGCTAGTCAACAACTGTTCAAGACATATCACAATCGGCACGAAGGACTTCTTAGCCTGAAACGAGAGAGAATAATATGCAATGCCTCGTTGTGCAGGCTCGGATGTGACCGCCAAATTCCGGTAATAAAATATATAACTAACAAGAAACTTTCTTTCATCACTTGTTTCTTGTGGGCTATACATAACCAGTTCTGTATTGCAGGGCTTCGTTCGAGACGAACCGTTTGATCTGAAGACATGGATGGTACCTGGCACAAGTTCTCCTAATCATGAATTGGAAGCAGAATTGGCATCAAGTAAGAAGGTCTATATTGGGGGAACCCGAAATATCAAAAGTAAGACTGTGGCGGACGTAGTAGAAGCGCTGATTGGGGCATACCTTACGGCAGGAGGGGAAGTAGCAGCCTTGTCCTTCATGTCATGGGTTGGAATCAACGTAGACTTCGTGCCAGTGCCCTCTGCAAGTCCCCTTATTGCTAAACCTGAGGAGTATATCAATGTGGCATCTCTTGAGTCTCTTCTTAGGTACAAATTTATTGATGCTTCTCTCTTGGTTGAAGCATTGACGCACGGCTCTTATATGCGCCCTGAAATTCCTGGATGCTATCAGGTATGTACGTTTTAATTTGTTCGCGCTTTATTGAGGTTTACGTGATCATGTGTATTGGATGTTTATGAGATTATTTGTCTTTCAGCGTTTGGAATTTCTAGGGGATGCGGTGCTAGATTACCTGATCACAGTGCACCTCTACCATTCGTATCATGGTGTACTCTCACCGGGCCTTCTCACCGACCTGAGGTCTGCATCAGTGAACAACGACTGCTACGCCCAGTCAGCAATTCGGGCCGGGTTGCAGAAACACATCCTTCATTTTTCGCCCGACCTTCAGAGACATATAGGCCAGATCCTGAGCAGCGGTGAGGGATTACCGTCGGTAGAGACTTTTGGTTGGGAATCTGAGACAACTCTTCCGAAGGTACTTGGTGACATCATAGAATCGATAGCAGGGGCGATATACATCGATTCAGGGTGTGATAAAGAGAGAGTTTTCCAAAGTATGAAGCCTCTCCTTGAGCCGCTGGTGACGCTAGAGACGTTGAAGCTCCACCCAAAACGGGAGCTCAATCAACTGTGTCAGAAGATGCGCTACGATTTGAAGAAACCTATGGTTACGAGGGATAAAGGGAAGGCTTATGTTTCGGTGGAAGTGGAAGCGCACGGCGTTCTGCATAGATCAACACGGTCGGCTTCTGACCGGAAAATGGCAGAAAAGATAGCCTGCAAAGATGTTTTGAAGATTTTGAAAGAAAGAATGCTATAATTATTTTATTCGTTTCTTCCTAAAAAGAAAAAGGGAAGATTAATAAGTTGTGAATATTAGATTAGTTGTTTGTTGGCTTAAGGATTTGCCTTGAAATTAAATTTGTGGTATCATTTTGGCCAGAGCATTCTTTCATCATTAAACCAATTAAACCAATGATTGTAGAATGAACTGATGCATTGGAGGGCTACAGTACTATGTTTTTAACTTCTAAGCCTCGGCTACTCTTTTTATCATTTTTCTATTTATGATATCCCTGTTTTGAATTAAAAAGAAGACGGTAACTGCAAGGGGGTCTTCTTCTCTACACCAAAGGAAGGCTTCTGTTTTCTGAGATGCCAAATCCTCTTGGACAAACTTCTTCCTTGATGAAATAATTGCTGTTTCTCAACTCCAATTTTGTTTGCCCCCTTATCACTTACCATGACAGATCGAATCCTTTTTTCTCCATCTTAAATTTGAAAAGACATCCTATTTTTTATGCTGCATCACCACTAGCAGCCATGGCGTCCCTCTTCCAATCTCCGATCGATTATATTCCAAGTCCCATTCCTTAAAAAGTATAAATAAATAATAATCTCTTTTCTCTACTCTCTTCTTCATCTTCTACCGTGATTTATTTTTCTTCATCTTTTACCACGACTGCTTCAATCCTTAGCAGCCATGGCATTGTGTTTCCACCAGTATGCACACACAAAAAAAAAAAAAAAAAAAAAAAAAACAGAAAAATAATAATAGTAATAATAATAAAATTAGCTCATTTTCCACCATTAACATGACTTCTTCTGGCAGGTAATCTCTCTTCGAATAGAAATGAGGAAGAGCAGGGAAGATGAAATCAGTAAAGAAGGGAGTAATTTTGGAAAAATGAGTGCTACAGTACAACTGATTATGTGTGTCCCTCCTTGAGGAGGGATAGAGTGTCAGCCCATAATCAAACTTTTTCCAAAATAAGCCGGGGCTCAAGTATAACCCGGTATTTCTATCACCAAAAGTAGCCACCGGATTAGGGATGATTAGTTTGTCCTATCACCCCTTATAACCCCAAGTAGTTGAGCCCCTAGAGTATTTCGTACTTTACGGATAGATGTGTAATTTGGGCGGCCCAGCCTGTTGAGCCAATGACATGTCGGGTCAGGCTGGAACAAAATTTCATCGATCCAATGAATAGGAACCACAACCAACTCATCCCCCAAGATTTACTAAGATTTTAAGTCACCCCGCAGCCTATCAGTCAGGCTATCAGGTCAATAGATCAGCGGCATATTGAGTTGGTCATGTTGAGTCAAATGTTAATTTGGAAGATTCCTATGACCCAGTTTAGCTAAACGTCAGGTGGGCTGGCAGACCAATATGCCGGGCTGATTTTGCCACCTCTATTCATTCACTCGTACAAATTTGGGCTAATGTATTGCATATAGAGAGAGTGAGACACCCATCAATGTATTGCATTCATATTTTAAATAAATACATCATCTCCATGTTTTATTCGTTAATTTTCAAATCAATTTTCATTCAAACTGCAAACCAAAACTTATAAAAATAAATGAAATTACTCAACAGAACTTCAAGAAGTAACGAGTAAACAAGTTAAACATAATGATCTAATTTCACCATATTTATTATGTTTTACAAGATAATGCAAATCTATGTCACGAGAAAGCTTTCTAAATCTTGTTTGTACAGGTAAACATTCTGCCATTCGACTATTGTGTTCTATAACAGAAGTTTCTTTTCTAAATCTTGTTTGTACAGGTACAAATTCTGCCATTCGACTATTGTGTTCTATAACAGAAGTTTCTTTCTTACTGACATCGTACAATACGAACTCTCGTACTTTTGACACTTAAACCTCATGAACAATATTTTTTTTTCCGACACTCTATCACCACAGAATATACGACTCTACAAGTGATATATTGTGCGTGTGCAGAGAAAATTATAATACCGATGGTAAAGTGTCAAATGCATGAAAATCCAGAAGGTAATGTGTCAAAATTCCGATGGTAAGAAATAAAAACTTAGGCGGTCAAAAAGCACAATAGTTTACACTTACTTTGGGGTTTCTGCGTCAGAATTAGATTCCACAATCTTAATCTTCCAGTGAGGCCCCTCAGCATCAGCAGATGAAATCCCCCGGTGCAAAATCGCCTTGAGCCATTTAACCTTGTTTAGATATTCCTCCAAGTCCATTACCGCTGCTTCAAGAGTGTCAGATCGGTTTGAAGCTAATGGCATCCTCATGCTTTTTTCTCCTTCATTCTTCACTTGATCATTAGAAACTGTTTCTCCCACAGATGGTTTCTCCGTCTCTGGTGTTTCTTTGCTCTTCGCTTCGTCTGGAACATCTGAATCCGACGAAACCAGACAAGAATAAGACACTGCAAATACTCACCAGAGCTTTAGCTAAGTGGACTCAAGCCATTTTAGTTACAGACTTGATGATGAAAGAATCCACTAATTCCAGCACAAGACCCTTTCCGACAAATCTGGGTTGTTAATGATCATACCTGGATTTATAGGTTTCATAAGCCGAGCACAAGGGCAACCAGTCTCACCTTCCTACAGTGTTACAATGACATCAAGAAAGAGAAATCAAGCATCAGTCCGTTCATGCACAGAACGGCACCTAACTGCCTCAAATGATCTCAAAGTATTCGGATAGTATAGAAACTAAAAACTGCTTTCACATGGTTTTGTATGAGACTCATATATATATATATATATATATATATATCTATATATATATTAAGAAGCAACAAAACCTGCTATGGAAACAGACAACGGACACTGGGTGTTTTGCTCAGCTGACAAAGGGTTCTGATTTTGGCGTTTTGCTCAGTGGACTTAAACTATAAGCACCACCAACAATGGACGCTAAATAAGGTATAGATTAAATAGGAATTTTTATGCAATAGTTTTACATAATGCAATATTCCCAGCTCATAAAATATAAAGATATGTATGATTGTAAAAAATAGAAGTTCAAGAAAGAAATTTTGCGGTGAGAAAAGACGTTTAATAGAAGAAGAGGAGATAACAGACCTGCATAGGTACTACCCAACCACGTTCAGGAGACCAATCTAAAGATGGGCGCACATCCTTGAGAAATACATCATATACTGAACCTTCGCCAAGAGGTGGTGGTTTCAGCTCAATCTCGAAAACAACCCCAAATTAGAAAATAGATCAAAATAAGGTATCCCATTGCTAGCCTAGCATGCGATAATTGAAAATTCTACCAAAAATAGCGAAAAACATTTTCATATTTTCATTGACTAAAATGCTGAAATACTTCAACTTAAAGACTTATGCATGTGAATGCTGTGCGGCCTGTGCCACTGTATACATTAGGCAACAGCTACTTATGTTAAAAAATGGATAATCAGAAACTGCAACAGAACTAAACCTACAGCTCACAGGGGGGAACTACGACCTTATATAAGTTGAAACGTTTTCCTCTTTTTGTTTAATTATTAACCATTCTGTCTTCTTTTTTTAAGGTTATTGGAGACTGGTGGGTCGATACGACTTGAAAGGTACACTAGTTAGCAAGAGGATAGTTGTGCTAACTAAAGAGTCACTGAACAAATCGAGCCCCTAGGAATTGTTACCTGAGCCTGGCCATCACCCAATAACTGTGTTATTTTTCCACTCCAATAACAGCCAGTAGTCCACCAGTCCACTAAATCGCCCACCTTCCACGAATCATGAATGATTACAGCCACTTCTGAGACCTCATTAACATGAAACATCTCTTCTTCAGTATATATATCTGGGTAGTGAGGCCTCAGCATCAATTCTCTATGTTTCTCTTTTGTATTCCCCACAGGATAAGGAGGTATCTGATATAATCTCGTCGATTTCAGTTCTGCAGAAAGCCATAATCCAAGTTGAAAGAACCGGTTATATACACCTTCAGAAAAACTACATTTCCTAAGATAAAACATCTAAAGAAATTTCAGGTCTCTCTCTCACTGGAACATGAAGATCTGTTGTCCTTTCCTACCATTGAATTTTGAAAACCACAGCCAGGAATAAATTTACAAGAACAAATAGCTTGGATACTAGTCTTACATTTGTCGATATAAAAGTAAAAATAAAACATAAAATAGAAAACACCAGCAACATCGGACTAAACCAGACAGAGAGATTTATAAATACTTCACACCCTGCCTCCTTCCATGGCATTTGTGTGGAAAGAGGGTATTTGGTTCCCCAGGAAAACTGTCATTGCACTGTACTTTCGATATGCCATTTACATGGAATAAACAAACCTCAAGAGTCAAGAGAAGTCTAAGATGGCAAAACATAATATGCTTATTTAGGGTGAAAATTGAAATTTTATATATATTTGCTTCCAGTCTAGATACTAATTACAGGATTTGTTGTCTGAAGTATGCCTCAAGGCACTCTAACAGGTTGTATTTGTAAAAAGACAAGAACAAGAAGCAGAAATATCTTTAAGTACAATAGTTAAGAGCAAGATTTCATAAAATAAGTTTCCTTGACTACAACTAAATTAATTGATTTTAAACAATTCTTCTCTTCTGATAAGAAGTAAAAGTTTGTTAATGAAATAAAATAAAATGACTACAAAAAAAGGAGCAATTCCCAGAGAAAACAAAATGTTCTAAAGATTTAAAACAGAGTTGATTAAATTTATGTTCCAATAACTGTGAAACTGGCCACCACATCACAGCAAAATACTGATAAACTTTTGAAAAGTATGCACATTCTCACTTCAGGACTGGAGTCATAAATACGAAGGATCAAAAGGTTGTCTTACAATTGCTATATCCAATTACTTAAAGGGGGCTAACTAAAATCTTATTCTCACATAAATTTGGCTGCAATAAAGTACAGCGCACATTGATGTCAAAAACTAGGAGCAACAAGTCATAAAGCTTATCACAGATCTAAATCATAGAGAATATATCAACCGATGCGAAATGCAGAGACTTACTTTCATCTGGGAAGTCATAGTATTCTAAGAGATACACAGGTACTTGTTGTCTCTTAATATCTCTAATCTGACAGAAGAAAACAGATATACATGTAATTACCAGTAAAGGTATGAATCTTGGCAGAACTAAAACTGTATAGAGAAAATATGAAGTATTTGGGCTTTTAGCGGCGCTAAACAAGAGGTCATCGTAAGGTAGCTATGCAGAAATATATATTTACTTCCCCCAAACCTATTAATCAATACTTCAAGTTAATAATCTTATATCCTATATGTAGCCCCATTAACACCAGGAACACAATACAGCAGAAAATCTGAGTATGTAATATTTGCAGTATAAATGGAAACCAGTCCTAATTAAAAAAGTTGAACTTCAATTTCTGGACATTATTTACTAACATTGTAGCATAAAAATCATACAGATAAAGAGGTACTGCAACTTTACTTTCCAGGACCGAAAATGCAACTGAATAAAACATTACTCCAATATGGCCATTATCAGTAAATATGAAGCCCTCTTTTAAAACTTAAAGACGCAAAGTGAAAACATACGTGCAATAAACGGAAAAATGGTTTCTGAAAGTTCAAATCAAAAGACTGATAAGCAATTGACATATTATGATGCACTTTTACTATCTAAAATGCAGTTTGAAACAAGAAAGCAGAATCTCTCTCTCAACCTTGAAGTGATTTGGGCATTCCTATGCCCCGTACTCAGGAGTGACTATGGATCTTCAATCGGGGATCATAAAAAACATTTCTAGTCTACCACTATAATGAAAGGTTTACAGAGTACTACTGCTGGTTTAGAGAGAATAAGAGACTCCACGAGGTACAGAGTTATAATCTTGAGTAGAAAAGTTCTTCGCCTATGATACCCCTAGGATTAAGGAGTGGCAGAGCCTAACAAGGTCATATCTTAAGGATATAGACGTCTCTGCAGAAGCTACGTCTCCATTATTTTCCCTTTTTCCTAAACATGAACCCCTATGTAAAATGTCTGGTTTTGTTCTCCAATGCCCATTAAATCCCCTCATAAAAAAATTAAGCATACTACACATCCCAATAAACATTCGTCCCCCAAAACAATTCCAGAATTGTACTAATCCGTTAAAGCTAATGTCATTTCAACAAAAAGACGAATCAAGATTGAACACAAGACGAAAGCAATTCTGTTAAATGAAACCATCTCAACCATTGAGTTTCAGATTGTAACTACGCCTTTTCATTTTGAATTACATCAGCACAATTTACAGTTAATACATATTTCCAGAGGTACAGAGTTTGCATCCTACATACTTACCTTGCATCGAAACCATGCACCGCGATAACCTGTCTGGAAAGACCTTGACTCAATCTGGTCTCCAACTTTAAAAGGTAGATTAGTCTCAATCTCCATAATGATTCCAGCCAAAATTTGGTATTCCCCCCTAAACACATCAAACGCGAACCTCGATCAACATCTCAAATACATAACACATGAGTATATTACCTCAATTGCTTCTCCTACTAAAAGCCAGTACTGAGAAATTTGTATTACATTTCGTTATATCTTTTAACTTTTCCCATTTCTTGATGATCATTCAACTACAATCAATTGAAAGTAAAACCGATCCCTACTTTCTTCCAAACAAAAAGAAAAGAAAATTTGTTCCAATTTTCTTCGAGAGTTTTCAAGACATATTCTCCACTCCGGCGATAAGAAAATTGAGGTACAATTAGAAAACCTGGATTCGAATCCACAGTGGCGACTGCTAGTCCACCATAACTATACAGAACTATGATTCAACAGAAAACGTAAAATCGCCAACGAAGAGAACGTGAACGAAAATTAACAGAAATTAAGTTGCAATATTCGCCGATTATGTCTCGCGAGGCACCAACAAACCTGTTAATTTGCTCGCCACGTGTCAGTATATTGGTACGACTTTAATTTTTGTCATTAAATTAATGTACAATTTCAAAACAAATTATTTATTTGTTTGGTTAAAAATAATTTAACTTACAATTTTTATATTAACCGAATGAAATGAACCATTACTTCAATGATATTCAAGTAGTCTAGAAGAGTAATTTACTCTTATAGTGTTGTAGAAAAATAGAAAAGAAGAACAGTAAGAATAATAATAGAGAGGTGCATAAATATTAGGATTTTTTTATTCATTAGATCCCCTTTATATAGGGTGTCAAATATAAAGGCTTCATAATTACATAATATTTAGTGAAAACCTAAGTTGCCCTTCATCAATTGCTTTTGATGAAGACACACTAATTGTGTTTTTTCTTCAACACTCCCCTAAGTCAAAGGGAAACTGGTGCATAACTTGTTGTTTCGTTAAGAATCTGTAACAAAACCCAGTGGGAAAAAATAAACCTTGGTCGAAGGGAAAAATAGTGCAACACACATTTGTTGAGACTCCCCTGAAGTCTACATCTCTCCCATGATACATACATCTATCAAAGACAGTTTCGAAAATCCTAAACTAAACTAAATTAAACTGAACCTAAATTAAACTAAACTGAACTGAAGTGAAACTAAACTAAACTAAACTGAACTGAAGTGAAACTAAACTAAACTAAATTGAACTAAACTAAACTAAACTAAACTAAACTAAACTTGACATTTACATTTGCCAATAAGATAACCAACATCTCGTATTTAGTATTTTGTAATAGGGGGTAACTTCAACATTTATTTAGGAGTTACATATTCTTTTGTAATCCTTTTATCTCTCTATGTGAGAGTATTTGACATTTCCTTTAGAGTTTGCAATTTCATTTGTAATTTTTCTTGTCTCTAATATGGGAAGAACAAATATGTGCCAATGGTTTCTTCCAAATGTCAAAATACTATTTGATATCATTCCACTGATATTGCATTGTCCTGAGTAAAATATAACCAATAAGGTTTGAGAAAGTAATACATGATTGAGTGCATTGAGCTTTTTGTATAATAATGCGCACATTCCAATTAAGTAGGGATTTAATCCCCCAATAGCTCTTTCGTCATTTCCTTTAGATTCAAATGGATCTTTCCTTGTGTCCACACTTCAACCAATCATAGGAGTGCTAACAGATTGCACTTTATCCATGTTCAATCGACTGATAATCTTTTGGATGTATGCAAACTGAGGAATTAATATTCCACAAACTCGGTCTTCTTTTTTAGAAGACATAGACAGTTCGGGGTTTTCCCATTATCCTTTATCTCAATTTTGATTTCTAATACATCATGGTTTCCCTTATTTATTTATGAGTACCTATTATGTCCTTAACTTCAACATAAGTTGCTATAATTGAAAAACAATTTTTTTTTTTTATTTTTTTTATAAATGCATAGGAGCAATGTTATTTGTTCTTTCCCTTCCCAATTATTATAGTCACTTAGACGGATATACCATTTCCGTCTAGATTTATTTCAATCAATGTGGGCATTTTAATATAATATTGTGAATGAATTCTATGGTCTAAAGTCACTTGAATTGGGTAATTCAAGTTCATCTGACACTTTCACATATCTCAATAACAAGATCCCTATAGAGGTATGTTGTAACCACATTAATATGTTGCAATTCCAATACTTCGGAAACTTATCAATAAGACGTTATGACGTCCATTGCTGGAGTATATGTCTTCTCGCAGTCAATTCTAGGGCTTTGTGAGAAAACCTTGTTCTTTAAGGCAGGTTTTGTATTTCAGGACTTTATTCTTCTCACTGCGCTTACTGACAAACATATTTTACACTTGGTGAGACTAGCACTAACAAACCAAATACCTGTCGTTTTGTCATAGAATTAAGTTCTACCTGGATTGAATCCATATAGGCCAATATGCTCTTTGTTGATATCTTACAATAGAGCGTGGTTCAATATTATTGTGCTCTATAATCCATTGAGCAACAATGTATACATCATCAATGCACATGAAAGATTTTTCCATTAACTCACATGCACTCTCATTATCTCTAGAATCATATTAATCTTCAAAGCGTCCTCCAGTGATGATTCATGAACATAATTAATCAGAGATAATTTGAGAGTAGTTCTTTTTATTGATGAATCGAATTGTGTCATACCTGCCATCTTCCTTGGGCAGGTGTTTATCGAACCATGTGGCATCCCCCATTTCCTTTTGGGATCCACGACCTTAACCACACCTCCACTAAGTATGGTTGCAACGCATTTATCTGTGGTGTGGTTCCCAAAACTGGGGAATTTTAATCTTACAGGCATATTTGTAGCTAGTATGTATGATCTTGTCACTTTAGCAATTTTAAAGAATGTATGAGCAATCAAATCTTCCATACTCGAAGATTGATTATTCGTCTTACTTCACTTTTACATTATGAAGTATGGGGATTCTAATGAGATATACTGGGAGACACTTCTTGTCGTTCCCTTGGAAAATTCTTTTTCTTATCTCCCTCTAACGATGGGAAGACTGTCTCACTAAAGTGACAATCCGAAAATTTAGCGGTCAACGTATCAGCCTTGTCAAAGGTTTCAAATAGCGGGTAACAATTGGGAGTCCATATCCAATATAAATACTTAATCGTCTTTAAAGACCCATTTTGGTACGGTGTGGGAGTGCAATATGCACATATATTGCATAACCAAATATGTGTAAATGTAAAAATATTATGCTAAATCCAATTATCAATTGGTACACATAAATTACTGGTTAACAGTGGGTCAGAGACAAATAAAGTAAAGTCGCAATGATATTGCATAACCCCATATCTGATAGGCATTTAAGTGCGCATTTCAATGTCGAATCCTCCATCTATATTCTTTTAATGGTGGCATATGTGAGACCTTTTTGTGTATTTACATGGGTTAAATGATGCACTATATTGATCCTAATACATATGCAGTAATCATCAAATCCTTTTGATGAAAACTCTCTAGCTTAACAAGTCTTATAGACTTTATGAAGCGAGGGTGGTGAGCCCTTATATAATGTTTTCTAGGAGTTTTTCAAATGCAACATTTCTTGTGGACAATAATATGATGATCAGTTAGTGTGTCAAAGCATTTACCAGAACCATAGATACTTTAATGGCCCGCTTTTTGATTTGATAGGTCCACATATATTATATTGTGTTCTTTTGTAAGATAAAATGTCTTGCTTATATATCTGGTATAAGAAGGTCTCGATCCTACTTATTGCTAAATAGTAGGCTTGTTAGAACGAGTGATGTGCCCTAAAATAATTAATGAGGCAGAGTGGGATGTTGGCCGTACTTTTAGTACTTTAAAAAGCATTACCTCTGTTATAATAAAATTAGCACTGACACTATACATCGTATCAAAATTTTATCCCTTTTGTATTTCACTCTAAAGAAAGAATATTCATATAATTTCTTAAAATATGGATCATGTCACGACTTGAATATATCTGAAGCCTCTGTACCAAAGCCTACGCGAATTAGCATCCCAAAGTCCATTATTGGTAACAGCATATGAGTCCGCATCCCAAAGGTCATTGTGGCTGACAACATATTAGTATGTGTCCCAAGGTCCATTTTAGGTAACAACATGTAAGTATGTGTCCCAAAGTCCATTGTGAGTAATAATATATAATTTTTTGTCTCAAAGTTCATTTTGGGTGACAATATTTGATCCCACGATCATCATAGTAGTGGATTACGTACCACTAGATTGACTCATTAATTTCTCTAAGATGTGCTTCCTTTCATATTCATTAGAAGTATCAACATATATTCAATTCTATTCTCACTAGTTAGTTTATATATGATAATCTTTGACACAAATGTCTTTATTTTACAAAGTTCAGATAGCTTTGACGCATACAGAGTTTTTGTGGCTTTAACCATTATGTCATTAGACATTTAGAATTTGGTAGTTGCTCGCCATTTTAGTACTTGTGATGCAATGATGGTCTAATCATTAGACTCACAGATAAAGATGTGTACGTTCACAACGTTCTTGAAACAATGAGAAATGTATTTTCATAAATTAAGCAAAGTACTTATTGGCTCTTGAAATCACAATCATGAGGTAGACTTAATGATCTCCGTCTTTTATAGTGAGTGTCTGTTCTTTGACATCCTATATCTCTTATGTTAACTACTCCATCAGTTTTTTTATACAAATGTGTAGTATTTCTACACTTAAGTAATGTTTATTGCCTACTCTTTTCCTTTTGTATATAGGATTTTGAGGTGTCTTTTGTACCTTGGTGTCATGATCACCATGTCCATTTGGGGTAGACACGTTGTAATGCCTCTATGGCTCCTACACCTCTTGTCATTTGGTGTATTATTACCACGTTTGTAGGGATATACACACCCTATTTCCTTTGCTTTGGGGGGGGGGGGGGGGGTGGGGTGGGGTGGGGTGTTATTTCCACTATTTAGTTCACCATAGTTACGCTAGAAAATTTTCTTTATCCCTTATTTTTCAGAAGAAACTAATCATGCTTCTCAACTGCCTGCACTGGTTGATTATCTATATTGTAATTCTTTTATTTCATACCCTAGCCTATACAAGTTCGTTAGTATAAACACTGGAGTAGGAAAATAAAGAGATTTTCTGTATCATATCATCTTTTGCGATTTGTTTACACAAAAAGAGAGTTTTGTTTTGAAACAAAACATGTCATTGTTAAAGCCATTAATCCTTCTACAGTCTAGTAAATGTGGATTTCTTTCCACAAAATAATTAATTCTGAAAGAAAAGAGTTGTCTATTATTCCACAATTTCTTTTATGATAACCCACAGTTCATCGGGATATCCTTTAACCAAAAATGAGTTAGAATTACCGTGTCTCTTCAGTTTCATTCGAGCATAGACTTTGATTTTGTTAGACGATTCTTTGTCCTTGGGGTCAATGGATGGTATGATTGTGGAAGCCTGGTCTTTATCCATGAATTTTTTTTCCTATTAAGAATATCAATTGTACTAGCTCAATTCATTTTGGGTCTACTAATTTAAAATTTGGATCGAGTTGGTTTAATAATTTCCTTTTGAATTATATTTTGAGATCCTATGTCACGTATTTATCCTTTGTTGATACTGTTAGAGTTATACTGTAAAACATACTTTTAAGTGTTGCTTTGTATATATATTGTTTCTTGCACTTTAATGAATGAAAATAAATTATCGTCGCTTGCTTTAAATATTATGAATGTTATATATATATACATATATATATATATATATATATATATATATTACCTATTGTTTGAATACTTTACATTGTAGACAATGTGGTGTGTGGTAGATCAAGAAAGATCACATTATCGGTTCCTTGTAATAAGTATAATGATTCACAACTTAGATGGATTTGAACAATCCATTGGTAGAAGTTGATGTGTAAGGCTCGTATTGGTTTGTCTTGACCAAGAGATTATACTAGTGCATTTGTTGCACTGAATTGAACCAACAACGAGATATTTGTTCTAAACTGACTTGATAGAAAAACTAGATATCAGTGGTTATTGATTTCTTAGTCTCTGTCACTTAATTGAGATTGTATATAATTAATTGATGTTGTTTTGATTTCGTTTGGGCAAAGAGTCAATGAGACTCAATGCTTTATACTTTAGGAAATATTATTAATTATATGACAAATAGCTCAATTAATACAGAAAATCATGTTTTGGTAAAACAAGTTGATTATGTCCCCTTGATGGGCTCAAAATGTTTATCATACCAAACATGTACAATGGATTAACTTTCGATATGATAATAATGTTGATTTGTTTATTCTCAAGGAATAAAAGATATTAATTGATTAAATCATTCCGTAGCTTAAATTAATTAAGTGACATTGAATCTTAAACACGAGAAATAATAACCAGGAGCCATATATCGTAATATGGATTAGGATGGGTAGTTCAATATTAATTCTTTTGTGGAATGAATTAATATTAATGGGCTAGAATAATATTGATGGCTCAATATGGATATCTAGGCCCATTAGGAGGCCCAATCATATTCCTCCTAAAGGCCCCTTGAGTCCAATATAAGTCCATTAACTAAGAGGATAAAGATTAATTATAAGTAGGAGATAGGAAAGAAAAGATATGGATAAATCTGATTCCTAAAGAGGAATAGGATTTTATCCATAATTTTTCCTCCCAAGTGGGAGAGGATTTTGATCCAATCCCTTACTTGGAGGCCAAGATTTCGGCCTCTATCCCTATAAATAGGGGACCAATTTTGGCCCCCTTATGCATATGTGTGTGGCTGCTTTTCTTGGTGAAAAAAATTAATCCTTCCTTGAGAGTTGAAAGTTCGTTTGATTTCCCACCGAATTGGCGAGCTCGGACTTAGGGAATACTCAAGAAAATCTTTGGGTTGAAAGGTTAATTCTTCTAAACGGTGTTTCTCCGATTAGAAGGTAAAAATACGATAATCCCTTAGTTCTGCATGTTTAGGGCTTGTTGTATGATTACTTTTGTTCAACTACATGAATTGCGTGATTTGAATGTTTCATATCATCGTTATTTGGTTCTTCAAAATAGAAATTCAAATTACACTATTAATTGTGCACAACCCACCATCATAAGAAATACGTCATATAACACATCTATCGTTTCTAGAAAGAGAAAGTATTCTTCAAATATGAACGAAACACTTCTTTGGCATCTAAGACTTGATCATGTTAAGGTTGGTGAGTGACGGTTCATTGGAATCACTCCAATAGAGTCGTTTCCAACATGCGAATCATGTTTAGAGGGTAAAATGACTAAGAGAGCTTTTGGAGCTAAGGAGAATAAAGCCACTGAAGTATTAGAACTCATTCATACCGATATATGTGGTCTTATGTTAATTCAAGCAAGAGGTGGTTTCAAGTATTTCGTTACTTTTATAGATGATTACTCGAGGTATGGATACATTATCCTAATGCGATATAAGTCTGAAGTCTTTGATAAATTCAAAGAGTTTAAGGCTGAAGCAGAAAAGCATAGGGAAAAAGTATCAAGTTTCTACGATCTGATCGTGGAGGCGAATACCTCAGCAATGAATTTTTGGGTTACTTGTCAGAGTAAGGGATTGTATCCCAGTTAACTGCGCCCGGAACCCCTCAACAAAATGGGGTCGCAGAGCGAAGAAACAGAACTCTTTTAGAAATGGTAAGGTCTATGATGAGTTATTAAGACTTACCCAAATCGTTTTGGGGTTATACCTTGGAAATAATAGCTTACATTCTTAACTTAGTACCTTTTAAATCAGTTCCGAAAACTTCCTCAGAATTGTGGTCTGGGCGCAAACCTAATTAGGGACACATGAGAATCTGGGGATGTCCTGCATACATGTTGGACAAGGAAGCTAATAAGTTGGAACCTTGTTCAGAATTAAGGTTGTTTGTAGGTTATCCCAAAGGAACGAAAGGGGTTTTATTATATATTCCTAAGGATCAGAGGATCGTGGTGAGCACGCATTCTAGATTCTTGGAAGAAGACTATATGAGTAACCGAAAGCCTAAGAGTGAGATTACCTTGAATGAATTACGAGGGCCGACTCCTATACCAATTGTACAAGATGATAGAGGGTTGTTCGTCAATTTGAGCGATTCATGTTCGTAGGAAAGTCTTCGGACTTGGTCCCCGGTGAAGATGAATCTGACCCCTGGACTTACAATGAGGCAATCCAAGACAAGGATACAAGTTCTTGGTAAACTGCAATGGAAGCATACATGAGATCTATGGATAACTGTAAAGTGTGGGAGCTTATTGAACAACCCAAATGTGTAAAGCCTAAAGAGAGGATCTGACAGGAAGGTTGAAACCTCCAAGGCTAGGCTTGTGGCAAAAAGGTATACTCAGAGAGAGGGAATCGATTATGAGGAACCTTTTCGCCTGTAGCTATGCTTGAGTCAATCCGCATTCTCTTGTCGATAACTGTGCACCTAGACTTCGAGGTTTGACAAATAGATTTCAAGACAACATTCCTAAATGAAAGTCTTGAAGGCGACATCTATATGTGTCAACCTCGAAGGCTTTGTTGAAAAAGACCGAGAAAACCTTGTATGCAAGCTTAAGAAGGCAATCTATGACCTTAAGCAAGCATCGCGAGTTTGGTACCAATGTTTTGATCAAGTGATATAATCTTATGGATTTGATCAAAATGAGTTTGAGAGTTGTGTTGTATAGAAAGTGTGTCAGAAACACCGTGGTATTCTTAATGCTATACGTAATTGATATTTTGCTTATTAGAAATAATAAAAAGGTATTATCAGATGTAAGGGTATGGTTATCAAAATAGTTCGATATGAAGAATTTAGGAGAGGCTGGTCATATCCTTGGAATCAAGATTAATCAAGATCGCCAGAAAATGATGATATGCTTATCTCAAGTCTCGTATATCGATACTGTGCTAAAATAATTCAGCATGTAAGATGCCAAGAAGGGTTTTGTACCTTTCAGTCATGGGATTCATCTATCAAAAGACATGTGTCCAAAGACAGAAACGAGATAGAAGAGATGAGGAAGGTTCTATATGCTTCGGCAGTTGGAAGCCTCATGTATGCAATGCTGTGCACGAGACCGGATATAAGCTATGCAGTAGGCATGGTGGCAAGATATCAAAGTAACCCAGGCAAGAGACATTGGACTGCGGTTAAGAACATTCTTAAGTATCTGAAAAGAACTCGAGATAGAATGTTAGTCTTTAATCGGACAGTTTATGTCCTGTGGGCGGACTCAGATTTCCAATCAGATATAGACTCCAGAAAATCTACCTCAGGAAGTGTGTTTGTCCCAGGAGGTGGAGCCATCACAAGGAGGAGTGTGAAGCAGAAATGTATTGCTGACTCCACCATGGAAGCTGAGTACGTCGCTGCTTGTGAAACAGCGAAAGAGGCGGTTTGGCTCAAGAACTTCTTAGTGGACCTAGATGTGATTCTGAATTTACCCAAAAGCATCACAATTATTATGATTATGCGGGCGCGGTTGCAAATTCGAAGGAACCACGAGCCCACAAGGCGAGCAAACACATTAAAAGGGAATACCATCTCATACAAAAAATCATAAAGAGAGGAGACATAGTGGTGGCAAAGATAGCATCGGAGGACAACCTAGCAGATCCTTTCACAAAGAGTCTGCCTCAGAATACATTTGAGAAATATGTGGAAGGAATGTGAGTTAAGTGTGTACCCACGCTGCTTTGAGTATAGGTGGGAGAATTATTAGGACATGCTGTAGTATACTTAAAAGCAGACTTTGAGGATAAGTGGAAGATTGTTAGGGTTATATTGTAAAGCATGCTTTTAAGTGTTGCTTTGTATATATACTGTTTCTTGCACTTTGATGCATGAGAATAAATTATCACTGTTTTCCTAAAATATTATCAATGTTATATATATTTATTGCCTATTGTTTGAATACTTTACATTGTAGACAATGTGGTGTGTGATAGATCACATTGTCAGTTCTTTGTAATAAGTATAATGATTCACAACTTAAATGGAATTGAACAATCCATTGGTAGAAGTTGATGCATAAGTCTCGGATTGGTTTGTCTTGACCAAGAGATTACACTAGAGCATTTGTTGCACTGAATTGGACCAACAACGAGATAGTTTTTCTAGACTGACTAGATAGAAAAATTAGATCTCAGTGGCTATTGATTTCTTAATTTCTGTCATTTAATTGAGATTGTATATAATTAATTAATGTTGCTTTGAATTTCTTGTGGGCAAAGAGTCAATGGGACTCAATGCTCTATACTTTAGGCAATATTATTAATTATATGACAGATTGCTAAACTAATACAGAAAATCGTGTCTTGGTAAAACAAGTTGATTATGTCCCCTTGAGGGCTCATAATGTTTATCATATCAAAACTGTACAGTGGATTAACTTCCGATATGATAATAATGTTGAGCTATTTATTCTCAAGTAATAAAAGATATTAATTGATTAAAGCATTCCGTAGCTTTAATTAATTAAGGGACATTGAATCTTAAACATGAGAAATAATAACCGGGACCCATATTTCGTAATATTGATTAGGATGGGTAGTTCAATATTATTTCTTTTGTGGAATGAATTAATATTAATGGGCTAGAATAATACTGATGGCTCAATATGGATATCTAGGCCCATTGGGAGGCCCAATCATATTCCTCCTAAAGGCCCCTTGAGTAGCCCAATATAAGTCCATTAACTAAGAGGATAAAGATTAATCAGAAGTAGGAGATAGAAAAGAAAAGATATGGATAAATCTGATTCCTAAAGGGGAGTAGGATTTTATCCATATTTTCATCTCCCAAATGGGAGAAGATTTCGATCCAATCCCCTTACTTGGAGGCTAAGATTTCGGCCTCTACCCTTATAAATAAGGGACCAATTTTGGTCCCCATATGCATATGTATGTGGCTGTTTTTCTTGGTGAAAAAAAATTAATCCTTCCTTGAGAGTTGAAAGTTCGTTTGATTTCCCACAGAATTGGCAAGCTTGGAATTAGGGAATACTCAAGAAGATCTTTGGGTTGAAAGGTTAATTCTTCTCAATGGTGTCTCTCCGATTCGAAGGTAAAAATACGACAACTCTTAGTTCTGCATGTTTAGGGCTTGTTGTATGATTAGTTTTATTCAACTACATGAATTGCGTGATTTGAATGTTTCATGCCATCGTTATTTAATTCTTGAAAATAGAAATTCAAAATTACTTCCCGAATAGATTCTCGGCACAATCTCCGATTCCGCAACATATACTTTGTGAAAATACTTTATCACGCAATCTATTTGTATAATTGGTAATGCCCACACATTTTCATATCATTGAAATATACAATTTATCAAGCATTACTAAACTAATATGAGCAGCAATCAAATTTCATCATAATCATTCAAATAAGTTTACTACAACTAAAAATTATCAAATTTCTAAGAGCAAATAATTAAAGTCGCAACTTTCAATTTCATAAGAAAGTATTTAACCAGACCAAAATACTAGAGGGCCCCATCAGTATCATTTAAAATCAAGCAAAATTTCATTATTGCCAAAATTAGACATACCTCCATACGCACATATAAATCTATCTCAATTTTCAAAAAACTATAATTGTATGTCATTGACAAGAATATTTATGTCATCAAGTATATAAAAATTTGCATCATTTATAGACAAATGCACATCGTGTCACTGTAAGTAGATTTTAACTATTCATAGTTTACAATTCACAAAGTAGGGTAAATCAATTTACCTTGCAGGAAATACACGATTTTTTCCTATGACACTTCTCAAATTTTGAGAAGAATGGTTGAGGCTTTAGGAATAAATCCAACATAATACTGCTAATTAACTAAATACGAGAAGCAAAAACTAATTCTAACATTCGATTCCTTACGATAATTGGCCCCAGTCATAGAGCGCACCAATTAACAATCAACAGAAATTTCAAGCTTTACGAAATTAGTCAGAAAATAACATTCAACAAACAAACAAAAAAATCGTCACTTTAGAAATTAAGCAGAAAACCCAGTACAATCGTAAACATAAAACGGAGACTGAAATTAATTCACAGATTCAACCAAATACAAGGAGAGAAGAGCAGAGAACCTGGATTGAGAAAAAGAGATGGAGATTTTGGTATGCCTTTGATTCGTCAATTCTTCAAATATCCATCTGCTAGACTGCGTTGTTCATATTATTCCTTTTTTTTTTTTCGTCTTCTAGTTTTTTTTTTTTTTTTTTTTTTTTTTGTCAATTTCGTGGATTGGAGAGCAAATTCATGCTGATAATGTGTTGTAGGAAAATAGAAAAGAAGAACAGTAAGAAGAACAACAGAGAGGCCCAAAAATATTAGGGTTCTCTTATTAATCAGATACAAGGGTTTTACAATTACATAATATTTAGTGAATACCTAAATTAACATTCATCAATTGCTTTTGACGAAGGCAACTAATTGTGTTTTTCCTTCAACATCTTGTTCTTTTTAGACGGATTATAATTGTATTTTTATGGGGTGTTTTTAGATAATTGTGATTTAGAAAAGTGCTTTAAATTGATTTCGTAAATAAGTAGGATTTGAAAATAAAATGATGTTAAAGGTAAAGGCTAGTAGAAGCTGGGTATTAACAACTTCTGGAAATCAGCTTATAAGTGCTTCTGAAAAGTAATTTATATCTCTAATATAATGTGCAAACACTTCCTCAATTTTAAAGTGCTTTTCAAAAGCATTTTGTATCTTCAATTAAGATTACAATGTCTTCCAAGATCAATGCTCGTTGCATATTCTTCGTACTTTGAAACAAGTTTTATAACATCATTCTCAAAAGAGATCTAAATCATAGTCAAATTGCTATGCACGTATGCATCCCCTCAGTTAAAGTAGAAGTCCAGTGGGAAAACATCAGAACAATTAGAACATCATAACAAATTAGAATAGATAATAATGTTGTAATCGAGTTGAATACTTAGAAATCAAATTCAAATTCGTAAATATTAACCCGACTTCGAATTTGAACATTTATCAAATTTGAAAAATAATTTGAATTCAATTCGTCAAAAGTATTTGAACATATTCGATTCGAAATTCGAAAAATTATCTTTGGTTTTTTATATACTTATTAAAAAATATTAAATATCTTATTTTTTATTTCCAATTACAACTTTTTATATATTACCTATATAAGTTTATTCTAAATATATAGATATTACATATATATATATATTAAGCATTGTATTATTTATTTTAAATATATTTGGTATTATATATGTAAAAAATATTATTAAAGATTATTTTAAATATATGATATACAAACAAATTGGATATTCGAATCAAATATATATTTGTATTTGAATTAAAAATTTATACAGATCTAAATTTTAATTTGTATTTGATTTCAAACTTTTTGAATTCGAATCACAAATCGAATAAAAAATATTTAATTTGTTTCAACCCTAAATAGGAGCTCCATATCAAGGAGTATGGCCTCTCTTAACAGACAAGGCATGTTTACAACATCAAGCATTTCTAAACCTAGCAATAAATCAAAACTTACAGACATGAAAAATATTTTCATAATGGAAAGTATCATACACACGTGGAAGTGTATATTAGAGAAACAAAAAAAGCATAAAGATGAAACAATCATATTTGGGAACCTTTGTTGCATTACTTTTTCATTTTCTGATGATAATGTTTACGAGTCAATGTCTATTTATATATATGCTACATTCACCTATAGAGACGCAATATTCTATATTGCAGTCCAACAACCGTATTACACCAACCTACACTAGGATTTATACACTTGTCACCATCTGTCGTAATACAATTAACCATGTCCTTTGCATGTTGGTCCATAACTTTGCATGTTGTCTTTTCTTTTGCATCATTTCATTTGCTGAGTTGGAGAGTGACATGTGGGAAGGATTCCATCATCCTTCTCAATTCGAGCGAGGATAGAGAAGAGACAATAAGTTTATTTCTTAGATGAGTGAAGAATTGCACACTTAATGGTTTGGTGAGTATATCAGCCGTTTGATCTTGAGATGGAACATGTCGCAGTCGAACAATACCATTACTAACCTTTTCTCGCACAAAATGTATGTCAAGCTCTATATGCTTTGTGCGAGCATGCAAAACCGGATTAGATGCCAATGCAATTACGTTAGGTTATCTGATATAGAAGGAGTTCAAGGAATAAGAACACTCAGCTCACCTAAGAGAGATTGTAACCAAGCGATTTCAGCTGTGACTTTTGCTAAACTTCGGTATTTAGTCTTAGTGCGGGATCGAAATACTGCATTCTGTTTCTTGAAACTCCAAGAAATAAGATTATTTCCAATATAACAACATATGCCAGAAATAGACTTTCTATCATCTAAATCGTAAGCCCAATCACAATTCGAGAATCCATAGAGTTGTAGACTTGCTAACTGATGAATGTTATGATCTGGTGTGTGAGAAAAATACCTCAAGATGCGTTTGACAACCTTCTATTGCTCATCAAGGGGCTAGACATAAACAAACAAACTCGATTAACGGAGAAAATGAAATTTATGGCCACATAATAGTGAAGTACTGTAAAGTTCCCACGATACTTATATAAAACGATCCATCAATAGTATGATTCCCTTTAAACTTAGATAAATGAAAAAAAAAAAAGCAACTATAGGTGTAGGTGCACCTTTTGCATCAACCATGTTAGCCTTGAGAAGCAACTCTCTGATGTACTTGCCTTGGCTTAAGTGAAGACCTTGAACATTATGACCTCAATACTCAGAAAATGATGAATGTTCCCAAGATCTTTGAGTGAAAAGACATCACTCAAATGAGTAGTGGTTGCACCGATTTTCTCCGAGTTACTTCCTTTCACAATCATATCATCTACATAGATGAGTAGGTAGATTGTATAAGACTTAGTGTAATGACCTGTAATTATTTAATCATTTACCATATTTATTGATTTATTTATATCTTATTAGAATTATTCATTTTTTCTAAAGTAACTTGTGCCAATTATTATTTCAACTTATGCTAAGATTATATATTATGTCACTAGGCTTTAATTAATTTGGACATGAGCCCCATGCATTAGCCAAACCTTAGCTCATGTTTTTTATTTAGTCTAGATAGGAAACCTAAAACTCTAGGAATATAATATATAAATATGGGGTTTAAGTTCACAATCCAAACCATATATTTCTCTTAATTTTTTTGTCCAAAATACCCTAGGGGTCCTTCGTAGAGCCAACATCATCGTCCGAACCTTGTTTTCCTCTTTCACTATTATTTCAGGTATCTTCTTTAGAAAATTCAAAAACTCTATCTATACATATTATTTTTCAATGAATTTCTAGTATGTTATTCCGTGTCATGTTTTCAATCTATATTAAAAAATTCAACCTCATATGAGTCATATTTTATTTTATATTAACTTTCTATCTCCGCTGATCCAGATTTTAAATATTCTGTTTTTCATCTAGAAAATTTGTATTATATATTTATAGGTCTTCAAATCTTATTATTTTTGGATATGTTGTTCCCCTGATATGTTTTTTGTATCCTATAATAATTTCAATAGAATATATCAAGTAGTTTTGGATTTATGAATATGTTCTCATGGTTGCGCATAATTTACTGCTGCAACTATTCCAGTTTCAAAAATAAAAAATTTATATTTTTACCTCTTATAAATTTATGAAATTAAAATATGGTATACATACAAGAGTTAAGTATTCATATTCGAAATTTTAGATTTCTCCTCCGTATATTTTATGAGATATTAAATATTTAGTCATAGCTACACAAAATATGTACAAGTATAGAACCTTCTATTTTCTTTCAAAATATTTCCACATCTTTTCAAAAATCACGTTCAAACCCTAAAATTCCTATTTATTTATTTATTTATTCCTAAGTTAAACCTAAGAAAACTATATTGTATTAATATTTTGATAAGGACGGAATCAAGGCACAGAAGATTGGTAGCGTACTCTGCATGAACATATTCATTTGAGATCCTCTAAGTGCATTCACGTATCACAATTCAGGTGGGAGTGCTTACTTGTCGTATTAATTATATGTGATTGCCTCATTTATATGATATAATTGGTTTCTTATGAAATGCAAGGCATACGTTGCATTATATGTTTATGAAATACAAGACCTAAGTTGCATTATTATAAGTTTGATTGATCAATCCCATAAGTTGGCGTGATCCGGGAAAACCTGTGCACACATATATTTAGTTGGTGTGATCCGGGACAACATGTGCACACATATGTTATGATAAGTTGTAATTTGATTGTTATTCATGTTATGTTTCAATCATATATTCTTTATTTGCCCTTGTAAGAGGCTGGTGATAGCTTACCCCCCACAATTAAAATTTTCAGGTTTATTTTGTGGAGCTTACAAGGAGGCGAGAGCGGTACAGTGAAAGTGTATGAATTATTATTAAGTTAATTATATGTTCCGCTGCTACGCATGCTTTACTTTTATGGTCTTTTGGTTAAAGACAACATGAAATTATTATATGAATATGCTAGAATTATGTTTCAGATTTAATTATGTTAAATTATATTCCACTGCTACAAATTAATGTTTATGAAATTGGATGGTATGATTTGCTTTGCTTATGTGGGTAAAGAAATTTTTGATTTTATGAAATTATTTACGTTCAAATTTTTTCTAATGGCATAATTTAGGAATTATTTCTTTATTGAAATGAAGGGTGTTCATTGATTGATTAATTGGCTTTTTAAAATGCTTCAAAATAGTTTTGCAAAAACCGGGTCGTTACACTTAGTAAATCTATAGAAAAGAGAATTATCAGGCTTAGAGTTCTCAAATCCTAGTCCAAACAATACATACTTCACTTTGAGGTACCAAGCTCTTGATGCTTGTTTTAAACCATAAATAGCTTTGTTGAGTTAATATACCAAGTTGTTGTCCTTGCCTCCTAAAAACAAGGGGCATGCTTCATGTAGATAGTCACTTTTAAATCTCCATTTAGAAAAGCATTAAACATCCTGCTTGGTAGGCCAGTAGTTGTGAACAACAATAGTGAGAATCACCCTTATAGTTGTTGGCTTTACTACAGGGCTAAAAAGTCTCTATAAAATCAAATCCTACTGCTTGAGAGAACCCCTGAGCTACAAGTCTTGTCTTATACCTCGAGATCGTTCCATTTGCATGTCTTTTAACTTTAAAGATCCACTTACAACCAACTAAGTTGGTGTTAGGTGGGAGGGGAACTAGAGGCCATGTATTGTTCTTGATAAGAGCCTAATGGTCTTGTTGCATTGCAAGGTTCCAATTCTTGTCTAAGAAGGCCTGAGAAGCTGATTTAGGTTCTTCAATATCGGGAGAGGAAACATGATACACCATAGGCTTGTGAATTCTGCCATTGCCCTTGTTATCATATGATGCATGTTGACAAGAAGGGAGAGGAACTGTAGTACCTGCACTTGACAACCCAGAAAACAAATCTCCAACAGAGCCATGAGATAGACTAGGAGAGTTATCATTACTCAAATGATATTGCTCTACTTCTTAAAGAAGTGAGGGGCAGGGAGATGAAGAAAATGAAATGAGATGTAGAACTAGTGGGCGTGGGTGGACTTGGAGGATCAAAAGATATATGTGGAGTATCAGTGGGAGGAATTGAAAAAGAGGGTGAAGGGGATACTACAGGGATGTGAATTGGAGTAAGTGTAAGGGAATTAGGAGCATGTTTTATGTTTTTGTATGGAAAACATGTTTCATCAAACAAAAACATGCCTAGATATGATGACTTTATATGACGGGAATAGGACCTTGTGCGCTTTATAGATCTTGTAGCTAAGGAAAATCCTAGGTTGGGATATGAAGTCTAATTTGTTCTTAGTATATGATCTCAGATGAGGATAGCACAGACAACCGATGGCCTTGAGCTTGGTATAGTCAGGTTTATGGCCATGTAAGACTTCTAGTGGGCTGCTATACGACAAGATTTTGGTAAGTAGTATGTTGATGATGTATGCGGGGATGGTGAAAGAATCATCCCAGAATTGGGTGGAAAAATTGATTGAGCTAGAAAATTGAGACCCATCTCCGCAATGTGCTCTTTCAAGAATGCCCTTTTTTTTGGAAGTGTAAGGGCATGAGACTCTATGAAGGAGGGCATGAGTCTGAAACAATGCAGTGAGGTTTCTGCATTCACCCCCTCGCCCTGCGGTGTCACTTTGTACCATTTTGATTTTAGAGGAAAATTGTGTTTCAATCATGGTTTAAAGCTGACACAGACATTATATACCTCAGATGTTAGTAACATAACCCATTTCTTGACTTAATGGGTCCCCCATAAGTCAATGTGAATTAAGGTGAACAAGGTGTTGTAAATAGAGTCATAAGCAGTAAAGAGAAGTTATGGCTATTAGAGACAACATAAGATGAACATAATAAGACATCTGATTTTATTGAAAATTGAATATTACAACTCATAAGAGCTTTTTAGACGACATCATAGGTTGCATGCGCCATTCTTGCATGCCATAACTCTCAACTAGAAGACTGAGAAACTGAATTAACAGAACTACAGGAAATTTGTCCAACTAGACTAGCTGGGCTCTTTGACACATAAGTGGAACAAACGCTAGAAGTAATATAACTAGACTTGAATTTAGATGATGAGATGGAGTGGCTTGAAGGGAGCCCTGGAATGGTCTTGAGAAAGTGGAGATGAAATTGGTAGAGGCCATGTTTAACATTTCCTTTGAGAAGTACTTGATGTGTGCAGAGATCCTTAACAAAGCAAGAAGTTGGGTGAAACTCAAAGTATACAAAAGTGTCATTAGACAATTGTGAAGCAGACAAGAGATTCTTAGTAATAGCAGGTACAAGTAAGAGACTTTGCAAAATTAAAGCTCTAGATTTTAAGGGAGATGTAAGTAAAGTATTACCAACATGGGTTATGACCTCTCTTGCACCATTGCCCATATGGACTCTAATAAGTCAATGATAATCTATAGCCAGGTTCAGGTTGGCCATATCATTGGAAACGTGTTGGGATGCACCGGAACTGGGGTACCAAGAAGATTCTGAAACTGTGTCAGCAACAACGAAAAGGCAGGAGGTATGTGCTATATGTATACTTGTGTTTCTGATATAGCCTTGCTGGTTGTTTAAAGGAGTTGTTTTTGACATGAGATAGCTCACAGTGTTCAGCCTGTTCCAACAACGAACAACATTATGGTTCCCAATGAAGATTTGACACATGTATGTTGGATGTGTTGAAGGTATTGTTTGTGAAAGTGGTGTTGAATCTTCCACCACCACCACAACCACCCCGTCTTTGAGGTGATCCCACTCTAAAGCCTCCTCTACCTCCCCTTATGCCCCATAAATTGTTAAAGCCTCTACCACCACCTCTAAAGTTGTTGTACTATTGGATCTAGCTTGGTTTGGATTTGAGGTGTCAAAGTGTTGACAGAAGGCTCGGATCCATCAGCATAAACTTCTGTGGGGTTGTTCGACTCAATCCTTATCTCATAAATAAGTAGTAAAGCTTGAACATCAACACCAACCATGAATCTATTTTGGATGTTATAGTAACAACCACAACATCATATGCAGGCCGTAAACCAGTCATAATGTGCATGATCGGTCTTCCTCTTCAACCTTACAGCGAACAAAAGCAAGAGTATCAACACATCCTTTGATTTTGTTCAAATACTCAACCATAGACAGACCACCTTTCTTCAAAGTCTGGACTTGCAACTTGTGTTGCGTAATCTTTGCCCAAAAATGGCTGGCAAAATTGACTTCAAGAGTTTTTCAAATTTCTCTTGAGGTAGTGAGACCAACCATCAAAACTAAAATATTTTTAGAAAGAGAAGAAAGAAGCCAGGCAACAAGAAGTTGGTCTTGCCTTTGCCATGATAAAAACTTCGGATTCAAGGTGATAGAATCAATGGCTTTTATGAGGGAATCAATGGCTTTCATAATTTTTTTGGCTTGGAACTTTGACCATTAATAAAATCCTCCAGCCCATAGTCTCAGCTGGCTGTTTCGACTTGTTGTTTTCAGACTAGATAGTTGGTTTGGTCTAGCTTGATATAAACAAGCTGGTTCCTTTTTGAAAAAACAGAGGTCTATGATGTATAAATTTTACCACAGTTCTTGACTGATGTCTTTTACTCAATTTCCATAGACAAAAACCAAATGTCTATTTAAAAAAAATCGAGGTCGATTCTTGTATAGACTTCGGTTTTAAACCGAGGTCTTTTTTTTGAGAAAATAACAAAAAAACCTTTTCTATTGTAAACAATACAAAAAATTAAAATTATAGAAAGCCAAATAGTTTGTAACCAAGCAATACTTCTTAATTAACAAACTTCATCACTATTCTAAAATACAATACACCAATACAATTTCAACTCCAGAATTACATTGAATACAAGTCGAACTGATCAACATCTTGCGTATAATCTAGTCCAACACAAAAAATCAAGAAGCTCTTTCGCTTGCCAATAGCCGAAGTCGGGGTCAGCTTCTTGATGATGCTAAACCAAAGCAAAATTTCCCTTGCTCTATTCCGAGGCTTGTATATTCAAGAGACATCAAAAGAAATGTGATAAAACAAATATACCTGCATAAGCCCCCATCTGGTGTTATCAATTATAAGAGTTGAGATGACATGCAAAGGCAAAATCAAGATTCAAGAACCAATCATTTCTGTTTTTACTCAATCTGGTTGAACAAATAATATGGTGATAATTATATTCATACCACTGCTTAATAATGGAAGTCAAATGGCAACTGCATACACCATAACCGACAAAATGATGGGCTCAGTTTCGACCAAACAAATGGTGTTGTAATTTTCCAACGACTAACAAAGAAGGGCGGAAAAAATAATAAATTACCTGAAACTGCTGCATTTTGACTCAGTACAACATATATCCTCTCAAAACAGGTAGATAAGAGATCCCACTTGATCCCCAAGTAAATCAACTTGCAGATACAATGAACAAATAAACATGCTAATTTATTGCTAGATGACCTTCAGGCTCATCGCAGTGAAGCAAAATTTCCAGGATACTATTATTGCATTAGATAAAAAAGAAATAAAATGGTAGCATAAAATTGATAGGGAGATAAAATGGTAGCATAAATTGATAGAATGGAAGAGAGTATGTAGAAATAAAGGGTTCTAGGGAGATAAAATGGTAGCATAAAATTTCAATCTAATTCGTTATTTTAATTAGGAAAATTAACAATTAAATTTAAGACATTTGACAGAAAACCTTTGATCCACAATTAAATTTAAGATACTTGCATATACGTACGAAAGAAATCAAAATCAACACGTAAAGTTTGAAATTGTCATCATACAAGAAATTACTCTCAGCAAAGATAGGAAGTACTTGAGCACATAAGTAATATGTAGAAGACACCTCATATAAACCGAATTTTCACCTCAGGTAGTACATCCATTTTCTTCCCAGATTTTAAGAATGTTGGTTAGAATTGTGGGTGAGGGATTCATTTTCTTTAAAAGTAAACAGAAAAGAGAAGCAGACGGAGATAAAAATATCTAGACTCTTTGAAAAGAAATTTGAGCTTGGGATCTCATGTAAGTAAACAAAGGCCAAATGTCTTCAATATATATTATTTATAAAAAGAAAATAAAAAATGAATAAATAAATAAAACACTTTGCTATTAGCCAAAAGAATTGATACGTCTAAAAGTTATAAACCTTACAACATAATGAAAACGATTATTATCCCGACAAAGCATAATTGCTCCAAACTGGACAGAAAAGGTGACAAAATGAATAATTACTTTAATTGTGTCATCAGTTGAATGTGCCTCAGCTACATTAAACAACTTTCCCGTGATATAAGAGGCAGAATACTTCCCATCTGTAGTTCCATATTCCCCGAAGACCCAAGATGACTTGCATAATAGAGACATGTGTGAGCGTGTATAAGAGAGAGAGAGAGAGAGAGAGAGAGAGAGAGAGAGAGAGAGAGCATACAGTGAATCAAAAGCAAAAAACATAATAAAGGTAGATGGGTAAAAGAAGTGGGGATTCAAACCTACCAATAATGGAATATAGATGATAAAGACCTAGAAGGTTAAGTGATATAACATATTTGTAGAAAGAAAAATGGAAGTTTTGGCTCTCCCATAATTCGAAGATATGACTCCACCTGCATCAAAGATAAATAATACCTCTAAACTTGAAGTTATGGAAAGGGAAAAAAAACCGTATCTTACTTTGTCAAACCTGGCTCATTTAACAGCATACAAACAGGAACACCAGTTAAATAAGATAGTTATATAAAAATAGAACTGAACAAGAACCATTTAGTCAAGTAAACCGATGAAAGATGGAAAATAAATAGTTGTGTATCCAAAATTATGTACCTTGTTTAGGTAAGAAAGAATGAGACAAAAGTATATTATTTTTACAGGTTAAATTTTGACATACAACAATTGTATATATTTCAATTACAAGAGCATACAGTTGTTAATACAATATGAACTCTTAGAAAAATCTAGAAGATTCAGAAAACATAATGTGAGAACAAGCAAGTAAATGAATTCGTCGGAGACTGAAAGTGAATATCTAATCTTGAAATGTGAATTACTGAATTCTAACTTAGTTTTCCGATATATGTGCTACTTGATCTGGAAATGTCGTCTTCATCCATAGAAATAACATACTCTGTACACGTGGTTCTACAAGTTCGTTTTGCAGAGAGAAGGAACTTCCCATTCTCAACTAGAAAAGGTGCAGACAAAATCTCATATCTAATCAATAGTTACAAACATTAGGGATACTCTGGGGCAAAGCTGTCCAAGGCACAAGGCCTCTGGTTGCGCCCGAGGCGCGCGCCTTTGGGACACGCTTCAAAAATCTAGAAAAACAGTTCCTATGCTCAAAACATAACTTATAATAACATTATTAGGCTAAATCAAGCATTTAAAAAGTAAATAATTACACACATAAATGTATCACATAGGAAACATACAAAAATGAAATCAAAATCAAGATCTAAATAAACAAGTACACTAGTTCAATTCAACAATCAACAAAACATGCAATGATGCAAACATAACATAGCTATTAACTAAAATTGCAAGTCCAAATTCAAATTTTAAGCCAAGTCCCTAGTCTTTATCAATTAATCATCATCAATCATCACCCAAAATATCGTCATCCTCCTCCTCCTCCTCATCATCATCATTATAGTCATAAAACCTTATATCCTTCTCCCCAAACTCCTATTGTCCTCCTTCACATTCACTTTCCTCTTCTTCACATTCATCTTCATCATCATCTCTAAGTCTTAAAGAGACTTCAAATTATTGTTCTTGGGGACCTTTTCCTTTCCTTTTCCTTTGTTCCCTTGTTTTGGCGGCGGCCTAGAACTAGAACTTGGGCCCATGGTCAATTTCCCCTCATTTTCTTTAGTAACATATGCCGGATCATCAGCCCCCATAGCCCTACGAACTTGACCCCATGTCAAGCTTTCACCTTCAAAGACAAATTCATATTCTCCTCCCTCATCTTCATCAGAATTATCATCCATTCTGCCCGTCAACCATTCACAACTTTCATCTATATCCTTTAAGCTGATGGGGTCAATCACATCTCGCTCAAGATACCGGAGCTGAAGTGCAGGGTTATATTTGACGAACACAACCTCCTTCAATTTTCTGGTTTAATACTATATAGAACATTTAAACAAAAAAGACAAGGTAAATGTGTTAATATTCATTCGCCACCACCTTTCTAAGGATCTTAAATATGAGTATGTCCAAATTAAAAGGCCGTGTGAAATATGGGAAAAGGCTCAAAGAGAGATTCGACCACACCTGAATTGTGATATTGCCACAAATGCAGTATGAATGGTAACAATTAAGGTTACAAGAAAATGTTTCTATTGTTGATTACAACTTAAAGTTTTTCAATATTGAATCTCGACTTGCTCTTTGCGGGACAAAATTATCAGAATATGACAAGTTGCAGAAAAACTTTCTCTACTATGTATGTCTCAAATATGGTACTCCAGCAGCAGTACCGAAAAAGACAATTTAAAACATACCACGAGTATATTTATGTCCTGCTTACAACTGAGAAAACTAATGAGTTACTCTTAAAAAATCATGATTTACGTCCTACTGGATCTGAAGCTGTGCCTGAAGCACATGGCAATTCTAGCAGAATTATGGGACGATATAGAGGTCGTGAGTACAAACCTATTCACTGGGCCTACAAAGGTAGACGTGGTGGTCCTCGTAAATATGACTAAAATTATTCCTGAAATAACACTTATCAAGTTAAACTAACACAATCTACTCATAAAAATTAAAATCGGGTTAAAATGCCTGCGATGGAGTATGATGAAAATGCTTGTTATAAATGTAGGATGACCGAACATAGGTCAAGAATCTGTCATACTGCCCCGCAATTGGTAGAATTGTATTAGGCCTTGAAAAATGGTAGAGGAAAAGGCGTTCGAGCACATGTAACTGAGGTTGTTGAGCCACTTGCTATTGTAGAGCCCAGTACATCTGAAATTGTACGTGACCAAATCCCTACGTAGGACAGGAAATCATAAGATGTGTCAGATTTCTTGGAAGATCCTGATCTTGAGGCACAAGACTCTGATTGGTGGAAGAATGCTCAAACTTAAGTTTGCCTTGTCAGAAATGTAAAAAAGTTTTGTATGTATCCATTGTATATATCATGCTTTGTAACTCCCTCGGACAGTGTGTTTTTCCGAGGTTGAGATCATTTTGTCTTTTGGACATGTAATAGTTACCCAACTCGGATGATACATTCCCGAGCTTAAGTTAATATAAACAATCTTAATCGTTATATATGAATTTATATTTGCATGTAATTTTATTAATCTAAATATTGTTTTTATGTTTGATACCAGGATACAAATGGAAAAATTGAAAAGAGAACCTATTGTCTACTTGATAGCGCAACGACGCACACAAAATTATCTGACAGGAAATATTTCTCAAGTATGATTCCGTGTAAAATACAAGTCAAAACTTATCTGGTTTCGCAAAAATTATAGATGACTCTGGTAATGCAACAATTATATTACCAAATATAATCCCACTTAGACTCACGTACTTCACAATGTGAGAATGAAGTAAGAAGAATAATTTATTTACAAAATATTGCTAATAGACTTCGTGATGCATTCAATGATGCCAGTAAAGTCACAAAATCTCACATTCCAGCCATAAATGCACCGGCAAGAATCGTTATTCCAGAAGAACAAATAAAAATAGATATGGTGCACAATAAACGTGTTCGTCCCATTGGATCGAAATACATAGTTCCTCGAAAACAAAGGGGGAGAACTGTTGAATTAATTGATCAAGTAGAAATGGTCAAAGACACTCCAAATGAATCTGCAGAGCCTAGTGCTCCAATAGAGACTGTTATAAAAATTCCAAATATGGAAAATTTTGAAAATCCTGCAATTTATTGCAATGAAACATGGAGTCGAGATGAAATGATCATTAATGGTATTTTCGCATTCTCAGTTGCTCAAGAAATAAGAAACAATAATTATGATTGTGAACCACGCTCCATAATAGGATGTCAACAAAGGCATGATTGGCATAAATGGGAAGATGCAATAAAGTCTGAATTAGCTTCCCTAGAAAAATGGAATGTGTTTCGACCAATCAGTCGCACCCCAGATAATATAAATTGGGATATGAATGGATATTGTTTGTAAAAGGAATGAGAAATATGAAATTGTAAGGTGCCAAACTCGACTTGTAGCTCAAGGTTTTTCTCGAAGACCTTGGGTTGACTATGATGACACGTATTCACCAGTAATGGATACAATCATTTTTCGTTTTCTCATTGGTATGGTTGTACACGAGAGCTTAGAGATCTATTTAATGGATGTTGTAACAACATACTTACATGGTTCACTAGACGCCAATATATGTATATGAAAATCCCTGAAGGATTTAGAATGCCTGTAACAGATATCCCTCGTGAATTGCACTCAATAAAACTACAGAGATCGTTGTATGGTTTGAAGTAATCTGTTCGCACGTGGTATCATAGATTAAGTGAATACCTTATAAAAAAAAAGGTTACAAGAATGATCTGATTTGTCAATGTGTGTTTATAGAAAGGATAATTACTAGATTCGCTATTATCGCTGCTTATGTAGATGATATGAACTTGACTGGCACTCCTTAACAGTTAGTCGGTGCTTCTGAATATCTCAAGAAAGAATTTGAGGTCAAAGACCTTGGAAAAACTAAACTTTGTCTTGGTCTTGAAATAGAGCTTAGAGAAAGTGGAATACCTATCCACCAATCTGCTTATACTAAGAGACTACTGTTAGATATTTATTTAATTAAAGTGAATGAGTAGTCACTTTAATGAAATAATTAAGTGGTGGAAAGTTTAATTTTGTAGGAATTAAACTTTATATGATTAATCTACGTGTGGAGTAGATAAACGTAGGATTTTGAATTTCTCAAAATCGACTTTCGGTGAGTGAGAAATTAATTCATAAAGTTAGCCACTTGATTATGGGTTAATGTGGGATGAAAGATTAAATACATTTAATATCCTATATCCCACATTGGAACTTGAGCATATGAAGTATATTGATTATGCTTGTGAGGGAGTCACATTGGAAGCCCACACACGCGCGTGCGCGCTGGGCTCGGCACGGCTATGCCACGGGCACGGGCCTCGGGCCTGGTCCTTGGTCCTTGGGAAAGCCTCGGCCTCGGACCTTAGGGTTTGGGCCTGGGGCTCTTGTATAAATGGATGGGTTTGAATTTAAAAATTCAAGCCTGTAACATCCACTATTAACAGCCAGTTAATGACAGATTTATGGTGGTATTCATTGGGCTGTTACTCAGCCCGTAATAGCCAACATTATGGCTAGTTAAAGCCAATAAACAAGGTTGTTCCCCAGCATGCCTATATATAACTGTTCCCTGCATGCACACAACACACAACGAAAATTCACCTGAAAGCTCTCCTCTTTCTCTGCATCTACATTTTAGTCTTAAGGGATTTTCAATCCAGACGAACATACTTAGTTCGCCGGAGTTTTTCTGATAGTGGTGCTACTTCAGAAAATACGTAAATCATTTTACCTTTGGAGGCATTTACGTCATTTTGAGAGCACCAGTCGGGACGTAATCTGTCTTAAGGGAGTGATTTTTTCATGACTCGATTTTAGTTAGTTGATGTTTACATTGTCCAGATCAGTGGCGGAACTATGTATACATGTGGGGGTACACTTGTACCCCCAATTTGAATTAAAAAAAAAAATAGTAGGTATTAAAAAAAAAAAAAAAAACAGAATGTACCCCCAAATCTCAATTCAACCCCCAATTTTTTTTATTTTTTATGTATCGTACCCCTGATTTTTAAATCCTGGTTACGCCACTGGTCCAGATTATACTCTAGTTTTCAACAACTAATCAAACGATTTAATATGACAAAGCTCATCCTTTGAGCACTCCAATTGTTGTGCGTAGTTTAGACATTGGAAAAGATCCATTCATACCAAAACGACCTGATGAAGATATACTTGGCCCTGAAGTACCATATCTTAATGACATTGGAGCATTAATGTATCTAGCCTAATGTACTAGACTAGATATCGCATTTGTTGTGACTGTACTTGCGCGATATAGTTCTAATCCAACATGAAGACACTAGAGTGGAGTTAAACAAATTTTACGTTACCTTTGTGGTTCTACAAATATGGGGTTAGGGGTTATTTTATTCAAAGCAAAACACTGACCCTGGGTTAGTTGATTATGCTGATGCAGGATATAGATCCGACCCATATAAAGTCCGCTCACAAACTGGTTATGTATTTTGCTACAACGGAGCAACGATTTCACGGCGGTCCACTAAACAGACATTAGTAGCTACCTCATCCAATCACTTTGTTATGAAGCTGGACGAGAATGTATTTTGTTGAGGTCAGTGATTACACATATTCAAAGTATTTGCCAACTAAAATCAATTACAGACACTCCCACTGTTATCTATTTTTACTTAGGGTTAATTGAACTTTGCGGGTTTTTTACACTTTGCAACCTAAATAATTTATTTTTTTCGATTGGAACCTGTATTACGCGATTTGAGACGAACTGCAATTCCGGCCATATTTTCAGGCTATATAGGCCATGCGACTGGCACATGACTTGTCTTTTTGTGTATTTTCATTTTATTTTTTTTAATTCTAAATACATGTATTCCTTAATTTTATTTCTGATTTCTTTTATTTCCAACCATAAAAGTAATAAATAAAATTAAAATTTAACTTTAAATATTTAGTTCTTCTTCCCCGAGACTTGCGACTTTCTTCACACGAAAATTGTGTAAAAAATTAATTTATCCTCTTCACACGCAAATTATGTAAAATTTCATCTTCAAAAGTATATTGACTCATTTCATCATCGTCAATCGGGCCTAAAAGAAGATCTGCAACTCATGGAGGAGGAGATCTGCGTCTGGAAGAAGATCTGCAACTCATAGATAAGGAGATCTGTGTCTAGACATAGATCTGGCAAAGAGCAGGAAACCTCTTCGATTGGAGAATTTCTCGAAAAGAATCAAGGAAGGACACGATTGGAAGTGAAATCTTCCAACTCTGCTATTTCTTCTTCCTCTTCCATGCCTTATTTCTCACAATCTTAGGGCTCGCTTGGTTGGGGGTTTAGGGGTAAGGAATGAGAATGAATGAGGACTCGTTCTCATTTATGGTATTTGATACATAATAAATTAGTTAATCATTACCCCCCTTTTATTAACAATTCCCCCAATTTCATTCCATAGTATGATTAACTCCTCATTCATACCCATTATCATTGTCATTGATGGTTTGTAACCAAGCGAGCCCTTAGTCACGACAATCGCTGCCGAAAGTGATGGATCTCATCAATCTTATTCGCTTGCACTTCTGTTGTGGTTGTATTTCTTGTGCAAGTGATGCTTTGCAGGTACTGGAAGGTAGATCAGCAGTTGCAGAGGATCGGGCCGAGGCTTGGGCCCTGACACGGTGTATCCGGGAGCTGAGGGTGAAAGGGGCTAGTTTCGATCTGAGAAAAGAGCCGACAAATGGGAAGAGATTGAGGAGCTCAAGCGTAGAGATGGAGGTCGCTCACTTGGTGCTCAGTAGTCACTCTTGTTCTTGGAGTTGTTGAATCCATAAAATCTCCAATGTCCAAAGGAGTGAAGAAATATTTATGGAGAAGAAGCAGAGCACGACAAAGAGAAATAATTTTAAGTAACTATCTAAAATTAATATTTGATTTTCTTATTTTAAATAAAATTGAGATTCTTATGACTAATTAACTATCTAATATTAATTTTTAATTATATTTATTACTTTTATGGCTGAGGAATAAAATAAATCATAAATAAAATTAAGAAATACATGTATTACGAATTTTAAAAAAAACTGAGAATACACTAAAAACAAGTCACGTGTCAGTCACATGACTTATATAGCCTGAAAATATGGTCGGAATTGCAATTCGTCTCAAATCGCGTAATACAGGTTTCAATCGGAAAAAATAAATTATTTAGGTGACAAAGTGTAAAAACTTGCAAAGTTCAGATTCCTTTTCAAAATTAACCTTTTTACTTATGTTCTAGTTCTATTACGAATAATTTATAACACATTTCACATTTTCAATATTGAGTGAGTCTTGTGTGTGAACGATCACACGTGTGACGGAATATACTTTTACAGAAAACATTGATACTTTTTACAGAAAACATTGATACTTTTACAGGAAAAAATGATACTTTTACTACATTGATAATTTTACAGATAAAGGTGATACTTTTGCTACAAAAAATGATATTTTTTTTTGTTAAAAAAAGTGATACTTTTACAGATAAACGAGATACTTTTACCACAAAAAATGATACTTTTTTCCGACACACCGTGTGACGATCACGTACAAGTTTTTGCCTTCAATATTTGGCCAAAAAAGTTAAAAACAACAATCAGTACATTGACAATAAAGTGGCAAAATCGTTTTTGACAGTAGCAACTTCAGCTGGGATTTTCAAGTTAAAATGCAGCTTATCTTGTTCCTCTCTCTCGTGCTCCATCAATGGAGGGCGCTGCTTCTTCTCTAAGATACACAATTGCACAGCTTCAACCATTTTGCATCCCAAAATCTGTAAATTCAGTAATCTCAACTCAAACTCCTCGCACAGCACTTAGATTTTCACAGGCTTCTCCGCTGTCGTTATCATGCTACTGTCTATGTAATCGTCCCTCACTTTTATCATCCTTACAGTCTTCATCGCTTAATACTGCAAATGGTAAGTTATTTTTCTGTAGTACTTAGTGTGTGTACGTAATTTGGTAGAAAATTGGTCTTTTTTTTGGGTTGCATTTAATATAAAAATTTATACCGTTGGGGTTTCTTTTCGTTGATGTTTCTTTTTTATTTGTCTAGCTTTAATACTGGCAACTTTGTTTTCTCCAAAAAAAAAAAAAAAAAACCTGGAAAATGTGTGTTTGTGTATAAATTCAAGGTAATTGTGGGATATAGATATATCATATATACACATATATATTGTCGTGCTGTTTAATGATCAAGGGAAAATGATAGAACTCAAGACAATTGCTATTTTTCTGCGATACAGATTATGTTGAGGATTGTACCTTTGTCTTCAAAATACTGTTGGCGAATTATAAATTACATTGACTACTCTAGGGCCGATTTTCATTATCCTTCCGTAGTTGAAAGAAACATTATGATGCTTTTGTTGATCATTCGTGCTTATGAATTATCAATTGAAATGAAGGCAGCAAAGTTCTTTTGGCAACGCCGGAGGCAGGAGTGAGTGCAGAAACAAGTGAATGGGCAATGCAAGGTAATGCACTGTGTGTATACGGTAATGTGTAGGTGTTTCCATATGCTTGTTATGCCTTTGTTCTCTTGAAAAAAAAACTTGTAAATCAGTGTGATGAGCTGTATGTTGGTGTCGAGTAGCTTTATTCATGTCAATTCAATTGTAAGAAATTTGGGAAGTGCTCAATTCCACATGACTCAAGATGACTCCTTAGATGGCTATCACTTATATGAACTTGGCATCTTATGAACCTCACTTCGTGATGGCTGTAATGCTATTGGCAGATTTCTATACTTTGAGGAAAGATGTGGAGACTCTCTCAGAGCGTGTCGAAGAGATTAGGGCTTCTGCCGGTCTGAAGTTGCTAGAAAGGAATCTGGCAGAATTGGAGGAAGCCTCAGGCGACAGCTCCCTATGGGATGATCGTGCCAAAGCCCAGCAGACACTTCAGGCTTTGACCGATGTCAAAGAGAAAATAAAGCTTCTCAATGACTTCAAATCACAGGTCTCTATTTCCGTCTTCTGACACTGTCCATCAAGAGGAACAAAGATGTTTTTGGGAGCGTTCAAGAATACCTGAAATTATGATATGGTACAGGTTGAAGATGCTGAAACAATAGTGAAGCTTACAGAGGAGATGGATTCTACTGACAAAGGATTGCTTGAAGAAGCTGCTGGTATCATTAAAGAATTGAGGAAGGCATTGGACCGATTCGAATTGACTCAACTTCTTTCTGGCCCTTATGATAAAGAAGGTGCTGTAGTTAGCATCACAGCTGGTGCAGGAGGCACTGACGCGCAGGTAATCCCAGTTTTGACTAGGAAAAAGAGACTTGATAATTAACTCTCTGTTTATCTCCATATAAATGAAACATGAGATTGAGTTGGTTTTCTTGGAACCATTTATTGGGTCTATAATGTTCATGGTATACACGTTCTTGAAGTCATTGTACAGTCAATGCCCTAAATGTGGTATCATGGTAGGCTTTCTTGAGCCAAAGATATTTTACGCTTAGAATAGAGATATTGATGTTTATACTTTGTGGTGACAGTGTATGTATTGGCTTGCAAATATTTCTTTAAATTGTTTTGATAAATTCCAGTGCAGGATTGGGCTGACATGCTTCTCAGGATGTACGTAAGGTGGGGTGAGAAGCAGAGGTTCAAGACGAAAGTGGTGGAGAAGTCCATGGGAGAAGAGGCTGGAATCAAATCGGCAACTATTGAGGTGGACGGCCGCTATGCCTATGGATACTTGTCCGGTGAGAAAGGGACCCACAGAATCGTGCGGCAGTCCCCCTTCAATTCGAAAGGTCTTCGCCAGGTATTAAAAGAAAAAGAAAACTACGTTTTCCAGTTTGAAAACCTTATGTACATGTTTCGTTAATAATCTGTTGCAGACTAGTTTTTCTGGTGTTGAAGTGATGCCTCTTCTTCCTGAAGAATCATTGAATGTAGAAATACCGGAGGAAGACTTGGAGATTAGCTTTACTAGAGCGGGAGGAAAAGGCGGCCAAAATGTCAATAAAGTTGAAACTGCAGTTCGAATGACCCATATACCTACTGGAGTGGCAGTTCGTTGCACAGGTTGACCTCATTCCCCTCTTGTTTCCTTTTCTATCTTATGATATCTTTTATTCTCTAAATAGATTGGGAGAAAAAGCAACTCCTTCTATTAGAGGATGCAAAATCAGCCCAAGCCGCACCCGCCTGATATTTTAGGCGAGCTGGGCCATAGGAATTTTGCCCTAAAGTATAATGGGTCCAAGCCCGACAAATCTTAGTATATTTCAAGAGTATGAAATGGGTTGGGCTCATTAATTTCTAGCGTGACGGAATTTTGGGCCGGCCCGACTTGGCCTGACATATGGCTTTGCCCCACGAGCTCCATGTCGGGCTAGGCAGCCCGAATTGCCTATATGTCAAAATGGCTATGTTCCAATTTTGATTCTCTGTGACCCGAGGGGTAAAAACCCCCAACTGACTATAGTGTTCGTCATGATTTCAGAGGAACGAAGCCAACTTGCGAACAAGATCAAAGCTTTGAGCAGACTGAAAGCGAAACTATTAGTCATAGCGGAGGAGCAGAGGGCGTCGGAGATCAAGCAAATCAAGGGTGATGTTGTGAAGGCGGAGTGGGGCCAACAAATACGCAACTACGTATTCCATCCGTACAAGTTGGTGAAAGATGTACGGACAGGGCATGAAACATCGGATATCACCTCCGTAATGGATGGTGAATTAGACCCCTTCATCAAAGCTTACCTCAAGTACAAGTACAGCGCATCTATGTCAACTATGGAAGAGAGATCGTAATTATTAGCGTAATTTGCAGCTGCTTCTTTCTGTAATTCAGATTATTGTTTAACATCTTCGTAGTGTGAAGAGCCCAAGATGCAGCATGTTGAATATGGCTGCAAAATGTAGGAATTTACGTGCAAAGGGAACAAATTTGGCATTTGAAGTTGATGTAGTTGAACCTTTTTTTCATGTTAGATTTATGCTTATATGATAATTCTGTTGCAAGCTTGATTGGTTGCACTTGGAATCAATCGTGATTATATTAGTCTTATTTTTCCCACCTGCAGATGGTTTTGTGGCATTCTTGACATGGGCAATAAAAATAAAATTGAATATTGCACAGTTTAGGAGGTCAATAATAGAAAGAAAAGCTGATCAAATCCTCCAGTTTCCAACAGCATGAATCGTGGACTTCGAATCCCATCTTAACAAATCATTCAACCTTGTAGCCAACAAAATCAGCCCAATACGGACTACATCGACAACAAATCACAAAAAGGAAAACCAAACAGAAAGCTTTGGATCGCTTATTAAGCTGTACATCAAGTATGACGGGAATATCTGAATCTGTATCAGCTTACAATTATGTACCAAGACCAACGAAACTGAACTGAATAAACGCGTTTCTACAGCACATCAGAAAGTTAAAAAAGGAGTGGGGAATCAGATGCAGAAGGGAGGAGTTAACTAGGTTCTTATTCTTCTCTAATGTTTCATCATCTGTCACTACATGATAATGAAACCTTATTTTTTCCCAAAAAGCAAACCCAAGGAATATGTGTTCCCCTTCTGGCCAGCTGCTGCTACCCGCTTTTCCCCAATCTGAAGCCATTTCAAGAAAGCAGAAAGGCAGATCCATGAGTAACAGATTAAGCTTTTTGACAACATGGAATTCAATTAATCAATCAATAAGCGAGAAGCCAACATTATACGGTTTGCAGTCTGTCATCTAGTTAGGTCAGATATTGAACATTATCAAGATAAGAGCAGATGCTGGGAGCGTCTTTCATTAGATCTGATCAAGAAGTATTGTGAAAAGCAGGTAAAGATACCTTATCCATGAGCCAGTATCCAACTGTCGGCATATACTGCACCAGGTAAAAGACTGCCAGAACCGGCTACACCAGAAAAACAAACAGGATAAGAGGAAAGCCAGAAGATCCCAACTGTGCTTTAAAAAGATATGGAAAACTGAAATAAGTCTTGTGTTGGTAAGCAGGACACAGAAGGACGCTGCAAATTGATTAGAGAAAACTTGCAAGCTTCGACATAATTTAAACCATCCATGATAAGAGCAATCCTCCAGAACAAAGAATCACAGAGGTAGCTCATGCGTGTTTAATCAGCAATCCCACATATTTTTGGCTCTTCATCTCTTTGAATTGTACGGTTAGATTCAGAAGTAGAATAAGTCCTTAAAGGAAACCCAAGATTTTTTCTCAATAGATTATAAAGAGGTTGCATGTCTGAGTGAACAAACCTGATATGATATCCAAGCTTCCTTCAGACCATGGCTTGCCGCGATTATTGTGAGCTCCGCGCACCTCTCTGACGACACACGCTTCTGGATATTTATATATGAACATATTGGTGGAGCTTCAGTAAGTCATTAGTTTCCCAGCAGAAAGGTTTGCAACGATAATAGAGTTAAGGGTGTTTGCAAATGCTTAGCATAAGTGCTTTTGGGCTTTTAGCTTAAAATAAGCTGAAAAGAGTGTTTGCAAATGACAGCTTCTGCTTCAATTTAAATAAATTCTGGCCAAAAACTGCAAGCTAAAAATTATTGCTTTTTAGAATCACTTATTCTAATCACTTCTTCAAAAGCCGAAGCAATTGCAAACACCTAAGTAATTCTTTGGGAACAATGCTTTAATGACGTAGTACTTCTATATATACTAGAATTTAGCCTAAGAATAATAATTGTTGTAAGTTTTACCTCAGAAGAACCTTGCTGTTGTGAGTTACTTGATTGAGAGCTAATTGAGGTTTTCACAGGCCCTGGACAAACAATAGTTACCTTGATTCCCTTTTTACAAAGCTGGTACAAAGAAAGAATAATAAGTGACAACAGAAAAGATCAAGGATATAACTAAAATTCTCAATTAAAAAATAATAATAAAAAATCTTCAAAATATCAATAATACTGATCTCAAACCTGATCAGATTCTGTGAGTGTGCCACATATAATTTATTGATCTAGTTCCACAGATCTCAAACGTCCCTAATATGCTTCTAATCCCGAGCTTATGACATGCACTAAATCAATGCCCTTATCTTAGTTTCTTTAAACCAGTTTGATGGGGGAGAAAAATTGCATTCACAAGCTGTAACGAAAACTTATACAATTGACATAGTGGACAAGAAGATTGACTGGCCCCAAATACCACCAGACCAGATTGATGCATGACAGAAAATTTACAGTGACAAGAGCCTTACCTCAGATCTCAGGGTATGAAAATAGCCGTTTACAGCGAATTTGGAGGCAGAGTATACTGCCTGCCCCGGGGCAGGAGTCTTTCCAGCAGCACTGCTCATCTAAACATAAATAAAGCAATTAAAAAAATTCATTATATTCATGTCTCGGCATCATATTCAGACGAGGCATACGTAAAAAATTCAAAATTATAAAGGCAAAAAAACATACCACAACAAAATGTCCTTTGCCCCGTTTCAGCATGTGGGGTAACAAGAGTCGCGTCAGAGATATTGGGCCCAGTACATTGACGTCAAATGTCGCCTAAGAAGGAAGCAGATTATTCAAATGAAAACTCTCCTTAAGCTCTTCTAAAACTACAGAAATAATAAGATTCTAATCCAAAGGCAACTAACTTAACCAAATTAATGCATTGGTTTACATCAGCTTCGACATAAAATTATAAACATTTCTTAGATAAGCTTCATCAGGCACCAAGCTAAAATCACTTCTGCAGGTTAGGTTCCTATCAGAAAATAGATTAGATTTAGTCCATCAACATGGACAGACAAATTGAACAAACAAACATAATAACAGGCATAACAGATATTAATGAACCTTTACCAGCATCTGATACCTTGAGACTTTCTTCCGTCACGTCTAACACCGTTGATTTCTGCAAGAAGAACAAAGCCAAATAGCCAGCCAAAGTGAATATCGAATAATGTAAGTAGTTAATTGATCCAAGCAGAAAAGAGTGCAAAGAAGCAGACTTTTATTAAGAATAAAAGGAAAAACAAAGAAAAGAAGCAAAAAATTTCTGGGTCATGCCACGTTCAACTTTTCACATATACTTAGTTGCATTTAATTGTTGCAGCATGCGTTGTCTAAAGCCATGTGCATTTACTTACAGGGCGCTCAAATGCTGCATTGTGGAACATGAAATCCACACCGGCACCCCCAAAAAGTGTTTCTGCCTTCTCTACTGCCTCCACAAGATATTTTTCCCCTTGACTCAAATCCAAAGGCAAAATCACTACCTCATCTGGAGCATGTTTTCCTGTCTTAGCATCAAATAACCAATATAAGAATACAACCATCTAAATTGCATGCATCCATACAACTTACTGACAATATGACGAACCAGTTAATTGTTCCTTGACACGTTGCAGTTCTACTTCATTGCGAGCAGAGATAATAAGCTTCGCCCCCAAACTTGCGAGTTGTTTAGCAAGCACTTCCCCTTTTATCAAACGCATCAATAGATCAGATAAGCCTATGGCTTGCAAAGTGTGGAACGGCAATAGAACACCAAATAAAAACTGCTTCCAGAAGATCATGCAGTAATACGACAATTCACCATGTGTTCATATTCTTAATGTAATGCAGCGTAAGAACAACAGATTAATAGAAGTTTTAACAGTAAAAGAAGCTAAATTTTTCCTTTTTTTAATGGTAGGAACGGACTCACCTATACCGCGGCTTGCTCCAGTTATCCAAATTACCTAATAAACATCCAAATTAGTAACACCATTCAAATCAAACAGTACCAGAGACATAATTATGATTATTGCAAGAACGATAATATCTCATACCTTATCCTCGATTTCTTCACGCTTGACGTGTTTCTTCGACAACAACGTGAAATCTCCTGTATAAAATTCAACATAAGAAGTCTGTATAGTGAAAATCTCGAAAGTTCTCCAGTAAAGAATACACTGAAACACCAATCGATTACTCAAATTAAAGAAACGTACCATCAGCTTTGAGGAATGTGAAGAAGAAGGCGACGAGAAAAGCTAGGAGTAGTGAAGAAATTATTAGAGTCAGCATTTATTCCCCCTAAGATTTTCAGTTTCAGATCCTTGAGTGGATTTTATAGTGTTTATTTTCAAAAATTAATTTTATGGTTTTCAGCGAATGTGGAAAGAACCGGCGTTTCGATGATTTTAAGAAAGATTTGCAATTAGAAAGGCCCCCTTAAAATAATGGTCTTTCTATAATACACCTAGTGTATTAATACACCTAATCATGATAATCCTTGGATCTTCTTAATGCAATCTTAGCCATTAAATTATTTAACCACTTACCTATTCAATAGGTATCAAGATTCTAATGACTTAAACAAATAATGTTTTATTATTATTAGTAGTAGTATTTCATATTTTACTTCTTAATTTTATATTCAATTAAATAATCATAGAATTTTAATAAACTATTTTCATTCATTTAATATTTTTTAAGATATTAATTATTTTGAAAGTTAAAAATATTTACTTGAAAAATATTTTTATTTTGTAATTTTGATTAATTTAAATAAGTAAGGTATTAATTACTTTGAGAAGTATAAGTATTTATTATGTGTTTTATATTTACTGAAAAATATTTTTAATTTTGTAATTTTAGTTAATTTGAATAAGATCTAGTTTACGGATTGAATAATTTTATTTATATATTTCTTTTATAAAAAAAGGTACATTTTAATTTACAATATCTTAGATTTTACGTTATCATTATGGAGTTATTAAATACTTGTTAACTTTTAAATATAAATTTCAGATTCATATAACAATTTTTTAAGTTCTTATGTGAAAATTCTAAAATTTATTTTCAAATATTTTCTTATGGTAAGATAATCTAAATTATTTACACAGTTTATTTTCTAGATATACCTTCTGATCTTAATAAAAGTTATCAATCTTGTTCCAAATTTTTCGTTAGAATTATTTCGCTTCGTAGCATCTTGGTCTGCCGTTTCAGAATATTTTAGAATAAATTTATATATTTTACCTTATAATATTTCAAATTATGGTCAATTACATAAATCAGCTTGTACTATACTCATTTTGTTACTTTGGAACCTAAACTTTTATTTTTACCCATTACAACTTGTACTCCACTTCTTTTACAAAATTGCAACCTCCAATGACAATTTCCGGCAAGAAAATAAAATAAATTAAAAATTATAAAGTTATTTTCTTAATATCTAAAATTATTTTTAAACTCTAAAAATTAATTTAAAATATCTTAAAATTAACTTAAAACCTTGGAACTATTTTTACAAAATTTAATTTTATTTAAAAAGTTTAAAACAATTTATAAAAAATATATAAATAAATAAAAAATCAGAAAAATTATTTTTTTTTAAAAGATAGTTAATTCTCTTACATAAAATCTACATCTGTTAATATTGACATGTTAACAATAGCATATTAACATATATTCACGATAAGTGTACGATACTATTCCATAACTTATTGTCATGCTTCAATTTTATTTGTATTACAATTGAATTAATTAAACATCATCTAACATCTATCAACTCCTACTCTTTTTTTTTTAACTAACGATAACCGAATCATCTACATAGTGTTTGTTAATAATTTTACGTAGTCGACCTAAAAAATAAAAAAGAACTATAATATCATATCATTTTTGTATTCTTCCTTCAATTTTAATACAATATACTGATACAATATTGCCAAGTTTAAAAGAAGAATTATTAATTTTTTTAGGGACAAGAAGTATTATTAATATTAATATTATATAAAGCTAGATTGTTTTTTGACACAACATGGATTCATAAGTTTACTCATAAATATTTTATATTTTATAAATAACCTATAAACTCGTAACTCGTAATGAGATGACATATTTTTATTATATATACGAAACTGCATTAATTATTTTGAAAAATAAAAATGTATATTAGTTATTTATTATTATTTATGAAATATTTTTTTCATGGTTGGGATTGTAAGAAAATATCAATATTAATCCATTATTAGATCTATAAAGAAATTAGGTAAATGTGTTATGTGTCATACACAATTGATTAAAAACAAATAAGAAATTACTTGTTGCTAACCTACTATAGTAGGTAAAAGATATAGGTGTATTAATACACTAGGTGTATTATAGAACTACCCTAAAATATATACATGGCTCATTTGGTAGGGGATATAAGACAAGTGAGTATTAGCTAATAGCTATCATGAGATATTTTAAAATGTCTAGACATTATAAGATAATAAGTTATTTATTTGGTAGGGAGTATAAGGCGATATGATTATTTCTTATCGGGTGTTTGGTGGCCTATACCAAATCCCTATTAGACCAAGATAAAGTAGTATTTTACTTATGTACCCTTTTAACGCTTTTCATCTCCTTCTCTCCCATACCTACCTTGAAAAAATTGGATTTCAATCTACAATTTTGGATTTGTGGGAAGACTATAAATATTGAAGCTTTGCTAGGTAAAAGATTTTATTTATGTATTTTAACACCACAATCATTGCATGCCCTTCAACTACCTGATTGTTATTCACTTTGTCACAAATTCAGATTCTACATGTTAACAGACATAAACTTCAACTTTTCTTTTGAGAAATCAAGAATTAAAGCTTTTGAAGCACCAACAATTGCTTCATCTTCTCACTGCAGTAAACTCTCCTAAATCGCTCTTAGATCTGATGGAAATCCAAGGGAACCTGAAGAATCTGCATAAGCCCTGAAATGCTCAAAATCAGCGGGTAGGGGGGGGGGGGGGTTTAGGATTTTTTTGTTTGTGTTTGGCAGGTGAAATCTGGAGAGAATGATGACGAGGGTAGTTTGGGGAAAACTAATTAGCTATCTTGGATACTGTACACACTAGATATACTATTGGACCATTTCGGCAAGATAAGTAAAATGGGTTTATCATGCCTTTCTAGCGCCCCCCTAAGATTTACTAGTATATGATGTATGTGCTACCAAATGATTGATTAGGGGGTATAAGGAATTTAATCAACTCTTATACCCCCTACCAAATGAGCCATAAGGGTAGGTTTGGTTGCTGGGTTGGGATGTGTCATGTTGGGTGGATTGGGCTTGTATTATGGTGGTTGGGCTGAGGTGTACTCCTATTAAGTCGTTTGGTTGACTTAATTGCTGAATTTGGTTTACAGTGGACATAATATTATAAGTTGTCTGGTTACCTAAGATTCGGGTGGTATTTGTATATTACCATCTAATTTTTACAATCATTACAATTTGAAAACGCTGCTGCAACCTTTGAGCTTCCCCATGAAATCTTTGGAACCTTTTTCCGCATGAATTTTAACGGTTCCACCCAAAAGAGTCTCTCCATCGCTCCCATTCCCTTTATGCAGTTACATAATTGACGCAGGCCCAATACGCAGCCGCCCCATTCTGTCCTCATTTTGCTGTAGCTGACCGCCATAACAATTTCCTGTGGCTAACTGCCATAACCCTTTGCACGATATATTTCCCGTGAAAACTAGCATTTGATTGCAATACAATGTTCAACGCTAACCCGCAACTTGCCTGTCCTCCGATTTGGGGAGTTGAGTATTAGGTGTTTATACCAACATGCTCTTGTTCGTTTGTTTCATGAATAGTAGATAATTTAAGGTTGTGATATCGTTACTATTTATTTTAATTGTATGTTATCTTCTTTTTCGCGTTTGATATAGCTTGTACTGTGGTATCCATACTATATTCTTTTTATTCCTTGCTTGCTCGTGAATGGAAATATAATGGGCCGTAATCTTAAATAGAGGATTGCGTTCCACTGTAGTTGTAAGGGTTCTTTAGGGCTTTACGCAGATCTGGATTTTTTGGTAATTTTTTTTACAAAAATAAGCAAAAGCCTATATGTAAAAAACTATGGTAATGGATTACAATTCAAAGAATCGTTGAGCACCACACATACATTACTTTCTCATGCAACTGTTTATTTGTTGTGGCATACTTGAATGGTCAATCCCTGTTGCCGGAACTGATATATCAATTCCGAAGGGCACCCTACTGAGCTTGCTTGTTTAGTTTACTCTATGTTAGTGCAAAAAAACCTTATCCGTTTGGTGGCTCGTGCTTTCATCGATAAGCTCTTAAGTTGTGTAGTTTCAGATAAATTCTTTTTGTTCATGTTTATCTCACACCCCGATTGAAATAAGGATGGTTTTTTGGGAAGTCGTGGAACTAAGAAATAGAGGTTTTACGTTATGCTAATTTCGATCCACTGCATTTATTGACTCCAACATTAATCACTTTATCTGAATTGCTATTTCAGTTACGTCTTATTGAGACATTTTATGGCAAATGGTTCTAACAAGAAACCAGTTGTTGCGACTGCGTATGACAACGTACTTAACAGGCGAGAAGGAAAAGCTATTATTCCTAAACCTTGTAGACCCAGCACTAAGAACCAATGTTGACGACTCCAACACGTGGAGCCGTTGTATTTCCTGCCTTGCCCCTTTGATGTCTGACTATTTCGAAGACCCAATATTGACGCCACTATTCATCAAAAGACATGTATTTGGTGTGGCGGTGATGTATAGAATCTTCAAGCAATTCACATTCAACACTCCCGGGTTGCGCTACAATGTTAGGGACAACAAGTTTTGGGTATACCAGAAATACTGGTCTCACAACCCAGAGGTAACTTCAGTTTGCGTGGAATTAGCGTGTGCCTGAAAAAATGAGTATGATAAACTTTCATTGATCCAATCCATGTCAAACCCTATTTGTGCTATTTGAATGTTGCCAGGAATGTGACCTCGAGCACTACTTCCGTCTATACGATTTCGAATATTATGAAGAGTGCGGAATCATATTCGACTTACACGCAGCCAGTGACATAATATTCGAGGACATCTACAAATGTCATTTGACCAATTCTGGTTTAACCATGTTTCTATGCTTAAATGATGCTGCTGTTTTTGTAGAACTGAAGTAATCTCTTGACTTTTGTCGTTTTAGCCTCAAGTCATTCTTCAATTTACTCAATGTTATCTGTGAGACGGTGTTCAATATCAATATGTGTTTAGAGAGTGACGCTTGGTGTTCAACGGCCCATTTATTTTGTCATGTTTAAATCTTCGGCTCCAATTTTATTAACCCTGCAGGCATCAACAAAATGGCATCGTCGACAAACGCTTTTCCAAAAAAATAGATTGCATCCGTTTTTGCTTCTTCCGTTTCGCCGTTCAACCTCCAATGCAATTTTAGATAATACAAAAATGGTCGAGTCTAATGTTGGTTATTCTACAATCATACGGGGTGATTTAGTGATACTCCATTCATGTTTCTTATCAAAAAAAACTGCATGCCAGATCCACTAGGCAGTTACTGGGAAATGTCTTTTGACCCCTATTTTGGCTTATACATTAACATCTATTTCTTTTTTCGATAATCTCTTCCAGATACTCTTCCGCCAACCACAGTTAATTCTGTGAGGTTTCAGTTGGTCAAGTTTGACTTTAGAAAATGTCCCACCTTTGGTGCATTTATATTCGCTCCTGTTTGACGAAGCACGGGGAAAGCTACTCTAGAGCCCATAACACAAACCCCCAACCCCACCCCCAATAACCCAACTCCCCCTCCTCGCCCCCTTCCGAACCAACCTCTGCCCCCCTCCACCTAATACCCCCCTCCCCCTGTCCCAACATCCCCTATCGCAAATCAAGATAAGTCTTCGACCAACTGAACATCTATATAAACTCTGCAGCACGTATCGAATGGGAACACGTAAGAAACGGGCTGAAATGCACTCCTTCCCACAGTACATTATTCTCTCACCCCAGACCCACTAATTGCTCTCTTGGCCATCTAAGAATGAGTTCATACTCAGGTCTCTCTTCTCCGACTAGAATTGGTCAACAAATCGTTTCTACCAAGTTCTACGACTCCCAGATCACTGACACGATTTTATCTTGCTCGGATGTGTTATCATTCCGAAGCGGGAGCGACTGGTTCAACTTGCTCCGTCTTGGTACCAAAACATGGCCCACTCTTGTGCATGAATTTTTAAATACGCTCAACCTTCTCAATGTCGATGATAGGTGGGTGGACGATTTCTCTATAGAATTCTCGGTGCTTGGGATTCGTTACAATATACCTATCGCCGAGCTCAAAGAAATATACAGCATTAGAAGGGTTGAATGTCGTACCGAGTACGCTGAGTTTGACGCAAAAGCCTTCTGGCGTAGAATCGCTGTGGTCGAGGACTACAACTACACCAATTCGCCAGCCAACCAAATACGGAATCCCACCCTCCGTTATCTCCACTACGTAATCGCTAATATAATTTTTGGACGACATAGGGGTGTACACCGAGTAGTTCCATTGGATTTGCTTGCACTATGATGTCTTACCGTTGGGAACAAAGCCAACATGTTGTATTTTATGTTTAAGTACCTCGAGGATATTGGTAGGTACGGAGATCCTATTGTGATGGGTGGTTTGCTAACACCCATTTTTAAGTACCTTGGAGTCAATTTCGACCCTCACCAACCGCACCCGGGTAAGCAACTTTTGGATTTCAAAGAACTAATTGATCTCGGTATGCTTTCCTCACGGTTCTTAGGCGGTTGGTACCTACACTTTGCGGACCGGAGTTCGATTCGGGTACCATGCGGCCACAACAGGGTTAGCCTAGCCGTAGAGTCGAATTGGCATATGGAGGATGAAGAGTGACGTTTCAGTCTAATCGTGTTTGACATCGTATTAGTAGGGCCAAGTTAAATTTTCAAAATTAACCATGGACTTTTTGTTCATTGTGCGAGGTTTCATTGTATTTGTTTGGCAGCATTAGTATTTTGGTTAGGATGCAGTTCTAAACCTGTTAGGATCTTGGTCACCCAAAAATTTGGTCCTTGTCTCGACTGCATGAGTTTCTTATATTGTTTTGTGTTTTTCTCCTGCGCATGATCGTAGCATTTTCTGTGTTTTACATGGCTTTAGTTTTGTGGTCGTGGTTACAATTTTTAATGACTACAGGTTGACCTATTAATATTTCGCATGGTTATATTAATTTAGGCATGTCAAAATTGATCTGACCCGCCCCGATCTGCTCCGATCTTCATTCCCAATGTGCACGCTTGATACTATCGAAATGAGAGCTTGCTATTCTAGGCTTAACACATGTCGAACCCCGATCTCATTAGACTGAAACTAAGACCATTGAACCTATCTCTTCTCCGAGGCCTTTGGGGTAGGGCAAAATCCGACCCAATGGAGAACGGGGTAGGGCATGCCCCGCCCCATCCGTGGGTCGGGTCATGTCCGCCCCGCCCTACCCCGCCCCCTATATATATAATTTTTTAAAATATATTTTATGTAATATTATATAGATATATATATATATATGTATTTATAATATAAATTTTTAGGGAAAATTGGTAAAAATATCCCGTAAATTTGCCCTAATTAAGAAAATATCCTTTATGTTTGGCACTTAATGAAAATGCCCTCTAACTTTCAAAATATTGGTAAAAATGCCCCGCCACAGGCTACAGCCAGTTACCCATCCGGTGACGGGCTTATGTGGCATTTTTTATCTGATGTGTCTTTTAATATTTTGTTTTTACTGCTGATTTGGCTTAATTTGTTGATGAAGGTGGTGTGTCTTTTAACCCAGAACTGTAGTTCATCCCCATCCCCTCCCCCTTCCCCTCCCCTGTCTATCCCTTTTAACCCACGCCGCTGCTCCACCTCGGCAGCACGTCGGCGACGCCGTAGACGGCGGAGAAACCGGAATTAGATCCTTGAATTTTGTGTATATGTGTGTATAAATATATATATGTATGTATCTATATATTGGGAATGAAGAAGAAGAAGAAGAAGGAGGGGTTACAGGTTTGGGGCTGGGTGTTGGGGGGGAGGGGGGGGGCGGGTTCGGGAGCACTCCACCACGGCAGCACGTCGGCGACACCGTAGACGACGGAGAAACCAGAATTAGATCCTTGAATTTTGTGTATATGTGTGTATAAATATATATATGTATGTATCTATATATTGGGAATGAAGAAGAAGAAGAAGAAGGAGGGGTTACAGGTTTGGGGCTGGGTGTTGGGGGGGAGAGGGGGGGGGGGGGGCGGGTTCGGGAGCACTCCACCACGACAATACGTCGGCGGACACCGTAGACGGCGGAGAAACCGGAATTAGATCCTTGAATTTGTGTATATGTGTGTATAAATATATATATATGTATGTATCCATATATTGGGAATGAAGAAGAAGAAGAAGAAGAAGAAGAAGAAGAAGAAGAAGAAGGAGGGGTTACAGGTTTGGGGCTGGGTATTGGGGGGGAGGGGGGGGGGGGCGGGTTCGGGAGCAGGTGGGGGTGGGGGTGGGGGTGGTTCTGGGGTGGGGGCTGGGAATAATATAACCTTTTTTATAATAATATTATATATTTTTATATTAATATATTTATTTATAAATATCAATACTAAATATTTTCGAATTTTCTGTCTATTTTATAATGTAGATTATAACTTAAAATAATATACTAAGAACACATAAGAAAAAAAATCGCCACATCACTCTTTAACCGCCACATCAGCCTTTGACCGGTTGACTTACTTGCTATAGCCGGTGGCGGGGCATTTTTACCAATATTTTGAAAGTTAGAGGGCATTTTCATTAAGTGCCAAACATAAAGGATATTTTCTTAATTAGGGCAAACTTACGGGATATTTTTACCAATTTTCCCAAATTTTTATATATAATATGTTATATATATGTCATCCTAATATATTAAATTATGATTAGAGTAAATTTAAATCATTAAATTCCATTTTTTCAATAATTAAATTAAAAAACATAAAAATAAAGCTAATGCAAACCTAAAAATTAAAATCCTATTGGCTTCAATAAATAAAAAGCAAGTTTTTAAACAAAACAAAAAAATTAGATTTTTTTTAAAAAAATAAAAAATAAAAAAAGATGAAGGCGGGGCGGGGCAGATCACGGTGCGGAGATTTTGCCCCGTGGAGGGGCGCGGGGAGGGGCTGGTCAGAAAATACAGAAACCCGCCCCGATCCGCCCCATTGACATACCTACATTAATTACTCTATACACGACGGAGTCTAACGAAAAAAAATATTATATTAGACATGGTACCATATATGGGCAGATCTTATTCATACGATCACTAACATCGGGTAATAGTAGGTGTATCTGACTCTTGTTCAAATTAAGCTATCATCGCTCTATTTTGTTTGGATGGATTATTATCGTCGGAACCCGCCTTGGGCTGTCAAACCATGACCATACACCGGTTTTATTTGTAACATCGTCAGACCAGAGAATGAGTCCTCTTCGTACGTAATAATTAATATTCAAGGTGTTGGATATTTCAAAAGCCACGGTCGCACACACAACGAACAACCCCTTCCTAAGTGGAAAGAACGTTTAAGCTTACTATCTCGCCAACTTTTTAATTATAATAAGGTACACTTTTAAATATTTGAAGAAAGGGTCACGTTCAACTAATGTTAAACTATCATGTTGGTTAGTTTGTACTAGATGGTTCTAGTTAGCAGACTACCTTCATTTAAGTATTTACCACCAACCATCTTTAATGGGGTTATACCTCCCAACCATAAACAAGTGCAACTTGCAACAAGCATTTACTGGCTAGTAATTTCATTTAACCCTCTAACATCCAACTTAGTTTCCCACAGACAGAAATATCGTCCTCAAGTCCAGCTCTATGGGGAGCTATGTCGCAATCGAGGGTCTTCTACACGAGCGAGTGGACTAAGGAGGTAGATCGTTCATTCCAGTGTCGTCTGGTTTTAGCTACTATTACCGGGCCGCGCTGCCACAACGGGCCTAGCGAGAATGGTATAACCATTGCAATGAGCTGGACCAACAAACAAATGGGAACCAACTTTACGTACAAGACGTGTCTAGATCGTTACCACAAGCTTCGTAAGCGTTACAAAACTTTCATGTGGATTAAGTCAGTTGAGAATGTCATTTACAATGGGGTTGACAAAACAGTCACATGCTCGATGGAAACGTGGGACTACATCTGTCGGGTACGTATAAACATGTTATGTTACGACTCATTTGTCCAAGTATAAAAAAAAATTGATCCGACTGCCAAATATTATAACCCCAATGCAACATGAACTACGGGTATAGGGAACAAAATGGGTATGTGTCAAAATTTCATCGGAAATTTACATTTTTTTCCTTATGGGCTTTGTCAATTATGAACGTGTTCTTTCATCATTTTATGTTAACACATAATGTAATGTTGGTAATGCATGTCTTTTTTAACATTTTGTAAATTTTTAATACATGTTATATATTTTCTTCATGTAACTTGGGAGGAGCCTCTTGGTCGTGCATATATGAATCAGGGCGAAGAGGACATTGTATCACTAGAGCTCATTTTCGAGGATTTCGCCGATCTACGGGTGAATGATCTAGAACTAACGGATCTATCGGGTGATTTCGGCACTGTTGCTGATCATTGTCAGGCAGTGCAGCCCAACGAGATAGTGAATGAGGGGGCACAAACCGCAAATTGTTTCGCTAACGAGATTGCTTGGTACCCGAGCGACAATGATAGTGTGTCGTGTGGTCGTGTTCGTAGCAGCGACACTAGGTTTTCATCAAACATGGTCAATAGTGCCACATATGGCCTGGGACTGTGGGGTTCGTCTAGCCAGCCGCCATCAGAACCATTAGGTTCCGACAGCTCATCCTAGGCCTCGTGTAGTCCCTTCAAAAAGAGTTAGACGTCTCGTGACTTCGGACTTGCCAGACACAAAAACAACTAGTTTGTTATCTAGCGCGAATATATATGGTTTGGTTAGCAGGTTACTGTTCATGTTTGACATCGTGTAAGTTAGTGAAACGTTACATTTTCCAATTGCAATTACATATCACTACTTGCAACCTCATTATAATATCTTAATCGCATATATCTTTATACATTTGTACGTTTACGATCATCTATAACTTGCTGAATTTATTTTTTCCCCGTAAACATACAACATCCTTTAGGTTTCAGTCCCAACGGATCTTTCCTGGAGTCTACTCGAATCCTTATCCGCCTCAATTTTCCGTGCCTCTCATGAAAACAGGATGATAAGATTAAAAACTGGATGGAAGGGTAATTCATGAATACACAAAAAATTATGGTTGTGGAATACACATACAAATAAACAGGTGTACAATGGACACCCTATATGTTCATTTCCAATGATTTTGTCTCTTACGAATGTGATTATTGAAATGTCTATTTAGTGAAGAAATTTTTACTCCTTTATCAGCTGGTCATGTAGAAAGCATGCGTAAATAAAGTTCCACCAATACTGCCCACATGCACAAGATTCCTAATAGGATGTGGTCCTTAAACACCGCATGTACCCCCAAAAGGCTCATGCATACGTTGTTCATGTATTGGCAAGTCACGGGAACCCAGCTGGGATAGAATATTTATTGTCCTAATGCCTAGCTCTGCAACCTAATTCCTAAAGGTGTAACCCCCTTACCTCCCATCCCCCAATCCGACCCCTCCCCCCCCACCCAACCACGCACACTCCCCACATCCCCACATTTGACCCACCATGGCCGACTTATAAATCGTAGGCCTCTTTGGACCTAAAGGTTAACATAACTCTAATTCCTATCTCACATCATTTTGCATTATACTCCCACAAGAATCAATGGCCAACAATCCAAGCCCGCCCACTTTTGCACAAGAAACGGTTTTCTATACTGATGAATGGACTCAAGTCGTGGACAAGCGATTCATCGAGTTGTTTCGTGTGGAGAAGGAGCGTGGTATGTTCAATCCCAGCCAAAAAAATACTGTGACCATCCGCCAAATTATGCGTGCCTTAAACGCGGAAACAACACAGATTTCGACTTCGAATTCTGTTCTGATAGGGTGAAGAAGCTTCAGAAAAGGTACAAGACCTTCTACTACATTACTAAGTACCGTGGCGTGACATTCGACTTGGAAACACAGAAGATCGAGTGTGATGAATCCCTTTAGACATAAATCTATAAGGTATGTTGAACAACAACTAATTTTTGGCACTGTATGACATATTTCCACCATCCCGGTACAATGTACAGGTTTAGATGAAAGGTTTAGGGCATCAAGTCGGCTCACTTTAATATTTATTTGTCTATACCCCATGCTTTCATCTTTCGAATATGCGAAATATAGAATCGTCGACTTGTTATGGCTTACGCAACGCAAGGAGAAGCGGAGTACGAAAATTTATGCTGCATTTTCAAACAAGAAGATGATTTTGTGTGGCATAGGCTCGAGGATATCATCCAAATATCGAGTGATTTTTCGGATATGAGCTTCCCAAATGGTGTAACTTACCCAAGTGAGATTTACAAGGCTTTGTCCGGCTCTTTGTTTTGGCATTACGTGGTAGGAAATGGCTTTGGAAGCTCGTCTGGTTATCCTTCGGGTTGTGCACCATCATCCACGTCTGCTGTTTCCACTGTTGCCAACTATGGGATCGAGGTTGAGTCAGAATGTTGCAACTCTGAATGTGCTGCTGTGAAGGAACAGGAACCAGGGGTATTATCCTTACATCAAACAACAACCGGCCGGGCAACGAGTAGGCCGTAAGCTCAAGCAAGTTGTGTTGTTGTTTAGGATTATCCTATATATTAGTAAGCTACATTTGCTATGAGTGGTTTAGTTTTATCTTCATTGGGTTAGTCTTGTCCTATTTTAGGTAGGTGTCATTTTCTAAGTGCAAGTGTCTTTTGTATTGACCGAGTTATGGGTCATTTAATGTTTAAGTAGTATGTCTTTTAATTATCTTCATGTAATAGCGCTAACAAGTACTGATCCTAGGTCTCTCTAATTGAATTTCGGTTTGATTCGCCAACGGACACAACACTTCTTCCTAAGTTGCTAACATGAATTTCAATTCAGTATACCTTCTAACTAAGCGCATAACATCTATACCATATATCGCTTGCATGCAGAATTCGAAGACCGAACCTACAAATAATAAGCATGATGTGGTAATTAATGAGAGATGCACCTAAGTGAACAATTGCAAGACTGAGGTTGATAAGACGGCTCACATTGGTTGCTCAATTTGTGTCAAGAAAATAACAGCAAATATTTTATAAAGGGAACACCCAATGCTAACAGACTCCCTTCTGTGGTCCAAGAAACATCGGAAGCTGCACCTGAGCAACATAAGACTACGGCTCGCTTATAGACAAAAATCCTAAACATACCTATGGGTAACTCTATAAAAATTTCCCTTTCATAATAACTAAGCTCGGCCTCGGATGCATTCATGGTGCTCTCTCAGTAAGAGTTGCACTGAACCAAAAAACAGAAAATAAATACATGGAATGATTCAATAAAGTCGAACAACGGATATATAGCATACATAAACAGATCGCTATTAATTCACAAAAAATTGTACTACTGATCACAGGCAGTTCAAAAACAACCCATACTTGGTCAGTTTAGTTATATGGATGCCAACGACCAAGGTCTATATACGTAATAGGCATTTAATATACCAATTTCCACTTCAAAAACAACATCCTGACCACTGCAAAAACCTTTTTCGATCAGAGCTTACCGTCAAGCTTCATGCGGGCCCATTCTTCCTTGGCATCGTCCGGGAGCCCCGAGAATATCTCCAGATCTTCAATATTCTGACCAAGTAGCCTCGTCACTCGAAGCTTCTCCTGCAGGTTCATACCCCCAATGCAGTCAACGAAAGTAAATATTTGCTTCCTTGCCTTGCCAAGATCCACCTTGTAACCGATGCGCTCAGCAATGTCAGCAAGCCTTTGGGATGCATCAGCTCAGAATTTTGTTACACTCTCAGACACTGCATCAGATGGAGCGGACGCCTTCCTCTTACGTCCAACAGTCTTCTTGATACCGTCATAGGTGTTCTCAGGCTGGTCAAGCGGTAGTGGCGGGTAGTTTTCATCGGTGCAGCCATCGAAGTTACTAGTAAAAACAGACAGAGATGTCTCGTTCGCCGGACTTTCGGATGGAACTGTCTCGGTCGGAGTTGATGATGCATCACCAATGTCCTCGGCTCCAACACTATTCGCATAATCCTTGCCGAATATCTCACACCAATCCGCATAATATGGCCATGATTTATGGCGCATCAAACAAGCGTTCGGATCAACCTCCGAAGTAAAATTATAACACAAATGATAGAAGATTAGTCGAGCACGACTTGTATCTTTTTACACAAAGTGTAGCCGCCAGTACAAAATGATTCACATGCCAAACAAGTTATTAAGGTTAAGTTCGAATACCTTCAAGTGCGCTTCCCAGGCTTTGTCGGTTGCTTCGATCATTATGGTTTTAGGATCTAGGCCTGTACCAGTTTTTGATATCACGGTAAAGAGACTCCCATAGTTCTTCTTCCAAGTGTGGACACGAGAATTTATGTGTGGGAGAGCCATCTGGTCCGTCTTTGGAAAGGTCTTCAGCATGATTCCTTCTAACACCTGCAAATAGCCGGGCCTAAACCCATTACCCGATTTTTGACCCCCAGCAATAATTTCTTTCATCCCAGCAATCAGTGCGTCTTCCTCCTTGGTACTCCAGCCCCGGCGACCCTTATCTGCACGAGGACGTACGGGACATTGAAACCCACTTAAATTGCCCACCATTGAAATCCTGTAATTCAAACATGTAAATGTGGAGGTAACTATGAGACCACACAACAATACGCTCGTAATAAAAGTATTGTAATTTATAATAAGAAGCCCATGACTGACCGATATATGTATATCTAATATTTTAATTTTTATAATCATGAAGTGTTGGTAACAAAACAGAAATAGGTAAATTATAGTCACCGTCTAGTATGCACAAAAAGTATTAGGTCAGACGCCTGTTCGTGTCACAAATGACGCCTAAAATGATGAAATATAGTATGGCATGCGTCAGATTACTTATACACCAGATTTGCGTTCAATTTCAGAACCCGAAACAGTGAGAGAACCCTCCATCTTATACATGTTTGTATTTTTTAAAGTGATATCTTTGAAACCTGTGCTCAAATCCTGGTAGATATTTGCTGCACAAAAACCAAATCTGCTTAGCAAAAGAGAATTAAACCAAACTCAGACAAAACAACAAAAATACCACAGACCACCTGAAAATATGTCATTGTATCCACTAGTTTATAAATTTAAAATTACCGAACAGTAGGTAGTGGACTCGCAACCGAGATACAACACGGGTTAGAAACTAAATAGAACACCTGTTAGCAACTCAAGAGTCACCCTTACTAGGCAAAACAACATAAACTTGAAAGGTATAAGCTAAAACATAGAATCACAGTAGTCTGGCAATACAAATGCAAACATCACATTATGCTATGAACAAGCTGTAGCAAAGCCATAGAAATGGTGCCTTAGCTTGTAGTAGTAGCAAAATACCATCTGATAGTTTACTAAAGTTAGCGTATTTAAAGGAGCTACGCCTTCAGAAGGAACAATTTACAATATACTAAATAACAAAACACCTAGACACGGATGACTAGTACAACAAAATGATGGAGAAAATAGTCAAATTCCCTGCCACTCTGTGAATATTCGATTCGCAAGCTCATCGCGATATTGGTTCCACTCCTAGGAAGACTCAATCGTGTCTATAAATTCCAGCGCTTCAGAATCATCGTGCTATAAATTAGGGTTTAGGGTTTATCATGTTCTCGAGCAAAGGGTCGTTTGGCATAACAGTGCGTATAAAGTTATGTGACAATGTGAATGCCATGATAAACCTATTTTGGATCTACATAGAGAAAAAGGTTGGAGATCGTAGCATTGCCCATCTTTTTTTCAGGAGCCCGAAGGAGCGCTCAATAACGTTTCTAGCCCTAGAGTGGTGCATGTTATAGAATTCTTGATAATTATAGGGTCTAGAAGGGCTAGTGGACCAGACGTCGAGGTGATATCGAGCCGACTTGTATGGAGTAAGAAAGCCCTCGCAGTTCATGTAACCATTATCACACAGGTAGAAGTTTCCTGGAAAAAACATTGAGCAACTATTAAGGCAGATCCGTATGGAGTGATTAGATAGGGTAATTTCGTCCCTAGAAGAGACAAGATAATTTAGCATCTTCCGAATTTTCTCACGGCTAGACCCAAAATATATGCAGAATTGTGTAAGTCAGTACTGTAGGAAATATGGTTGGGAAATATTATGGATTCTGAGAATGATGTTAATATGGTATCGTAATCAAAACAGTCTAACTATATTAACGACACTAATGATTACCTTGAGGTACCTTCAAGCCATTTGGTCGACAAACGGCGTCCCGCAGGATCCGAGCATCAACAGCCGAACCCTCCCACCCCGTCAGGACATTTATGAACTTCATATTCATATCGCATGCCGCCATTATGTTAACCTACACGGTGCTTTTTCGGGTCCTATATCTGGGCTTTTCGATCTCAACCGTGGTGACTTCAACATATGTGCATACTACGCTTAAAGTCAAACCTAACACACCATAATTTGGTGTGGTGCGCCACAACGGTCAAGAAAAGAGCGACCTTCTCCCGCACGCTAACATATTTACTGTCAGTTAAACCCCCCGCATGGTGTAAAAAAAAGCATAGCCTAAAGAAAAGGTCACAATTTATCCTTAGTTTCGCGAAGCAATCTGCCTCCCTACTACTAACCAACGAGTTTAGGTACAACATGCGTGTCGGGGTCATAGCCACCATTGTGTATCTAATTAGCTTTTCCGAACAAGCACGGGTGCGGGAGGAAGAAGACCCTCGCACAGATTGAAGGAATTGCAGCAAGAAAACAATCTGAAGTATTATTTCCTTGAGAACAACTACAACTTCGAAAGATCATCGCCTTAGTCGAGCCATAGCTAAAAATTATTTGTTTCATTGTCAGCAGTAGGTAATCAAATTATGAAAAAAGGGATGGAAATTAAAGAAAATTCCCTAAACTGAATTTAGGCATCACATTGAGTGCATGAAGACGTTCATACAAACTAAATTAATGAAACTCAAAACCACTACGTCGGCCATTGAAAACTGCAACATGATAGGCAATTACGCAATAATTTATGATTCAGATCAAGGGATGACTAGGTATACGCAAGGAAGTTTGAGATATCACACCCACAATGCAATGTAATCACTACTTAAAATAATAGATGCAAACCAGGACCTGGAGATAGGTTTTCGAAAAGCTAGTTATAGCATAAGTAGGCACCAATTGGCCTATGAAGAAATCACTAGGGGTAGGGAGGGAACAATGTTCATGGCATAACAACTTAGTCATGAAATGGTAATGATGGTTTAAATACAATGAAAACTGACACCCGGTGATTCGTCCCAAGGAAAAACACAATTATGTTTGCTTGTGAATTTTCGAACCTACTTTTCCAGACCAAAGTATAATGTGGAGCTAGGACTTTCTTTCAGTTTTGGGAGTAGGTAAACCTAACAGTATTAAAACACTCATACGGAAGAAGACGATATACGTGTTAAATAGACAAACAAGCGCAAACATGGCACAATAACGATTTATGGGTTTATGTGCTAAACAAAGTAGATGAATTCCCTTCACAAAGAAAATACACTATTCAGACCATAATCAAAAGATAGTTCCAAAAAATTTCAAAAAATTGCAATTTTCTCCCCAATGAATATCTGTATTAATGGGTCGAGTATGTAAACTGAAACTCAAAGTGTAGGTGACATCGCAGCTAAGGCAGTGCCTGAAAAGGGGAGGTTATATTACCTTTGAATGTGTACGATGCGTACACCGCTGAATACCCCATAGAAAGTGAGTGCAGCCGAAGGACAGCAGGCATTCCAAAAAAGACAGGTAGAAAACAAATTAGACATACATTAGAAAATGAATAGTAGAACAAAATCGGACTTGAGATTAAGGGAAAAGAGGGCAACAACATGGATGAATGACCAACGAAGGTACTAAAGTCACTTTGTTTGACGAGGAAAGAAGAGTTGTATGTGCTAACCTTTTAGATCGGTTCAAGGACTAGCGCAGAAACTGGGATGGCCTTACGGGTCACCTGGTAGCCAAAGCTGCTCGCGATACTGAACTCTAGTTTGTGAAAGTTGAAATGATGTAGATATTTTTTTCCCGATCAAAGGGTATTTTCGTTATTTCGCAAAGGTTAATCATAGTAGGCCATGGTAATAGGGTTTAGGAATGATAACAAAACCGAACCACATACATGGGTTGGCATAGCACAGGTCAATGGGTTAAGGGCAACGGACCCAAGGGTTACACAAAATCATATTTAAATCAACCAAACAAGTTAATCATTTGGTTAAGCAATAAATCATCCCATATCACAGCAACCAAACCTACCCTAGGTAAAAATTTATCAGAAGAATCAAAGTAGATTTAGATTTAAAATATATATATATATATATATATATATATATATATATACATATATTTAATTTTGAATTTTTTGATTGTACACATGCAAACTACCCTTTCTTAATTTATTTTTACAAAAATAATTTTTTTTCTAAACCAAATTAGTTTATCGATTGTTGTTACGGTTACAATCGAAATCAAGAAGACCCGTGATAGAATCTAGCTCAATAAACAAAGTACCAAAACATGCAGTACGAAGTACAACCTTAACAACATCTTCTAGCTCAATAAACAAAGTACCAAAACATGCAGTACGAAGTACAACCTTAACAAGAATATGTGTAATACGGGCCTCATCCCAATACCTAAGCCCACCGAAGTTGAGATCAATAAAGAATGGGAACGGACCAAGATACTAACCCACATCACCAAAGGCTGCCTAGCTGGATGACAGATTTTATCGTCGGAAATGAAGTGGATACCATGGAGTGAACACAAGATGTTAGTGGGGAAAAGGGTAATTGCTAGCCTGTGATGTTGGTCTTTTTAGCAGTGTCTCTCAGAGTTAGTTACGGGGATGTCAAAGTGGTGCCAAAACAGAGTAGAAATGATTATATATAGAATTAAGGGTCGAGATAGATAGCAGCTTGACATTGTAATCCCTTCGTCCCGAATGAACTTGCACACTTCCCGGTTTCATCCGTCCCAAGCAAACTTGCACACTTCTTAATAAGGAACGATAACTCACACTTTCTACCCATACATAACACTCTATTTACTGAAATGCCATTACTAAATCACCCATTTCCTACTTATCAAAATCCACTAATTATAAACCCACTAATTAACCTAACCACTAATTAACCCAACTCATTCACACACCAACCCAACCCATTTCCCAATTCTGATTTACAATCAGTTGGATCATCTTTGATCCACTTCTCTCATCCCCCCAAACTCTAATTCACTCTCATCTTCTACACCTTTCTTGGCCCCAAACCCTAGCCGCTGAACAAATCCCTCTCATCTTCCACATCCTTCTCACTCTCCCCTCAAAGATCCTTCATCTGACTCTAAAAAACACACTGTTTCGAGATCTTAGATCCCAACTTCCATGGAAGATTCAGTTCCTGTTGGGGTATAATATTCGTATTCAAAGGATTCTTTCGTCCTCGAGACACCTCATCTGATGGATCTTCCTCATTTTCAAAGGAGAAGGAACCAGATTCCAATCTCGATCTGTGTTCCGCCTCACAACCTAGCGAAGGTCTCGGGCCTGTCGCGGTTGATCTAGCAGCTCTTATTCCTGTTATGGTGAGTGGCTAGATACGAAGGAGAAGCAGAATCACTTCATGCAGCAATTGACGCTTTGGTTTTTTATTTTTCTGAAGGTTAATATGCTTTTACTAGATCTTAGATTTGTGCATGTTTTTTTAGGGTTTCTGGATCTATTGCTATATTTGTTGTTAGAACTTAGTCATGTGCCTAATATTTGGGGCTTTGTAGATCTATTGTTTTTTTATGCTGTTACATTAAGATCCAGTTAGTGATTTATGGGGGATTTCTGGATCTGTTGCTCAGTCTGCTAGTTATTGTTCGATATGTGCATTTATTGTCACCAATGTGTTCTTATTGCTTGATCTGTGCTATTTGAATAGATTTTGGAGGCTTTCTGCATGTCGGTTTATTGTGTGGGCTTAAGTTCATTTGATTACAATATCTTGTGTTGGTGTTGCTGCTAGTTTTTAGATCAGTCCCTATGTTGTTTAAATTCTGTGATGTTGACTTTGCTGATAGTTCAAACATGTTTGTCCCTCTATATGTTGGTTTAAGATGTTGAATTAAGATGTTTAATGATGAATTAGATTATGTTGGCTTGAATATAAGTGTTTAAACTAAGTGATGTTTTTGTTGATAGTTTAAACAATTTGTCCCTCTATAAAGTCTCGAATGAACTTGCACACTTAAAGTGAAGTGTTTAAATTGTATGATGCTGGTTTTGCTGATAGTTTAAACATTTTGTACCTAGACATGATGGTTTAAGATGCTTAATTGAAACACTTGATGCTTCATCAGTTTCTGTTAGGTTGAGTTGAAGTATTTACACTGTGTGGCTTTGCTTTTGCTGCTAGTATAGACATTTGCTCCCTAAATTGTGTGGTGACAGTATGCATTGAACCCAATGATGAGTTTTTTTTCTGAGGGTTAGGGGTAGAAATGAAACACAAAAACTAATACATTACTTCACATTACTGATATACAAGATAGATATGATAGTGTTTACAGCCTAAGTAAAATGTCCACTATATTGTGTATATGTTGTAAACACTGTCTCAAAATGCAAACTTAACTCTTACTTGTCCCTAAACATATCCTAATTATGTCATCAACCCACCTATATCATATGTGTCAGTTGAATGTTCACGTGCAACTAAATGTTCTATCCATTCTCTTACTACCTCCTCATCCACTTCTAATGTGATCGGCAGATTTCCTTCCCTTTGTAATGCAGTTTTTCCAACGTGTGATAATTTGTAGCTATTGTGTCCCTTAAGTGTGCTTCATAACTTCAATCATGCATGTCTACAAACTTAGGAACACATTGTTAAGTTTACTTACCTCCAAGTCTTCAAAAGACTTCAGCACATTGTTCACTAATTGATCCACTGTGTTAGATGGGGTATCCACTTGTAATGATTGTATGACCCTAAAATATCCCAAATCAAGAACATTTGTGTCTGGTGAATTAGGTGGCTGACATATGAGTTGAATTTGAAACTCATCTGATGATGCAACAACTCTAAATTCTTGATCAAAATTTATGATATGTGTCTGAGCATTGTCTTGCTGAATTATGATATTTTTACTTGCATTTGCTGGCCACTTAGCTTTTATTGCTAGTATAATCAGCTTAAATGAAAGATGGAAAGATGGTAATGTCACTAATGGATTCTATAAGATTGATGAGTTGTTAGAATCAGTTTTGGAGGCTTACTAGATCAATAAGCTAAATGATGAGAATAAAATCTGATAGCTAAAACCTATACCTATTTCAAAATGCAATCCTTGATGACTTCTTTGGTTATTGATTCTATGGTTTTACTCACCAAAGTCCCTCTCACTCTATTTCTGTTGTTTCTTTGAGCCGGTGCTTGTGTTGTAAAGGGAAAAGTACTAATTTTTTCATCAAATAAAAGTTCACCTTGGCTTGAATATCTTGGTCTTGCAACAACACACATAAACATTACCTTCGGTATAAACATTACCTATATGGATCTTCTTCATCTTATAATTTGTATGCCCTCTCGGTGCACCTTTGTATGCAGATCATTTATGTGAATGACATTGTGCATGGATTCATACCTAATCTTACTTGTTTGGCTGTCCAAATGGAATGAACTGAGGTTGTACTTGAGCCTTTGCAGCTTGTTAGCTTCGGTTAAGGCAGGTTTTATGACATTGATGTGTGGTTTTATCACTCCAGATTTATCCCACCTGCCTACCTTGCTTTTGCTGACTTTTAATTCCTTGGAAAGCCTCCTTATATCAATGTTTAGTTTAGATCTTACAACTCCAACACCATCCTTTTTGGCTTTGAAACTGACTGGAACATTTGCTAACATTTGTTGTCTTGCAGCCTCCCATATGTATCGAATGGTTCGATGGCTAACTCCAAATGATGTAGCCGCTTCCTTGATCTTGCCGTGATGTACAACCTAATCTATGTTATTCTGAATAAAAAACTGAGTGATCATTAAGTGGTCTAATGGAGTCAAGTTCTGCCAACCTTTTTTGTTACAAACCATTGTAAATGTATTTTCAGAATTTTTGATGTGGTAGATTTAGTGCATTAAATGTGGTTAGGTCACATTCAATGCTGCTTTTATAGGGATTTTAGACCTTTTTATATTTAGATGGGAAAGTTCAATTTGTAATTTTTTTTTTTTTTAAGTTGTAAAACTGCATTAAGTTGTGTAATAAAAATGAGGGAAATTTTTCCCTATTTTTGAATTGGTGAATTTTCGAATTTTTCAGATTGTGTTCAAGTGAAATTTTAAAGTTGTTTAATTTTTTAATACGTGTTCCTGTTTGTGTTTTAGTTTTGCAGCTGAAATTTGAGGGAACAATTAACACACTAATCTCTCCCTTAGTAGCTTTGAAAAGTCAACATAAATCCAAAAAGCAATTTTTCTTAATATGTGTACTCACTTGCCAGTGCAAGTTCATTCGGAACGGAGGGAGTAATTATGATCTTTTCTGTATTCTCTGTATCTGAATTCCCACTTAATGGAATCATGCATTTCATTTTCTGCTTATCTGACTCTATTTTCTCTCTCGATTCCTCTACCCTTTCCCATTTCTCGGAGTTGGACACTAGCTACAATCAGTGTCAATATCATATCAATATGCAATGCTACGCTATTCGCGTGTCTCATAGAAAAACAACTTTAAAAGAAACAATCCCCTCCAAGAATATCCCGACAAGATGAGATAATAGAACCAAACTCCGTAACATTGTTGGACTTACAATTGATGGCATCGACCGCCAATACCTTGGAATCAAACTCCGTAACATCACAAGACTTACAATTTATGGTATCGACTGCCACCTTCCAATCAGATTCAATAATGATATGTTGATAACCAAAACTTTTCTTCCAACTCAAAGTTATTTTAATAGTCGTAACTTCACCTATTTGATGAGTGTCTCCACTTCCAAGAGGATAAATTGTGAAGTAATACACCAACTCCAAATAAATTTAAATGTGATGCAAAACTAGCATCCACATTATATTTGCAACTCCATTAAGGGATCTTAAGGATATGTATGTTCATGAATGGGCTAGAAGAGATTGGAAAAGGATCAATCTAATTCCAATAATTATATTAATTATTATTTTATTTTTAGTACACTTTAACCACTTTAAAATATAATTTGATGATTGAATGAATCGCCATTTTTTAAATCTTCATACATTTTAAAAGTGTAACGTAAATCAGTCAGGGCATCTCCAACAGTTTGCATCAGTGGAGAATGTGCACTACTTTAGTACAAAATTTAGACTTCTTCTCCAACAGCTTGCATTGGTTTTTGTACTAAAAATGAATATTCATTATAATCTATTACGTTCTCTTTATTTTTACTACTTTGTATTGTAGATCACAATATATATATATACACACATAATCATTTAATTTAAAATTTTAATATTAGTATTTTGGTTTATATGTTTGGAATTAATCAAATAAAGAACCATGTCAAATTGAATAAAATTTAATATTTTCATTTATATTTTTAACCGGTCTTTTAATTTTAACTACGTTTCCTGTAGTTAAATCATGCAGACAAAGAGGTCAGAGGAAGGATATCCACAAGGATTCAAGTTTGATAATGTGTGGCCCCTATTAAAAACTTTCATCTAAGCTTAAGAAATGATCGAAGAAAGTAATACCCAGGACCATGTTTCGCCTAATCTTTCATTGACATCATTTCCTATAATTTTAAGTGATAAAAATATCACGCCTTGTGGAGGTTCTTCATTGCAACGACTTGATGGGGTAAAAAATGCAAAATGGAAGAGGAAACAAGATGACGATGATGAGGCTTTTGTGAATTGATGAAAGAGGATAATCCCGCCCTTCGGGAAATATTATTGAGGGCAGAAGAAAATAAAAGATTGTGGTCTTGAGTTGCAAATAAAAAAAATTGAACAAATAATTTAAAAGAAAACAAAACTGTGAAATAAATTTGAGCACCATTGAAGATCTCGAACTACGTGCATACTTTCAAATGGAACAATAACGAATTTTGCAGATGAGGACACAAGAACAAGCAACAAAATAACATAGCAATCCATTTACTATTTTTGAAATATTTATCCGGGTGTTGGAGAGGGTTAGGAGGTGAATTGTTTGATTTTGGGAAAAACTAATTTATATTTTAGGTTTTATTTATATTTTTGTTTTATTATTTTTGTGTTTAATTATGTTGAATAATTTTATCTAGTTGTTGTAATTTTATATTTTATATCGTTAAATTTTTTATTTATAATGTTATGTGTAGTAATTTAAATTATATAATATTTTTTTTATTATTATTGTTAAAATTATACTATTTCTTTTTTGAATTATAATCTAAACTTAATTTTGATAAATGTAATTTTGATACAAATAGAATACAATACCTAATACTTTTTTTGAGAAATGAATGATTCATTCATTGACAGAATTATGCAGCCACCTTAGATTGTTTGCTACAATGCTAGAAACAGAAGAGGGCACTTCCTCTATCCAAAAACACTCCGACCCAACATCGGTTACAAAATGAAGTAAAACATGTGCTACTCTATTAGTCCCTCTCGGAGAATCGAAAGTGTGAACATGAAAGCTCGAAAAAGTTCCACTATATCATTGGATACCACTTTTGCAATTGAGTCCATATCTTTTGCGCATGCAATCCAGCAATCAACCCTGAATAATCACTATCAATGCTAAAGATGTAATACCATTGCCCGTTGCACTTCGAATGGCAAAAAGAAGGGCCAATCCTTCAAGAGCTACAATGTTTCCACAAGCTTTAGTACGTTTCGACCCGCCAACAGGACATCGCCTTTTGAGTCTCTAACCACAAAGTTGTACCCAACAGAGCCATATTTGAAACATGCCACATCATCATTCAACTTTCAAACTTCGGCAGGTGGCTTCTTCCGAATTTCTGACCGAATATCGTGAGCTTGAGTTTTCGAGACAAGAGGTGTACCATGATTCATTCAAATGTTATTTTTTGGGATGCTCAAACGATCTCCTCCCAGTCACAAACCTGACCTTCGAAATAGAACTTGTTACGTGCAGACCATATACACTATGTAAGAAAACCAACCATAATTATCCTTTATGCTTGAATTGTTAACATACACGTCAAAAAAAAGTTTTGAAAGATGTCATATTATATTCGTTCCATGTCCAAATGTAGTGGGCTTACATATGTATCCTGTACTACAACACTCCAACAATAAATTCTCCAATGTTTCCAGCCCATCCTCACAAAGACATCACACATGATCTCCCTCTCATCCCCTGTGACGTAAGTTACATTTTGGTAGGCAATGAGCCAGAGAAAAATTCGTACCTTAGGGGTAGTTTAAGTTGCCAATTTTTTTTTTCCAAATAGGATCAATTGTGCTAGTCATTGGTCTGGCCCTATGCAAAGTAGAAAACTTATCCACTGCCAATCTAAATGCCGACCGAGCAGTAAATCATCCATTCTTTGTATAGTTTCACATTCACTTATATTTTGGCCGACAATAGCTCAACGGTATCTTGAGTACCACTTTGGCTTCTGCTGCAGCGAAAACCTCCTTCACTCTTTCTTGGTTACAGCCTCCAGTCTCCTTATTCATATGTCCACCTTGGCTCCTGCCGGAGTCGAATATTTCACATACCGAGGCTGCCATCGGGACATGTTCCAATCCACTTATCATGGTGTATGAGGATGTGTTCTCTTGTCCCAACTCTCCATCATGTCCTCTGCACTACTAATTCCCTTGACACTAACATGCTAAATCAAATGAAACTCGGTTGATAGCCCACCCCAGTCGTGTCTATATCACCACAAGAAAAATACTAAGCCCCGAAATCTGTTCACCAATGAATTGGGGTTCGTTTACAAACGCCAAGATTTCTTTGCAAGCATTGCTATGTTAAACATACTCAACTCTCGAAGACCCATCCCCTTAGTTTCATTGGTGTAGCCATGGTCACCCAATAATAATTCCGTTACTTTCCAATCCATATCTCCATTAAAATCTCATTATGGCTTTCTCTATCATTTGACAGCAATTTGAAGGCAATAAAAAGCAACCCATGGTGTAGTTAGGAACGACTTATATTGTGGCCTTTAACAAGACTCCTTACCCCCTTGTGAAAGCATCCTTTCCTTCCAACCCTTCAATCTAGTAGTCTTATCAACTATCACCCTGAATACCTCTTTCTTCCTTCGACCGACCAAGGTAGGTAGACCCAAGTATTTCCCATGTTTATCAATGTGTAAAACCCTTAACTTGTCATAGAGCTCTTTCTTATATCCACATAAACATTTTAGGTCGATGTCATCTCTAATTTCTCAAGATTTATTTTTTGACTTGAGGCCTCCTCTGTAACGACCCGCTTCTAGATTTGACAGACTGTCCCCACAAACCAACACAAGTCTCTTCCAGCGCGCTTTGTCCTCACTCACGCATACCCTGAGAAACTTCCCAGGGGATCATCCATCCTGAAATTGCTCCACGCCAAGCATGCTTAACCTCAAAGTTTTCTCGGAATGAGCACGAGAAAAGAAGATGCACCTTGTTTGTATGAGTAGCACTAATTAATTTTGTAAGCCCTCTTCCACTTATGTAGTCCCATACCTACATAGTCTCGGAATGCCCCTCAAAGTTGATTATATGGTCCCATACCCGCACAGTCTCAGGACACCCTCTTTTTCGGGTGCGGGATCGGTTCGTTCATGTCTCTCTTCACCTAGAAGCCTGTCAGGAGCAGCTAATTATTCGTGCCTTCTTCTCTTATTGCACCGGCGATAACTCCCCGCCCTCGTTGGTCCCGGGCATCACATGCCCACCAGCTTCCGCTTGGTTCGTCCCCGAACCACACTGTACTGGGAGAGGTCGTGCTCTGATACCATTTGTAACGACTCGCTTCTTGATTTGACAGACTGTCCCCACAAACCAATACAAGTCTCTTCTAGCATGCTTTATCCTTACTCACAAACACCCTGAGAAACTTCCCAGGGGTTCACCTATCCTGAAATTGCTCCAGGCCAACCACACTTAACCTCGGAGTTTTCTCAGAATGAGCACCAGAAGATATACCTTGTTGGTATGAGTAGCACTAATCAATTTTGTAAGCCCTCTTCAACTTATGCAGTCCCATACCTACATAGTCTCGGAATGCCCCTCAAAGTCGACTATACGGTCCCATACCCCCATAGTCTTAGGATACCCTCTTTTTTGGGTGCGGGATCGGTTCGTTCACTTCTCCCTTCACCTAGAAGCCTGTCAGGAGCCGCTCATTGTCCGTGCCTCCTTCTCTTATTGCACCGGCGATCACTCCTCGCCCTCGTCGGTCTCGGGCGTCACATCCTCTTATACTTGCAGTATCCCAGCTATCTCATCCATCTTTATTTCATTAGCTCGAAAGAATAATACACGGTCATTTGCGAACAAAAGATGCAATATAGATAGGGCCCTTCACGTAAGTCGAAATCTATATATATGTTCATTTGCCTCCGCCCTTCCCAGTAGGGACGAAAACCCTTTTGTGCAACACATAACTAAGTATGGTGAAAGAGGGTTCCCTTATTGGAGACCTCTTCTTGAACAAACACATAAGATTATATGTCATTAAGTAAAATAGAATCTGAAACAGTTGTATACACCTCAGTTATCGAGATAAATGCACCGTCAAAACCTGTTAGTGAACTCAACTCTTAAACACACTAAACAGAATCTGGAATTCGCACAAAGATCAATTTGAAAAACACACATGCAGTTCGGCCAAAGATGTAACCGAATTGCACTTACGCAGACCAGGAACTAAAAAATGAATCACACACAGCTTTTACGTGGTTCGTTCAAGATGAACTACATCCACGGAGGCAAGACACACCCCAATCCACTAAGAAATCCAATCAATTACAGAGAATACACACAAGAAACGAAATGCCCAATTCTGTTGACAAATTAGGGCAGAAACGATCAATCTCAAAATACTCTCTCTAATCTAAGAAACAAGGAAATTGCTCGACGTAGTGTTCTTCTCCTTGATGAGAGCTTTACACTGATATAAGAATTGGAGCTCGAATGTAACTGTACAGAAAGTTCTAACTGAATGAAGTTGAGCTCAGCTACCGGACAAAAACGACGGTTTTCTTCGTCACAAATCCTGAAACTGCTCCGTCACAAATGACGGTTATCCTCAACTGCCTTGAACCCGGTTTTTCTGAACAGCTTGTCTTCTTGATGCTCAAACCCGGTTCAAATTTCCGGTTCTTCACTTCCTGATTCCGGTTCCACATTCCCAACACACCATATTACAAAGTATAGCTCACTTGATGAGATTGAACACCACCTCACAAATCTCCACCTCAATGAATCAAGTGTGCCTCTTCCTGCCTCATCACTGCCTTTCTGTTAATGCTCTTCATGACATTGCTCAAGCTGCAGCAAGCTCGAACAATGCTCCACTTTGTTCCCAGGTACACCCTTAGTAAGAAAATCAGCAGGGTTATGCAATGTGTGTACCTTCTTCACTTCCACAGAACCAGAATCAATGACATCTCTAGCAAAATGCAACCTAACATCAATGTGTTTTGACCTTTCATGAAATGCTTGGTGTTTCACAAGGTGTAGAGCACTTTGATTATCACAGTAGATTGCCACACACTTCTACTTGATGTCCAAATCCCTCAAAATCCCTTTAAGCCAGATTGCTTCTTTGATAGCTTCAGTTAGAGAGATATATTCTGCTTCTGTTGTTGACAGTGCTACAACTGATTGTTGTACACTTCTCCAGCTGATGGCTGTTCCAAATAAGGTAAACACAAATCCAGAAATAGATTTCCTTGTGTCTATGTTTGCTGCAAAATCAGAATCAGCAAACCCCTCCAATGCAACAGTACTTCCATCCACTTTCTTTTCAAACTTCAGTGACAAGTTCACTGATCCTTTCAAATACCTCATCACATGTTTCAAAGCTTCCCAATGCTCAACTCCTGGGTTTGACATGAACCTGCTTACTAAAGACACAGCATAGGCCAAGTCAGGCCTACTACAAATCATTCCATACATAAGACTTCCAACTCCACTTGCATAAGGGATATTGCTCATATTTATGATTTCCTCTTCAGACTTTGGGCATTGTTCTTTGGAGAGTTTCTTATGCAGATTAACTGGAGTGGAGAGAGGTTTGGTTTCATGCATATGAAACCTCTCCAAAACCTTCTGTAGATACTGCTTCTGAGATAACCAGAGCACTCCAGCTTCTCTGTTTCTTAGAATGTTCATGCCCAAAATCTTCTTGGCCTCTCCCAGATCTTTCATGTCAAATTCAGTGTTAAGTCAATCCTTCAACCATTGTACCCTCTTCTTGTTCCTGCTGGCAATTAGCATATCATAAAGACTTCTTACAAAGCCAACACTGATCATGAAGTCATTGAACCTCTTATTCCACTGTCTTGGACTTTGTTTGATTCCATATAGTGACTTCTTCAGCAAACAAACTTTGTCTTCTTGTTCAGGAACAACAAAGCCTTCTGGCTGTTTCATATATATCTTCTCATTGAGTTCTCCATGTAAGAATGCTGTCTTTACATCCAGTTGTTGTAATTCCATGTCCTCTTGTGTAACTTTTGATAAAAGCAACCTGATTGAGCAATGCTTTACCACTGGAGAGAAAACTTCATTAAAATCAATTCCTTCTCTTTGTGTAAAGCCCCTAGCCACCAATCTTGCTTTAAACCTCACCTGTTTGGATCCTGCTGTCTCTAGTTTCTTCTTGTATATCCATTTAGAGCTTACAAGTTTCTGACCTCTTGGTTTATCCACCAATATCCAGGTCTCATTCTTTTCCAGGGACTCCATCTCTTCACTCATTGCCTGAATCCAGTGTTCTCCTTCTTCACAGTCTAGTGCTTCTCTAAAACTACTAGGCTCTTGTGATTCCAGATCTTCAGCAACACTCAAGGCATAGTAAACACTCCCTGCTTGACCATAGAAATCAGGTCTGTTGATTGTTCTTCTAGGTCTGTCCCTTCCAATGCTGTATTCTCTAACATTTTGTGAGGGTCCAGTTTGCACTTCTTCTTCAGATGATGAATCACTATCTTGTGGATTTTCTTGTGGTTGAGGTGTGTGATCATCTTCTGCAGGATGCTCCACCTGAATTGATATCTCTTCTGTCTCTTTAGCACCATCAAATTCTTCCTTAGAGCCTGTAGAAGTGTAAGCCATCACATTCTCATTAAACCTTACATCTCTACTTGTGATTATCTTCTGATTTCCTTTCTCTAGACACCACAATCTGTAGCCCTTTATTCCATCTGGATATCCAAGAAATACACATCTTAGAGCTCTTGCATCTAACTTGTCTTGCTTGACATGGACAAAAGCAAGACACCCAAACACCCTTAAACCTTCATAACTTGGTTTCTGTCCACTCCACACCTCTTCAGGTGTTTTGAACCCAATCACTGATGAGGGTGACCTGTTAATGAGATAACATGCTGTAGCAATGGTTTCACCCCAAAATACCTTTGGCAACCCAGCATCCAACAGCATACACCTCACTCTTTCAAGAAGAGTCCTATTAAGCCTCTCAGCAACTCCATTCTGTTGAGGATTCATTGGAAAAGTCCTGTGTCTCTTGATTCCTCTTTCTTCACAGAAGTTTGTAAACTCAGTAGAGAGATATTCCAGTCCATTATCAGTCCTAAGGTGCTTCAGCTTCTTCCCTTTGACATTTTCCAGTTGAATCAACCATGTTTTGAACTTATGAAAAGCATCTTTCTTATTCTTCATCAACATGATCCACACCTTTCTGCTGTAATCATCAATCAAGGACATGAAATACCTTGCACCACCTTGAGACTCTGTCCTTGCAGGACCCCATATGTCAGAGTGAACATAATCTAATGGCTCTTGAGTTGTGTGAACACCCTTTCCATAGGGCAGCTTCTTGGATTTGCCCAAAGCACACTGATCACAGAACTCCAGATCTTGATTTCCCATGTTTCCAATTACTCCACTTCTTGACAGTTCCTTCAACCCTTTCTCTCCTATGTGTCCAAGCCTCTTGTGCCATTTAACAAGCTCAGAACTGCTCAAGACCATATCCACACTCCCAACAACAGGTGAACCAATCAAGATAAACAACCCATTATGCTGTCTACCTTTTATAACCATTTTTCCATGTTTAGTGATATGCAAGAAGCCATTTACTGAGCTAAACTGACACCCACTAGTTACTAAAGAACCAAGAGATAGAAGATTTCTTTTAAGGCCAGGAACATATCTTACATTTGAGATGACTCTGACCACTCCATCAAACATCCTTATGCTCACTGATCCAACTCCTTTGACCTTACATGATTGGTCATTTCCCAGGAGAACATTTCCACCATCTTCTCTTTTCAGTTCATCAAACCATGACTGGTGTGGACACATATGAAAGGAGCAGCCTGTGTCCAAGACCCATTCCTTTACCATTCTTGATTCAGTAACATTTAATACCTCTGGAGGATCTTCTTGATGATCAATGACAGCAGCTTCTGCCCCTTGATTTCCACCTTTCTTATTTTTCTTAGGACAATCCTTCTTCAGGTGACCAGGCTGCTTGCACTTGAAGCATTTCCTCTTCTCAACCCATTCATTCCCCTTCTTAGGATTAGAATCTCCTGACTTTGGATCCTTAGCATTCTGTCCCTTCTTGCCTTGCCAAGGTTTCTTGAATTTGACATTCAAACCTTCTCCAGATTGCACCATGCCTTTATCCCCTTGAGTGTGGAAGCATTTAGACCTCAGAGCCTTCACTATTCCATCATAAGATAGCTGCTCATCTCTCCCATACATCAAGGCATCCTTAAAGCTTTCCATGGATTTTGGAAGAATGTTTAACACCATCAATGCCTTGTCATCCTCCTCCAATTTCACATCCAGGTCTTCCAATTCTTCAACCATCTTAATGAACTCATCAAGTTGATCAGAAATTACCTTATCTTCAGTGATCTTGAAGGCCAACATCTTCTGCTTCAAGAACAGCTTGTTGGAAACTAACTTGGATTGATACAGATCTTCCAATCTCCTCCATGCTTCTGAGGAACTCTTGCATCTTGAGACCTCTCTCAAAGGTTTATCACCCAAACACATAAAGATAAGACTGAGGGCCTTCTTATCCACTGATGCAAACTTGGGTTTCTCACTTTCTTCCCACGAATCCAGAGGTATCAATGCAAGATCAAGGCCATTGTGAACTAGTACTGCATTCATCTTGATTTTCCACAGTGTGAAATCATTTCTTCCTGTAAACTTCTCAAAATCCATCTTCATACCAGCCATTCCTTTTCTTCTTCAAGCTGTGAGAGTTGTTTCCCACAGACGGCGCCACTTGTTAGTGAACTCAACTCTTAAACACACAACTAAACAGAATCTGGAATTCGCACAAAGATCAATTTGAAAAACACACATGCAGTTCGGCCAAAGATGTAACCGAATTGCACTTACGCAGACCAGGAACTAAAAAATGAATCACACACAGCTTTTACGTGGTTCGTTCAAGATGAACTACATCCACGGAGGCAAGACACACCCCAATCCACTAAGAAATCCAATCAATTACAGAGAATACACACAAGAAACGAAATGCCCAATTCTGTTGACAAATTAGGGCAGAAACGATCAATCTCAAAATACTCTCTCTAATATAAGAAACAAGGAAATTGCTCGACGTAGTGTTCTTCTCCTTGATGAGAGCTTTACACTGATATAAGAATTGGAGCTCGAATGTAACTGTACAGAAAGTTCTAACTGAATGAAGTTGAGCTCAGCTACCGGACAAAAACGACGATTTTCTTTGTCACAAATCCTGAAACTGCTCCGTCACAAATGACGGTTATCCTCAACTGCCTTGAACCCGGTTTTTCTGAACAGCTTGTCTTCTTGATGCTCAAACCCGGTTCAAACCTCCGGTTCTTCACTTCCTGATTTCGGTTCCACATTCCCAACACACCATATTACAAAGTATAGCTCACTTGATGAGATTGAAAACCACCTCACAAAACCCATTTTCAAAATAATAGCCCTTACGAAATCCCGCTCAACCTTATCGTAAGCCTTGCTCATATGTAGCTTAAGTGCAAGGTATCCTTGACGACCTGATTTTTCTTTCATTGAGCCAAATGTTTCAAAAGCTACCATCACATTATCCATAATCAATCTATTTGGCAAAAATGCACTCTCGGAATTGGAAATGACATAAGGGAATATTGATTTCATCCTGTTAGCTATAGTTTTTATTAGACTCGGAACACACATTACATAAACTAATTGAACGGAAGTCCTTCAGGGACTTGGGTGTTTTGACTTTTGGTATTAGCATAATGAAAGTTTGATTTAAGTATGTAAGATCAGTGTTGCAGTTTAAGATATCAAGCACACATTTAACAAATTCATCTCTAACAATATGCCAAACAAATTGGAGGAAATAACAGACTTACCATTTGGTCCTAGGGCATTGGACAGATACATCTGCTTTAGAGAAACGTACACTTTCGACTCTGTAAAAAGGGGTGGTCAACTTCACATTCATTTTTGCAGTCACCTTTGCTTCCACAGATTCAAGGACTTTGTCAATATTTGATGGTGTTACAAATCTGAATAATCCTTTGTAATAATCCTTAAAGAATTTACCAACTTCAACCTCCTCCTCCAGTCAACATCATCCTTCATTCATAATCCGGTCAACCCTATTTATTTGCTCCACTGATACGCCTTTTGATGGAAGAAGGACAAGTTACGGTCACCTTCCTGAATCCTTAAAGTTCTCGATCTCTGTAATCAAAGTTCTTCCCCCAATTTTAGAAGTGTGTCCACTTCCCCATCAATCCTCAGAAATTCACTCACAACCTCCTCAGACTGAGTTGCTATATGCAATTTGGCAAGCTTATTAGTAAGCACTGTTATTTTATCTCTTACATTTCCGAAAGTATCTTTATCCCAAGCACTGTTATTTTATCTCTTACATTTCCGAAAGTATCTTTATCCCATGTTACCAAGTGAGCTCCACACTTCGTTATTTTATCAGCAAGACTGCCACCACTGCACATATTCTCCCAGCTCTGCTTAACAACATCTTCTAGTTGTTCATGGTATCTCCACACATGCTCAAAGCGAAACAACTTCTCTCGTGGCCTTTTATTTTTTGTAACCAAGTCCTCCATATCGGTTTGTTATCAAAGTGCGCTAGGATGGAATGATGATCCAACTTAAATCGGTTCGAGTGTGCTACCCACTGATGAGGAAATAATGTACGCCATTCCATATTGTCCATAACTCGATCTAGTTGCTTTTGGATATTTCTTAGAGAACCCCTTGTGAAATCTCATGTCATGTAATTCACAATCTTCCACCACTGCTCAAAATCAAGACATCAATCCCCATCCCCGAAAACCCTACCTTCCTTCTCAGCCGACCACATAATTTCATCAAAATCCCCTAAACAAAGCCATGGTCCATCAAAAGCTATTTTAATATCCCACATCATTTGCCAAGTTCTCACTTTCAAATTTGATTCCAGCCACCTATATATACAAGTTAACATCCATCCTCGATTTTCAACATTCCCATCAACTTTGAAGGAAATATGGTTATTATTAAGAGGGAGTAAATCTAAACTAATAGTGTTTCTTCATAGGACACAGAGGCCGCCACTACGCACTCTCCCCTAGCCCATGCAATTAATAAAGCAACCTTCAAACCCCCACATTGTTGCATTCAGTCTCTCCATTTGTACTTGAGTCGATTCCTTTCCATCAAAAAATAAAATCTGGTTCCCAAGCCCGCGACAGTTCCAGGTTAAAGCGATTATTGCTCATGGTAGTGCCGAAATTCGGACATCGCCTTATCACTTATAGGCACACTATCAATATCCATTATCATCTTCTTCTGTACTGTATCAAACAGTGGTTCCCCATTTTCAACAAACGACTTCGCCTTCCTTTTGCACGTATCACATTTAGTTGTTGTGTACAGCCTTGTGGAACATTATGATTCTTTTTAATTGGGCTTAGGGGTCGTATGTAGGGTGTTTATATGGGGTATAGGTAGGTTGTGTTAACTAATGAATTTTGTAAGAAGTTACTGTAGCACGTTTGTGGGTATCGGTGGGTTTTCAAGGTTATTTGGACTAGGACATTCTTGGCTTCGGAAATGTTTTGTGGTTGTTGGTCAGTTGGGTATGGTACACTGGATTATATGTGTGGGAGGTCGGTTTTAGATGGAATATATTGTAGGTCAATGGTGTATCTAGGATTTTGAAATTGGGGGTACGATATGTGTTGAAAAAAATACACATAAATATTGTCTCCTATTTAAAGTTATACAACCCAAAATTTAAAAACAAAAAAAGACATACATAAATATTGAATAACAACTACAACCCCACTTGGTTTCGACAAGTCCTCATTTTTTGACACTGATCTATGATATCATCATCTGTAACTTGTAGAAACACATCCTTCTCAATGAAAGTGACCAAACAATCATTTAATAATAGATCACCAATGCTACTCTGCAACTTGTTCTTTACATAGGTCACTCCGGAGAACACTCTTTTTGCACTTGCAGTCGCAACTGAAAGAATCAACATCAACTTGATAAGTACATAAGTACTTGGATAGGTCAAATGCTTCATTATTTTGACAAGCAACATCGAAAGGATGCCAAGATCATGCAAATGTTGAAACCTATCATCTCTTTGCATATCTTGAATGAATAAATCAAGTTGACATTCAAGCGTCATCAAATCAATACTTAAAACTCGGAGGGATAAAATATGGCTATTCTAAGTATTATTTCCTTGCGAAAAGCAGCGAAACCATGTTTAGGACATAGGCAAGCCATACATACAAGAAACTCCGTATTGGCCTCATCAAATCGATCATTGAGTTCTTTAAGTTGCAAATCAATCACTTGTATAAAATAATCAAAGCAAAAACAGTGGATGTTTGTCACTTGTGGAACAAAACGCCTCGACTTTCCCTATGGGATATAAGGAGCATCCATATCAAGAACTTCAATGCCACTCTTAGTGCAAAATGAAGTGGCATTGGTCGGTCTCCCATCGATAGTTCCTTGTTTTTGCAATAGATCTTTAGTTAAAGAAATGAGAGACATGGCATTAACAATATATTGTTCTCTCCTATGCAAAAGCAAAACAAATCATTAAGTGTATCCAAAAATGGGCAACATCAAGTGCACCATAAAAGCAAAATCAAAGGATCCTAATGAGTACAAAATGGCTTGGGCCTTTGCCCTATCTTCCGATATTGAAGCATTCTTCCCAATAATCTCAAGTACCTTAATAATTTTAGGAAACAAACGGGTAACATTCAAGAGAGTTTTATAATGAGAACCCCTAAAGAGTATCACCAGACCTCTTCAAACCAAGCTCTTGATTCAAACCCGTTCCACTCTCTAGTTCACTTATTTCCAAAGCTTTAGCAATTTCTTGAGCTTTACTTTCTCGGATAATTTCTCTCTGCTTACAAGAAACTCCAACCACATTTAACAAATTTTCAATAGTCTAAACAACCCAACACCAATCATTATTTTTTTAGAAACGTAAACAAGGGTTAATTGAAGTTGATGAGCAAAACACTGAACATAATAGGCACATGGAGAATCCTTCATAATCAAAGTCTTAAGACAGCTTCTCACTCTTCATGGTGCTAGCCCCATCATATCCTTGTCCTCGAATCTTAGATGGGATCACTGAATGTTCCACAAGCAAAGTCCAAGAAACCGCTCCACTACCTTCCATTTTTTACCATCAACCTAACACAAACAAAGAGTTAATTATTCTTTTTGGGACACATCACTTGACTTTTAAGCCAAAATATACCAAAGTAGTCATCACCAAGCTCCTCTATAATGCACTTAGTTATTTCTTTAGCACAACAATTGATGAGGTCTTTTTGAATTAGGGGCGATGTCATTTGATTATTGCCTGGAGCATTTTCAAGACTAAATTTTTTCACATTCTCATTGTGTCTGGCTAGCCTTGTCAAAAGCTCAAGAAAATTTCCCTTATTGATTGATTCCTCTCTTTCATCATGTCCCAAAAGAAATCTAAAACAAGAAAGTGAAGCTTTCAAACAAGTTTCATACTCACATTGAATCACATCACTTGCAATATTAAAAACATGTACAATAGATTTTTTTTGGAGTCTCTTAAATTCACATATTTCTCATAAGCAAGATTATGAGTACTTTTAACTCCACCAATGTGCTTCTCCAACCTATTTGATTTATTCCATGACCTAAATCCTCCATTAACAAATGCATCTCCCCAACATTAGTTTATTCTTCCTCCTCATGTGGTAAACTACTAGCACTTGATGGAGCTACACGAGAGTCATTATCACGGGAAGATGCCTCATTATCTTTACCCGAAGAGCAAGAAATTCCATGAGATCTTATATTTTAAAACATAAATTCCCAAAGATCAGGTTGCTTTGTCATTGCCTCGACTTTATTTGATTTAGATGCATCATTTACCATTTCTTAATTTAATCAATAAAAACAATAATTATACAACCATTTACAACAATCATACTCTAATTTATATGATAAATCATATTTGCAATAATAATGTAACCCACAATAATTGAAAGGAATGATAGTTCAAATAATTAAATGATAAAAAAATAATTCAACAACGTAATATTGGTGGAATCAATAAACTATGTTCCGGAATTCAATAAATCTTAATTCTAATACTACAATTACCCCTATTGAATCATATAAAACTTTAAATAAAGAATTCATCATATAGAAATAAATTTAAAAAAATCCCAAATTGTAGTACCCACTTGACCACTCCAGCCCACCAACAAAAAAAAAAAAGACATTTATAACAAAACAAGCACAAAAAAAAAAAAAAAAAAAAAAAAAAAAAAAAAAATTAAACACATTAATAACCCCACCCACTGCCTTCCACAACCCCAGACCCAGCCCACCCACATTCTTAGATTCTCTCCCAAGTCCCAAATTTCAATAGTAATAAAAAAAAAAATCTTTCTTACACACACTGATACGCACAACTATTACAGCTTTTTTATGTTCACACACAATCAAATATTTATGTGAAGTCAACTTTAGCTCTTCAAGCAAGTGGCTGTGGGCAAGACATGGAGAAGGTAGAGAGGAGAATAACGACGGTGTCCGGTAGTGGATGCTCGATCTGCTTGTTCGACAAGGCCCTGCGGCCAAACAGTGAAGAATTTAAAAGACAATTTAATTTTTGCTCTTTGTTTGTTCGATGAACGCTAAATTGAGAGATTGAAGAGAAGGGTTTTTATATTTAGTTTCCAAAAGGTTGTAGGTAAATGTGTAAATAACTAATAATTTGGAGGTACATATTTATATTTTTTTTTATAAAAGGTATTTCTATTTTTTTTTTAAATTGCGGGTACGGCAGTATCCCCTTGCATCACACTAGTTTCGCCGCTGTTGCAGGTTATGATGTTCGATGAACATGAAAAATATCATTTTTTGAGCATATTTAACGTTTATATTTTTATGAAAAATGCAAGTGTTTATTACGTTTAAGTGCAAACTCGTGTTTAATTATGTTCTCGGGTTGAATTCTACTTTTATATGATTTGATGCACTTTTGGATCTTTTGAGTCATGTTTGAAGGTTAGGAAACTCCGGAAGATCAAGAAGGCCATTTGCACTCATTTTCTCACTCCAGCCCGTAGACCGAGGCACAAAAGGGCTTGAACTAGGCTTGGGCCAAGCCCAACTTAAATTTCGTCAATTCACAAATAAAATTTGTGCAGGAGTAGAGGCAAGAAAATAGGCGAAAATACCTCAAAACGGTGAGAGGATCAAGGAGGTCGTTTGCACTCGATTCTGCATTCGGGCCTGCATATAGAGGCCAAAAGAGGGCGAAATTGAACACCACAAAATCTCAAATTAAATATCTTCGAGTTGCAAACAAAATTTATGAAGAAGTCGGGTTAGGAAAACGAGAGAAAAGGATCCAAAACAGCGACAAAAGAAGATGACGCGTGGCGAAAGGTACGGGGAGAAAATGGGCACAGCTGGACCCGCAACCGGACCCAGACGCTAACATCCGGTCCAACACAAATTCCAGACTATTCATAGCCTCTCCATAATCGGCTCCAGTCGCTGGAAGATGTCGGGAGGCGGTCCGGCTGTTGGACCGGTTTTGGGCTGATTTCGCCCATTTTTCAAAATGCCTCCTTCGTATTACGATTGTAACTTTCTTAGAACTCAAATTTGAGTGATTTTCAAGATTCTTCACGTCGGTGAGGTGAAGATCTACAACTTTTATGTTTGGACCTGATTCGACACCAATGTTTCCCGAAATTCACGAAAAGGCCGAGTCGAGCTCGATTGAAGGTTCGACTCAACATTTTAAAAGGTCAAGCACTCCCTCTAGTAATTTTACTATTTCACCCTTACTAAAGGGCTTTTCTTGCAGATTTTTATGTCTTTTACATTTATAACATCCTAAATAAATTTACAAGACACATGACCAATAATATAAGTTAAGTAAACCCCTATATTTCCCGGCTAATTTGATAAAGAAATAATTAACTTGCTACTAACGAATAAAATAGCAGAACAACTAATTTTTCAACTAAAGTACCAAACAACAAGATTCTGAAAAGAAAACAATAAGTAAAAGTAAGACTACTTCCCAAAAACTTGTCAAATAACAGCAACTAGTTTCACCGAAATAATAATTCAAAATACTCCTAAGAATTTAGCAAAATCAAAGCCATCATAGATAATATTTGAATATTCAGAAATAAAATAGAGTAACATTTTTTTTTCTAGCCCCCTTTTTCCATCCACTCTTGTCGTCGGCTCCTTAACCTGAAATTTAATTTCAGAATTGGGGTGAGCTACATCCAGCTCGTGGGGTTTAGTTTACTAAAATTAAACATATGCAAGTAATTCAATATAATCATATCACCATATTGTCACCAAATCAGATATCACCATAACATTACATCACATATCACCATAACATCATATCACCATAATAAGATCAATTTTGAATCTCATTTCATCATATTACAATAGCATCATATCATCATAACAAGCAAATATTTAATTAAAGCAAACAAGGAAAGAAAACTCCACCTTAATTGTTGAATGAATGAATGTCGTGCGATTACGGCTCAGTCACCGTACTCTTGACCAGACAGACCTAATTAATACATAATATATCTTAATTAATATAGGAAGAGAGATCCTAATTAGGAAAATCGAAATTAGATAAAATGTTGGCAGGCAAGGGTATAAGCTTGTATATTGGTAATTTTCAAAGTTTAATAAAGGATGTAAAGGTTCTGCTAAAAGATAATTGGGACAATGGAAAATAAATCCCTTTTTCTATATTTACTACCCTACAGATGATCCCCTATAACACACACACAATATCATAATCCATACATTGCCGATACATTCCCACACATACAATCGTAATACACACCACACCACGCAACACACACATCACAATCTATATAATATATGTACTAATCACATACATCACCACACCCATATTAACATATATATATATATATATATATATATATATATATATATATATATATTTATATAACACACTGCACCTTACATATTATATACACAACACTGCTATTAAAATATATGATATATGTATTATGCACACGCACTCCACACTTATTATATATATATATCACACACCCCTTAACATATATATTAGCACACACAGGACACACTGCACACACCACACACACACACACACACACACACACACACACATATATATATATCTACGCACACCTATTAACATATGATAATATATATACAAAAACACACAATAACTCACACATATATTTGCTGCACACACTGCACTATCTATATACATATATTACATACACTCACACATTACATATAATATATATATAAACCCACACCCTACTACAGTCAATCATACCTATATTCATATACGTGTACCCACTGATGTGCATATATGTATGCAGCTGCACATCACTCCGTTCAAATATATATATACATATATATATATATATACATAACACACCGATCACGCACGAATATAAGAACAAAAAATCAATCCCTTTATCACCCTAACCTAAATCAATTAAATTCAAGTTTCCTATTGATTTATTAAATCAAACCGAAGAAAACGAAGAATTCTTTTATTTACCTCCGGAAGCAAATAATCGGTTGTTGGTGGTGGAATTGGAATGGCGGCTGTTTGGGAAAGGGAAGGGTTTCACTTCTTTCTTTTCTTTTCTTTTTTTCCGGTGGAACGCGTATTATGACAGTGGTATTCTACTGCCTAGTATTTATACTAGGTTATTTTCATACTGAGTATTAATCAGAAGCCCCATAGGAAAAATATTTTTCTATTAGATATCAGCTAGGAAAGTATCTAATAGATATACATTAATCTAGTCAAGATACGTAATAGCTGACAGCCTTTATGGATATACATAAATTATGATTTGGGCTCAATCTGAGCTCAAATAACTTGATTTGACCCACATAAAATATTTATGATGCATGTTCGGCCTAACAAATAATAGAAATATTAATTAATAATATTAATAATAACCCGTAAAATATAAATTCGTGTCGTTACAACATTTGTAGGGTTGGGGTATTATAAATACCCCTTTTTATTTTATACTCTTGCATCCTTTTGCAATCTTCCTATACACACTTCTCTCTCTTCCCTCTTAGATTTTCGCAGATTTTTAGTTCTTAGGTTATGCTTTTCTTCCTCCTCTTCAAGGAGGAGTCATCTATCAAGGAGAACTTGGGGATTGGCAGGCTTGTGACATCCGTCAAGATTATCAAGCTGTACGAGGATTCTTCGATCTATTAGCATTTTCTTATGCCTTCTCTTTATTTTCAGTTTTATTATTTTTCTTGCTTGATGTTGATGAATCTTGTTATTTCTTTGATGATTTATGAGTAATTTCCTTGTTTCTCGAAGCTCGGGAGTCACCTAAGCTTCGAGGTTGATGAATAGTTGATTGATTGTTGGATTTATTGTGGGTTGTGATAACCTAGGATTAGGGTTTGGTTAATTTGTAGTGATGATTAATTGAAAATGAGACTTTAACCACAGACTTGCATCATGGTCGCTCAACTTTCAGTGGCTTAGAGTCATTTCGATTTATTGTGCAATTAGGAGATGATAGTTGGACCCCTAGGCTAGGGATTCCTACCCTTGCGAGACTTGCCACCTAGATCTTAATTGAGATTAGGGGTTAATTACTACGCTTTAGTTTGGTCAGGTTAGGAACTACTCCCAAAAAATTAGATTAACCAAAATCCAATCTGTAGGAGGTAGACCTACGGAGGAGAAGTCCTATCGAGAGGGGGAGTAGAGTCTAGGGAGCTTGGTTGTGACTGGCAAAATTAAATATAGTCGTGTGTGTAGATACTACACGCCTACGCCGATCTTTAGCGTAGGAGAAGTCGGGCTATCTTTTCTAGTCTTACATAACTAGAAACAAAGGGCGTGGGTTGGTTTATATTAATTACTTGTCTAGGTATTCTACATGAATCTTGTATACTTATCAATCCTAAGGAAATACGACACCTCAACTGTATTCCAGAATTATCACCCGATTGGGACGTTGGCTGGTTTGGGAAATCAACCAAATTAAACTCACATCAATACCTTTTAATCGTCTTCTAAATATTAATTACATCTTGCTTGTGTGAAACCGAGCCTCGAGAATATCTTCTCATTAATCGATTCCCTCCTTGTTTACTTTTATTTTGCATTTATGTTATTTAGTGTATATCATATTTTCAATTTGCATTTAGCCTAACTTGCTCGAACGTGCTTAAGTTGATTCTCACGGATAATCATCCATGTGAATTTGATACCCTTTATACTACCGTTGTTACAATTTGTACGCTTGCTATTTGAGAAGGTCATTCTAATCCTAGTGGTTTTGAGCAACTCTCACGACAAGTTAAATGTTTCTGATTGTTGGTGAGCGCAAATGAATATGTGGCTTGGGTTGGTAGGGGAGATTATATAACCTGAGAGTCTGGGGGAGTAGAATGTTTATGTGGGTGATTGATTCTTGGGGTAGGCTTCATTGTGGTTACATTATCAGTGGGGGGATTTGCCATGAGTAGATGAATGGGGCAATGGGGGGGGTTTGCATGCCTTTTTATTTGGCGACAAGAAGTTGTGTATATGTTGAAAGTGAATATTGGTTATTGGGCTTTTGTATAAAGACAACCTTCTGCTTTGTCATTATCGGTTATACTGTCTAAGAATTCACCACCTTATTATGTTGCTTATGCTCACCATCTGATTTATCCAAAGACGGACATATGTTAGTCGCACACTAAAGATGGATGAGATTCGCAGCTAAATCATCAACCACAACATCAACTTAAAGTTTCATTTCAACATGAGCTTCATATGTCTTGCCCCTAGATGTACTCTCCCTTAAATTTTAAAATAACTTACGTATTTTAATATTCTCTAAAGGCTTCTCCGTCTATACGACTACTTTCGCATGTTTCATAAGTGATGCCTTAATGTAATCCCTTGAAGGTATGACTTCTTCTCGTAAGTCCATGAACTTCTCCTTATCATCTATCACATGATGAGTTCATTTTTCTCTCAGATTCCATGTACATGTTTGTTTTAGAATTACGATTTGTATGTTTAGGTGCAATTTTGTGTGAAAGTGTATTTCTGAATTAATTTTCCGGATATAATTTGATGCAATTTTGAGTATTTTTAGTTGTATTTTCAAGGTTAGAAAACCCCAGGAGCTCAAGAAGGTCATTTGCACCCAATTTCCTACTCCGACCCAAAAATCGAGGCTCAAACAGGTCCAAGTCAGGCTCGGCTCAAAGATCATCAAGTCACGAGCAAAAGTCACAAAGAAGTTGAGATGAAAAAATGGGTGGAAAGCCCTGAAAATGACTAAGAATGAAGATGACGGGCGCAATGGGAGACGAGGATGCCCGACGATCGAACACCGGGTAAAAATACCTCAATATCAGTCCAATACCACCCTGGTATTCAGCTACTTGACCCAATACCACAACCAATACTGAAGGTGGTACTCATTTCCACGGGCACCCCCTGTTTTCTAGTTGAAGCGCCATATGTTTGTATTTTTGCCGTAATTTATTCATACAATGTCAAATTGAGGCGATTTAAAGTGCCATGTGTCCAGAGAAACATGTGGTTTCTAAACCCATTGAGAGCTGAGATGAAACTATACAAGTTTGTAGTTGGAGTCGAAGGTTGGTTATGAATGAAAAAGTCCCATAATTACCAAAATATCCGAGTTGTGCGCGACCAAGTGGTTCGATTCAAGTTAAATGGAAATCAAGCATGCTACGTTGTTCTTTTACCTATTTACCCTTACTAAAAGGGCATATTCAGTATATTTTCAGTCATTTTACTTATGTAGGATTTGAGTTTCATAAATACTTTTTCCTCCTTTTTTAGTTCTAACACAACTTATATCACTTTTAATTCAAGCAACTTAATTTCTTTTAGATTTTTAGATTTGGAGTTCTTAGGCTTGGGTTCCCCTTCCTCTTCAAGGAGGAAAGCATCTTTGGAGGAGAAACTTAGAATTATTCACGGGGTTGTGAGACCCTTCAAGATTATTTAAGTTCTACAAGAATTCTTCATCCATTGAGTATTTTCTACCCCCTTTCTTTTTATTTTCGATTTTATTGTTTCTTACTTGATGTTGTTGATTCTTATCTATGCTTTGATATTTGTGAGTAGTTCTTTTTTTCCCGGAGTTAAGGAGTAGCTCAACCCTATGATTTTAAATTTAAGTACATTAAGTGTTAATGTGGATTTAAGTGATGGATGGAATTGACAATATGAGTTTGTATGGCTTATACCTTAGGAGTAGCTACCCGACGATATATCGGCCTTCCCCGATGGGCCCATGGGGGACGATGAGGGGACCCAAATTATATTTGTGGATCTTGTAGGATGTCTTAAGGCCTCGCTCCATAAGAAAGATTCTCATAGTGTGGGGATTTGATATGCTAATTTAATGCTTTGACATGTTTGATTCGTCTTAATTGATTCGTTTCACCGGTCTTTAGTGTTAGGAATTGAGGCGCATTTCATTGTTAGTCGATTAGTATATTGATCCCTCTTGTTGGGAAGTTTCTAATCTAGACACATGACCTTCCTTCATCATCCCACTATTAGCTTGTATTTACTTGATTCACTCTCTTAGATTGTTTGAAATTGAACCTCAGGAATATCTTCCCATCGATCAATTCCCTCATTGTTTTCATTTAATTGTGTTTATCTTGTTAAGCTTAATCTCCACTCTTATTTTCTTTGCCTAATTTACTCGAAAGTGCTTAAGCCGATTCTCACGGAATAATCCTCCCTGTGGATTCAACAATCTTTTCTATTACCTCCGTCACAAATTGTGTGCTCTGTGATTTGAGAAGAGTGTTCTATTCGTAATGATTTAGAGCATTTCTCGAGACAAGTTCATCACGTCACACTTGATCACTCCATATTTTACGTGATTTTTAGGCTCATATCCATTGTAAAAGTAGTGCATTATTGCATAAATTAGTACTTTCCAACCCACGTTTGAGATTTCACTTGTTTGTTGGTTTTGTAGTGTTTTCAGTATAAAATAACACATTTTTGGATTTAATGGTGAAATCGCAGGTCCAAACGGATAAAAGAAGACTTGGAAGGAAGGAACTGAAGGATTGGGCCCAAAATGGACTTTGGATAGGCCCAAGGTGGAGTTGAGAAGCTCAAAAGACGAGCTAAAAAGAGAAGAAAAATGAGCAACAATTACTCGACCGAGTAAAAAAGTAACTCAGTAGTGCAACCTTCACAAGCGTAAAAGTGGTGCAAACGGAAAATATTTGCTCGATCGAGTAGCCTAGCAACTCGGTTGTGCAAAATGTCAGCTGTTTTGACAGCTGGAATATTTTTTAGGATTTTATCCATTTTGATCCCCACACTACCATATTGTCATGTACTCCTATAGGTACATAGACTTAGGAATTGTCAAGACATCGTGTCGTATCATTTTATAGCAGTTTATTCATAGTTTAGTATAGGGATTGGTTATAGCAGCATGTTTAGAGCAGTTTGCCGAGGAGACAAAGAAGACGGAGATTCATCCAACAAATTTCATTGGTGACTGCAACATTCTAACTGTGTAAATTTGGTTTTTTTTTTTTTTTTTCTATTATGAAAATCATGTTATTTATAAGTTTATTATTTTTAGTGGTTTATCTATGGAGTAGTTGCTCAATATCTTAGGGTTAAAAAGTAGGTTTCAATTACAAATGTGAGTGTTTATATGTATTCCATAGTTGCATGTTTTTGTTGTTATTTGATGTTGAGTAATGATTGATGTTAGGATAGACTGATCACCTAGCCTAGCACTCTAGAATCACATACCCAAGATACCGGAAGGTGAGGGTATTGATGGCCAAACAACAGATGACATAATATATACTGAGACACCGAAAGGCTAAGGGTATAGTACGCAGGTATTTCCCAGGTTCCTTTAGGAGTAGGCACTTCATCCGGGATAGTTGTCTCTTGTCTATAATCCACACTTAGGCGCTCCAAAAGAGGGTTTAAGATGCATAATTGCCAAACCTCATAACAATAAAATATGTCAATTATAGTTATATATACGCGTTCACATACGCGGTTGTCTATGGTCGTATGCTAGTTGATTATGAAATTTATATCCTAAGATAGTTTTCACCATTAGTTAATTCTCGTTATTTAATTAATTGCTTGTTATTCGGCACTAGTTAATTTAATTATTCTCTTACTATCATCTTAGGATCTACATACTTAATAAGTAGGGTAACTACCAAATCAATCATCTATTCGATCTGCCTAGATATTTTAGAACTTGGATCGTTGTAATTTAGTTAGATCATCTTCACTAGTCCTTGTGGGATACGACATTGATCGCCACTAACTGTTACTACACCATTCACTTGTGGTTTAGCTGGTAGAAATTAGAGCAATCAACACTCACGTTTGATATGTCCGAGACAAAAGCCCGACAACCTTTCATACTTTATTGGTACCTATACTTCCTGTGATTTTATGGCAATGAAAGTACCCTTCCAAAGCGGCTTAGTGACGTCTAACAACACCTTCAGATGAACACTTCTATTGATTCCCTCCATCGTGGACTTATCCACCTCAATGATTTTACCAACCCGGTTTTTAATAGTAGCAGATGTACGTTCCTGAATCGGCAAGTCATAGAGTCATATCCAAAACGGGGTTTTTTTAGCACAACAGTAGATGTCGTAACTTTTGCTTCAAGTTCCTTAAAGATGCATAGCTTTTTGCTAAAGTGTAAAGTTTCGAGGGCCAGCATGTCATCAACATCCCTCAAATAATTAAATTGGAACGAAAATAAATATATATCAATCTCCCTCTCGCTATTCCCCGTGTTGATTTCCAAGTTTTTTTCATTTGTTCCAAATTTCCAAACAAGTTATATTTGGGTTGTACAAAATCTACCCATCAAACATAGAGTTCGTCCTCGACCTATTCATTCATCCGATTCTAACACCTCTATCGGTACCTCTGAATCCTCAACCCCTAATTACCCAGATCTATAGTCACTGGATCAGCAAAGCCTTACACCTGCAAGAAAATTAAGAGAAACACAATATCTAAATGAAACGACACACCACACTTTGTTTAGTTTAAAAAATACACTATTGTTTATGAAAAATACTCGTACCCAAAGAACCCCAATGAAGAAAACAAACAAACCAGATATTAACAAAGAAAAGCAAAGTGGAACAGAAATTACAGGTAATGGGCAACCACAATGAGTTTTTTCAATGCTAAGACGCTACGTTAAGTCCTACAAAAAGAGAGGATGTCATCCTCTACAGGATACTCAAAGTCCTACCGGAGCTAGGGACAATACTACTGCCTTTTTATACTTAAAACATGCATAATAATTAAATTCAAATAAAAGACGAATTGGGGGAACAAAACTGTTACAATTAGAGCAAATGTGTTCCAACTCATCGTAACAGAGCACAAGACTACATCTAAACAAATGCATCTATAAAACGTGACAGCACCACAATTGTTCCCACTTTTTCGGTGGTGCATATTTTCCCACAATTTCAGACAAACATAATCAATTTTTCATTACAGTGCACAAGATTAACTAACAGAAAGCTTTTAATTTCAAGTTGCACTAATCGCAAAATGCTTATCTCTAGAACAGTTGAGGTATGCAAGTTGGATAGCCTTGAAATCTTACCTTGTAGCAATGTGTGTTTCATGATCCCACGTTGCACCCGCTAGTCCGACAACTAGAATCCTCCGGATGGTTAAACAAGAAAGCCATTAGTAGCAAAAAAAAAAAAAAAAAATGAAGAATAAGAAGAAATAGAAATAGTTGTCGTAACTACGTTAATCTCCAAGTACAAAGTTGTAATGAGGCACCAGAACAAGTAAATATAACGAATTACCTCTTCAACTACATAATTCAAGCAGATCATCTTTTGGATATCAGATAGGAATGTCGAAATCGGTAGTAAGTATGCGGGTAAAAAAATCAACATTAGATTGAAGAGAGAGAAGATAAGGATAACGTCAGTGAGAATGATGATGGGGATGTTGATTACCTTCGATTTCTAAAGAGGAAGACGATTGTGTATTGCTTGATGATCTGCAAGTTCGAAAATGATTTGTGTGGTTGTGCTAAAAAACTAGGGTTGAAGTGGAGAGTGAGGGAAAGACTACGTATTGCTTAAGTTTGGGGGTATTTTTGAGATAAACTGACTAATTTAAGGTTGTTACAGCACCATGTATAACCTATCAAACCAATTTGGTGTGATTGTATATAGAGATTAAGAAAGGGGTGGGAATAGGACGGCAGGCCCAAGTAGAAAGTGCAATTCAACTTTCTTGTCACTTTAGCTTTTTATTTGTAGAAATACCCATCTTTGGGGTGTTTGCCCCACAATGCCCCTCTCTATATAAAATAAATAAATAAATAAATAAATAAATAAAATAAAATAAAAACTTTAATCGTAAGTTAATTCAGGATATATAATTTAGATCCTAGGTCGAGTCCTGCAAATTATAAATTTCGATATTATAATTTTCACCATTCACAAAATTGGTCCTCTAAATAAACACTCATGCAACATGTGATCCTATGCACAAAACTGGTATCAGAGCCCTAGGTTTATTATAGAAATCATGAATTATATTTATTATGTTACGTACTATCCTAACGGAGGAGACATACGAGTAAAATATGAATCCGAACGAAAGTTTGAGAGAAAATACTCCACAGGAATACTTAAGTGAGGACTCAAGTAACTCGGAATATCTCCATATTTTGGAAAGACAGAAACAGGATTTCTTTGGAGAATTTATCCGAAGATGTGACCAGACTCTTGAAAGAACTAAGAAACTCAACCACGAGTTACGACAGCCTTTCAAGATGTCAAACAGTGATGAAACGAGAGAGAGAATCAGACGAAAGACCCTTGAACAGGAAATTCCTGTAGAAGGGAATGCAACTGATCTCATCCACTTCACAAGCATCCAGGGAAGATTTCCAACCAAGGAAATCTAGAGAAGGCGTTTTAATCAGTCCCCACCGGATATCCAGAAACCTCATTTACATTTCTGGAAAAAATCATGAGGGGACCTAATTGGGAAGAAGTGAGTGGAGAAAAATCTAAGATTACAGATCTTAGAGAAATCCAGAAGACGGTCCAGAGTTATGGAGAGACCATCCTCGACCAACAGAAGGAGATCCTTGAAACCCTCAAGGAGATTCAAAGGAGATTGACCATCTTGGAAACAAAGCCAAGTATAACCAGGAGAAGAGAAGGTTCACCATCTTTCGGCACAGATCCCCTATTGCATCAAAAGGGGAAAACTACCGAAGTAAAGAGAGAGCTGACGGATACAGAAAAGATGATTGCTTTTCTAAACTGAAAGTGTCTATCCTAATGGATAGAATAAATTTGGAGGATTTACACGACTTTGCACAATACTTTGTAGGATTGGGTCTTGTAGATCTAAAAATGCAAGAAAATGTATCTACAGGACAACAACAGACTCCCCGAAATACACCACAGAATCCAACAAATGTGGCAGAAAGCGAGGGATCCCATGACCCTCCAACAAGCGGAAATATACCACCAACGGGAGATTTCGCTGCTGGTGCTTATATCTTTCCCGCAGAAACAAGAAAGAGAACCCAAAGGCCAAACTTTGTGCAATCGCCTTATGGGAGATCTCAGCTGGAGCCAATACATCCATACGGATTAGTTCTCAACCTAGATACATTGGACTTCAAGAACCGAGAACTACTTATAGATGAGTAGGTAGGAGCAATGAAGATTGCAGCTGGAATGCTAGATCTGGACAAAGAAAACTTTATCTCACTTCTGAAGATAAGTTTGGAAGGATCAGTGAAAATAGCATGGGAAGCCACGATTCCTGAGATAGTAGAAAAAGTCTGGGCTGGCGAAGTCTTAGCAGGAATCGTCAACAAAATGGCACTTCATAGCCTGGAGTTACGTGATATTTGTCACGTAGATGAGTTCATCAAACTCTTCACAGAGTATAGATGGAAGTCAAAACTACAGGAACATGACGTCATTCCATTATTCTTTGCCAAGATCCCAAGTCCATGGAGAGAAATGTTGATCAAAGAATATCAGCCACCTCTAGAGGATAGATTGGATACCGTGGCAAGGAGGATGTCGTTCCTCAAAATTAAGCTGGCGGAGGCGCTCCATAAGAATTACAAGAGGCTAAGAGGAATAAACAAAAGTGTTCCTCTATGCTGTGTTGAACACGATATCCCTACTATTGTGGGAGGTCAACCATTCAGGCAAAAGAGGATAAAAAAAAGAAGTCATCCTTATGCTAGGAGAGATGGTTGTAAGAAATCTGGGCCTTCATGGAGACCTAGAAAGTTTTGGTCCAAACAGAAGGCCCGGAGTTACAAAACAGGGCAAAGGTCAGGACCAAGCAGGAGCAGAGCTTCTTCCTCAGGCTCGAATCAAATGAGCATGGGAAGATCATCATCAACAAGGAAAACTTTCAGAAGAGCTCATACAAGAGCTCGTGAGAGTTTCAAAGACTGCAATTGTTGGACATGTGGATCCAAAGGCCACATATCAACAGACTGTCCACACAATCAAAAACGAGGAATTAGAAAGTTTGAGGCAACTCCAGAAATGGAAGAGGCCGTATACTTTCAGGATCTAATTCAAGTATATCAATTTGAAGGAATTCCTTCAGATGAGAGCATATACGAAGAAGAAGATTATAGCGGGGATGAGTCTTCAGAATCAGATTGAAGAAAAGGACATCTTCCGACAGGAGACGCAAGAAGATCTCTCTGGGTTCTTCTCACAAATGTCAATTTCTCATAAGACTCTTATGAAAATTAAGAGAGAAGACCCAAAACTCCAAATCTATGATGGGTTTTCCGTTTGGAGATTGGACAAGACTTTAGGACATTTCCTAAAGAAGAGGAAGCATCATATTATTTACAAAGTCACTGCAGGGAAAATCGCAATTCCCATGGAGCTAACAAGTAATGTGATGGAAATACAGCTAGTTCCGATGAGAGAAATTAGAGAGGAACTCGGCAGAATAAATAGAGAGATTACTCAGAAGATGCAGTGGATCCATATCGGAGCCATCAGAATTCTGATCAAATCAACATTCAAAGAGGGAATTGATTCTTCGATTGATATTGCTATCTTCGACAAAAGAATTAAGAATTTGCGAGATGCAAGTCTGGGAGGAATCTCAGGCAATCTATATGTCGGGAAATTGGTGTCCTACATTTATCCAAGGATTGCCTATAACTTGGCAGATCGCAATTTTAATAGAGTTCTAACCCTACATCAAGATTTCAAGAACAAGGAGTTGATGACAGAAGGGAATAGACCATACTCTATTACCTACAGTATTTCGTATGCACTATCCAATACCCACCATTCAGAATTGTTCGTGGGAAAAGAGTTCATCGAAATACCAGATATCTTCGAGCAGGTGGCACATGCAGTCCGTGCGGAGATTATGGAGTTGCCACCAATTCATGAGATGGATATGCGTATCGCGGATCAACCTATTATGACTAGAGCTACAAGTCAGAGGTTCGACCCAAGAAGAGTCTCCTTTCATGATAGTAGAATCATGAGTCGGAGCTAGGAAAAGAGACCCATCTCACAAGAAAATATGGTGCCAAAAAAATTCACGACCAAAGGTGTATTAAAATGTTCAGAAGGCTAGAGAGAAGCGGAGATAGTATTCAATATCACTCAAAAGGATAATATGTTTCCTTGTGATGTTTTGTATTATCTACAACAACCTTCATTGGGGAGATTTGAAGGACTTCTCCAGCTAGGAGAAAATGAGTTAATAATCCAAGGTATAGCAGGGCGAGAAAATGAACGTCTTATTCTTGGATTAGAATTTCTCAAAGAACACAAACCTTGGGAGAGACAGCCCGATAGAGTGGTGTTTACAGTGGCTCATAGAAAATATCAATTTCTATGATATTTCTCTGGGAACTTGGCCAGTTCTAATGGCTACTAGTCCATTCTCAATATACATCTCTATAGGGATGTTATATGAAAAATATCGAGCAGAATATATCGCGGCCTACGTTGACTCAGGCGCAGGAATATGCACAGGCAAGCCAGAAATCTTTCCTACAGGATTGGGAGAAGATCTATCGGCTATTGCAGGAAGAGATTTCTCAAAGAGGATTCTTATTCTCAAATGGGGAATTAAGCAAGTAGAAATAATGATTGGTGGAGCAGGAGATACTCCATGGTACAAAGTCAAGACTCCACCAATTTATTTCCATGATACAGGGGCAGATATTCTGTTAGGAAACAATTTCCTACAGACATTCAAGAGGGTTTACTCAAGAGAATGAAACAAGAAGACTTATTTTCACGACCCTATGTGATCATAAGATTATTGTTCAGAGATTAAGGGAGGCATTTCATCGGAAAATGCTCATTAATTTTCGCAACAAGCGTCGTGATGAAGGAAAACTGAGTCACCCAAAGATGAAGGATCATCGAAGATACGGAGATGCACTCCTTCAATATCGAGCCGAAATACTAGGAGGAAACAAGGATGAGTGAATGTCAAAAGAGACAATCTAATTCCTCAAAGCGTCTATGGAAGCAAGTCCGCAACTTAATATCACCATTGAAGAACAAATATCTTTATAAGATGTCAAGAAGAGGATAAAGAGGAATTTCAATGAAGATCCTCTAGCATTGTGGAACAAAAATGAACTCAAGGCAACTTTAAAGGTGAAAGCCGAAAAAGAAAATGAGTTTGTTCGGTACAAACCAATCCATATGAACCAAGCAAATCGTGAGGATATGAAGAAAATACTTAAGGAACATCTAGACCTTAAGTTGATATCAGAAGGAATCGCTCCATACAGCAGCCCAGGATTTCTGGTCAGAAACCATGGAGAAATGAAGAAAGAAAAGCCAAGATTGGTGATCAATTACAAAGGGACCAACAATATCTTGGAATTCGACGGTTACTATATTCCAAGTAGAGAACACCTGGTGAACTGCATCAAGGATGCAAAGGTATTCTCTAAATTTGATTGTAAATCTGATTTCTATCAGATTAAGATGGAAGAAGCCAGCAAAAAGTATACGGCGTTTTCTACACCACAAGGACATTATATCTGGAACGTGATGCCAATGGGATTAGCAAATGCCCCCCAGATATATCAAAGGAAGATGGATAATCTTTTTAAAGATTATTTTAAATTCATGTTCGTATATGTCGAAGATATACTCATTGCCTCAAGGAATATGTATGAACACATCAAACATCTGGAAATTTTTTCAGAAGTTTGTCATAAGGAAGGATTGGTGCTATTAGAAAAGAAAGCAGTAATAGCCACTAGACAGATCGAGTTTCTTAGGATCGAGATCGATGAGTCCGGAATCATCCTTCAGAAACATATAGTATAGAAGGTGCAGGGATTTCCGGAGGACCTCAAAGACAAGAAGCAACTTCAAAGTTTTCTTGGAGTTGTCAATTTTGCCGGGATGTTTATTAAAAATCTGGCAAAATACAGGAAGGTGTTCAGTCCATTATTAAAGAAAGATGTAGATTTCAAATGGGGAAAAGAAGACCAAGAATGTTTGTGAAACATGATGAACAAAAGCCCAACTTTTATTAAAAATCAAGAACATACTGTACGCCTCGAGGTAGGAAACGAAACGAGGCTGTGCTGGTTGCTGTTGAAGGAGTCTACGACTGAAACCATCGGTTGCGATCGAGTGGTTAGGCTGTGAGGAGCAGTTCGTAAAACTCGGTGGACACGACCCGACGGCAATTCGGTCAAAGGTACAAAACTTAGTTTATGTTTCAAGAATTTGATTGACGAAAGCATGATGGGCCTGATATGGTCGTAATGGACTATTTCCAAAATTATGTTGAAGATCAATTTTGCATGATAAAGTTTAATTAGGGGCCAATTTGTAATTAAGAAAATATAATACGAAATTCTAAATTGGACAAAACTTGGAATAGATAATTTTTATGGACTGAATTAATAGAAATATAATTTTACTCGCTCAAAACCTATAAATCAAAGCAAACATTGAGCAAAAAAAAAAAAAAAGAAGAAGTTATCAAGGACATACTGATGATTTTAGATATATTTGCAATTTAGAAGTTAAAGTGGCAAAAAAAAATTTTGTACTCGGATAGAGCGAATTTTCTCCCTTAAGAAGGGCTTTATACAATAATTGAAAATATGTAATAATTAGAATATTATATAATTATGAAATATGGGCCTCAACTGAGAGCCCCAAACCTTCTACACTCACCCACACACACTCATGGCGGCGAGAAATGCCCTGCTTAAGTATCTGCGGGTCAACGTCAATCCAATCCGGACCCTTCAAAATCCGCCGGCAACCGCCGCGGGCTTGTCGAATCTCATCAGACGCCACTTCTCCGACGAAGCTAGAGGCACGTTCCTTGACAAATCGGAGGTCACCGATCGTGTTATTAATGTCGTGAAGAACTTCCAGAAAGTTGACCCCTCCAAGGTAACCGGGTCATTTCTCTGTTATCTCTTTAACAATATATTAGCCTTGCAGTGATTTATAGCGATATGTCGAAACCCTGAATATTGTCGGACATGTGCTGTGTTTTTGGTTATCTCGGCGTATCATTTGATGATTTCTGTGGATTAAGGGTGGACACTAATTTAAAATTGGAATTATAGGAAGAATTTGCTATTCTCGTGTGGTAATTTGTGGTTGAATTGCTAAGTTTTAGGCCTTCGTGGAATCAGTTTATGCCCTACATTGTTACATAGGAAGTGAAAGGTTCATCGAATATGTTTTAATGATGTTTTGGTGAGGTTTCCTTGTTTATTGTGATGCTGGTTACGTTTGGGAAAGATGAGTTACTTCTCTTATTGTGTTACTGGTGAACATTCAAAAAGCTATGGTTATGATGGGGATATCAATGTCACGGGATATAGTTATCATGGTGCTAACTCAAGATGGATTGTGTCAAGTGAATTGTTTCTTTCTTTTTCCCGGAGATAAATATAGATTAACTTAGAAGGCCATTATACGTCATTGTGGTGTTCAGCACCATTGTTCTCTTATTTCACAACTCCATGCATTGGTTGCTGCTTGCTTTTGTAGATAGAGACATACAAAGATGAACAATTTGTATGGATAATATAGGATTGAGTTTGTTGTTTGCACCTTCTCCTCTGATTGCATCAGCCGTTATATGACAGAAGATATTTCCAGACCTGGCTTAAGAGTCCCGTATCTTGCTTAAATTCCCATTTATGATGCTCTACTCTGTTCCATTCTTTTCTACTTTTTTATCGTCACCTGATGTCATATTATGATATCCTGATTTCATGGACCTTTTCTGTTCTTAACAGCACTAAAATAAGCTTAAATATGACAACATTATAGAAAGTTGAAAAACATGAGTCAAGACGAGTTTCTTGTTCTTCATTTGAAGAGAAACAAAGAGTTCCCCTTGGAAATTAATGTATGGTAGCTGATTTGACACGGAAAGTATTCGACTAACTTTGCTTGATATTCAAACATGCTTTGCAGGTTACTCCGAATGCTCATTTTCAGAAAGATCTTGGGCTAGATAGTTTAGACACTGTTGAAATTGTAATGTCTTTTGAAGAAGAATTCGGTTTTGAAATTCCAGACGATGAAGCAGACAAAATCAACTCCATTGATCTTGCTGTCGACTTTATAGCTTCTCATCCTCAGGCAAAATAGAGTAGTGGAGCCTGCCCCTTTCTTTCGAGCTAGCTACGCTGAGACTAGCTTTTCTGAACGTTTATCATGGATTCTTGTCTAAGTTGTATCTTGCATTTGCAAGCAATGCGGGTTTTCTACATAATTCCTGGTGATGGGAACCGGGACTGAGGTTTAATTTTGATGCTGTTGATTACTATTTTAAGGCTGATGTCATATTTCTCATCTATTTCTATCTCTGTATTACCAGATTTAGTGGAGTTTTGTGTCATCTTTTTAACCGGATGTGGAACCTTCGAAATCCTTCTAAATTTAATTAAATGGTAACCATTTTATTATTTATAAAATTCTCTTAATTTAGTTAATATTTGACTGGTTGGATGTAATTTTGTGAATTTGTAGAATATGGTTGAAGTAGCCAGTGTTAACACTATCTTTTAATGTGTTAGGTTTTTTAGTTTGTCATTTTTCTTTTTAAAACAAAATGATGATATTTTTGTCAAGAAATTTGTTGTCTAATAGCAGAAGCCTCTACCCACCTGCTTCCTGCATATAAAGTTCTATACATGATTTCTGAACACTGATATTGGAAATTCGGAGAAACTGCTGCATGAACTTGAACTAGATGAACTAAGTCGTGACATCAGAGTTCTGATTTTAAGAGGGGGACAAAAGAAAAAAACTTAACAATTCTTAGACAAAAATCTTCTACTTCTTTTGCAGCTATGGATTTAATAATAATAACAATAATAATGCTATTAATTTGAATACAAATTTAAGCAAAATTTCTAGGGCAGGTATTTTGTACGCCAGTTGCAGGTCGAGTGTAATCTTTCATGAAAAGATATTAGTATTTATGCCTAAAAGTATTACATGTTCTTGGAACTGGATTTGATTAGATATGTGTAGAAAAAGACTTGTGCATTTTTTGTTCTCCGATACTCTACTGTTGATTCTTGTGTTGATTAAAGAACACCTTCAGCAACGCAGCAGAGGAGAGTATTCCATAAGATGATAATTATATACACAAACGGAATTATACATACGTACACAAATTTATAAAATATGGATATTCAACAATGAGCCATGCATCAGGATTCTGAAGCTTTACTCGTGATTACAGAGGCATAATTGGCAATTGCAGGCTCCGGTGATTGACGAAGCCGTGCTATCAAAGGAAACAGCTCTGATGACCGAATGAATTGCCTGCACTGTGGATAAGCACACATCTTCACCAACGAAAACAATGCTATCTTTAGAGGCGACTCGTTTACCGCATCCCTCCTCGGGTTCAACGCCACTGTTGAACAATCCGCCACCACCTTCAGCAATGCCTGAAAACAACCACACCATGTATCATCATACGATATATGCGTATATGTTTAACTTGTAAGACGGCATAAAACAGACCTGCATGGCTCCTTGGGAGACTATGTCCTCACACAGCCGATTGGAGTTGCGGACTAGATTACTAAGAGCCCCAGCGGCATTGGCTTTAGTTTTGTCTTCCTCTTCAGCGAGGAGCAACATTTTCAGCTGAGGTATGGCTCGTCTGAGTTCGTCGTACAACGAGTCATTATGATAGGCTGCATTTCCAACCTGTGCGCGTACATACATATGTACGTCCTCATCAAGATTGCTTTCTAACAACCAACTTGAGAAGGAAGAGATGACAATGTGGGCATGTTTTACTAATATATAGGGGAGACTTACAGCAAAACAAGCAAATTTCCTTGTCCGTTTGTCGGGATCAGCGCATCTATCAATAAGGGCACTGATGACACGATGCTTTGCCTTCAGAAATTGAAACAAATTTTCTATAGGTCAAAGGGGCATTTTCACCACAAAGTAAATTGGAAAAAAGAAAGGAGGGATTGATCGTTGTAATATACCAGTGAATTATAGAAATAGGAGCTGTGGCGGCACATGTTTCCAATAGCACTGCAGGTCTTGGAACGCACGTTTGGATCTTCATGGGTGAGAAATTGCCTCAGATCCTCCACGATGTCCGCCGCGTCGATATATTCGTAGAATTGCTGCAAATGAATTCCAGTGTATCAGCACTCATTATGCATTTTAAGTATAAGTCTTTTGGAGGGAAAACAACTACAAGCTTGAAGCCTTTTTGTTTCTGAAGATGGTAAAATAATTGTGGCCTTTAGAGTGAGTAGATATTTCATTTTTAGGTCCAATAGACAAGAGAAACAATTAATACAAAAAATAAATAAATAAAACTGTAGAAGTAGATACTTTTACCTGCCTAAACGGTAAAAAAACAGCCAGGATGTATCAGGTTTAGATGAAAGTCTCAGTATCAGAACTATAATACTTTTGTTAATTCACTCCAGGCCTTAACTTTAGGGCTATCCTAAAACATGTTGAGATGAATAGAGATAGGAAATCAAAGAAATTTGTAGCATGCAAATCTGAACCAAATGAACAGGTCTTAGTTTCCTGTAAGGACAAAGAGCATAACAGAGTGAGTACATTCACTTTTGCCATTCTCTCAATTAAATGTTCCTCACGCACTAAAAATGGGAATTATCAGGTTCGGTATGCAAACACATGTTTCTCGATGATGTCTGTTTCAATCGAGAAAAAGACGAATAGACAATCTCACAGTCACGGTGGAGTACCCTTAGACCTTGGTTTGCTTGGTATAAGAACTCAGCAAACACCATTCAGCGCCGAAATGTAATATCAACACGATTCTGATCCAATATATAAACAATTACTCAAATAGGTGTTTCTCAGTTACCTTATCCATCCGAGCTAAATCTGAAATAATCATGAGGAAATCCATGGTGGCTTCCCTAGGGCAGGGGTTATTCAGCAACTTTTTTGCTCTAGTTGGATCCAGTAAGCCTTTTCTTACAAGTTGAATAGCAAGTGGTTGTTGGGTAGATAGTTTGGCGATGAATGCTACAGGCCTTGCAACATCTTTCAGTTCCATATGGTCCAAGCAACTGAGAATGGTTATTGGCACCTCAACCTGTAAATGCAGGACAATGAAAACAAGGCATAAGTGCATCAAGTGTGGCGGGCTTGAAATAATAATGCATAAAATGTTCTGTCTAGGAAAAGAACTACAAAATGTAGTCATTCCCCTTAGTATAAAAGCAGGACAGCTTATGTACACGTGTCTGCCTATGTTTTTCTGTATTAATAAATTTAAATCTAGTAATTAAATGTTTAAACTGCCGTTGAAACATGGGTCAAGCAGATACGATTCATTCTTCCTTTTTCTCAATTCCTCCTTTTGATTGCCCATCAATTTTTTTGTTTTTCTTTTTTCTTTTATTTTTTACTTTTCTCCATATAATTTAAAAGTCATAACTTTTTCATCTCAACTCTTATTTTTGTGAAAATAATACCAAATTTATCATTTTTCATGATCTTTGATTTGGCATCCATTATGCATATATATAACTAAAGAATTTAGATAATTCCAAAAGAGAATTTTTTGGTGGACTAAAATTACTTACTTTTTCTGTCAGAAGATTACAATTATGACATAGAATGAGAAAAGAAAAAAGATTAGACAATGAAATATTGATAAACTAATCGATCCAAATGGGTCGATTTTGTACTCTCAAATTAAACTCGGCCCTGTAAGGTGCATTGCACGGGAGAAAATTTAGCTGAACGCAATAGACCGTAGTGCTTATTTTAAGAGAATCTGCACTTGGTAGATACTTTACAAATAAAAACCGATATCGCCTGGACTCTAATATGGTACTCTGCCTAAAATTTTAAGTTGTCTAGTTAAGGTCACTTGTATGGAAGTGTGCAGCATTCATGTTCCAAATTTGTCCAAAAAGTGGACAGTACAATTAAAAAAAGAAAAACAAAGTAACTGTATGGTGTAGCCTGTACAGTGTAATAATCAGTAAGCAAAATCTGCAAAAAGAATGCCTTCAGAACTAAAAGCATAAGAAAAGGCATCAGTAAACTGACCTCCTCAAGAATCTGAATGTACTTTTTCATGCTTGCCTGTATTGTTCTCATCATGTCTCTGTCTTCAACACAAACCTTACCACCAGGAGAGCCCATATTCAGAAGGAAACCACTATTTACTGAAGCATTAGCGGATGGCAGACCAGGTGCACTTTGTACAGCTACGAAAGGAAATGCTAAGAAGTCAATCACAGCATTTATTGTATCCCTCACACCACATGACCCTCCCCCAGGTCCAGTCCAGGACCTAACAAGCTTAAGATGAGATTCAGATATTAAATCAGTAATGCACTTGACATGTTCAGTTCTTAGCAAAATCTGGCGAAATGTTGAAACTCCACCAGAAAGACATTGACATATTGAAGAAACAGTCCAGACAACTCCAACTGGTGACAACTCTTGTGAGCAGACGGCTCTTTTTGGAGGATCATTTGAGATACCGTTAGCCAATAAGTCTATAAAAAGCTGTGGAGCACCACTAGCACATAGCTGTTGCACAGCCAAAGGCCCTCCCCAGTTCAGTCTGGACTCCAACAACCCGATAGAGCCATCCCTGATGCCATGCCTGCAGGGAAGCATCCCCTTCAGCATGGTAATGTTCATAACATTTTCATCACTTGCTGGACCTCTGAGTTGATCACACAGAGTTGCTGTTCGTGGAATTAATGGAAGGGCCATCTCAGAAATGGCACTTTCAACCGAAGACCCCTTCTCAAGAGAGAGAATGGATGCAAAAGCCAACATGGCAGCTGCACACGATGGTTGCAATGAGGACTGCATTTTTTCATCTGAAGAAAAATGGTGTGCAAGGATAGAGAGACGAGCAAACTGTTTTTTTGAATTTGTTGTCAACATGAACAATGCAGAATTTCTTCCAGATGATTTCAAGCACTGAGCGATTGTGGCAAGAACGAGACATGAGTTCATGACCAAGGCACGTGAATCCGCGACTTTGAGTCTCGAATTATCTGCTTCTGCATCACCAGTCTCTTTATTGGAAGCAGCACACAATGATAGTATGGTGAAGATTTCTGACACAATCGTGCCATCACCGCCACCACTCACAACTGTAGTGACAGGTAGTTTGATTGGTAGCCCACAGAGAATGTTTATAATAACATCACTGTTGCTGCAGCATCTCAAAATAAGCTGCAAAACAGTGTGCCAACCATTCATTTCATTGATCTGGAGAAATTGCCTAATTTCATTGCATAATGAAATAAATGGAACAAGTAGCAGAGCAATTGAGATAATAACTACAAAACTTTGATATGACAGTCTGTACTCAGCAGGCTAAAGCTCCTACTTCTTATTAAGATGAGAAAATCAAACAAAAGGGATGTAAAAGTAAAAATTGATACCTGCAGCCCAGCAGAGAGACCTATCTCATGACGTTGGTGAAGACAACAATAGATGGCAACTTGAATGGCTTTTGACTTGAGAAATGCTTTAGTGATGCAATCAATGGCTTCAACCAGATCTGTCCCATACAGAGGAGCCTCGTCACTGTTTTTTATGTCAAGTCGAAGTAGAGAATGGCTCCGGAAAGAATCTATGGGAAATAATTGGTTCCTTTTGGCAGAAAGAAGTTCAAGCGCATTGATGAGTGACCAAATACCCCTGCAGGATTCGCAAGCAGCTCGCAACAAATTTGTAGAGCCAGATATGAGACTCAAGCCGCAGCTTTCCAAGCACAAGCACAAAGAATTTAGTACACCAGAAGACTTAGCATGGTCCAGAATCTGTTCAATAGTTCTATTAGCTGCCATTGGAGTTGAAGCTGCCTCAAGGTTTGAAGAGACTAACGATGCTCTAAGAGACTGTGCTACTTGGGATAACATTACTGCAACACATGACGTGCATTCATGAAGAACTCTCCCAGACATTTCATCGCCACAACCTGCAACCTGAAGAGTTTAAAATGTCAGATATTAAAACAAATATTTGTAAATTTTCCTTCTTGACAACAACAATTACGAAGCAGTGGAACTAACCTGTGCGTACAATCCAACTATGGCAACCCAATGCCTGAAAAAAGGATCACCAAAACTACCTCCACTGTCTAGCAATCTTTTAATCAGTGAGAAGCTCTGAAAAGGAAGTAAAAAGTATTTAACAAGAAGAATAGTTAAGCAAAGGGTTTTCAGAAAATAAAATAAAAATGAACTCCTGAGCTTCCTCCTACATTGAATAGTTGCAACAAACGTGCCATTATTGCGATAGGCGTAATTCCTTAACTCAGGGAAGACAATTTACTCGTAAAATTAAGGCCTTCAACTATGTTAACTCTCAGAGTGTACAGATTAATGTCCAAAACTTAGTATCATAACATGCCTGAGATTACAAAGAAACACAAAAGATCCAGACCAGTGACTAAAAAGGCGCGCCTAGGCGCCGCGACGCGTTTTGGGGGTTTGGTGCCTCGGTATACTGAGGCGAGGCAGATGTGAGAAAGGCGCCGCCTAGGCGAGCGCCTCGGTCGCCTTACGGTGCGACCGAGGCGCTAAAAAAGCGCGCTTTTTTTTATTAGTTGTTTTTTTTTTTTTTAAAGGTTTTAGAGTAGATATAAATACATAATTGAAGACTTTTCAAAGTCTCAAAACCCTAAACAAACAGCAGCAGCAGCAGCCCTAAGTAAAAAAAAAAATCCCCTGCTCTCTCCCTCTTACTCTAACAGCTGACGACCATCACCGGCGTCCGGCGACCGCCACTGAGGAGCCTATTAGGAGCACAAGAACATATAGTAGAAGGGCAACAGCTTCAAAGACTAATAGAGCATCATCATCATCTTCTAGGCCTAGTGCTGTAAGACTTGTGGATGAGGAGGGAGAGGAATGGGGAGATATAGGAGGGGAGTCGGATGACGGAGAAGAACAAGATGTTGATGGATATGCATCAGAGGATGATGCACAAATTGACTTAAGCTTTAATGATGATTAGTTAGTAGCATATATGCCTAATATCTTTTGGATATTTTTATATTTTCATGCTATTATTATGTTTTTGGAGTCCAAGGACATTAATATTGTTATGTGTTGGTATTATGAAATGTTTTATGGTATATATGTGTGTTTTTTTAGTTTGGACGCCTCGCTTCGGTGAGGCGAGCGCCTCGCCTCGCGCCTCGCGCCTAGGCAGTACAGCAGGTTTGGCGCCTCGGGGCACTTTTCGCTTTTTTAGTCACTGATCCAGACACAGTCATAGATATTCATGATTTGTTGAGCAGAATAATGATATACCTTTGCCATCAAGTCATTCCGATCAGATAGTCTCAATCGAATAATAGCAGAACTGAAACCAAGAAGTCCACTAATTATTTCATCCAAAACTCCCTTTGAATTGACAGCTCCCGCGCTAATTAAGTTTGCCAGAATTCTCAGACACTGGTTAAAGATAACAATATCCCGATCCCTAAAGAAGCAACAAGGAGTAGAAATGTTATTAGCAGACCAATTAACGCTACAAACTAATAAAAACTGATTGTTATAATGAGCAGTTACAATACCCGCAGGAAGCTTGAGATCCATCAAATAATTTTTTAAATGGTAGAAGAATAGCAGCCAGCGATTCATTGTCTTGACCAATCACTTTTGCACCCTTAACAGTGCGGGAGTTATTTTCTAACCTGTCCAGCACTTGGCAACCTGAACTTGGAAAGAATATCACTGAGCAATTGTAATTCCAACACAACAAATTAAGTCAATCATATTATTCCCCACCCCCCAAACATATGCACACAAGAAAAGAACAAAGAAACTAATCGTTCCTATTCAAATAGTTATGGTGGGACCTCTCAAGTGTACCAGAGATGCTAATTACCCTACGTTCATATGATGTATAACATAAAAGCACCGAAACAGACCCATCAATCAAAACAGAAATACATGCAGACATTTGAAAAGGAAAATGTAAAGAAGAGTGACCGGATAACAGAGAAGAGAGATGGAAGTAGATGTAGAAGCAGAAAGACATAGTGGTACTCGCTCAGACAGAAGTCTGTGCCTAGACATCCAGTACGTTCCATACAACAGAGAACTTGAAGATTCCAAGGCTTTGCAAAAACAATTAAAACCTAAAATAGTACTAGACATTATAAAGGAAAGGATGAAACGTCTATGGACAACCTTATTTCTCGCATACTCTTCATTAGCAGTAGATTAATTACCACTATATCATTCACCACACACAAAATAGGTAAACAACTGCTTACACAGAAACCTGTCACGAAATACAAGAAAGCACTATAACAATCTTTTCAATTTGGAGTTGGAGCCCTCAATTATTTGAGAAAATGCTTAAAATGAAGTAAAAGTGATTTCTTTACAGCACATTAATGATTAATCATAAAAAGGCTCATCTTACAACCGTATAAGTGTATTGCAAGACTGATAAATACTAAAAAAATTGCTGGAGGTCTCCAGAGTTAATATGAATAAGGCTGATTATATACAGGGAAAACTTTTTTACGTAAATAGAAATAATGAATTAATGAATTTGTCAATTTTAGGGCGCAGCATCTATAGGAAATGCTAAAGAACGTAGAAAGAAGTGGTATGCTTCACTATTTCACCTGACTGGGCAAAACCACCCTGACCTGGAAAACCAGGAAACTCCTCCCTTTGCGTGGCATTGTTTGCTGTAGCATTAGCACCATTAGAATGAGGATTGATTGGGGAGCACTGAATCATCCCATTGTCACTACCATTAGGAGAACAGCTCCTACCTACAAGAACACTGTGACACTTAGATTTCCTACAAACCTTGAAAAGATAATCAAGGAATCATTTATTCAGCTTGCAGAACTCTCTTCCTAGCTTTGGAAATAACAAATGACATACTCTCTGGACTTGCTACAGTAAATCCATTTGGCTTTTGAGCATTCTTTTCTTGCCCCAGAGCTCCAAAACCTCTTGAAGATGTTCTAGCAGTACACATTTCCTGGTAATCATGGTAGATCAAACATGTAAATGCTGAAATATAACAACAGAGCTCAAAAAAGATCATAAAACCGAAACTTTACAAAGAGATGTCTGCTCTCACTTCTATTTCTGCATGAGTGTCTTTTACAAATGGATGTTCAAGAAGAGCAGGCCATGTGAGTCGGTGCTGCGGAACCTGTTCCCATAAAATAAAAAAGATGCTATATGTATGGTTAAAAAGAGAACGTTTTTTCACATATATCAACTATTGCAAACTTCACCTTATTCAGCAAACCCTGTAAAAAAGTTTTGAAATTAGAGCTCATATTATCTGGATATTTTACTGGATCCTGCAACAAGAAAATAAAACTAATTAATTATCTTATGTCATTTCATATGAAAATTGACAGGTGAAGAACACCACTACCTTAATAATGTGCCGAATAAGTGCATACACCGAATTTGTGTAGAATGGAGGTTGGCCAACAAAGAGCTCATACCTGCATAGTTAGATAAAATGTCAACATTAGTTGAGCAAATAGAACTAGTAGCCTGAGGTGGGGGGAATAGATCATATGAAGTGAGATTCAGTCACCACAGAAGATCATGCATCTTGTTTCTATTGCTTAGCATAGACAAGAAGAATATTGTGATGTCGGTATAAATTCACAATCTCAGTTCCCAGCTGGATGATACATAAGTCCCTTGGTATACAAAGACATGTATGCTATATTCTTATGTTGCTAGTATTTGCCTAGACTAGTTCCTTGTGAATGCACTAAGATGAGACAAAGGCATTGGACCATTGTCCATTTATTTTCTGCAACGGGGAACATCTTCAGTTAGTCTTGAATTTAATTTCTTTCAAGGATAGAATCATGTTCATTGGTCATCAGTGTTGCAAACAACAAGGTCAAAAAGCTTTGCTCACTTGTTATAGGAAATAATACATATGAATTAGTCAATCATTTGTTGGTACAAAAAGAAAATCATGTATTACTTACAAAATAACACCAAGCGACCACAGATCAGCAGTGTGGTTATACGGCTGCTCCCGGACTAATTCTGGGGCCATGTATAATGGAGTTCCTTATATCAATTTGCAACCAAAAGGTCAGAAGCCATTAAACAAGAAACCTTTCAGCAACTCCTAACGATAACAGCAAAGCTACAACAGTCCGATTCATGTATACTGCTTTTACCTTTTATGGACCGCAAGACTACTGTATTTGCAGACATTGCACGAGCAAACCCAAAATCGCAGAGCTAATTGGCAGAAATGATAAACATAAGAAAAAGAAGATGAGATGTCAAGCTGATAATGCTGCTTAAAGCTAAATACAAAAGTATGCAACACTAATAAGAATTATTTTCTCTCAAATCTATTCAAAAGCAACATTCCCGAGATTAACGGATGCGAACAAATATTACAAGTGTCATTCATAAAACAAACCTTAACAATAGATCCCGAACCAATCAGAATGTTTTGCGGTTTCATATCGCGATGAATTATACGGTTTGAGTGAAGATAGTGCAAAGCTCTCACCTGAAAACAAAAAACAATGTGTTGGAATCATACATTGAAAATAAGAATTAAATTATCATATTCCATGTCGAGTAAAAGACTTATATAGCTGTCAATATCAGACACAATCAATTGAAGAAACAAGTTACCAGTTGTTTCGCAATTGCCTGAACTTGTTCTTCAGGAAGACACTTATCATCCTCTAGAATTTCAAAAAGCTCTCCCTGGAAAAGGATGAACCTCATAAACTACTCATGCATTCAATTTCTGGGACATTCAGTGGAATGATGACATGCAGGTTACACATATCAGATCAACAACTCATGGGCAGGGGATAGTCAAAGAGAGAGGTAATAATTACTTGAGCGAATTCTGTAACCACACAGAACTCTTGTGGGCTCTCGAACGAATCCAGCATTGCTATGATATTTTCATGTTTCAATTTCCTTAAGATCTGGAAAAATCAAATTAACAAAAGTTACCATTAAAAAATAAGTTGATTGCACCAAATAACTATAAAATGTAAAACCCAGACAACAGAACACATGGAATCACATTATACCAATATACTGATGGCAGCAGGCAGCCAATTATGATGGAGATTAGGAGAAGGGAGAAATTATGCAGGGAGAGGGAAAGAAAGGCAAGTGTATGGTCTACCTATCTACTGAGAAATTCACAAACAAAAGTGATGACTTCCCCTAAAGTGAAGTGCTGAAATAGAAAAGACTACATCTAAGGCTTACTTAAATGCAAAAACATATGATGATGAACTGAAAATACAGGACTGGTCAGTTTAGGTAACATGAAATCATAAGAGTCCAATGCTGCCCAGGAAAAGTCACAACACCAAGGCGATAATGGTTCAATTTCTTTATAACACATTTTCAGAAACTATGACCCAAAGGCATATCCAAAGGCAGGCAGACTGATTTCCTAACAAACAATCATGTAAAACAATTGTTTACTGGTAAATTGTTTGCCGCATTGACTATTAGCAGCCATGCACAAAAAGAAAATGGAAAGTTTTACTCCACCTTTTAATGACTCAACCTTAACGTGTATACTTTTCAGAACTATACAGTTCTCATACAAAGATCGTGCCCAGAACCCATGTAACGTGATGTTGCAGCATGCGAGGAGATATCTGAAACAATTATATGCATTGCAACCCTCAACTTTTAAGCACCGCAGACTAAGTTAACTACGATGTGAAACAAACGAATAGAATATGCGTAATTTATAAAGAACAATGTTTTCATAATCTGCAGTAACTTATGTGAAACAAATTTATTAATCTAACATATTTATGACAGGTTATGTAACATCAACAACTTTCAAAGCCAAACATAAAGCAGTACAATCCATTATGTATTATCATCACACATCCGTGAAATAAATAACAAACTGTTACCTCGATTTCCTGTCTTAAATTGAGAATATCCTTCTCGCTTTTTCCATGTTTGGGGATGAATTTCATAGCGACCGTCTGAAGACATCAACAGGAAGAAAGATAATTATCAGTGACCACTTGAGAAGATTAGTTATACTGAGAAAAGAAGAAAGGCACGCACCTGGCCGCTGAATTTACGCCGTCCTTTATACACTTTGCCAAACGATCCCTCACCGACCAGCTCAATGACGTGATAATCATCTACGCCCATAGTTTCTGATGTGGAATTCAAATGCAAATTAGACACATCCATGAGAAAGACTAAGAGAGGAGTAACCACTAATGTGAGATCTAATTCAATGTTGAACAGTTGAAGATCCACTAAACTCCAAGCTCATATAAATGATTCACGGAGAAGTAAAACGAGAACTGGAGGATACTTTTACCTGCGAAGAGAATCTGAATTATCGACGAAACCAATCTGAAGTCTGAACTAAGACTGATATATGAGAGAGAGAGAGAGAGAGAGAGAGAGAGAGGAGGGATAATGCAAATTTGAAAAAAAAAATGGATTGATGTGGGATGAAGAGGGTTTTTGCCTTCTATATTTTGAAAGAATTTTAAATTTGGTTTTTGATTTCTACGACCGTTATGCGGATTTCGCCGTTGCGCCGGCCCCCTTCGTACAATATTTTTCTTTTAATGCTTAGTGATTAATTAATGGCAAAATGCATTTGCATTTATTAATATTAGTACTAAAGTTTATTTAAAAAGTAATAATTTTAATAAAATTAAATATGATATAGTTTAATATTTAAATATGTGATCGTTTTACCCAAATAAAATATTTTTTTAAATGTAGAATAAAATTATAAGCAATGTGAATATAAGTTTCTCGCATGTTATATATGAATTTAATATAACTCACTTTATATATAGGTATATTATACTCCCTTCGTCCCGAATGAACTTGCACACTTTCCGTTTTTGTTTGTCCCAATCAAACTTGCACACTTCTTAATAAGGAAAGTTATAATACAATCTCCACCCTCAAAATCTTCACCCTCAATCCACATTTGAAAAGTCAACAAAATCCTCAAAAAATAATTTTTCTTAATATGCAAGTTCATTTGGGAATGAGAGAGTATGTATATATATAAAAATTAATATTAAGATAAATATCTTTTTCAACATGTTCATTTCTTATCTTTGACATCCAAACACATATTTAGTGTGTTTGTTTCATTCTTCACCTATATAAATTATAGCTTAATTAATTATGAATGCTAAAACAAACATAAATACCTAACTATCAACTCATATTATTAAATAAAATAAACTGAATAATGTTATAAGAAAATTATTTTTCTTTCATTTTTTACATTCTACTTTGAATATTTAAATTTATCTAAATAAAGTTTTAATTCTAATTATAACTATTTACTTTTAAAAAAATTAGTTGCAAGTTTTAATACCTTACTTTGTATTTTAGATATATGTAATGTAATATCCCAAAATTTTAGTGTATTATTTAATTCTAAAATATTATTTTACATGTTCGTATAAATAATTATATATATAATTTGTTATGTCTTTCTAAACTAGTGTCTTTGTATCCTTTTGTAAAACAAAATATTATTACTCGAATTAAGCTCAAAATCTTATTTATAATATTTTGATTCCATGCCAGTTATAAGCTTTAAAAATAACATATTCGGCCCTCATCTTGATTAAATATCTCCCGGTATTTTTCCCAATTATCATTATTATTATTATTATTATTATTATTATTATTATTATTATTATTATTATTATTATTATTATTATTATTATCATCATCATCATCATCATCATTAGTATTATTATTTTGTTAACTTATTAAGTTGGCAAATCATTTTTATCCAATGTTGGGTTAGGCTCAACACCAATTCAATTTGGCCATTTAATATTTCTAAGCATAATTTATATCGGAAATTATTATTATTAACTTGCAAATCCATTATTTGCAATTTACTCGTTTATTTATTAATTTTCTTAAGCCCGACGTCTCAATAGGAATTACTTTATTGCATTCATTCATTTATTCATACATGTCATAACAAGCCCATCGCTTTAAACTCAAGACTCAAGCCCAGTTCACTAATGTGCAAGGGCCCATGTCTTGAGCCCAAAAGCATTCAGAATTTCCAACAACTGAATTACGCTAATTACTAGTGAGGAAGATTTTTGGAAATCTGATAATCCCTATCCAAATATTCCTAAACCTAGTAGGAATACATTATATATTCCGCAACTAAGCAATAAGATATTCTTTCCTTATACCAACGTTGGCCGCGGCCAACTCAAGAAAACCACAACAATCACGCCACCACTCTCAAGCATCCTTCCAACCCTATTTATACCCAGATCGGCAATCGGTCTCGCGCCTGGGAGAAGGTCGAAGAGGTACAACTATTCATTCTCTCTCAAAACAAACAGCTTTATTTCCGGCAATTTTACTGTACCAACACCAATTTCCCAGCCTTGTTCAACTGTACAATAATTCCAGAAAAAGGTTTCTTCCTACTCCAGTTGATTATCAATCGGCCAACACCGGTCGAGTCGAGCCCGGTAGATTGTAGCGAGGATAAATGGGGTGTGGTTTAGTGTGTGTATTGTGTCTATCAGTATGTGTTTGCGTGTGTGTCAGTGTGTAATTGTGCATGTAAGTACAGCTATTTGTGTTAGTGTGTGTGAGTGTGTACGCCTTAGTCTATGTGTGTGCAGGGGTGCATAGTGTGAGTAGATGGAGTGTGTGTGCAGTAGTGCGTGGGACGTGGTATTGTGTGTGCCTCCATGTTAGTCAGTGTGGTGTGTGTTTCTGTATGTGTACCAGTGTGTGTATCGTGGAGTAGTCAGTGTGTGCGCAGGTGTTGAAAGGGAAGAAGAGTGCGGAATAAATAATCAATGTGCATTGTGTGTGTTGGGTGTGACATTTCAAAATAGAATTGGGTAGGTGAAGTTGGAAAGTGGCTCGGTCAACTGTACAAGGAAGAAGCCTTAATCTCCATTTTCATGACTTTCATTCTCCATCATTTTTATTTGGCCCCAGATTCTTCCATAATGTCCAATAAGCATTTTTACCTCCAGTTTGTTTAGACAATCACCATGTTTACCCTTCTATCGTTTTATAAAATTCAATTCTCTAATTAGTTAATGAAGTATTAATAATAATCATGTTCAGACATGTTTCGAAAATTGTAGGTCACAAAGATTATGGATCCAAATATTTCATGTACATTACATTCTCTCAATTTTCTTCAAGACATATCAGGTGGGGCTTTATTGTTTATCGCTTTAATTATATTTACTTTGACTGCCTACGTGTGCTTTTATTTCAAGTTGTTACTTGCCAATACAAGTAATTATTCAATTTGCTACTTGCCAATACAAGTTTAGCTTATTGTCACTATGCTACTTGCCAATACAAGTTTAGCTCATTATCAGTATGCTACTTGCCAATACAAGTTAGCTCTATGTGTCTTGCCAATACAAGCGCATCATTATAATAATTGCTACATTGTATGCCTTTTTGTTTATATAATTGTTGTGATAAATTGTAATCCTCCACGAGCTAAAGGAAGCTCACCCCAACCCAATATTCATCCTTTCAGGTTACCTCGGTGTGGGTCGGTGGAGTTGAGGCGGGGCTTGGAGTATATGATAGCCACTAAACTTTTAGTAAATAATTTACCATTTATATGTAGCTACTTGAAATTTATGTGGAGGTATTGAAATGGCTAGTTGTGACTAGATTAATAGGAAAAATATTAATAAAGTTACATGACTACTTACTTAATTATCTTCGAGATATGTGATATTTACATAAATTACTTGTTTGAATGTTTATCAAGGTTTCAAATATTATGTGACAATGCAGGAGTGAATTTTTATATGATCTCTTATTGAAATAAAATAAGTAATATGCTTATGTGCTTGTACTATGACTTGATTGTACCTTGATTTGATTTGCATTTTATATAGACTTGTATACCAGGTATGCTTGTACATTCACACACAAACACTTATACTTAATAGGATAAATAAGTACACTCGTATGGATCTCCTTCCATACGATCAATGTTATATTATGCATGTTAATTAATTATATTATAAACATGATTAGATGTGATGATTAAATTATATTTTTGCTGGAGGTGCGATAAGTTTATTTTAATAATTTTATTCGTGATATGTTTATTAATATTATGTTCCAATAATTTAACTAATAAATAAATTATTTGTCTATACTTAGTTGTTGATTTGTGTATATTTATTTATAAATTTTACTACTATGTTGTTGCTAAATAGGTCTCCACCTTGCTACAGTCTAGACTGCATATGTACTTATTTACATTGTGTTATGACTTATGGTTTCGATACTATGTAAAATTTATATTTGAATTTATTGAGGTTATAGATTATAAAAAGATCCCTGATATGAAGTTAATTATGCTCTTAGAATTAATTTGATAAAAACAGGTTTGTATATTTACTGAATTATTCGTATTGAATGTATACGTAGGAATAATACAAACTTATTTGAAATAATTTCCTAGTATCGTATGGATGTTTAATTGCGTTATCTGAATTATCCAAAAGTGCAAACTGATTTTAGTATTAAAGTATTGACTAAAATATTGTTTAGTTGTTTGATTTTGACCCAATGTAATACGTCGTAGATGTGGCTAGTAATTATTCGAATATTTTTAATAGTTAATATTATGGAAGGTGTCTTTGATAAAATCGTGATTATTATGTGAAGTTGATTGGTCAGGTTAATCTTTGGGAACAGTTCTATTTTATTATTTTAGTTTAATTTAATTCTCCATGATCACTAATTTTCTAATAAATAATATGGGTTTGACTAGTAATTGTCTATTTGTTTCGATGTTACATGCGATATGAAGTTTTTATAATTTTCAAGTGCAAAGTGTTGTTAGATGGCATTGGATATTAATTAGGATTTAATTTCTAATTTAATATTACTGGTTAAATAAATTCATATGCATTGTTATTCGGTTCTTTTAACGGCCTGTCTAGTATTATGTTTTATAGATATATATAAGAAAATTACTTATTTCTAATTGAAATTGCTTTAAAATATATTTATTGAAAATCGGGTCGTTACAATATACAAAGAATAAAAAAAAAAATAATAATATTCAAAAGTTGTTCTATAGTTGAAATAACAAAATAAAACATCTTTTGTTTTTTCAATAGTTCGAATGACAAAATAAAACATATGAGTTATTCAATATTTCTTATACTTTCATATATATATGTTGAAAATTTTCAATTAAATTATACGTTTATATTGTAAATAGTAGATTCATCGAAAGATACACGTTGGTTAATGTAAAAAAATTGCTTAGGTTGCAAAATGTTAAAAAAAAAAAAAAAAAAAAAAAGAACATAATTGAGATTGGTTAATGTGACCAAGTATTGTTTAGGTTGCAAAGTCTAAAAAATATACTACCTCCGTCCCAACTTAACCTGCCTACTTGCCATTTTAGTTTGTCCCACTTTAACCTGTCTACCCCAAAAATAGCAAATTTCTCTCACAATCTCCACCCTCAAAATCTTTATTCTCAATCTCCACATTTAAAAAAGTCAAAGATTCCACAAAATCTGTTTTTTCTTAATCCCCGTGCCCGGTCAACCTAGGCAGGTTAAGTCGGGACGGAGGGAGTATATAGTTTAAGTTGGTTAATTTTGCTTATTTAAAAGAGGTTTAGTTGCAACTTGTATAATAGCATAATTTAGGTTGCAAAGTGGTAATTATTTATCGACAAGTAACATTAATATATGGAAATAAAAAAAAAAAAAAGTAATATTTTTTTAAGATTAATTACCATATATAAAGTTATATATATGAGCGAAAGTCATAGTTTTGTGATTTATCAACAAAAATAACTATTATAATAAATAAACATTAGCAAATTTAATAATTTAATAAGATGATTATAAATCAAATATTAACTATCACTTTTAATTCGATAAAGTATGTGTTCAATTGTATATACAATGATTTTTCTCTCAATACAATAAATGAAGAAAACTTGAGACAATTCAAGTCAAATACATAAAACTGATTAATTGTCGTTTTAATGAAATAATCAAGTAATATAATTTGTAAAAGAGAATTATTTGAATGATTTTTAATTTTATTTCGAATCAATGCTATATTTGTTTTGCAAGCTACAATAAATACTGGAATCTTACTTAAATAATCAACGAACAAATAATATAATATTTTAAATAGAATATTTTATAATTATATATATATATATATATATAACATATGGATGTCAAATCGAATATCGTCAAAAGATGATTAATTTGATATAGTATACATAATAAATATATTAGAAATGAAAAAAAGATATTTGCAACTTTAGAAAGTAATATTAATTTTGATTCTTACCAAATGTGACAACAACTTATCAATCACAGTCTGGAATTTTAGGCTGGAAAGTGTTACTTATAGAAGTGTCCCAACCGTGGCTTATATGTATAAATATATATAGATTTTTTAATTTATAAAATAATTTTTAAATTCTAACTATAAATAATTTAAAATATCCATAAAATATATAATAAACGGAACAATGATAGTTTATTTGAATAGTTTATACGTAATGTAAAGTTTAATATTGTTTTCTTTATGTCCCTACTTTTATTTTATATTTTTTTAATTTATCTAAATAAACTTTCAAGTTCTAATTATAAAGTTAGAATTTTATTTGCAACTTTTGAGATTTCATTTGGTGATTTCAAATATATTTAAATAATTTTATTTAATAAATTATTATTTTAACAAAATAAAATTTAAAAGTTATTTAATAATTCAAATAACAAATTAAAGTCTATGAGTTCTTCAAAATATTTGGATATTTCCTTATTTTATATGGTAATGTAAATTATTTGTATAAATGTTATATTTTTCTTACAAATAATTTATTTATTTGAAGATAAAAATTAATTAATGCGGGAAAAGCTATTTAGATTGTTAAGAGTAAAAACTACAATTAATGTTGATTAGTGCGACAAAGTATTATTTCGCTTACAAAGTTTAAAAATATATAATTGAATATTAGTAAAAGTAAAAAAAAAAAATTAAAAAGATTGCAAAAATTTACAAATGTCATTATGTAGGCTGTAAAGAATAAATTTCCTTAAAAGAGTAATTTTAACAAAATACACATTATTAAAAAAATAAATAGGTAATTAAAAATAATTATAAAAAAATACTCATGATTTTTTTAAAGAAATCATTTTACTAATTTTAGTTGCAACCAAAACCAAAATATTATAGTACAAGTCAGAATGCCCATCAATTATAGCACAAAAATTAACCAACCAACAATCTGTTTATTTAAACCAAATATCTCATTATAACGTATGTGATATGGATGTCAAATCGAACTCGTGAAAAGATGAATAATTTGGTATATTATGCATAAAAATCGGATTTAAGATGAAAAAATTACTTGTATTTAAAAATAAATAAAAGAAAATTATGAACATACAAAAATAGGAAAAGTTACTAATTATAGTCTAAAATTTCTGGAGGAAAAACTAAAATGACACTACTACCCTCCATTTTACTTTTATATATATATAGATTTCTCAGGCTCCTCAATAATGAAAATTATTGTAAAAATCACTCCTTTATATTATAAAAAAGAAAATCAAAAGGTTGTCGATTATAAAACTGTTTAAATGTCTTTCAATTATTAAAAATATATTTTTATAAATCTTTTGTGATGAATTTGTTTTATAGTAAGTTATCTTTACAAATATTTCTAAACAATTGAAAGACCTTTATAAATATTTTAATTACTGAAAAGCATTTTAAAATATTTTTGAATAGCTTAAATTTTGCAAACTACCGTAGAAAAACAAAACAGAAAATATGGTTTCCATGACCTGTCGAAAACTTACGAGTAGAATAATATATACTCCCTCCGTCCCGCTCAGATTTGCACACTTTCCTTTTCGGTCCGTCCCACTCAGATTTGCACACTCTTAAAAAGGAAATTTCTCAAATAATCTCCACCCTCAAAATCTCCATTTTCAATCTCCACCTTTCAAAAAATCAACAAAAAAGCAAAAAACAGCTTTTTCTTAACCTCCGTGCCCGTCCTTACGTGCAAATCTGAGCGGGACGGAGGTAGTATATATAGATATGGAGACGGGGAAGTTAGTGGGTTATAACTTCAGTATAACTGTAATCCTCTTTGACGTATTTAATATTCTCACATATGTGTCAGGATTCGTGATTAGTCATAAAGTAATTTGTCACGAACTTATTTTACCACAAAATATAATTTCCCATAAATTCATTTTGCTATGAAATATATTTTATCACCAATGTATTTTCATCAAAACTATTCAATTTGTCGCGATAATTTACTACGCAATTTGTTACAGTAATAAAATGTCACGAGATCAAATTTCATTTCTCCATTTCATCTCTCCGCACCTTTCTCTCTCACACACACCCTGCCTATGAGAAGATTGGGTAGGGGTGGACTAGAATTTTAGTAGCACAAAATGCTGACCCGAACCGATTATGTCATTTGGCTTGGTTGGGCTAGACCGCCCCAATAATTTTGACAACCCAGTAAAATATTTGGCAATATAAAATTTTTATTGTATAATTACCAAAAAGGGTTAATTACAGCAACCACACTAAACTATCAGCGTTTTTGCACATAAATCATTGAACTTTTTTTATGGCACTTATACGTATAAACTATAAGGGTTTTGACATATACAACATCAAACTTATTTTTCAATCATTTTTCGCCGTAATTCTACATGTAACTTGCGCGTTATAAAATTTTAAGAGTTTTTTGTTCAAACACGCTTTTTAGTAGGTAGAGGAGTCGTTCATCTTCAACAATGAGGTTCCATATATTAGGAGAGAAATTATAGATGATTCAAAGAAATTGTTATGGAAAAGAAAGGTGTGAAAGAATTTTACATTTTTAGCATACCAAAAAGGTTATTTGTACAAAAAAAATCATTAAAAGTTTATCACGCGCAAGTCACTTGTGGATTTCCGACAAAAAATGATCGGAAAATAACTTTGGTGGTTTATCTACTAATTGAAAAATAAATTTGGTGGTTTATCTGCAAAACTTGTTTAGCTTATAGGTATCGATGCAAAAAAAAAAAAAAAGTTTAATAATTTATGTGTAAAAATGCTGATAGTTTGGTGGATTTACTGCAATATACCCTAACCAAAAATGACATCAATTTTCAATTCTTTCATTTTATAAAGATACATTATCCAAACATTACATGAAACAAATTTTACAAAAAATCCTAAGAAAGCAAATTTTATTGGCAAATGTATAAACCTCAAAAATACATTGCCCCACCCCATGCCCACCCCCAACCCCCCTGCAACACACACCCCCACTGCAGGCCCGCCCCGCCTCAAAATTTGACAGTATTTCTCTTAAACTGCTGACAAAATTGAAGGTAAATCCACCATACTTTTAGCAACTAAATTATCTTTTCATATAAACTCTTGGCGTGTTTATTAAAGATTGGGTCAATTCATTGTAAATTATGCCCAATCTAAATCGCATTTGTTTCTCCTTTAAAAGCAATATATTGTTCTCAATTAAAATTGGCCCCACATCACCAATCACTCATTCATTCTCCAACTGACTCTTACATTCATCACCAATCATATACGATTCTCAGCACACACTTTAATTAATAATCAATTAAACTCAATTCTCAATACACACTTTAATCAATAATCAACTATTCCTTAAAATTTAAATAACGCTTACACACCAAATCAATTTTATCACCTTTTATTTTATAATCACCCTACAATTCACTCTCCAATCAACATAAACAAATTCATTTATTTACCCCAACTTACCAATTCCACTTTATTCCCCATAACCTATAGTACTCAGCCATAAACAAGCGCAGTCTTAGAAATTATTTTTTTATCTTATAAGCTGATTGATGTCTTATTTTGTCAAACACTTTGCTAGAGCATATAACCTCAGTCAAAGACCTTCTTACTCCCTTCGTTTTATAATGAGAATTATGTTTCCCAAAAAGACTCAAATCTGAAGTCGTGCTTCAAAACTCAATATCACTAATCTAAATTAAAATAAGATAGAATAAGATGAGGGACAATTTATTGTCTTGGGTCTTAGAAATGGGCGAAGAGATCCCGACACTGTAAGGTCATGATGTTAATAGGTATGTCCTCATAAAAGACCAGCTCAAAATATGCATCTAAAATTCAACCATAAGCAATGAGGAATAAGCATCATCGTCTAACGTCTAAACAAATATATCCACTTGCTATTTCAGCAGTTCGCGTCCTAATTTGAACATGATCCTGCAAAAACTGATGTCACATAAATATAAACACGCCAATGTTTGACATATCGCGTTTGTTCTTTGCCAACGACCAAAGAAACTCTGTATTTTTCCACATCTTCGTCAAATGTCAATTCATCAATCTGCCGTATGCCTGCAACAACCTCAAATATTAATACTTCACATGAACAGTTGGACAAAGGCTGTACAGGGTATATATTTTGGGGACCGAGTTTCATGCGACTATGCACCAAAAGATAATAGATACTTCTGTTTCTTAGTTTCTCCAAACTGAATTTAAAATAGAGAGCACACATTAAACTTTGCAATCACATTTCTAACCTTCTGACGCAGGGAGAAGCTACAAATAATGTCTCTGTTAGCTACATAATGCATGGGAACGAAGACTTATATTTTCGTTCCAATACTGATCTTAACAAGTCCAAGAACTCCTTCCTCATGAGCCTTGGTCTAACCTTAAATTCTTGTTCTTCAGAAGCAAACAAGAGGGAGAATATAACGGTTTTCAGATTTGTTATTGTAGCACAGTTAAATACATCCAGGTCAAGGCCATTAAAGAAACGATTAAACCCCCCCTCCCTTTCTATTTTAGCATAGCATATCTGTTAGCATGGGTGACAAAGATGCTTATTATACAGTAACAGTAGACATTTAACAATTGTAAGTCTCTGATAGGGCTGTTCCCCACATCTCCCAACCAAATTCAATATATATACATACATATATAAATATATATATATATATATTCATTATTTTCTTTCTTTAGGGGTGTTCCTGTACCAAGAGATCCATGTTTTACTTTTGCAACTAATCTCATATGGCCATATAATGACGGTACTGATGCCTCTAAGCAGTCTCGCTCTTCTTTGCAAAACTCAAATTAGACTCTCCATCTACATGTAAATCCTAATTCTGGCATTAACATAAATACTAAATAGGATGCGATAAAGATGACTAAATAGAAGAAAACATGAAACTAATTATAAGTCTAAATAATATTTACAAGGAACGGATAGATACCAAAAGATATGCTTTCTCAAACACCTGCAAGAATTGATCATCTCCTTCGCACTGCAGCAGCCTGACCACGCCCTGCAACTGCTTGTTGCGCTTGAGAACCTGGTTGTGCAGTGCCCTGTTCCTCAGGCAAATTCATGGCCTGAGTCATGGCATTCATGAGAATGAGCCCAAGAGGAATCAAGTACATCCACTGCAAACAAAGGAAACCATAAATATGAGCTGTGGGTAAGTTAGATGAAATCAATTACATCAAGGTTAAAAGATTTTCAGTCTCTTCTTACATATTTAGCCCAGAAGGACCTCTCTGGGGGCGGCACTTCTTCGCCTTCTCCTTTTTCGCCGACAACTACCTCAGCAAATACTGGAGTTCTGTTACACATTAACTCCAATTATAAAGCAGCAAAATCAGAAGTGTATCAATTAGATAAAAAATAGAAACTAGAAGAAATTTCTCCTTTTATTAGTCCCTCTACAAGTGTTTAATCATAAACTGAAAAGACCCCATAAGAATACAAGATATCTAACAGTTCCATTCATACTAGGGCACTGGCGCACTAAAACAAACAAAGAGCAGCTACAGAATGAGAAATAATCAATGTTTTAATTAGATAGCCTAGTGTCAATCTTTTTCAGGCACCAGTGCAAAAAACTGCACAGGACCTCACATGCCTATGGAAACTCCCAAAAATCAGATGAACTCTCTTTCAAGATTATACTCAAAGAAATCATTTCCCATGCACTAAACAGAGGTTATACACTAGCAAGAAGGATCTTACCTAGGAGCCTGATCACTGTACTTCAAAACTGTGTGTGACTTGAAAGACCACTTTGTAGGCTGAAATAAAATAGTCGGTATCATGATGTTTAGGAGGTACTAATACTACTACCAGTAAACAGTTGTTACAGTGACTATGCCCCATGCTCAATGAACTTGACAAAAGTTAAAACAGGTCACAGGGAAAAACTTACAAGTTTCCGTTGGCGGGGATACTGACATGATCCTGGGGAACCATAATTAACAGCCAATATATTTACACCCTCCTGCAACTCATAGAATAAAAAGCAATACATATATAAATAAAAGAAGCGAACTTTGGAGAAACAGTTAATCACTGAGGAGTGGACACTTAAAAGTTACTCCCTCCGTCCCAGTTAACTTGTCCTACTTTCCATTTCGGTCCGTCCCACTTAACTTGTCACACCCATAAATGGCAATTAAAGGCAACTATCTCCACCCTCAAAATATCCACATTCAATCTCTACCTTTTAAAAAAGTCAAAGATTCCACAAAATCTAATTTTTCTTAACATCCGTGCTCGGTCAACTGTGACAAGTTAACTGGGACGGAGGGAGTAAAAGGGATCACGGAATATTTACTTCCAAAACTTAAAATCAATATTTAGGAAAGCACTCAATTTTTTATTTTTTTAATTTCCTAAAACTGTCAGTTAGAACAACAAGAAAAATGTACAAACTCAGATAACTAGATTTAGATACATTAAAAAGGCAATCTCGTTTGAGTCACTGTAAATTTGAGTATATAAGACTTCATATGAACCGAAAATGTATAGATTGGAGACTTCCCCTGCGTATAGAGTTGGCCGTTAAGAGATGATTTTAAACAATGTTTAAGCACAAGATGGATGGCTATCTACATAATATTAAATTAGCGACTACTGTTGTAACTAAAGAATCTTATTCAGGCCAATGAATGAACCGCAGACATAAACAACATTTCAAATATCCAAATCCTATTCAATGGTCTAGATATCACCTAGAGACATCTTATGTCTTCAATTTAATTTAGCCAAGAAAGTATATTTTGTTCACGTTCATAATTTATCTTCACTATTGCCATATACAAGATAGATCCTAAACGCGTTAATTGCTTATCTTCACCATTGCAATATACAAGATAGTTTCTAGACACGTTGATTGCATAATTTATCTTCACTATTGCTATATACAAACTTCTTCAAGGGTTGAATACATTGGAGTAAACTTTCATAACCGCAGATCTATTATTAATGTGGATGGTTAAGTTAACATAGACTACATGTACATAAGATTTAATTTGGTGGTTGTGTATATCAGTATTTGGAATCATAATAGTTTTGCTGAATGTAACATCAGCTTCAACCTTTTGACAGAGTGAGCGGTAACTGCTGTGAGTCCTGAGGAAATACGGCTCAGTTAACTCCAGGAATCAAATGCGAATTTGTTACTTGCTAGCATGCGGGCAGTATTTTGAGATGGTCCATGATGGGAGGTTCTGAGCTTGGTGGCAGTGAAGGGAGGAATGTTTTAGATAGACATAATGGTTTGCTGAATGAAACATCAGCTTCAACATTTTGACAGAGTGAGCGGTAACTGCTGTAAGCACTGAGGAAATACAGCTGGATTCCAGGAATCAGAATTTGTTAGTTGCAAGCAGGCAGGCAGTATTTTGAGATGGTCAATGATGGGAGGTTCTGAGCTTGGTGGCAGTGAAGGGAGGAATGTTTTAGATAGTGAGTAGCCTTTTGTGAGGACCCAGAAAGAATAAACAAACTTGTCTTTGTTCAGAATAATGAAGAGTTCAGCCAGAAAAAGATTTGTCAACTCCAAATAGACAGCTTTAACATGAATATTCTATTCACGCACATATGGCAGCCAGCGTCATAAATGAATGCATGCCCAGTCTAAATCCAGTTACAATTGTTTAACAAAAAACTCATCGTTCAGGAAATCATTACCATGTGTATGACAAAATGCTCATCCAATGCATCGCGTGGTGAGAGGCACCTCTGCGGGCAAATTAAATAATTATCCGTTAGTACCCACTTACATAGTAAATGTACAAGAACATCACACATCAAAATTCATAGGAACTATGATACAGGAATGCAATACAACTCCACAGTATCAATAGGTGCCTACATCCCAATGAGAGCTTGGTGACTTCCACGGGAACATTATCCAATACGCATCGACAAAAACTGTGTTCAAAGTATGATAATACATGTGTGTAACATTGGAATCCGTTCGCCAGAGTAACACAGATAAAACCAACTTAACTATAATACTCAATATTCCAACATGAACATAGAACTGTATGCAAGAAGAACACGTGCATTAAAAACTCACCGCTTTCGCAGATGAGATGACAAACTCTCTTCCAGGTGGGCTAAGCACATTAGACGGTAATCTTATTCTATAGAAGTCATCTCCTTCCAGAAGTCTCTGTATGTTCATCACAAATCGCCATCACTTTGCCAGTAACAAAATATATAAAAATTTAAAATTTAGGGCATAAATCGCAACCAAGATTTACCTTGAAATTCTCTTTATCTGTCTCCCCGAAGGCATTCCTCGAGAAACGAAGCTTTGTAAGTGTCTGTTTTCAGAGAAACAGAAAATTTTATTAAATTTATCATATGATGTGATGACTTCGTAGCAATCAGAAAACAAGTATTAAGAGCATGTATTGCCGGAAATTACCAGTTGACCTTTTGTAAACGTTTATTTGACAATCATTTAATCAATCTACCATCCCAAAATATCCTCAAACCATTCTCAGAGAAAAAAGTGCTGGCGGCTTTGATCCAAGACGAATGCATAAACTTAACACAATGGCCAAAGATGATTGTTTTACCTTCACCCAACGAGCACATATAACACAGCCAGTAAAGGTAAGAACATTACAATAAACTAAAACATTATTCAATTTCTTTGTAGAACATGTATGCATATATTTTTCTTGCGCATCCAATTTTAGGATAAAAAATCCAACGTATTTTTTAGTTTTCCTTTTTGTTGGGGGATTTGGGGAATGGATACAAATAATGAACTGATGCCAATATAGCAAAATACAACTAATATCATCCGATAAACCCCTCCTAAAATCACATAATTCATCCCCTTACCATTATACCCAAATTCAATACTACACTGAGGGCAAAATTACTGATGCACGAGGTACTACAGTACCTGCCCGCCGTGAGGCGACGTCTTTATACGAGCGGAGAAAGTCCCTGCAGGAGAGAAATCCGAATCCCCGAACGCGTGTTCGAGAGAGAACTGAACCTTTGAGTCCGGATCCGAAGCCGAGTCCAGCGAACGCTTACGTGTTGGCGGGGAAGGTGAAACGGGCCTGGCAGCGGTCGGATCGGGAGATCGGGCACCCTCGAGGCCGAATTCTTCATCGTCGGCGAGGAGCTCGTCGGATTGGAAAGCGAACGACGTCGTGGCAAGCAACAGGGATAAATTTAGAAGTAGAAACAGAGACAGCAAGTATGAACTTGGGGTTGCCATGGCAGACGGTATTGGTGGAGATTCCGACAGGCGTCGAGTGTGTGTGTTTGGTGGTAGACGGAGCCTCTTCTGTAGCGTGGACCCTCACTCTCCCCTGGGCTGTAGCTGGACTCCCAAAAATATTTGTATTGGAGTTGGGTTCAAGTGTGATTTAAGAGGAGGGCCTAACGAATAAATTCCAAATGATCTATGTCAAAGACCCCAGGGTTAAATTAGATTTGGTTAAAATGTGATTTATGTGTTACATAGTTAGTTACATATCTTTTATATTTTGATATTTTTCAAAATTAGTATCATAGTCGTGCGATGTACGAGAAGATCTTTCACATCATATCATTGCACGTGTTTGTACTACGATTTATGTTTTTATCGTTGTTAATTGTGATGTAAGTGGTGTAATAAAGTATCACATAACCGAATGTAATCTACGATAATTCGAAAAATATTAGAATAATAAAAGTGCGCATGAGCTACACATCTACATAAAATAAATATTAAAATGTAACATATATCAACCAAAAATTCAATACGACTACAAATTTTGAAAGACGTCCTTGTACACAACTGATAGGTATGGCCTAATCTCTCCGGATCGGTCTAACCCGCCAGGCGGGTCAAATTGGGCCCAAGAGCGCAAGCCCACTCGTAGCGCAAGCCCGATGCGGCCAAGCCCATTCGTGGCGTCTTTGAAAGTTGGGAAAAGATCTCCATGATCTTTTCCAAATAACCATGCAGATTGGATTGGCGGATTTATAGGGATTTTGTTAGGGTTTCTATTGTATAGTATAAATAGGACAATTGTTGCTTAGTTTAGGGTTCCAATTTTGGATTCTAGAACTATCACTTGTAAAATTGTACTCCGGTATTCAAGGGGGGAGAGTGAAACATCTCGGAAGGTTATTGCCTTCTCCCGTGGACGTAGATCTCAGGATCGAACCACGTAAATCTTTGTGTCATCTAAGTTCTTGTATGTTTTGATTGTTTTGAATTATTACCGCGATCGTAATCCGTTTGATATTCGGGTTTCGGCCTTATCAATTGGCGCCGTCTGTTGGAACCATTGAAAAGCAAACCCTAGCATCATTCAAAGTTGATTTACGTCAGTCATGGTGAACACTCGCCAGTCGGCTAATCCAACCCGATCTCGTCGGAATCCTCCCGTCGATCAAAACCCTCCATTACCGCGTCAGCAGATCCAGGATCCGCCTGCGGGACAAGCAGATGCGCAGCACCCCGCACCCGTCGATGCGCCAACGCAGGTTGACCCTCAACCAACCTCGAACTACTACAGGCACAACAAGTCTTTTTAAGGAGCACGCCGCCCTATTCCAAGAATGGAATCATCGGCGCGCTGACTCCGGTGTGCGCGCCGACAATGGCGTTAACCAGGTGGCAGGACATCCCGCCGTGATCGATCTCGCGCACTCGATGAAGATCCGCCTCACAAAGCCAGGCATGATCGCCGCCGTCAGCGGTCAGTATCGCCTGGGGAGAACCGGAGTTCTAATGGTCTAAGGCCCTGCTATGCTGATCACAATGACGCAGACCGACGCCGACCTGTAGATGCGGCGAAGCGGGCTCGTTTGGAAAGGTCCCGTTTACTCGATCCTCTAGAACAAGAGCAGACTCAATTTGATGCCGAGCTTGACAAGGTATTGGGCCTTGATGCTGATGGGGAGATAATTACTCCGTTCTCCGAGGAGATTCTTTCCACTCCACTCCCCGAAGGGTTTAAACTTCCACCAGTCCCCGTATACAACGGCACCAGGGATCCAGGTAACTTCTTGAGCGCGTTCAAGTATGCCATGTTCAATAGGAGCTGCACACCGCATCACTTGTGCAAAGTGTTCCCCGAGTATCTCCAGGATGAGGCCAGAATTTGGTTTGATTCTTTGCCACGCGGAAGCGTTACTTCTTTTTGGGACCTTGCCAAACAGTTCTGGGCTCGTTTCCATACACGAGTCAAGCCTATGGCCACTTTGGTCGATCTCATGAACCTGGAGCAACGGATGGGGAGACGGTCTCTCAGTTTCTTGAACGCTTTACTGCGGAAAGCCTGAAAGTAGGTAGCCGATCCGATGATGTTATCATCACGGCCTTCATGAACGGCCTCCGAGCCGGACCGCTTTACACCGATCTTGCACGACATCCTCCGACCACAACCCGAGCTCTGTTTGGCATTGTGAGCAGGTTTGCCAAAGCTGAAGAGCAAACTCGGCGCAAGGGGGAGAAGCAAACTACCAAGAAACAGCTAGACAAAACACAGGCCGGAACTAGTACCCGGCCCAGTGCCTTTAGTCGTTTGGGCAGAGGCAGGTTAGAACCTTGCAGTGATGTCCCTCAACTCATACCCCTTACGCGATCAAGGACAGAAAAATTTTCTGTTCACAAGAATGATTTGCGACCATGCCCACGGGTGACTGCTCCGGCAGAGAAGCGTAAACGCGAAAAGTGGTGTGCATATCATCACGATCATGGACACGACACCGAAGAATGTCGCGAGCTTTGTAAGGAAATCGAAGACTGTTTGAAGCGAGGCTTTCTCCGACAATACATAGCTCGGGCCGAGGACAGATCTCAGCCAAACCAAGACGGAGGTTCACAACAAGGTGGGGGAGGTTGCAATGGCCGAGGCTAGGGGTGTTCATCGGTTCAAAATCGAACCGAACCGAATTTACAAAATCGAAAACTGAATTATGTCAAAATTGAAAACCGAAACCGAACCGAATATCCTCGAAAACCGAAAGCAATCGAACCGAAATAGTTCGGTTCTGTTGCGATTCTGACTGAAAACCGAATAAAGTTTTAAAATTTTCTTTTTTGGCCAAAAAATCTAAAAAATAAAGAATGGGACAACAGTAGCAAGCCAACGACACCCTTATCAAAAGTCAAAACAACATAAATCAAATATTCACAACACAAACTTGAGAGTTCAAACCAAACACCAAAGCCAACAAGGCAACAACCACACATCGTTATACGAGTATACGACAAATACATCAAAGCAAAACATCCTAACATTTAAGTCTTGAAAAATTCAAATTTAGCTTACACATCACAACTAGATAAACTTGAAAGCCAAACACCAAAGCCAACAAGGCAACAACCACACATAAGTTTCAACAATATCCATCAATCAAAAGATTTAAAACTAGAAACATATTAATTCATTCGACTTCAAGAACCGACACTTCTTGTCTTCTTCAGTTCTTCTTGTTGGTTTGCTTTGCTGCCTTTCATAGGCTTAACACTAAATATCCCGTAATCTTGAAATCTGGAAATTACACATACCAAACCAGTTAATTACAATTTTTCCCTCAAAAATCAAAATGACCATATGGAAATAAATTTCAGAAACATTAATATTAACAACACAATAACCCCAAATCTGAAAATAAAAAAATATGGTACCTTTCCAAGATGCTTGCCTCATCCCACACGGGCCACACCCAAACTCACTAGATGGCTCTTGTTTGGCCAATCCCAACACTAGGCAAATCTGAAAATCAAAGAAAACCGTAAATTTACTTCAAGATATAAGAACAAATAAGAAACAAAATAAATATTCAATAAATATTGATTACCTTTCTCAATAACCTCAAGTTCTTCCAATTGTTCTTCAATAGATTTTGGGAGTTCGCCTCGTAGCCAATCTTAGGCACATATGAGTGCCTCAACAATTCTAGGAGTTAAAGAACTCCGAAATGCATCTAAAACCCGACCCCCGGTGCTGAACGCAGACTCGGAAGCAACTGTGGAAATTGGAAGGGCCAAGATATCACGGGCCATCTTTGAAAGAACTGGAAATCTTTCGGCATTCATCTTCCACCACTTCAAGACTTCAAGATTCTCGTCTTCCACTATGGCCTCACTCAAATAAATCTCCAATTCAGATTTCTTCCTCACACCACCTCCACTCTCCATTCGTTGCTTCTTAAATTTGGTTTTCAAAACTGCACTAGGCTTGCTACTAATTGAATCAGAATCAGACAAATTGCTAGAACTAGTGCTTGAGAAATTAGGAATGCTACTAGCACTTGCACTTTCCTCACTATTCGGTTGATATTTCAGCCTATATTCATTAAACACGTCTACAAGCTCATCTTTCACACTTTTGAACATTTGCTCCCCTTTCCCAGCCCCATACATCTCGCAAAATGAGTACTCCATGTACTCGAACTTATCTCGTGGATCAAAGACATTGGCCCAAAAGATGATTTTGTTCATTTTCTCCGGATCTCCCCAATATTTGTCAAACTTTGTTTTCATTGACTCACCCAAGCACATCACCTCAATATCATTACTAGCCTTCCACTCATTCAAGATGCAACACAAATCACTAACTTCGCTAAAGAAAGTGTTGGATGTAACATACAATGAACCCGAAATCCGCAAGGTCATTTCATAAAAATGCTTAAGCAAACCTGCAATTTTACGAACGGTAGACCAATCATTGCTTTTTGGAACCCCATCACTTCCTAAATCCGCCTCAAAACTCACTTCTTGCTCATCATATCTTTCAAAAGCTCTCTCGTACTTCTCAGTCGTATTAAGCATTAGGTAGGTCGAATTCCACCTAGTTGGAACATCTAAGCACAAAGAGCTCTTGCATTATATCCCTTCATATTCGACACACTCTTTAAATTTTCTAAGTCTTGCCGGAGAGTTTCTGATATACCTAACAGCATCCCTCATATGCTTCACTGAAGGGTTTATCTCTTTCAAGCCTTCGGAAACCACCAAATTAATCACATGTGCAATACACCTCATATGCAGGTACTTACACTTAGCAATACTACCCCCCCAATTTAACATTCTTTTTTTCAAAAAGGCAATAGCAGTGTCATTGGAACTTGCATTATCCACAGTTATGGTGAAAACATTTTTTAACCCCCAATCTAGAATGCAAGATTCAATGGCCTTACCAAGGTAATCACCTTTGTGACTAGAAACTGGCACAAAATTTATAATTTTTTTGTGTATTTTCCAATCATTATCAATGAAATGAGCTGTAAGGCACATGTAATTAATCCTTTGTAGGGATGTCCAAGTATCGGTGGTAAGGCTAACTCTTTGGCAATTGGTTTTAAAAAACAACTTCAACTTTTCCCTCTGTTCAACATACATCTTAAAACAATCGCGTGTGACCGTTGATCGACAAGGCACTTTAAACCTAGGGCAAGCTTTACTCATGACTCTCTTAAATCCCTTACCCTCCACAAATTTAAAGGGCAACTCATTAATAATTATCATATACGCTACGGCTTCCCTAACTTCATCCTCATCATATTTCCATGCACTAAGTTTACCTAGCCCACTAGTACCCTCTTCATTATTAGGCTGCAAATTCAACAATGTTTGACGGGTTTCTAGGACGTGTGGATTTTTAGGGCATGTTGAATTCATATGATTACGGAGAGATGAAGTGCCGTTACCTCTCGATTTAGCACAGAGAATTGCTTGACAATAATGACACTTAGCCTTTGTGACAATGCCATTATCATCCTTGATTCTTTCAAAATGATCCCACACGACCGACCTTGTTTTCATTTGCTTCCGAATCTTTGTTGCTTTCAATGGATCAATAGTAGTGGCAGAAGGCTCTATTGCAGGCTCTTGGCTCGTGGGCGGCTGTCTGAAGAGCTTGAATTTGTGAGCCCTCCGTTTGATTATAACTATCAGATTCAGCCATACTCCCATCTTCTATGTTATGTGTGCTTAACATCTACATAAACAAAATAAATGTAAGTATAATCCAGCATATAAGTAGGATCATTTACTGTTAAACAAATGCTAAAAAAATGCAACCCACATTTTTGTATCATTTACTGTCTCATTTGTCAATTAAGCTAATCCATTCCAAACCTCCATAAAAAATGTTTAACTTACGGAGGAAGCTTGAGATTTCAAAGATGGAATTATAAGATATCTCACAAGTCACAAGCATATAATTTGAACTGCCGTCTGCGAACTTTTTTCAACATAGAGACAAGAGGAATCTTAGTAATTAATTTGTTCATTGTCTCAACTAGAAAACCATTTAAATATCTACTCCAGTAACTCCACATCCAATCTATTGAAACATGGAATTATAAGATATCTCACAAGAAGATTGATAATGTCATGCAAAGTCCAATAAGGCAATAAGTACCATATATGATTAAAACAGAGGAATAGACAAGTCCTGTATTTCATTTTCACCAGTAGAGGTTAATAACTCCAAGCTTTCTTTTTTCTCTTGCCAAAATGCCTATCGCAACCTCATATTTAGTGTCTTCAGAAGTTTCAGTGCAAGTAAAGATCCAGAGCAGATAAATAGTAGAAAATACTGTCATAATATCTCATAGAAAATTATATTCATCTTTAACATTATTATTATTATTATTATTATTATGAAATTACGAAGTATTATTATAAAAATTACCTCTTAAGCTGAATATTGTTCTTGATTTAAACTGAAACTCTGTCAGTCTGAAATTTGACGGACTGTCCGGGAGAGGAGGCGACGGGAGAGGAGTCAGGAGGCAACGGAAAATGTGGCGACGGGAGAGGAGGCGACTACCCCGACGGCGACGATGACGGCGACGGAGGACTGGTAGTGGCACTGTGGCAGACTGGCAGTGCGGCGGCGAAGTGAAGGAGAATAAACTTGAAAGCTAATTTGAAACCCTTCCAGCCTTCCTTAGTAATTAGGAAATGCAAGTGAAATGAAATATAAATTAAATGAAATGCAGATTAAATGATAAATGGGTGGCCTAATTTGGTCTATTCGGTTTGTGTATCGGTTTTTTTCAATAAACCGAACCGAACCGAAAACCGAATTATTCCAATTTTGAAAACCGAAACCGAACCGATTAAAAAATAACCGAACCGAATTTTACATTTCGGTTCGGTTCGGGTGGTTTTTTCGGTTGGAACCGAACAGAGAACACCCCTAGCCGAGGCCCAAGATAAAACAGACCCCAATGGTAGAACAACAGGTCGGGATATCACAATTACCAAAGACAAGATCAGGGCAATCGTCAACAAAATCAGCCGCAACAACCCCAACTATTGCCACCGCCGCCACCACATGGCGGTCCCTGGGACAATCCACCGAATCATGTTGTCCACGGGATTAAAAATGTGATCTACGACGCCACGCCAACAGGGACATCCCGAAGTGCCCTTAAAGCTGAAGCACGAAGGCCTCCTCCCGAGGAGCCACGCCACAAGCGTTTCCGCAAATCTGAAACAATAAGCTTCACCGAAGATGACTCTGTTCCCGAGCTCACCCCTCACACTGATGCCATCGTCATTGACATGGTCGTGGCCAATGTCACAGTAAAACGAGTCTTTGTCGACAATGGCGCCGCCGTCAGTGTCATATTCACTGACTGTTTCCAGAAGATGGGCATACCTCGTGAGCAGCTCCGGCTTGCCCCTGGGCCATTACAGACCTTCACTCAGGGAGAGGTCCAACCTGAGGGAATTATCAACCTCCCCGCGTCGCTTGGTACGTATCCAGCGATAAAAACTATCTTTGTAGATGTCTATGTAGTCACCTCTCCATCTCCATACAACATGATTCTTGACCGGGATTGGCTCACTCCGGCAAAGGCCATTTGTTCCACATATCATTTAGCATTGAAGTTTCCTACACCCCACGGAGAGGTCGCCATCCGTGGCAATCAAAGAATTTCCAAGGAGTGCATGTATGTCGCACTCAAGAAGACAACCAAGGCTCCTCCTAAGCCCCAATTTCAAATAGTCACTCCGGCGCCTGCCCCGGATGTCTCCGGGCCCCTCGAAAACGATACTGTCGAAGTGCCACTCGATCCTGCTAAGCCAGAGCAAACTGTTACAGTAGGCGCCATGAACATACTTTTGTTACATAATGCCATCGTCCAGACGCTAAGGGAGTATTCCGAAATCTTCGTTTGGTCTCCCCTAGACATGTCAGGAGTCTCTCCCGACCTTATCACTCATAAGCTGAACATTGACCCTAATGTGAAGCCAATACAACAAAAGCGACGACAGTTTGCCTCGGAAAGAAATGCAGCTATCCGAACTGAGGTTCAACAACTCGTAGATGCCGACATCCTATTTGAAGTTCATTATCCATCCTGGCTTTCTAATCCAGTAATGGTGACGAAGTCCAGTAGGGTTTGGAGGATGTGTGTTGATTTTTCTGACCTTAACAAACACTGCCCAAAGGATTGCTATCATTTACCGTCTATTGACCAAAAAGTTGAGGCCATTACCGGGTATAAGGCGCTTTGCTTTTTGGATTTGTACAAGGGATATCACCAAATCCATATGGACCGCCGAGATGCCATCAAAACAACCTTCATCACTGATTTTGAATGCTTTGCTTTCAAGAAAATGCCCTTCGGACTCAAAAATGCCGGAGCCACCTATCAGCGTCTTATGGACCACATCTTCCGAGACCAGATCGGCCGCAATGTTGAGGTATATGTGGATGACCCCGTTATTAAAAGTCTTTCTCCTACATCATGTGTGCAGGACATTGCTGAGACATTAAACACATTGCGGCGCTATAGTCTTCGACTCAATCCAGCCAAGTGTACCTTCGGCGTTAGGTCAGGAAAATTTCTGGGGTACATGGTCTCGCAGCACGGTCTCCAGGCCAACCCAACCAAGATCAGGGATGTGCTGGATCTTCAGCCGCCGAAAACCATGAAAGACGTCCAACGTCTGACCGGTGACCTCACCGCTCTAAACCATTTTTTATCCAAGGCAGCGGAGCGCCAGCTTCCTTTCTTCAAAATTTTGCGCCAAGCGAAGAAATTTGAATGGAATTCGCAGTGCGACGAAGCCTTTGAGGCTCTGAAACAACATATCAATCAGTTGCCCACTATGTCCGCGCCTCTCCCCGGAGAGCCACTCTATGTATATTTGGCCTCCGCCGACGAAGTCATTAGTGCGGCCCTCGTCCGCGAGGACCATAAAAGTGAACAACCCGTGTACTTCGTTAGTCGAGCACTCCAAGGAGCAGAAACCCGCTACTCCGAGGTGGAAAAAATAATTTTGGCCCTAGTCATGGCGGCCCGCCGCCTGCCCCCTTACTTTCAAGGGCATACTATTCGGGTCCTTACCAATCAACCCATTCGTCAGATTCTTATCAAGCCCAATGTAACAAGACGTTTAGCCAAGTGGGCAATCGAGCTCGGGGAACACGATATACAATTCCTACCTCGTCGAGCCATCAAGGGTCAAGATCTCGCGGACTTCCTGGCCGAGGTCCCATTCACCAACCCCGAGACAGCCACAATGGCTGCGGTTACACCCCAAACTGACCCCGAAGCCGAAGCCAACAAGTGCGCCTCTGCTACCCGAGGAAGTGGTGCTGGGGTCCTTCTCATTTGGTCCCAATGGCATCGAAGTCAAGTATGTCCTGTGCTTTAAGTTTAAAGTGACCGACAACGAGGCTGAATACGAGGCCGTCATCGCTGGGCTCCGGCTCGCTCAAACCTTCGGAGCTTCGCATATCCAGCTGTTCACCAATTCTGAGGTGGTATCCAGCCAGATCAAGGGCATATACGCGGCAAAAGATGATACATTGAAAAGGTATCTGGCTTTAACTCATAAGCTTTTGTTAACTTTTACTTCGACTGATGTCCAGCAGATACCCCGTGAAGAAAATGTTAAAGCTGATACTCTTAGTAAAATGGCCTCTGCGGTCCCATCAAATGTGCCTCCGGACATAATCGTCGAAGAAGCTACCCACCCTTCGATTGGTGAGCAAGTGGTCTCTATATTGACTGATGTCGATCCCAACTGGATAACCCCGATCATCCAGTATCTTCGGAATGGCACCTTGCCCAAAGATAAATTGCTCGCTCAGCAGATAATTCTAAAAGCCCCAAAGTACACACTTCACGACGGGGTCTTATACCGTCAGTCATACTTGCAGCCGAGCCTCCGATGTCTTGGTCCGGTCCAAGCCGACTATATTCTTCGGGAATTCCACGAGGGGGCGTGCGCAAGTCATATTGGGTCACGGACGTTGGCCAAGAAAGTGCTTTGGTGGGATACTACTGGTCCACCTTGTTTAATGAGTCCCACAATCTGGTATCGAAGTGTGACAAATGTCAGTGGCACTCCCGAGTGAAGCACTTGCCGCAAACCGAACTCATCGGCATACAAAGTGCCTGGCCATTCATACAGTGGGGAATCGACATTGTGGACCGTTTCCAGTTGCTCCGGGGGGATTGAAATTTCTCGTGGTTGCTGTGGACTATATTACTAAATGGGTCGAAGCCGAGCCCCTCACTGGCATTACTGCACAAAATATCCTAAAATTTGGCTGGTTTAACATCATATGCCGTTTTGGCATTCCAAGTGCGATTATATCTGACAATGGAAAACAATATGCAAATGATCCCTTTCGGTCCTGGTGCGAGGAGTTGCACATCAATTAAGTTTTCACCTCGGTAGCTCACCCCCAAGTTAATGGCCAGGTCAAAGTCACGAACCGCACTCTAGTCAACGGCCTAAAGAAGCGATTAGATCATGCCAAGGGTCTTTGGGCGAGAATCTTCCGCAGTTCTCTGGGCATATCGCACAACGCTATATTCATCCACCGGGGAGACTCCATATAGCCTCACCTATGGCTTTGAGGCTGTCATTCCTGCCGAGGTGGGAGTACCCAGCCCTAGACTCTTACACCTTGATCCCGAAGCTAACGAGGAAGCACTCCGTACCAACTTAGACGAGCTTGAACATCGTCGCGAGCAATCTTTCATCCGACAAGCTAAATGCAAACAACAGGCGGCTCAGTATTACAACCACCGGGTGAGGGGTGCACAGTTCCAGGTCGGAGACCTCGTACTCCGGCTAAATTCTGCCAGCAAAGCTGCCCCTGAGGGCAAACTGCATGCCACCTGGGAAGGGCCTTATCGCGTTACTGCCGCTCACGCCTCCGGAAGCTATCAGTTAGAACACTTGAAAGGCACCCCGGTGCCTCGCACTTGGCACATTAGCAATCTGCGGCGTTTCTATCTATAGTTTCCCTTTTCAAGTACTTATTCTTCCTTTACAATTTTTGTACATGCTTTTACTTTCGTACCACGGTACTTTATGTTTCAAGTTTTTTTTTTTTTGTATCCTTCAATTGTTCCGACAATAGCTATGAATAACAGTTTTTACTTCCAATACGTACACTGCTTCTCTTCTACGCCGGGGGGATGCCCCGGCCTAGAATACTCGCATATTAACTACAGCAATCGTTAATTATCCCCGGACATATTGGTCTCTCGCTTGATCCGTCCCGGGAGACCATGAAATCTGTCCCCGGACATGAATTCCCTCTCGCCTGATTTATCCGGGGAGGCTATCAGCTTTGTCATTGTGCAAATGTTGACTCCCGCCTGATCCGTCCGGGGAGAGTTTTATACCTTATTTCCGGACAAGGGCTTACTTACATCCGGTACTCCCGAGTACTAACTACTACATTATCTTCATCACATTGTATCAACACATTTAAAAAAAAATTGCATCATGCTCAAATGCATCGCTAATCTATTTATTTGCAAAAAGAACTTGTTATATACATAATTGATTTTCACTACAGTTTTACTTACAAACATGCTTTACATTCAAAAAATGCTTTACAAAACAACTTGTCTATCTATTTATTACTTCCTAACCAATACTCAGCACTTCGGCGTTAAGACCCGCCCCGGGAACTCCTCCGCGTCCTCCGGGATCTGGAAGTTCCCTGGGATTGGGCTCCGGTCCTCCCCCTACTATGATCCCCTCGCCCGGGGGGGACTCGGTTGCCGAGCTGGTCTTGGAGTGTTGGCCCATCCCACAGGGTCCCACTCTGCAGGAGCCATCACTTCGATCTCCTCAGCAAGCTTTTGGAACTCCTCCTCAGCGACCACTACCGGGCTCGATTCTCGGATTACCACTCCGGTCGGTTTTTTCACCGAGCCCTTTTTTCCTCTCCGAGGAGCCTTCGAGGAGTTCCCCCGGCTAGAGCTGGCGATATTCTCTTCCGCAGCACGACGCCACCTTCTATGGCCTTTCACGTCCTCGTACATGCTGAGGAGTATCTCTAACACTTCCCGCTTCCTAACCAGCTCGGCGGAGTCAGTGTGCCCGGCCTCTATTAGTACGGCTATTTCCTTCTGAATTTCAGCCGTTCGCTCTTCGACCTCCTCGAAGGTTAGTAGACCGAACTCCGACAATATCCGCTCGTACTCTCTTTGATGGATGAAGAGTCGTTCCACCTCGGCACATTTAGACAGGTACTTAAGCTGGTGATCCAAGGCTTTTTCTGCAGCCGCGGTTCTTGCCTTTTCGGCCTCGGATACCTTCTTCTCTGCAACCGCGAGTCTTTTTTCCAGCTTAGGGACCACCGACATCTTCAGGTCATCTGTCTCCCTTTGCAGCCAGTTCATTGATTGCATCAGTTTTTTAATGACCTCGTGAAGGTCCTCGGTATCCTCCTGCTGCACATGTGATATACAGAGCAATTACACACCACCAGTACACAACACATATTAATGTTCGAGCTCAAGACATACATTCAAGATTCAATAGTACAGGCATCAACGAACCATCATTTATACATTCACAAAACAATGACTACAGATCAAGTGTTTTTTACAATTACAAGTTCGAAAAATGGCCTCCTACTCTACGTCTCCGCCTGAGTTAGGAGGAGCACTGACCTCCGCTGCTGCCGAGGTGGTGGCAACCGGGTCTACGGTAGGATTCGCTGCCAGCTGAAGAGCTCCGCCCTTCTCGGGAGCTAGTTCCAGCGCCTCGGGCTCAATCCTCGGTGGAGGGGCCCTTTGTCGTGGCTCTGGCACATGCATACCCATTCGATATCCAAGAAACTCCTCGTCCTGGTCTACCGAACAGCTCGCCACATCTTGTGCCAACAGAATGGTCCCCTTCTGGGCCAAGGCCTCCACCAATGGCCACTCCGGGAGCCGCGACAGAGTGTTGTAGTAGGCGGCGTCAACATTGCCCATGGAGGCGTAGTCATACCCGAACTCCTTTATATACACGTCCACCTCCGGGTACACCTCCTTCACCACCTCCAACACCTCGGAGCGCGTGGCTACGTCCCCTACTGCCACAAAGTTCGTCAATAAGTTCACAAACGTTTCCGTTTGTGACAGCTTCTCGACGAAGGCCCTCAGCATCGCCCCCTGGCCCTCCGTTTTCCTCTTCAGCTCCTCCTGAGCTGCGGCCAACTCTCCCCAGAGAAGGGCCATCTCAGCAACCTCTCCTCTAAGGCCGGCAGCTTCCTTCTCGGCCTCGAGCGCTCTGCCCCACGCCGTCACCTGGCCACTCTTGGCCTCAGCTGCCTCTGCACGGAGCTTATCACACTCCCCGCGCAGAATCCTCAACTCTTCGCCCAGCTCCTCGGTCTCCTCTTTTTGAAGGCGACGCCCGAACCCAATGAGCCCTTGGCTCAGGGTCCACACCTCCTCCTGCAGAAAACTTTATAAGAGATTGCACATCGACGGGAAACTTAACACATGATAACCTTACCTCCGAGATGGGATCCGTCTGCATTCTCTTTGAGACAGAGGGCGGTGTCGGCATAGGCCCCGGCCTCTTCTTCGCCCTTGGGCTTGTGTCCAACCGCGCAGCAACCTCTTCGGTCCCCTCCCTGTGTCTCCTCCCCGGGGTCCTCTCCACCTCGGGGGTCGTGTTTTTTAGAGTGGCCGTGCTCTCTGGATCGGGAGTCTGTTGCGCACTCCCCGCGGTTTTCTTTTGGAGGCTGGCTTTAAAGCGTCCCACTGCAAGAAAAGGTCAGCACATTAGTAAAAAATATTATCAACAGCTACAAACAATTGTAAAAAAGAATCCCTACCCTCAACTTCCGCCCCGGCTAAAGAACCCTCACTCGGGGGTGGCGACGTCCTCGCCTCGAGTCCCTTTGTATAATACAGGGATAATCCGACCTCCTCTAACTCTTCCTCGGTGAACACTTATTTCAGCGTTCCCGCTTACTCGAACACCTCAACCGACTCCGGTACACCTTTTGGTACCCCGTCCCCAGCCTCCTCCCTTCTCCACCCCGGGATCGGCACGATTCTTTTATATACAGGAACTTTACCTTCCAGTTTTCTACTTTGCTCGGGTTCTGCACCCTGAACCCTCTTTGCGGCCTCGGGTTCAGCGAGCACCAACCCTTCCCCTTCCCAATCGATTTCAACTGGAAGAAGTACCTGAATAGCTCTACGGAGGGCTCTACCCCCAGGACTTACACACTAACATAAATCCTACTATCTGCCTTACGACATTCGGCACTAACTGCCCTAATGCAATACCATAGTATCCTAGCTGCTCCACCACAAAATCCCACAGTGGGAATCTTAAACCTACCCTAAGCTGATCTATATACACGGTTATGAACCCTTTAGGTGGACAACAAGCCCTATCATTGGGTCCAGGTATTATATACTCTAAATCTATTGGGAAATAAAAACCTGGCACCATCGCCTCGATTTGGGCTCCGGTAACCCGAGGCATCCTTGACGCCACCTCCAGATTCGCCTCCTCCTCTAAGCAGGTGGGAAATCCTACCTCCCGGGTCCAAATTTCCCTCAGGCCAGCCCTATAAACTTTCTTACTCTCCGTCCTCTCTGGGAAAATGGCTCGCAGAGGTCTAGCATCGCAGGGGCTCTCATCAGTACCCACTACCCTCACACTAGAAGATTCTGAGGATTTCCATAAATTTGTTAGAGTGATTTCCAGAAATTTGTTAGTTTCTTTCTCGCCTTCCCGCTGGTTTTTTTATCGCAATTGCAAATGAAGAGTAAAGTGAAACTGTCACTTCCCTTTCCCTCTAATAAAGAGATTCAACGGCCCAGATTGAGCCTGTTCAAATTCAATGGCTCACATAAGCGCGTGTATTACACGCGCCCTTGGTTTGCGCACCAGCTTGCCTCACACGCGCCACGCACGCAATGCTCACGTGATCAATCACATCAAGCCAATTCCTTTCCCAGGAAGCTTTTTGCTTCAACTCGGCGTACTATTTCACCCCGGGTGACATTTAGTTCGACGCCACTTGACTGTTTCACCCCGGGGGTAACTCAGATCAACTCCGGTTGACTTTTTCACCCCGGGGGCCACTTAGATCAACTCCGGTTGACTCCTTCACCCCGGGGGTAGTTCCGTTCAACTCCGATTAACTCTTTCTCCCCGGGGGTACCTCCTTTCAACTCCGATTGACTCATTCACCCTGGAGAAAACTCAGTTCGACTCAAGATTGACTCCTTCACGATAGGCCTCAGATACCACTCCGGCTACACCACATACACATAGACCCGCAACCAGTCTTATTAACCGAACCTCCTACCTCGCTTCGGCTGGTGGGGGGCATCTGATAGGTATGACCCAATCTCCCCGGGTCGGTCTAGCCCGCCAGGCGGGTCAAATTGGGCCCAAGAGCGCAAGCCACTCGTAGCGCAAGCCCGATGCGGCCAAGCCCATTCGTGGCATCTTTAGAAGTTGGGAAAAGATCCCCATGATCTTTTCCAAATAACCATGCAGATTGGATTGGCGGATTTATAGGGATTTTGTTAGGGTTTCTATTGTATAGTATAAATAGGAGAATTGTTGCTTAGTTTAGGGTTTCAATTTTGGATTCTAGAACTATCACTTGTAAATTTGTACTCCGGTATTCAAGGGGGGAGAGTGAAACATCTCGGAAGATCTCCATCATCTAAGTTCTTGCATGTTTTGATTGTTTTGGATTATTACCGCGATCGTAATCCGTTTGATATCCGGGTTTTGGCCTTATCAACAACATTGATGGTAGTCTTTCTTTCTGGATTTTCGTCATCACACACCAAAATCTTCAAACTTTTTCTATTCGTGACGCGAGATACGGCAACATGTCAACAGGTTTTTTCAAGAATAAACCAACATGGTTAAGTGATTGCCCTTGACTCTTGTTTATAGTCATCGCATAAGAAATAATAAACGGAAATTGTCGCCTCTGAAATCGAAAAGGCATCCTCTTATCCGAAGGAGTCACAGAAAGTCGGGGGATGAGGACCGTTACACCAGCATTATCCCTGATATCACCTTTACCTCGACCACGTGATCACCAAGTTTTGTAATCACTAATCGAGTACCATTACACAATCCTTGTGAGTGATCTATATTTCGCACCAACATCACTGGGGTACCAATTTTAATCTTTAGCTCATGATTAGGCATTCCAGAACATTTTATTGAATTCAGAAACTCTGGAGTGTGAAGATCATTCAAAAGATCAACATTTGCATCGGATTTACATGGCGTATCCAAGCTCAAGTACGTTCTACCCTCCGAAGTGTTTTTAGAAGTAATGTACTCGTTAATAGAATCAACAACACTTAGAGTAGGTGTCAGTATGACTCTGCCGCGTAGATAAGAAGTGTCATCACCTACTTTACCAAAATTTGGTTACGTACTCTCAACAATCATTGCAACAGGATTTTCACCTATTTTCAGAAAAATGTCTTCCGGTATGTCAATCTCCACTTCTCCATCATTCGGTCTACCAATAACACCGTCTCCAATACTTGCTATCCATTCCGAAAACTTTCTTAGCTCTTGACCTTCAGTATCATCAGGAAGATTCTGCAGACGCATGTTCTTTGTCAAACGTAATATCTTAAAATGACGCCACAAATATGAAAAATTAATGGTCGCGTATACTATATCCTGTCTTGTTCCTTTAGGTACTACATGTAGAATCTGTCTAAAATCTCCTCCCGACACAATACTCTTCCCACCAAACGGAGTCTCCTTCTTTGTGATGTCACGAAGCAACTTATCCAGAATTTCAAAATAATTCTTGTGCATCATTAGAGCCTCGTCCCAAATAATCAATTTAGACATCCCTATCATCTCAGCTAAAGGACTTCCTAACGTTATGCTGGACGAAGAATCCTCATGAACATTAAGTGAAATTTTAAAACGCGAGTGTGCAATCCTTCCATCGGGTAACAGTACTGATGCAATGCCGCTTGATGCAACATTTAAAACTATTTCACCTCTAGATCGCATAGCAGCAGATAGTGTCCTCCACACAAAAGGCTTGCCCGTCCCACCATATCCATGTACAAAGAAAGCTCCACCATTACAGTGTCTAAAGAGTCTATAACAGATGAATAAACAAACCGTTGTTCGTCGGTCATATCGCCCAACAGTTTATCGTGTTCAACACCTAAAGCCTCAAAATCATACATAAGTTCATCAACAACGAACCGGTTTCTAGATCCTAGTTAGTTCGAGAAATTCGCAACATGCATCTAATCATTATCTGAAAGACTTTTTCCACTGCTCCGTAACATTTTCTCTATCTCCACGAGAGTAAGATCCTTTATTTCTTCATCAATCATCTTCAAACCTATAAAAAAGGAAACATTTTTTTTGAAATAATAATTGAAATATATTTTAATTAAAATTGTGAGGAAGTGTTCAATCTCATCAAGTGAGCTATATTTTGAAATAGGATGTGTCTAGAATGTGGAACCGGGATCATGAAGTGAAGAACCGGGTGGATAGACCGGGTTTTAGCGTGTAGAAGTGAGTCTGGGCAGAATAAACCGGGTTCAGGGTTGTTGGAGGATAACCGTCAGTTGTGACGAGTTTGTTATAGTTTTGTGACGGAATAAACCGTCACATTTGTCCGGTAGCAGCAGTCTCTTTCATTCAGTTAGAACTTCTCGATCAGTTACATTCGAGCTACAAGACCTATATCATTGAAAAGCTCTCTTCAAGGAGAACAACACTACGTCGAGCTATTTCCAGTTTTCATAGATTACAGAGAGAATTTGAGAGTGATAGTTTTCTGCCCTAATTTGTTCCAGAATTGGGCATATTCATTTCTGAGTGTAATTTCTGTAATTGATTGGATATCTTAGTGGATTGAGGTGTGCCTCTTGAACGAACCACGTAAAATCGATTGTGTGATTCATTTATTTTCAGTTCTGCGCGAAGCTCACTTCGGCCACAACTCTGGCCGAACAGTTGTGTATTTTTCAGAAGTTTCATTTTCGAACTCGTTCCAGTTTCTTAGTGTTGTGTGATTAGGAGTTGATTTGTCTAACAAGTGGCGCCGTCTGTGGGAATCAACTCGCACAGTTTGAATAAGAGGAGGAATGGCTGGTATGAAGATGGATTTTGAGAAGTTCACTGGAAGGAATGACTTCACATTGTGGAAGATCAAGATGAACGCAGTCCTGGTTCACAATGGCCTTGATCTTGCACTGATACCTCTGGAATCATGGGAAGAAACTGAGAAACCTAAGTTTGCATCAGTGGATAAGAAGGCCCTAAGTCTTATCTTCTTGTGTTTAGGTGATAAACCGTTGAGGGAGGTTTCAAGATGCAAGAGTTCCTTAGAAGCATGGAGGAGATTGGAAGAACTGTATCAATCAAAGTCAGTATCCAACAAACTGTTCCTGAAGCAGAAGATGTTGGCCTTCAAGATCACAGAAGACAAGGTAATTTCTGATCAACTTGATGAGTTCATTAAGATGATTGAAGAATTGGAAGATCTGGATGTGAAACTGGAGGAGGATGACAAGGCATTGATGGTGTTAAATATTCTTCCAAAATCCATGGAAAGCTTTAAGGATGCTTTGATGTATGGGAGAGATGAGCAGCTGTCCTATGATGGAATAGTGAAGGCTCTGAGATCAAAATGCTTCCAGACTCAAGGAGACAAAGGCATGGTGCAATCTGGAGAAGGTTTGAATGTCAAATTCAAGAAACCGTGGCAAGGCAAGAAGGGTCAGAATGCTAAGGATCCAAAGTCAGGGGATTCAAATCCTAAGAAGGGGAATGACTGGGTTGAAAAGAGGAAATGCTTCAAGTGTAAACAGCCAGGTCACCTGAAGAAGGATTGTCCTAAGAAGAATAAGAAAGCTGGAAATCAAGGGGCAGAAGCTGCTGCCATTGATCATCAACAAGACCCTCCAGAAGTATTAAATGTTACTGATTCAAGAATGGTGAAGGAATGGGTCCTGGACACAGGGTGTTCTTTTCATATGTGTCCTCATCAGTCATGGTTTAATGAACTGAAGAAAGAAGATGGTGGAAATGTTCTCCTCGGAAATGACCAATCATGCAAGGTCAAAGGGGTTGGATCAGTGAGCATAAGAATGTTTGATGGGGTGATAAGAATCATCTCAAATGTTAGGTATGTTCCTGGCCTTAAAAGGAATCTTCTATCTCTTGGCTCATTGGTAACCAGTGGATGTCAGTTTAGCTCAGTAGAGGGATTCTTGCATATCACAAAACATGGAAAAATGGTGATAAAAGGAAGACAGCATAATGGACTATTTATCCTGATTGGTTCACCTATTGTTGGAAGTGTAGATGTGGTCTTGAACAATTCTGAGATTGCTAAATGGCATAAGAGACTTGGACACATAGGAGAAAAAGGACTGAAGGAATTGGCAAGGAGTGGAGTAATTGGAAATCTGGGAAATCAAGAACTGGAGTTTTGTGATCAGTGTGCTCTGGGCAAATCCAAGAAGTTGCCCTATGGAAAGGGAGTTCATACAACTCAAGAACCATTAGATTATGTTCACTCTGACATATGGGGCCCTGCAAGAACAGAATCCTATGGTGGTGCCAGATATTTCATGTCCTTGATCGATGATTACAGCAGAAAAGTATGGATCATGTTGCTGAAGAACAAGAGTGATGCCTTTCATAAGTTCAAAACATGGTTGACCCAACTGGAAAATATCAAAGGGAAGAAGCTGAAGCATCTGAGGACTGATAATGGACTGGAGTACCTCTCTACAGAGTTTACAAACTTCTGTGAAGAAAGAGGAATCAAGAGACACAGGACAGTGCCAATGAATCCTCAACAGAATGGAGTTGCAGAAAGGTTTAACAGGACTCTCCTTGAAAGAGTGAGGTGCATGCTGTTGGATGCTGGGTTGCCAAAGGTGTTTTGGGGAGAAACCATTGCTACAGCATGCTATCTTATTAACAAATCACCCTCATCAGCGATTGGGTTCAAAACACCTGAAGAGGTGTGGAGTGGACAGAAACCAAGTTATGAAGGATTAAGGGTGTTTGGGTGTCTTGCCTTTGCTCATATCAAGCAAGACAAACTAGATGCAAGGGCCCTCAGATGTGTATTTCTTGGATATCCGGATGGGATTAAGGGTTACAGATTGTGGTGCCTAGAACAAGGAAATCAGAAGATAATCACAAGTAGAGATGTGAAGTTTAATGAGAATGTGATGGCTTATACTTCTACAGGCTCTAAAGAAGAATTTGATGCTGCTAAAGAGACAGAGGAGATATCAATTCAGGTGGAGCAACCTGCAGAAGATAATCACACACCTCAACCACAAGCAGATGAACAAGACAGTGACTCATCATCTGAAGAAGAAGCACAAACTGGACCTGCACAAAATATCAGGGAATACAGCATTGGAAGGGATAGGCCTAGAAGAAAAATCAACAGACTTGATTTCTATGGCCAAGCAGGGAGTGTATATTATGCCTTAAGTGTTGCTGAAGACCTGGAATCACAAGAGCCTAGCAGCTTTCAAGAAGCATTAGATTGTGAAGAAGGTGAACACTGGATACAGACAATGACTGAAGAAATGGAGTCTCTGGAAAAGAATAAGACCTGGATACTGGTGGAGAAACCAAAAGGTCAGAAACTTGTAAGCTCCAAGTGGATATACAAGAAGAAACTAGAAACTGCAGGGTCCAAACAGGTGAGGTTTAAAGCAAGGTCGGTAGCCAGGGGCTTTACACAAAGAGAAGGAATTGATTACAATGAGGTCTTCTCTCCTGTAGTAAAGCACTGCTCAATCAGGTTGCTTTTATCAAAAGTCACACAAGAAAACATGGAACTACAACAACTGGATGTAAAGACAGCTTTCTTACATGGAGAACTCAATGAGGAAATATATATGAAATAGCCAGAAGGCTTTGTTATTCCTGGGAAAGAAGACAAAGTATGTTTACTGAAGAAGTCACTATATGGACTTAAACAAAGTCCTAGACAGTGGAACAAGAGGTTCAATGACTTCATGATCAGTGCTGGTTTTGTAAGAAGCCTTTATGACAGTTGTGTTTACTTCAACAAAGTTTCAAAGCAAGATAAAGTTTTTCTTCTATTGTATGTGGATGACATGCTAATTGCCAGCAGAAACAAGGAGAGGGTACAATGGTTGAAGGATAGACTTAATGCTGAGTTTGACATGAAGGACCTGGGAGAAGCTAAGAAGATATTGGGAATGAACATTCTAAGAGACAGAGAAGCTGGAGTACTTTGGTTATCTCAGAGACAATACCTACAGAAAGTATTGGAGAGGTTTCATATGCATGAAGCCAAACCTCTCTCCACTCCAGTTAATCTATAGAAGAAACTTTCCAAAGAACAATGCCCAAATACTGAAGAGGAGATCATACAGATGAGCAATATTCCCTATGCAAGTGGAGTTGGAAGTCTTATGTATGGAATGATTTGTAGCAGGCCTGATTTGGCATATGATGTATCTTTGGTAAGCAGGTTCATGTCAAATCCAGGAGTTGAACACTGGGAAGCTTTGAAACATGTGATGAGGTATCTAAAAGGATCAGTGAACATGTCACTGAAATTTGAGAAGAAAGCGGATGGAAGTACTGTTGCATTGGAGGGGTTTGCTGATTCTGATTTTGCAGCAAACGTGGACACAAGGAAGTCAATTTCTGGATTTGTGTTTACCTTATATGGGACAGCCATCAGCTGGAGGAGTGCACAACAATCTGTTGTGGCACTATCAACTACAGAAGCAGAATATATCTCTTTAACTGAAGCTATCAAAGAATCAATCTGGTTGAAAGGGGTGTTGAGAGACTTAGACATCAAGCAGAAGTGTGTGGTAATCTACTGTGATAATCAAAGTGCGTTACATCTTGTGAAACACCAAGCATTTCATGAAAGATCAAAACACATTGATGTGAGGTTACATTTTGCTAGAGATGTCATAGATTCTGGGTCTGTGGAGGTGAAGAAGAAGCATACTTTGCATAATCCTGCTGATTTTCTTACAAAGGGTGTACCTGGAAACAAAGTGGATCATTGCTCGAGCTTGCTGCAGCTTGAGCAGTGTCATGAAGAGCAATAACAGATAAGCAGTGAAGAGGCAGGAAGAGGCATACTTGATTCATTGAGGTGGAGATTTGTGAGGAAGTGTTCAATCTCATCAAGTGAGCTATATTTTGAAATAGGATGTGTCTAGAATGTGGAACCGGGATCATGAAGTGAAGAACCGGGTGGATAGACCGGGTTTTAGCGTGTAGAAGTGAGTCTGGGCAGAATAAACCGGGTTCAGGGTTGTTGGAGGATAACCGTCAGTTGTGACGAGTTTGTTATAGTTTTGTGACGGAATAAACCGTCACATTTGTCCGGTAGCAGCAGTCTCTTTCATTCAGTTAGAACTTCTCGATCAGTTACATTCGAGCTACAAGACCTATATCATTGAAAAGCTCTCTTCAAGGAGAACAACACTACGTCGAGCTATTTCCAGTTTTCATAGATTACAGAGAGAATTTGAGAGTGATAGTTTTCTGCCCTAATTTGTTCCAGAATTGGGCATATTCATTTCTGAGTGTAATTTCTGTAATTGATTGGATATCTTAGTGGATTGAGGTGTGCCTTGCCTCCGTGGATGTAGTTCATCTTGAACGAACCACGTAAAATCGATTGTGTGATTCATTTATTTTCAGTTCTGCGCGAAGCTCACTTCGGCCACAACTCTGGCCGAACAGTTGTGTATTTTTCAGAAGTTTCATTTTCGAACTCGTTCCAGTTTCTTAGTGTTGTGTGATTAGGAGTTGATTTGTCTAACAAAAATATTGTAATCAATTCATATCTTGATTCTTTCTTTGAATACACTGTCTGTACATAATGTCATCGGACAGATTTGTCCAACATTGTTCCAAACATGCTTAGGTCGTCTAATTGAGTTAGAGAACAGGAGTGTGACAAACAACACTCTCAAGTGCTGAGCAGAGGCCCAATGATTGGCCTCCTCAATAGCATCTATGTATTCTCTATCATCCTCCAATAATCCCCTAGCATAGCATGCATCTCGATAGGTTTCGTACTGTACAACGCCAACTTTTCTGATATCAGCGTAGCATTTGCAGCCCTTCACAATGTTCAAAAGACATCTGACGTAATAGGGTCACCACATCCAGGTGGTACATAATGAAGTCTACCAATCGCTTTACCTTTTTCTCTTTTGATCCACTCTCTATCATTCTGCTTCCACACAAATTTCTGAGGAAACTCAGCATCGGTAAGATTATTTGGCTCAAGATATTTCTTATTTGCCTCGAACCAACCCAGAAACATGCTTTGACTAACACTCTGGCGATCTAGAATATGTTCCAAATGACCACCTTCAGAAAAGACCACAGATTGTTGATTTCAAGATGAAAACTCAGGCGTTCGACAGGAGGGTATCAATATTGAATTTTAAAACCAAAGATCCTCCAAGCAGCTTCACACGGGGCTATGCAACGACAATCATAGTACATACTAATCTTGTCCACATTGTTTCCAAGCATTATCAGTACTCGCCTTATAAAGTCCAGCCATAACATGATTATGACCTTTGTTTATATACTTTAACAAATACTTTATACTCCGAGACTGATTGCACCACTCAACATTTATGTGCACTCCATACCTTAGAAGAAGGTATCTATTGTGGGGCACTACATATCTATTATTCAAAGGGATACCACTCTTCATAATTGTCCTCGCATCATCTTTGCGCTTATATATCGGATAACCATCATCATCAATAACAGTCGATTTAACAAATCTCTTGGGAAAGTGCTTTGTACATTTGCCATCGCCGTCCATACACGGAGAATTCGGATGCGCTAATCCGCACGGACCATGAATCATGAACTCCTGCACCGCTAAGTAGTACTTGGGGTCAACTTTTTCATCGAGTATTTCAACAAATATTATTCGATCAATATCTGGCCCTGTTGGATACTTATCTTCTTTTGCGAGGAAAAGAAGGATGTAAGCATGCGGAAGGCCACTTTTATGAAATTCAATGGTGTATACAACTGCAAATAATTTGTACACAATTTAAGCTTAATTTTTTTTTTTTTTTTTTTTTTTTTTTTGTAAATATTATATTTACAGTAAGAATAATCACTTATTTAAAGTACCTGCAAGAACACTGCCAACAACTTTCTTGCACCGGAGCTCATTAATAAGAGCATCGAGTTTAACCTTGAATAATCTAACAATAATATCAGGACGATCTTCCGGTCTCAGATTTCTTGGTTCAAGAAATCTAACAATTTCTGGCCACTTTGGATTACACGTGAAGGTAATAAACAAATCCGGACTATCCGCCCATCTACAAATAGTCATCGCGTCCTGATAACTCTGAATCATATACCGTGGTCCATTAGTGTAAGATGACGGTAAAATAATCCTCATACCCATATAAGTAATATCAGCCTCTCCTTGTAAAAAAACATCACTAAGACCACTATACAACTCGACTCGCAAGACTTTCTGATTAAGCCTTATGAACAACAGTCGTATAGATTCAATGATAGTATAAAGATCAACCACAATTTGTTAGGTCAATCTTCGACTGTACAGAACTGTTGCCCTTTCGTTTGGCCTCTCTTGCAAACGAAAAGCAGCAAACTCTCGCATGCTGACCTTTTTTCGGCCACAGCTAGCTGACTCCCTACCAGAAGAAGCAAACGGTATATTTTCACCGTATCAATCTTCACCATAAGGAAACACAAGTGGATATTGTAAACTAGGATAAGACAAATGCATCTCAATAATGCGCTTTAATGATCCACTACATGTTTCAACAATTATATCCCGATCACCAAGTGCACGATCAAGGTCACCAACCACCAAGGCTGCTACTTATGAAACAGCTGGTAAATAATACCTCCTGCGATCGGTTGTCCTCTCACTCACTAGCTTAACTCTGACATCAACACATCCTTCATCTGCTATCTTTTGAGCGGCTATCTTAAACGATTTTACCAGGACATTGTGTTGATTAAGCATGGATTTCAAATCCACAAATAACTCGGTATGAAGAGCTTCCCTTTCCATATTTTTTCTACCAAAATCAAATTAACGATGCGCTTTAACTACAATTAATATTGTAATATTATATTAATGTAAAAAAATTAATTGTCATATTTTTAATAAAATCATAAATAGTGTAATGTATTATATTATTATCTCACAACTGAAATCTCATTATCAGTATCGTATATATACAACTATGCAAATTTGGGAGTTGATCCCTCGGATGGAAGGAGATTTCTAATTAGATGATAATTCTGACCATGTAACTAAAATACAGAAGGTCCACCGCCTGTGTTCATACTCGAATCTATTTTACCTCCCATTGAGGTAAATGAGAACATGTTATTGTACGTCCTTATATTTTCTAAATACTGCTTACCTTTTGCACTCCTGCCAACAAGTAAGTCAATTAGAAGTTGAGGAGGACGTGGAAGTAATGAAAGTTGAATCTTTCCTTTCGTACAACAAAGATTGTAGACAAGATAAACAGACTTTGAGAATGATGCCAAATGCTCTTCGTACCAAAACAATGCACCGCAATGACTACAACTATAAGTAGTGTCAGCAAAGACCATACATTCTAATCACATAGAATAAACAATCTATATTAAATTCAAAATACATAACACATAAAATAATTAAAAAAATAGGGTACACAAAGTACATAATTAAGAGTTCATTATTTTTTTCCCTACAACAAAAGAATTATTAATATGTGTCTTCCTTGTACCGGCCGCTTCTATAATAAATCAGTAATAATAACAATGAATTATTTTTTTTCCCTTCGTGTACATGTGAATACTATGTAATAAACGACACATTCAAAGCGAATAAATTTAAAATACTTACGTCTACTTGGTGGTTTCCTGTTTGTCACTGGATGGCTATTAGACGATGAAATAGACGAATCAACAGTAGGATTAACGATGGTTGGTGCAGTTCTTGTGCTTGTCTCGCTAACAATATTGTTGACATTCCCTAATTTCATCAATTTAGAAAAAACAAAATAATATATGTCACCATATGGTCTCCAAGATAATTTTGAATTATACTACTAAATAAGTTGGATAAATATGTATCTCTCGTTGAAGATGATGTTGCGATTTGAGAATTGAGAGTCACTCATTCATTTGTCTCATTGCATCTTGTTAAATAAATTGGATTATTTGCAGTAGAACTGGTAAGAATCTTCGAAACACTCTTGTCTTCAATAATGACGGACTTTTTTAAAACTGGTTGATTCCACCCTGCGACTTCAAAATTTAGAGTCATATCCGATTGAAGCCCAACCACACTAATGAAAAGTTATAAACAAAATGAATATATATATATATATATATATATATATATATATATATATATATATAGATAGATAGATAGAGATAGATAGATAGATAGATAGATTAGCATAAAATTATATATTACCATTAGTGATATCAGAAAATGGACTCCTCTAAAATGAATATGTAACAGTGCTAGAACCGACATATTCGCCTGATGCATTAACCTTGTTGAATTTTGAAGAGGATCCAATAGTATTTGTGTTGAACGGAGTTGAATTTTCTAATATATTCATTAAAAATATTTAATTGCTAAATAATAAAAGAAAATAAAACACGAGTTAAAAATACATACACAATTAAAAAAAAAAAATTAAATCTTAACCAACAGAAGTATAATAAAATAGGAGAAAATTATAATAAATTCAATTACATAACTTATTAATAGTTACATATGTGATATACCTTAAAAAACAACTCTTATTTTGGTGCGTCAAATAATAATTTTTCCAAATAATAATAAATTAAAATTCAAGCCCAGTAGATATTAGTATTTAATTATTGTCTCAACTTCATAAAAATGTACAGATTTTTTAACACTTTGAAAAATGAGGAATAACTCTAAAAAAAAAAAAAACTATAATTCATTTAAATGCATGTAGAGAAAAAAATACTCAAATAATTATAGCCCAATATAAATAACTAATGCAAGCCCATTAATAAATTATTACAATCATTATAATTCAGACATTAATTGGGTCAAATATTTACAGCCCAAATAATGATTTTTTTTAAAACTATAAAAACCAGACAGACCCATATAATGGGCTGAAATAATATCAGCCCAATATCACACCCCACCCTTATTAATAAATTTGAGCCCAACGGGCTATAATATTATTACAACAGCCCACTAATTGGGCTGATGTGCCCAAATCGGATTTTCACTCCCCCCCCCCCCCCCCCCATTTTGACGGACTTGGAGAGTGTTCCACACTCTTCCACCGTTTCATTTCTAATCTCCACTAGAACTCTCTACGCTAATCAACGCCTCCCTAGTTTCCTCTCCCAATCTCTATCTGTAATTCGTCAACATTCAACCCTATATCCCCACTAAATCCCTGAATCTATCTATCTTAGATTCAAAACAGATCGGTAAACACTGTTATAACCATTTGAAATGGTGATTTTTTTACTTTTTTTTTTTATTTTCAAAGATTTGGAATCCAACAACCACTTATTGATCGGCTTTTTTTAACAATATCTTAAGTCATTTTCTGAGTCAAATGAAGCATGCAGTGTTTTTAGTATTGTTTTCTGATTTTGGATTTGAGATTTAGTCGAGAAAAAGATCTGATGATGAAGGGATTTAGTTCAAAATTTCATGTTCATATGAAATACACCCTTTTCTGAGGACAACTGAGCAAATCTGACTTTGTTAACCATTTGAAATGATGAATTTTTTAAGTTTTTGATATTCAAGGGTTGGAATCCAACAATCACTAACAGATCTAGCTTTTTTAACAAAATCCAAACCCATTTTCTGAGTGAAATGAAACATGCAGTGTTTTAGTAGTCTTTCTTTCCGATTTTGGATATGAATTTTAATCGGGAAAAAGATCCAAAGATGAATGTGTTTACTTTAAAATATCTTGTTCTTATAGATTAAACCCGTTTCTGAGTTCTTTTGTGCAAATCTGCTGAACTCAGTCACAAATTAAAGGTGAGGTTGTGGTATTTTCTTTACTTTTATGTTTCATTTCAGTATTATGATATATATTGATTATTCTCTATTGTTTTTTTTTTATTATTAATTTTCTTCTACAACATATATATTTCTTCTAGATCTGTACTTGCAATTAGTTGTTAAACATTTTAACTGATTTCTTGTGAAATCCTAATTTTTTCAAACAGTAATTAGCTAATATGTTTTTATACCGAATATTAGAACTATTTTCCATTACTTAGTATGAACATTGATTTAATATTTGATCTATTAGTAGACATGCAGTGATTTATAATTTCTTCATACTAAATAATAAACCACATTATTTTTCACATGGTTTAAAACACAGTGCAGTTGATATTCGTCCTATAGGTAGATTAATTTCTTTAAAAAAAAAAAAAACAACAATAAGGCACAAATGTTATAATTAACCAACAATTACTTATATATGACAATCTTTTTATGATTACCTAATATAAGTATTGGAAATACTAAGTTATGATCATTCATCTTATTTTGATTGAGTGAATGTTCAATATTGAGAAATTAATCAACTTTTACCATATTTTCACATATGTAATCAATTATTACTTCAAACATGGTAGTAAAATGTGATTTCAGTTTGTCATTTTTCAACTAAAAACAATATGACCCACTTTTTGAACATTATACTTAGTATGAGATGTGGTTTTAAGTAGAAACTGTATTTATACCTTATTGTGTGTATTATGTTATATAAAGGTTATGATGTGTCATCTACGAATTATATATTTGATTTTTAATTGACCATTTTCTTTTCCGTGTTTTCTGAGAGATCATCACATGACCAACATAAGGCATATATTGAAGATGAAGTATGTGCTCCAAGAGGAACCTAATCCGACTAAAATTGTAAGGACTATAATTTTATAATTCATATAATGCAATAGGATTACATAAGTCTTGTTTAATAGTATGTTTCAAACTTGTTGTTTTCTTAATTTTGTTATTAAGAATGTTATGATTTCTTTGATGTGATATAATTTGACTTAGATTGTATTACCTATGTGATTATATTCAAGCTAAATGATCACATCAATTAGATCTACTATATGGAATCATTCATCTTAGCTTAAAAAATGATTTTTCAATATTGAATAATTAATAAATTTTGAAGTATGATTTAACATATATAAGTTCAAATATGTCAAACATTTCAAATACATGAAAATATTGGTTTAGTCAGTTGGATTCATACATACAAAATTACTTACTGTTGTTTTATTTTTTTAATGTATGCAGCAATGGATTCAATTCCAGATGGTTCATCAAAGAGATGCAGTCAATATATTCTTAACAGCCAGTAGGCATTATCTTAAAAGTTCATCAAGAAAAAAGCTCCAAAATACATTCAAAGATAAGTGTAACATTCATTTATTTAAACCTATCCAAATAAATTTGCATCTATTGTCTTAAATAGTAAAGTACACAGAACAATAAAAATATTTAACTTTTAAATGAGCATAATTCCCAAAAAAAAAAAAAAAAAAAAAACAGATTCCCTTCTATATAAACTCAAAAACATTTTATGGGTGATTTAAGTAACAAAACAAACATACCATCTCTAGCATGCATTTTGCCTATTGTTGTTGATACCCTGAGCTTCACCATATGGACTGACAAATTGATTTTGTATATAATTGTGAAATAGGTTTTCACACTTACATGAATCTGCAAAAAACACACACCAACATATCATGTAAATGGTAATATATAGAAATTGTATTGACATCACAATCAAAGATGAAATATATTTTTCCATAGATGATATATATAGTTATATAACAGTAGTTCAACAGTTATACAACGTTCTTACTTTGTAATTTAAGAACAATTTTATTTCAATATTTAATCAAACACTTATATGAAACATAATTATAACATTGCTTATGACTACTTGCAAATATATATTTTATTGAAACATTATATTGATGGCAACTTGACTACATCAAACAAATTTTAGCCATATTATATTGGATAACTAATATATTCATGCTCATTCATATATATTTTTACAAAATTCTGCCATAACATACAACATGCTTTGTACTTGCTATAAAATTGTCATTTAGATAGTTGCCGGTATAAATTCTTCATTCATCAGAATGAATGTATATCATGGAGATCAAAGCAAATGAAATCAAATAATCATTGATCCAAGAGTAAATAAGATAAGAATTCAGTTCTGCAACGTTGTGCATCAAGATGAATGAAATATTAAAACTATTCTTTTTGAAAATAAATGAACTTACCTTCTTCTCGTTGAACTATCTGTGCTGAACTGATAAACAATGTATGATGGTAGCTGTAGATGTAGATGTAGTTTTGAGACTGTAGAACACAAGTTTGTGCGTTCTCGGTTTTATAAGTATAATAGTAAAGCCCATATCTATTAAATTGGTAATTTATAAGGAGTGAGTGTCATCTATATTCACATAGAGATTTTATATGAGATCAGTTAAAAACAAAAAAAAAAAAAAAATTGAATCCAATAGCTACAATATCTATAAATATATCTTTTCCAAACTATTATTATATAGTTACAAAGATATGAATATATCTTTTGCATATTTAATATTCTATAGATAATAAATATTTGTCTATAATATTCCTTATTTTCCCAAAATATTCACTGTTAAAATGCTAAGTTCTTAAAAATTTAAGAGATACTACAATTACTTAAAGGAAATTTATAGAATTTCTTATTTAAAGATCTCACTACAGTTCTTATAAATTACTCCCTCCGTTCCATAATAATTGACGTTTTAGGAGGTTCTTTTCTTTTCTTATTAATTGACGTTTTACATTTTTTTCATTAATTCTACTAGTTTTCTCCCTGGACTCAATCCTTAAAAATCTCTACTTTTAAATCTATTAGAAATATCTTTATTTGGTTAAATCTTTATCTCCTAAATATTCCCGCTTATTATAGCGCCTTCTTCCCTCTCCCTCCTAATTCCACGCGCCTTATTCCCAAATAGCTTAAGTTACTTATGGAATTCTCTAGTCTACATTTCTAACAGATAGCTTGATTTAATGATACAATGAGGAAAGCTTAAGTTACTTATGGAATTCTCTAGTCTACATTTCTAATAGATAGCTTGATTTAATGATACAATGAGGAAAGCTTAAGTTACTTATGGAATTCTCTAGTCTACATTTCTAACAGATAGCTTGATTTAATGATACAATGAGGAAAGTTAAATATAGATGTCTGGATATATGTCTAATAGCATTATCCAGAATTGTCGAGTATTGAGAAGCATACAATGGATGCTTTAAAAGCTAGACATTATCTAGTACATCCATGAGATTTTAGTGTATGTTAGTTGTAGGATGGAAGATGGAATTTCAGAGAGAGAAAAGAAAAATATTTAAAGATGCCGGAGTTTCAATCTCCAACGATGACGAGAGAAGATGCAATTTCAGAGAGAGAAAAGATTAATATTTAAAGATGCTAAATTTTAGGAGTCAAATAAGAGAGATAAATAATTAAGTGAGGGATAAATTTGTCAAAAAATTTCATTCTTAATTCTTCCCTTTCTTTCTAAAACGTCAATTATTATGGAATGGAGGGAGTATTATTTCTTACAGTTTTCCATAGACAAAGATACCTAGTAAATAACTATATATACCAAAAACATTTCATAGTTACTTATTTCTAAATATGCCATGAAATCTGTATTTTAGAGTTGATTTATTCATTAAAAATCAACATAAATACAACATTTACATTATCTTTTTTTCACTAAAAATCATTCAGGCATTCAAAAGTATTTTTTCACCAAAAATCAAACATCGTGTTTAATCATTGATATATTCTTTGAAATTAGATGAATACACTGCAATATTTACCATTTACAATATTTGTTAATCCTTTAAATTACACCAGTTGCTACTTTAGTTTAATTGATTAGATCTCTTATAATAATGATTGTTTGCCTATAAATTTCTTTAGTTTGCTTGACTCTTAATTTCATTTGATTTTATTGTCCCATAATAATATTTTTAAAGTTAGATTAAATTGTAAAAGTGCAGCTATTGGATTATAAAGGAACAACTAATATAGAATTCAAAGGAAACTTCATTATAGATGACCATTAAGCAAAAATAATCATATGACATTAGAATGTCATAGCATAGAAACATAAAAATATATTTGAAAAATTAAACTTCCTAATGAATGAAAACTCTAAAAGGAAGATCTATGAAATTGTCACCCCTTGGAGGTTGTTTCTCCAATGTTATGACATCCCCATGACAAATCATACACTCATCCATCATATCCTTGCACCTAGTTATGTAGCAAATTTCCTCTCTCTCAATTTCATGCGATTCCAATCCCACATCCCACTCTTTGTTGCCCCTTAGCAGTGTCACTTTGCCGTTGATTATGTGGCTCTATCTAAGAAAGTGATGCCTAAACTGTTCGGATACTTTCTGCAATTAAAAATAGTTTAAAAAAATTAAGAATTAGGAGATATATGAATAAATAGTTTTGATATAGAAATTAATAATACCAATCTTTCACGCCGAACATCTCTGTGCTTCACATCGATTGTAAAGCTTGGATACTGCACATTGTTAATCACCAAAACCGACACATTGGAATGACTCGTCCTCCTCCTCGGATATCGTATATTACGTTTAAGAAGTTCAATGTGCACCCAACCGTGTTACTCATAAAGTATTGCAGACTCCACTTTATATAGCCCAAAACCCTAAAACCTATAATGTTTATTATGTATCAAAAGAATATATTTTTCTGATATGCTAGATATGGTATTAATAATAACTTATCTATATATTTAATTATTTAGATTTGACATATAATATCTCATTATACTACCTATTGGAAATATATTAAAATTTTAAATATATATCAGTATCTAATGAACAGTTTGTAAATTTCTAGAAAGACCTATTTAAATTTCATGATGTGTTAATTATCTCTATAACATTAATTATATAGGAATAGATATTTTGACTTTATTAAACAAAATTCTGTCTATAGCTTTGCAATTTCTATTGAAACGTATATATTTTGTATTTCCAATTTTAACTTTAATAGTTTTTTGTTTAAATTGAATAGACTTTATATTTATTTAGTCAAAAGTAAGGTTACATTGTTTGTTTTTATTTATTAATACCTTGATTTGAGTATAATATACTTCATTATGTCGCATAATTTTCCTAAATTATAAATATTATAATATAAGGTTTTTTACCATAAACAAAATATGCATATATCCACATTAGATTCTTTGCATATTTTATCAACACATTATGGAAATATGTTATATAGAAAAGTGTTAGTGTGACACTATTACTTTGAAGTATATTGCAGATTTTTAACAATAAGATTTCATAAGAGTTGCAAAAGTTCATTTTCAAACACATACAAATAAGAAGGTTGATATCTTACTTCGAAAGTATGAAATTAAACAACTATGTCTATCTTGATTTCACCAATTAGTTATGTAATACTCCCTTCGTTCCATATTAATTGAAGTTTTAGGATGCTCTTTCCCTTTCCAATTAATTGATGTTTTACATATTTTTCACCAATTATATCACTTTTCTCACTGGGCTCAGCCCTAAAATATCTCTACTTTTCAATCTATCAGAGATATTTTAATTTGATTAAATCTTTAACTGAGGGTATAATGTCAAAATATTTCATCCTTAATTCCCCTCTTTCAACCTTAAACGTCAAGAATATGGAACGGAGAGTGTATTAAATATAAAATTCAAGCATTAACACATGAATATAATCAATACCATATTTTTTTTAATATAATTGATAACTCTCATAGACTAAACATGTTAGTCTAATCAATACACATGAACTTGTTCTGAATCGAAAAGATACTGAAAAAAATATACGTAGTAGAAAAACTAATTAATCAGTAAACATAGACACGGAAAGTTAGAGACTCTTCCGGCTCCAATTCCAGCGTAAACTTCCTCCCCACACGAAGTTCATTGTCTTTTAAAAACCAATATAAGCCAGTCAATAAAGCCTTGTTCCAGCCATCACCATCAATTCGAACTTTCCAGTATTGAATGCCACGGAATATGATAGCTTCACCTCTCAGAAGGTGACCCCATTTGATAAAATTTCTTCTGAACTCGTTAGAAATCACCTAGAAGATAATACGATGTTTATTGTAAATAAAATCTAATTCATGTTCAAATGTGAATAAATATTACAAAATGAAATTTACATATTAATATTGAACATACCAGATTTTTAGCCTTCACAATTCCTTCATTGACTTCAACATCGAATGACGGATTATCAACGTCATCTATAATTATTGTCTCAACTTCTTCCGGCCTGCAAATCAATGAGACAATTACAAAAGACATTAAATTCTGAAATAAATATAGTTATGAGTCTATAAAATGAACACATTAACTCACCCTTGACCCATATTAGTTACTGTATAGTAGTATATAAATTGTCTATCTTCCGGATCTAAATTTTTTTGAATAATATTATGAGACAGTGTCCCATCTATATATACTATTTGACAGGGTTTAGGGTTTATATCATATAAGTTTAATATGTTTTCTCTGGATAACTCAAATCCTATCTAATATATTTTCGTTATTCTTAATTATCTGAAAAATATATATTAAAGTATCTAGAGACAAATCCTACTGTATTGTAATAAAAAGATTTCCATTTTATGTACAATAAATATAGTAATTAATATTTTATGTCTTAATACATGCAAATCCATATAGGAGTAAATATCTACTTAACATAGCTATCCATCCTTTATTTTATTCAAATCCAAAGCATATCTTAAATAAATATTATTTGATACTTGATAAAGCGCGATCCGTTATCAAGGAAGTACAAGCCAAAAGATAACAAATTAGAATGCAAAGAGACAACAGAACACAAGATGTACGTGGTTCGATCCGGAGATCTACGTCCACGGGGAAAATAATGTCCCTGCCGGGCACTTTTTCTTCTCCTTCTTTTGTTTAGTTTACAGGTTATACTCTCCAAAAATCAGAGTCCGAACCCCTCAAACGTCTTTAATTCTACTATTATATCATACAAATCACAACCCTAACTATATTCCTAAAATTATGGTCGACAAACCTGCCTTCGTGATTGAGAGAAGATCGTGGGAGGAATCTTCAATCCCCCGTGCGTTGCTACCGCGGTCTAATTACCAAATCTGCAATTGGGCCGATTATTGGGCTTGTAACCCTAGATAACTTGGGCCGAGCATTGGTCTTGTGACCCTAGGCCACTTGGGCCGAGCATTGGTCTTGTGACCCTAGGCAACTGGGCCACACCTACCAGATGCCCTCCCCCAAATAAGCCGGAGTAGGAGGCTTCGGCTTGTAGAGTAAATAAAAGTAGGCGGGAGGTGACGTGAAATAGAAGATCCATGAGTACGTGGTTATTCCCGGGGTCCATCAAACGAAATTTGAGAGAATGCAAAAACACCGGGGTCCTTCAGGAGGAGTTGAAAAAATGTGAAACCCCCGGGGTCCCTCAACCGGAGTTGAGAAAAAGCGAAACCCCCGGGGTCCCTCAACCAGAGTTAAGAAAAAGCAAAACCCCTGGGGTCCCTCAACCGGAGTTGAGAAACTTCTTCAACACGAGTGCTGGATAAAGCTGAGGCGCGTGACTGACAGGTGCACACAATATTCGAGTAGGCGCGTGTGAAACGGCACATATTGTGGGTTTCGAGGCGCGTGTATGGCACGTGAAGATCATAATCCCCGATTTTAAACCATTAAATCTGAACCGTTGCTGAAATTATAAGAAAATGAGGGAAATAAAAAACCCTTCACCTTCTTCACTTGCAGTTAACTGAATCACGCATCAGGGAAATCAACGATTGTGCCAACTTTGAAGATAATCACCACACCGATCAAAGAAAACAAGTACGTATGTCTATCTCATCTTCATCTTCGTCTAGAGTTGAGGAGGTGGGCAAAGAAGGGGAGCCTTTTAGAGCGCCCCTTATTCGGATGATCTTCCCAGATAATAGTGAAACTAGGAAGATTTACCGGGGTGATCTGTGTGAAATTAGGACGGAGGCAGTTAGTTTCCCCCATTGTGAGGAGAAAGTGGAAGAGTTCGAAGTAGCAGGGGTGAGACCCAGCGTAACTGAGGCCCAAATCAAAAAATGGATCCCAAATTTCTTCCTGCCATTTGACCTTGAATTTATTATTCCTGAATATAAGGATAAGGCATGTTGCCCCCCTAAAGGATTTATATCCGTATACATAGATCAACTGACCGTAGGGTTGAGGTTTCCCCTGTGGGATTTTTTGGTAAAGTTATTGGAGTACTACGGGTTAGCTCTGGGACAATTAGGGCCCAATGCCATGAGGCAGGTGGTAGGATTTTTAGTTGAATGTAGTAAGGGGGGATTAAAGCCTAGTGTTAGTTTATTTAGGCACTTCTTTCAGCTTAAAACGATGGGGAGAAATAAAGGCTGGTATTACCTTAACCCCAGGCTAGGTAAGAAATTCAAAGTAAAGAACCCGAGCAAAATTGAAGGATGGAGAGGTAAATTTATATACGTTAGGCAGGAGAGGGTTCTGTCGAAGTGGCAGAGGTTTGAGGTAGTAGATAGTGCACCAGCGGGGGAACCTAGAGGTGTGGATATACTGAAAAAAGCCGGTGTTCTGGGGTCCAAATTTTCAGAAGAAGTCCTGGACGAAGCTGGGTTGAGCCCCTATTATTCCAGATGGGCCGCTGGGACCTCGGATTCCCAGGAGGAGGATACCCCAGCTGAGACTGACTCAGAAGAGGCGCCAGGCGTAGCAGAGATAGAGGGGTCGAGAGCTGAGGCAGAAATAGAGGGTAGGACTTTTATTTCTGTACAAGTTGTGTAAGATAAATTTTAATATCTCTGAATGCATTATGTGTCCTGTGCAGTGGGTAAGTTCAAGAGTGCCGCGAAGAAGGGAGCCGGAGCCAGCTCCAGTGGGCGAGATGATAGATCTAAGACCCCGGAGCTACAGAAAACGACGGCAGGGGGCGGTCATGGAGATGATCACGAGGACAATATTCCGCTCTCGGGGCTGACTCCGAGCTCTAAGAGGAGGATTACATCGCCAACAACACCACCACCTCCCAAAAAGGCGCACGTGACCCCGTCTCACGAGGTATGTATATGAATAGTGCTCTACTACGTGCCGCATAAGCCCATCATGATAGTGAGATAATGCAGGAACAAAGAATGGAAATAACTGCGGTCGGGGCCGAGCTGGAACAACTGCTGGAGCCAATCCGCGGGCTGGTAGGAAGGCTGGAGAAAGAAACTTCCCGAGACAGAATAGCCGAACTGGAGGCCGAGGTCACCAAATTACGTGCCGGGTTCGCGGAGGCCCAAAAAAGTGCCAGAGTGGCCCGAGACAGAGTTGTACTCGCTGAGAGAGAGGCAGCAAGACTGCGAGAACAAGCTGTGGAGGTCGCCGTGATCCGGGGTGATCTTACGGCGGCGCAGGAAGAACTGAGCAGAGCGGTCGAGGGCCAGGGAGCTATGTTAGAGGCCTTCACCGAGAAATTGATGCAAACAGAAACTTTCCTGAAGTTTCTAAGCACTTTTGTGGCCACAGGTGACACAGCTACAAAGAGCGAGCTGTTGGAGGCCGTATACGACAAATACCCGGAGGTCGATGTATATGACGAAGACTTCGGGTATAACTATGATGCAGTGGGGAATGAAGATGGGCCATACTTCGAAGCGTTGACACAAGCACCGAAGTGGCCGCTGATCGAGGACCTGGCTAAAAAGAACGTGCTCTTGACGCCCGAGGTGATCAAACGCTGCAATGAAGAATAGGACAAAGATTTCTTGGGATTCCGCAACGGCTTTCATGTGCGGGAGTTAAGAAACAGAGCTCCCATCCCTCACAAAGGAGTCGTGGTGCCTACTGACTTAGCTGGAGGCTCCAGGAAGGCGATAGAGGCAACCGGGGACCCTGCAGAGCTCCCAGGTGTGCTAAGGACCACCTCTACCCCTGGAGAGGTCAGTGACCCTCCGACTCATGACAAGCATGTAGAATAGGCAATCTGTAAAAAAAATTCCTTTGTAATCTCTTGTTTTGTAATGGAACAATTTGTACTTACGAAGAAATGAACAATGATGAATTGGTTTTATAACCGTCATATGTCGCAACGCATTTTTACTCGTAACAATGTTCATGTATCTGTACGTTCTAAATACCGAGGTGTCTCCTCTGTCAGGGAAACATTGAAAACCCATATGAGGTAATAAAGCAACTCCGGTTTTCGATAACTTGGTTACAGAAAGACCGAGACATCTGGATGTTGCAAGAGGTCCCGCGGTTATCAAAGAAGCTAGCATCAGTAGAAAAGAGAGGTGCGGAGGCAGAAAACTCTTGGACGAAAGCTGCACAACAGATGCGGAAGTATAAAGTAGAGTGCGTTCTAAAAGATATGGAGTTGGAACAACTCCGCATAAACCAACAAGAATGTGAACACTTGCTTGTTGACGGCGGGCGACTATCAATCAAAGAGGTTCGTGCTCGGAGAGCAGAAATTCGGGGAGACGTCCAGCAACGGAGCAAACAAGGCGATGCCAATAACCCCGAAGTCATAAGAAACCGATTGGTGTTAGGATTTCTCGTGGAGCTGCAAAAGAAAATAGAAGCCCGTAACGAAGCTCTAGACGTTGCAGGGCAGGAGGAGCAAGAACGCAGCGACGTGCAGAGACCTCGGGACAAGAAAACAGGGACTGTTGCTCGGGAGGAGACAGGGTCCGAGGACCACACCACGGTTGTAGGAAAAGCAAAGAAGATGCCCGAAGTGAAGACGGGTCTCCCCCAAGAACCTAGAGAAACATGTGTGGATGAGCCGGAGGCCAGTGGAGCAACAGTTGTAGCCTTGGCAAAGGAAATTGATGAGATGCCTGTAAAAGAGTGGGATGCTGTAGAGTGGGCAAACACTTCGGGGAAGACACGGAGAGCAAACCCGGTATTGCGGAAAACAACAGATTCTCATCAGCGTAAGACCGGGGAGTGCATTACTCAAACCCTAGAGGAGATGGACCCCTTGGCGCCATTAGAGTGGGACCACGCGGAGTGGAACAACATGTCAGGCCCAAGTAGAAGATCCGGGCACCCAAGAACAGACCGTGGTCTACAAGGGACAGTTAATACGCCTAGGACCGGGGTCCTTGACCGAGACAATTTAGGGCGGCGTCGGAACACGCAAGAGACCTCCCGGAGGACTAGAAGTAGTCGATCAGAAACAAAGCGACGGGGTTTTGCGTTCTGGTTCGGAGAGGACTCAAAACAGAGACAGTAGGGCATAGTGTAGCCAAAGGCTAACCAAAACAATGTATTGAAAAAATATTTATTTTATTGTAGGCAATATTTTAAAATGTTGAGTGTACACTATGGGGAAATAACTTTTGTAACGACCATACAAAATATATATATATTATTGGTGTTAAAAAAAATTTGTGTGTGTGTTTTTTTTTTTTTTTTGAAAACAAAGTAATCGACCATATCAGCAAGGACAGGGAAAGGAAACGGGCTTAAGTCCGGAGACAAATTAATAACGCCTCGGAAGGATCAGTAAGTAACTTGTATTCTTCGATCGAGTGGGGTAAAATTTAAACCAAACCATGAGGCTTGATCATGTATCCTGAGCGGATCAGGGAGGCAAGTAATTGAGTCCGGAGACGTGCTATACACCCGACTGGTCGGCAAAAATGTTCGAAAACATGTAATAAAAGGATACCGGGGCGCCCCCACGATATCGTAAACAAGCAATATGTTAGTGAAGAACAACTCAGAAACACACAACTCTTAAGAATCTGGAAATGAACGAAGAAAAACAATCTGAATTCAAACACACAATTCGGCCAGAGTTGTGACCGAACTGGACTTGCGCAGAACAGGAAATAGAAATGGATCAAAACACCAATTTAACGTGGTTTGTTCAAGATGAACTACATCCACGGAGGCAAGACACATCCCAATCCACTAAGAAATCCAATCAATTACAGAGAATACACTCAAGAAATGAAATGCCCAATTCTGTTGACAAACTAGGGCACGAACGCTCAATCAAAAAATACTCTCTCTAATCTAAGAAACAGGGAAATTGCTCGACGTAGTGATGTTCTCCTCAATGAGAGCTTTACAATGATATAAGGATTGAAGCTCGAATGCAACTGTACAGAAAGTTCTAACTGAAAGAAGTTGAGCTCAGCTACCGGACAAATGTGACGGTTTTCTTCGTCACAATTCTGCAACCGCTCCGTCACAAACGACGGTTATCTTCAACTGCCTCGAACCCGGTTTATTCTGAACAGCTTGTCTTCTTGATGCTAAAACCCGGTTCAATCCTCCGGTTCTTCATTTCCTGATTCCGGTTCCGCATTCCCAACACACCATATTGCAAAGTATAGCTCACTTGATGATATTGAACACCACCTCACACAATATTAAGACGAAACAGAATATTTTATCAAGTAAAATTGTTCAGAACAAGTGCAAAATGAAAACTAATATTCAAGAAGTAGAAAGCAGAAATAAAACTAACAGTGTTTAGAGAAAAAAATTTCGAAGGTTAGTAACATGCCAAGTACGAGGCACTGGGGTGCCATCGACGCGTGCAAGCTGATAACTCCCGAGGGAATGGATGACAACCACACGATAGGGTCCTTCCCATGCTGCATGGAGTTTGCCTTCGGGATTGGCCTTACTGGCAGAATTGCGCCGAAACACGAGATCGCCGACCTTAAACTGTGTGCCCCGAACTCGAGCATTGTAGTATTTTGCAGTTTGCTGTTTATATTTGGCTTGTCGAATAAGGGCCTGTTCCCTGCGATATTCTACTTCGTCAAGGTTAGTACGGAGAGCTTCCTCGTTTTGCTCCGGGTCGATAGTCAACAGCCTAGGGCTGGGTACTCCAATTTCTGCCGGGATGACGGCTTCAGAGCCATAGGTTAGGCTGAAAGGAGTCTCGCCTGTAGAAGAGTGAGGCGTAGTACGATAAGCCCATAATACCTGAGGTAGGGTATCAACCCAAAGCCCTTTAGATTCGCTTAAGCGTTTTTTGATACCGTCAACAAGTGTTCGATTCGTCACCTCGACCTGGCCATTAGCCTGGGGGTGAGCCACCGAAGTGAATGCCTATTTAATGTGTAACTCCTCACACCAAGAGCGGAAAGGGTCGTTCCCGAACTGTTTCCCATTGTCGGAAACGATGGTGCTAGGAATACCGAATCGGCAAACAATATGCTTCCAAACGAAATTAAGAATTTTCCTTCCAGTGATGGTGGTAAGTGGTTCGGCCGCAACCCACTTGGTAAAGTAATCCACAGCGACCACCAAAAATTTGAAACCTCCTGGAGCTACAGGGAAAGGACCCACAATGTCTTTGCCCCATTGAATAAAAGGCCATGCGCTCTGTATGCCTGTGAGCTCTGTTTGAGGTAAGTGTTTTATCCGTGAGTGTCGCTGACAATTCTCACATTTTGACACTAGGTCATGTGCATCATTAAAAAGAGTAGGCCAATAATACCCCCACCGTAGTGCCTTCTTAGCGAGAGTCCGGGACCCAATGTGGCTCGCGCAGGAGCCTTCGTGTAATTCCTTGAGGATGTAGTCAGCTTGAACTGGGTCAAGGCATCGAAGACTGGGCTGGAGGTAAGATTATCTGTACAAGACCCCGTCATGTAAAGTGTATTTTGGTGCTTTCAAGATTATCTGGCGAGCGCGCGTCTTGTCATCGGGTAGAGTTCCGTCCTGTAGGTATCGGACAATGGGTGTCATCCAAGTGGGTTTAGAATCAGTGATCACCGAGACATTCTGTTCATAGATGGACTGATGGGATGCCTCTTCTACAAGTATGTCAGAAGGTATGCTTGAAGGGACCGCAGAGGCTAGCTTGCTGAGAGTATCAGCCTTTGTGTTCTCTTCTCAGGGGATCTTGTGGATATCAGCAGAGGAAAATGTGAGCAAGAGATTTTTGGTTAAAGCTAAGTACCTTTTCATGGTTTCCTCATTTGCTGCATATGAGCCATTGATTTGGCTAGAGACTACCTCGGAGTCAGTATATACTCGGATGTGTTAGGCTCCTAAAGTCTTTGCAAGGCGAAGACCAGCAAGAACCGCCTCATATTCAGCTTCATTATTCGTGACTTTAAATTTGAAGCGTAAAACATACTTGACTTCGACGTCGTCGGGCCCATTGACGATGACCCCAGCACCACTTCCCCGGGTAGCGGATGCGCCATCTACATGGATATGCCATCGTTTGGCTTCGATACTGAGATCAGTAGAGGAAATGTCCTCATGGCGTGGGTTGGATTCAAAGCCCTCAAAGGGAGCCTCAGCTAGAAAATCGGCTAGGGCTTGGCCTTTAATGGCTCGGCGGGGAAGAAATTGAATGTCATGTTCTCCCAGCTCTATTGCCCATTTAACGAGTTGGCTGGAGTGATCGGGCTTACTCAGGATCTGACAGATTGGTTGGTTTGTGAGGACGTTGATAACATGTCCTTGGAAATAGGAACGGAGGCGGCGGGCCGCCATAACTAGTGCCAATACTGTCTTCTCGATAACGGAGTATCGTGTTTCCGGTCCTTGTAAGGCGCGGCTAGCAAAATATACAACCTTTTGAGTCCCTTGGTCTTCGCGGACAAGAGCCGCACTGATGGCTTCATCGGAGGTGGACAAATATATATACAGGGGTTCTCTAGCAATCGGGGCAGAAACAATGGGGAGTTGGCTGATGTGTTTTTTTAGGGCTGCCAAAGCTTCTTCACATTGGGGAGTCCATTCAAATCTTTTAGCTTGCCTCAGAATTTTAAAGAAAGGAAGTTGTCGTTCAGCCGCCTTAGATAAAAACCTGTTCAATGCAGCTAGTCGCCCGGTAAGGCGCTGAACATCTTTTTCTTTCTCAGGTGTCTTGAGGTTGAGTATATCCCGAATTTTGGAAGGATTAGCTTGGAGTCCCTGAGGGGAAACCATGTATCCTAAAAATTTTCCGGAACCGACCCCAAAGGTGCATTTAGCCGGATTTAATCGGAGATTATGGCGTCTGAGTGTGTCCAATGTTTCAGCAATATCCCGAACACATGCATCGAAAGTTCGACTTTTGACGACAAGGTCATCGACATAGACTTCTATATTTCGGCCAATTTGGTCCCGAAAAACATGATCCATCAACCGTTGATAAGTTGCCCCGGCATTCTTAAGCCCGAAGGGCATTTTTTTGTACGCAAAAATGCCGAAGTCCGTTATAAAGGCTGTTTTAATAGCATCCTTCCGATCCATGTGAATTTGGTGGTACCCTTTATAGAGGTCAAAGAAACAGAGTGCTGGATGCCCGGTAATGGCTTCGGCCTTTTGGTCGATCGAGGGTAGTGGATAGCAGTCCTTTGGGCAGTATTTATTTAGATCAGTAAAATCCACACACATTCTCCACGTATTATCAACCTTCTGAACCAAAACAGGATTCGCTAACCAGGTCGGATAATGAACCTCGAAGAGGATATCTGCCTTCACAAGCGCTTCAACCTCTACGCGGATAGCAGCTTTTCTGTCCGCAGCAAACTGCCTACGCTTCTGCTGTACCGGTTTGACTGTTGGATCAATGTTTAATTTGTGGGTGATCAGGTCTAGCGAGACACCGGGCATGTCCAAGGGTGACCAGGCGAAGACCTCAGAATATTCACGCAGTATCTGAATAATGGTGCTGTGTAGTAGAGGTAAATGTACTGCACCGACCTTAACAGTTTGCGCAGGTTTGTTTGGATCAAGGGGTACTTCAACTACCTCGTCGCCAAGAGGCTGAATTGGGATCGACGTGAGTTCCGGGGAATCTATTCGAAACTGAGGGCGAGCAGTAGGTGGAGTCCGCTGTTTGAGTGCAATGAGCATACACTGTTTAGCCATCTTCTGATCGCCGAATGGCTATTGCTCCGTAGGGTGAGGGACACTTCATCGTCAAGTGATACGTGGAACATACAGCTTGTGCAGGGGTAAGCCAATCTTGCCCAAGAATCATATTATAAGGGGATGTAGATGACACCACATAAAAATCAACAAAGACCGTTTTGATAGCAGGATGAGTACCTACTGAGGTTGGGAGATTAATGATCCCTTCCGCCCGAACTTCTCCCTGTGTAAATGTCTGCAGGGGTCCTGGTGCAGGTCGGAGCAGATCACGAGATATGCCCATTTTTTGGAAACAATCTGAGAAGATAACACTCACGGTTGCACCATTATCAACGTACACCCGTTTGATGATAATATTTGCCACAGTCATATCAATGATGATAGCATCAGTGTGAGGTGTGCGCTCGGGTACGGGGTCGTCTTCGGTGAAACTCACTGCTGCAGTTTGTGGAAACGCTTATGACGGGGTTCCTCGGGAGGAGGCCTACGGGCTTCTGAGATAAGAGCTTTGCGAGACATTCCTGCCGGCTGCGTGCCATAGATCATATGAATGACGCTATTAACAACACGATTTGGAGGATTGTTCCCTTCTTCTTGAGAAGGGGGAGCTGGCAATAAGCGAGGTTGTTGTTGCTGAGTACCTTGCCTATTTCTCTGATCGTGTTTTGGGTAGTTGTTGTTCCCGGATCGATTATTCGGCCATTGTGACCGACCTTGTTGCGAGCCCCGATTATTATAGCCAGCCCGATTTTGTTGCTGGTTGCCACTTCTGTGCTGTTGTCGATTATCTGGTTGAGCAATATACTGTTGAAAATATCCCTGTTTTATACACTCTTCAATTTCTTTGCTGAGTTCTCGGCATTCTTCTGTGTCGTGCCCGTGGTCATAGTGATATTCGCACCACTTGGTGCGATTTCGTTTATCGGTCGGCGCAGTCATGTGAGGGCAAGATCTTAGATCAGCTTTGTGGATGGCATGTATTTTGGTTCGGGACCGATTCAAAGGTGTAAGTTGAGGTAGATCGTGACGAGTTTCTAGTCGCCTTCTGCCCAGCCGGTTGAAGGCGCTGGTGCGAGTGTTAGACCCGGATTGTCCTTTATCTGACTGTCTCTTAGCAATAGATTTCTCTCTCTTACGTCGGGTTTGCTCGTCTGCTTTAGCGAACTTACCAACCACATGATAGAGAGCTCGGGTAGTGGCTGGGGTATTACGGGCGAGCTCGGTGTACAGTGGTCCAACTCGTAATCCGTTCATGAAGGCTGTGACAATGATGTTGTTAGGCTGACTTCCCACTTTCAAACTTTCGATCGTAAAGCGCTCCAGGAACTGAGAGACGGTTTCTCCTTCTTTTTGTTCCACGTTCATCAGATCGGCCAAAGTGGACATGGACTTTGCACGTGCTTCAAAACATGCCCAAAAGTGTTCAGCAAGTTCTCTAAAAGAGGATATACTATTGCGGGGAAGGGAGTCAAACCAAACCCGGGCCTCATCCTGAAGATATTCGGGGAAAATCTTACAGTAGTGAAGAGACACGGTATGATCTCGACTGAGCATGTTGTGCCTAAAAGCCCCTAGAAAGTTGGCCGGGTCTCCAGTTCCATCATAAGGTGATATGGCAGGTCTCTTAAACCCTTCGGGAAGGGGCGTAGCCAGTATTTCTTGGGAGAATGGGGTGATAATGTCTCCGTTGGCATCAAGACCTAGAATCCTGTCTAGTTCAACATTGCGTTGTACTCGCTCGTACTCCTGAAGATCTAAAGTATGGGGATGGGCATAGCGAGCTCTCTTAGTCGCGTTAAGTGGACGGCGTTGATCAGCGTCGGCAAGTTCTTCATTGCGTTGTCGTGACCCATTCGAACTCCCATGGTCCTCGGGGGAACCAGGTCGCTCTCGTCGTCGATCCTGACGCCCATGGTGCATAGGATCTTGTTGGTTGGGTGAGTTCTTCATTGCGTTGTCATGACCCATTAGAACTCCCATGGTCCTCGGGGGAACCAGGTCGCTCTCGTCGTCGATCCTGACGCCCATGGTGCATAGGATCTTGTTGGTTGGGCGGGTTCGACGAGGTGGATGTACTGCGGGGTTGGTGGCATTTCCAGCAGGTCCCTCGAGGTTTAAATAATTGGCTGCCCAGTCCTGGAGGACATGAGCATGTTCTTGGAGAAAAGCCTGGAGTAATTCCGGAGTCATTTGAATATTAATCGGCGGTTGTGCAGCAGCGAGATTAGGATTTTGTATATCTTGTTGAGGTAGAGGTAGGGATAGGTTGTCCGGATTCACGACTGAGCCTTGGTTGCCCTGATGATGAGATACATTCCGCATCAGTTGTTGCCTCGGTGGCAATGTTTGATCCACAGGTGGATCTTGATTGGTCTGATCACCTTGGCGAGATTGAGTTAAACGGGTGGTCACCATGGTGTAACAAGTGCAGTATCAATATTCCGTTCAATTTCGTTCCCACAGACGGCGCCAATTGATAAAGCGCGATCCGTTATCAAGGAAGTACAAGCCAAAAGATAACAAATTAGAATGCAAAGAGACAACAGAACACAAGATGTACGTGGTTCGATCCGGAGATCTACGTCCACGGGGAAAATAATGTCCCTGCCGGGCACTTTTTCTTCTCCTTCTTTTGTTTAGTTTACAGGTTATACTCTCCAAAAATCAGAGTCCGAACCTCTCAAACGTCTTTAATTCTACTATTTATATCATACAAATCACAACCCTAACTATATTCCTAAAATTATGGTCACCAAATCTGCCTTCGTGATTGAGAGAAGATCGTGGGAGGAATCTTCAATCCCCCGTGCGTTGCTACCGCGGCCTAATTACCAAATCTGCAATTGGGCCGATTATTGGGCTTGTAACCTTAGACAACATGGGCCGAGCATTGGTCTTGTGACCCTAGGCAACTTGGGCCGAGCATTGGTCTTGTGACCCTAGGCAACTGGGCCACACCTACCAATACTATAGTGTTTTAAGTGATTTTTTTAACATTATATTGGATAAGTATATAAATTATCATGTTAAAATTGAAATTTATAACTATTCTTACTAAGTCTAGTCTAAATTGATTTCATTGACTACTCAGTTTTCAAATACTTAATCGATAAATTTATAAGTGATTGTAATTTTAATTGATAAATAAGTAACATTCAAATTTATTTTCTGTGGTTCACGATTTTCATTATAGTGTCACTAGCTTGTCTTAGCCAATAACAACTAACATCCAAATTACTTATTAGACGTGTTGTCCACCTTATTAATTGGTATATATATATATATATATATATATATATATATATATATATATATATTATAGTATATTTTTCTAATAATACCAAATCATGTCCTATTAATACCACCTTTACTTTTTTTTTTTTTTTCCAATTTTGATTGTATAAGGACTCCTATATGGCATATTACTAAAATATGTAATTAATGTTTTGAACTTATTGATTGTTTTCCCTGACTGTTTTTTGTAAACAATAATATAGACTCAATATAATATAGTACGTGCATATGTTTGAAATTCATAACATATTATGTTCATTTGTTTTCAATCAATAAGTAATTAATTGTTATTAATACCACATCTATGTTGTTTTTTCTTGTTAGACTTTATAGTTATAATATAGGAAATTTATATCACATTTTCATAAACACACTATTTTTTTAATAATATAAAATTGTCTTCTAGGTACATATAGGAGATTTAGATGATAAAAGAACTTCATAAACACCATCTATATCTATATATATATAAAAGCCAAATGTAGGGCTTTTATGTAATATCATCTTTCCCGCCTAAACTATATTAATTAGTATATAAATAACTTTATTTTATTTTATTTTTATAGTTCCAATAATTAAGTCATGTCATAAATAGAATTTATTTGTATAGTTATGATTGGTATAATTTTGGCATCTTATTGGGTTTATCACATTCTAAAATTGCTACCAACAAAGAGTGATACTCATGTGCATAAGATGCACATTAGTGTTATTGTACACCTTGTGGGGCCTACTTAAGATTTTTGCGCGCGTGATATATATATATTAAGGTGTGTTTGGATTCACAAAACAGGCGCTGACCTAGTTGGTAAAGACGCGACATTGTACCCTTCAGTGCGCGGGTTCGAATCTTAACAGCACCTTTTTATTTTTCACCAACAGTATATTCAAATTCCGAGCATAGTATATGTTATTTTCACCAATAGTATATTCAAATTCCGAGCATAGTTTCACCAATAGTATATTCAAATTCCGAGCATAGTATATGTTATTTTCACCAACAGTATATTCAAATTCCACCAACAGTATATTCAAATTCCGAGCATAGTATATGTTATTTTCACCAACAGTATATTCAAATTCCAAGCATAGTTTCACCAACAGTATATTCAAATTCCGAGCATAGTATATGTTATTTTCACCAACAGTATATTCAAATTCCGAGCATAGTATATGTTATAAAGCCTGAAAGTAAATGAACACCACCTTTTTATTTTTCACCAACAGTATATTCAAATTTCGAGCATAGTATATCTTATAAAGCCTGACAGTATATTTATATTTCGATGTAGTATACGTTATGTTGCATGACAGTATACGTTGTTTTAGTTAAGTTTTGTTTTATACTGCGAAATATTTATTTTTTCCAACTTACAATACTCACAGTATATTTAATATTTCGATACAGTATACGTTATGATGCCTGACAGTATACGTTGTTTTAGTTAATTTTGTTTTATACTGCGATTTTTTTTTCCAACTTACAATACTCACAGTATATTTAATATTTCGATACAGTGTACGTTGTGATGCCTGACAGTACATGTTGTTTTAGTTAATTTTTGTTTCATACTGCGAAATATTTATTTTTTCCAACTTACAATACTCACAGTATATTTAATATTTCGATACGGTGTATATTATGATGTATGACAGTATAGGAAAAAATTAAAGGGCAAAATGAAGGAAGAAGGAAAAAAGATTTAATATTTCGATACGGTGTATATTATGATGTATGACACTATAGGAAAAAATTAAAGGGCAAAATGAAGGAAGAAGGAAAAAAGAATCAAACAGAATTGAACCCTTGACCTCGAGGTTGAGATATTTAAGACTACATTAAATACCACCAGATCACTTGCTTTTAGTGTTCAACAAACAGGCCATTAAGTATATAACACGCACGCCCAAGAAAAAATAATATAATAATAATTGGCCGATTCAGGGTCTGAACCGGTCTAAACCGCGCGTCTTTTTTGGACTGAACCGGCGGGGCCCACAAGGTGTACAATAACAATATGGTGCATCTTATGCACCCAAGTTTTTGCCACCAACAAATGGATAAATATGGTAGTCAAACATTCAATATTTAACTTCATAATAAATTAATTAATTTTTTAAATATATATATATATATATATATATATATATATATATATATATATAATTTTAGTTATAAGATCATGATTGAAAGTTAATAGTAACTAAAATATGATTTTTGTTTTTCGCGAAAAGAATATTTATTGCAATAGTATACTAAATTCATTTATGCTTCAATTAAAAAAAATTGAATGTTAAAATATTTTAAGGTATTTTTTTAGGATTAATATTCATATGCACCCCTATGTGGATTTTTTCCGTTTTATACCTAAACTTTTTTTTTATTTTATTATCAAATAACAACCTATATTTGAGATTCAATTATAATTCAGTTGATAGAGCTTTATAATCCAGGTCATAAGCAAGGGATCGAATCCCACCAAACTCCTCCCAATCAGAATTATACTACAAACATAGCAATCTATGCTCCACAGATTTATCAATTTCAAACCTAAGAAGAATTCAAGTGTGAAAAATAAAAAAATATTTAAAAATTATAAATTATTTATAAAAAAACTCAAAATAATTTAAATTCTAAATTAGTTGAAAATATCAAAAGAATTACTGAAAATGTTTGATTTAAAAAAGTTATTGTCGTAAATATTATAATTGTCTAAAAACTTCACTTTTTAACTAAATTTAAAATAATTAGTAGAAAATTTAAATTACTTAAAAGGTAGAGAATAATTTTTTAAAAAATCTAATTTTACGATATAATCAGGATCTTTTTAAATTAAAAATTAATAAATTTGAAAATAACAATTTTGAAAATCCTTAAATTATTTAAAAAATACATTATAAAATTATAAATTATTCAAATAAAAAATTTAAATTATTTAAGCATTTCAAAATGATTATTTTCTAACTTCCAAATTATTTTAAACATTTTCAAGAAAATTTCAAATTATTTGGATTATCCTATAATTATTTAATTTTCTTAAAAAAATCTTATAATTATTTTATAAAATCTGAAAATTATCTTAGAAAACCTAAAACATTAAAAAATCATTTTAAGATATGTGAAAGTACCATTAAAATTTTGAAAGTATTTTCAAAAACATCAATTTTCTTAAAAGAGTTTAAACTAATTTAAAAAAGATATATAAATTATTTAAAATTCAGATTTTTCTTAAAAAAATCTAATTTCATGAAATTAGATTTTTTAAATTCAGAAAATTTAAAATTATGAAATCCTTTAAAAAAATCAAGTTTTATGAAAATTATTTTTGAAAATGACATTTTCTATTAGTTATATGATATTTTAAATGAAATTTTCATAATTTAAAAATAATTTTCAGATTTTTAAATATTTTCTTTTCTCGCCATAATTCTTCGCTAGAGGCTGCAAATTGATAAATCAGTGGATTATAGGTTGCTATTTGATAAAAAGATGTAGTGTTTAGGTGTAAAACATGGGAAAAAAACCTGTATAGTTCCGGGTGCATATTGATATTACCCTTTTTTTTTATGTCAAAATCTTTTCTTTTTTTTTTTTTTTTTTTTGGTCTTACAACTTAATGTGTAATAATGTCATAACCTTAGTACAAATCTTAGATTCTCATGTCATTAAAATAATAAGTTGTATTAAACAATATCAGTATCATTTGTTAAGATCTCCTTTAATTGGTATAACAACCCGCATTTCTCTTTATGTGATTATGATAAAATGTCAAATCATTGTAATTATATGAGCAGTTTCTACAACAGCCACATAGGATTGTAAATCTTTAAAAATATAATTTACTCCCACTATAACTCGAAACATTGATTTTTTTATTTCTTTTTCAAGAGATACAGTTTATGATTGGTTGAACCATTGATAATTATATGAACAGTAGAACCGCATAGGATTGTAATTCCCTAAAAATATAATTTAGCTCCCACTATAACGCGAAACATTGTTTATTTATTTATTTATTTATCAAGAGATACATTTATGATTAGGTTGATTATAAATATTCGTGATCGAAACTTTACAGTTTTAGTAACTTTAATATACTTACCCTGTAATAACGGTTTAAAATTTTAATTTCAATAAGTTTACATTAACATTAATAATATAAAATTTATTATTATTCTAAAATGATATGATTTTAAATTATTATTTATATTTAAAAGATAACATGCTGCGCATCGCGCGGGAACATAACTAGTATATATAAAAGTAAAATGGAGGGTATTAATGTCATTTTATCTTTCCCTCCAAAACTTTTAGACCATAATTGGTAACCGTTTATTATTTTTGGAAAGTTTGTAACTTTCTTTTATTTGTTTAAAATACAAATAACCTTTTCATTTTTAATCCAATTTTTATGCATAATATACCAAATTATTCATCTTTTCGCGATCTTCGATTTGACATCTATATCAGATATATAAGAATGAGATATTTGATTTGAATAAACAGATTATTTATTGGTTAATTATTTCTGCTAGAATTGATGTTTATTGTAAATTGGACAATTTGGTTTTAGTAACAACTAAAATTAGTAAATAGTTTCTTTATGAAAAATATGAGTAGTTTTTTTATAAGATTACAACTAACCAATTTATTTTATTTTACATGAATTTTCAAATATATATATATATATATATATATATATTAAGTCATGTAGGGAGAAAACTCATCGTTTAAATAATAAAAGTCCCGCTTTATTAAATCAAACGCAAAACGAACAATATCTATTTTGTAATTAACTTATTAAATTATCCAATATGCTCAAATATATTTTTTATCACGTAAGTACAGAAGCTTTGATCATATATATAATTATGTATTGCAAGATTTATTAAAATTATTTTTAATTATCTATTTATATTTTTAATAATGTGTATTTTGTTAAAATTAGTCTTTTAAGGAAATTTATTATTTGCAGCAATATTTTTAATTTTTACTTTTACTAAAACTTCAATTACATGTTTTTACACTTTCTAAGCTAAATAATACTTTGACGCACTAATCAACATCAACTGTCTTTTTTACTCTTAACAATCGAAATTACTTTGTTCGCATTAATCAATTTTTTCTTCAAATAAATAAGTTGTTTATAAGAAAAATATGACATCTATATAAATAATTTACAAAATATCAAATAAAATATGGAAATATTCAATCATTTTGAAGAACTCACAGACTTTAATTTGAATCATTAAATAAATTTTGAATTTTATTTTGTTAAAATAAGATTTTATTAAATAAAAATTATTTAAGTATATTTAAAATCACCAAATGAAATGTTAAAAGTTGCAAATGAAAATCCAACTTTATAAAGATAAAATTAAATATTTATAATTAGAACTTGAAAGTTTATTTAGATAAATTAAAAAATGAATATAAAGTAAAAGCAAGGACATAAAGTGAAAAATATTAAACTTTACATTACATATTAAATATCCAAATAAAATATCTTTGTTCCTTTTATTATATATTTTATGGTGATTTTTAATTATCTATAGTTAGAATATAAAATAAAATATATATATATGCGCCACAGTAGTGACAATTCTGTAAGTAACACTTTCTAGCCTAAAATTTTAGACTATGATGGTAAGTTGTTGTCACATTTGGTAAGAATCAAAATTTATTTTACTTTATAAAGTTGTAAATATCTTTTTTCATTTATAATCTATTTATTATGTATACTATATCAAATTAATAATTTTTTTACGATGTTTGATTTGACATCCATATGATATATAATAATAAGATATTATATTATTTGTTTGTTGATCATTGAGTAAGATTTCAGTGTTTATTGTGAGTTGTACAACAATATAGTATTGGTTCAGAATACAATAAAAAATCATTAATATAATTTGTAAACAAATAATTATCTCTTACAAATTATTTTACTTGATTATTTCATTAAATTCACAACTAATCAGTTTGCTTTATTTGACATGAATTGTCTCAAGTTTTCTTCATTATTACATTGAGAAAAAAAAATCAATTTATATATAATTGAACACATGCTTTATCGAATTAAAAGCGATAGTTAATATTTGATTTATAATCAGCTTAGTAAATTATTAAATTTGCTAATGCATATTTTATATAATAATTATTTTTGTTGATAAATCACAAAACTACGACTTTCGCTCATGTATATAACTTCATATATGATAATTAATCTTAGAAATTTTTTATTACTTTTTTATATTTTACATATATTAATGTTATTTTTCTATAAATAATTATACTTTGCAATCTATGTTATGATATTATACAAATTGCAACTAAACTTCTTTTAAATAAGCAAAATTAACCAACTTGAACTATATGTTTTTTAGACTGTGCAATCTAAACAATACTTGGTCAATTTAACCAATCTCAATTATGTCATCTTCTTTTCTTTTCTTTTTTTTTTTTTTTTCACATTTTGTGACCTAACCAATTTTTTTGTACATTAACCAATGTATATCTTTACATGAATCTACTATTTACAATATAAATATATAATTTAATTGAAACTTTTTAACATATATATGAAAGTATTAAGAAATATTGGAGCACTCATATGTTTTATTTTGTTATTCCAACTATTGAAAAAAAAAAAAAAAAAAAGATGTTTGATTTTTTTATTCCAACTATTGAATAATTTTTGAAATTTAATTATTTTGTTAATTTGTTATTCTCTGTATATCGAAAATATCAAGTAAAGTACTAAAACATGCAAATAAGATCTTTTAAAAGTAAATAGTTATAGTTAGAATTTAAAACTTTATTTAGATAAATTTAAATATTCAAAGTAAAATGAAAAAAATTAAAGAAAAACAAATTTCTTATAACGTTATCCAGTTTATTTTATTTAATAATATGAGTTGATAGTTAGATATTTGTGTTTGTTTTAATATTCATAACTAATTAAACTATTATGCATATAGGTGAAGAATGATGCAGACACACTAAATGTGTGTTTGAATTCCAAAGATAAGAACAATCATTTTGAAAAATATTTTCTTTATATTTAATATTTATCTTAATGTTAATCTCTTAGATTATATCATATTTAGTTTTATTAAAATCATTATTTTTTAAAAAAACTTTCGTGCATTGCACGGGAATAGTACTAGTGATAGGCAATAGATAAACAAAAATTAGATTTCCATCAAGAAGCAACCGATACGGAACATAGGAAAACAGTATCCAAAAAGGAAAGAAATAAAAATCAGATGTCTTAAAAAAGTACGAAAACTAAAATGATTGTCTCAGCCAATTGAAAAAAGAAACTCTTCAATCCCTTTCTTGCTTGATTACTTTACGGGTTGTCGAGTTCTTATCAAGCCCATCGAGTAACTTTCGTTTTATCTTCAAGCCTGGTTCAATTCCAAATTCTTTAACCTTGCCCTTTCCTTTCGGTATATTGCTCTCAACAGTAGTAGTCTTATCCGACATTTCACCTTTGTCGTCAGCTGGTTGGACTTTTTCTCAGGAGTTGCAACCTCATCATCTGATGAACTATCCCCCATCTTTTACATCCTTGCGTCCAAGCTTTGATATCAAATCAGACTCCTGTTTGCATAAATTTCATCAGATCGTAGATTTTTTTATTATTTTTTATAATTAGAGTTAAACATGTAAAATCTTAAGATATACGTAACCTGAGGCTCAACATAGGCTGAACAAAACTTTGCTAATAACTCTGGGTCGTCAGAAACCTTAGTAACATAATATGTTACCCTACTACCCCGAGATGTATCTGTCTTTTTGGACACCTTGAATAGGACAATCCTATCCACAAATTTGTTAACAAAATAGTCCAAAACACCAGGCTCAAGCATCCCTCAAAACAATTAGAATAATTAGAAATCCCAATATCTTTACAAACTATAGAAAATAACTTTAAGTATACTTACATCCTCCTTTTTGAGCTATTGGGCAGTGTTCACAAATATGACCTGACCCTCAGTATCCCAAACTATGAAGAGGGCATTGTAGGTTTCATCGATTACTCTTACCTCGAGCTTGTACATATTAATCAAACATCATTACCATTATGAAATACTGTTTTTATATTTTTTCTATTTGGTCATAATGGTAGAGGAATGATCATAATCTTTTGAAAAACACCAAGATTTTATGTACTGAAATAATTGAACTTTCAAACCTGAAATACATACTGAAGTAATTGAACTTTCAAACCTGAAATTCTGATTCTCTTCCACTTCACCACATTGTCTGCACATCCACTTTCCATCATCTTGAGACAACTTACGATGACACCTCAAACATGCCATATACCAAACATTTTTTGGATTTTCAATCTCAGCAATAGTGCAATAAACCCAGAACAAACCATCCTAAAATATGAATTACACAATTTTTTAAATTTACATAGATTGATAATATTCCAGTATAATAAATTCAAATTAATACCTCTCCTTCACAAATTTCTTGAAGGTTCCTCACAACGGCACGTCTAGATCTAAACTCGCTAGCCGGTGATGCACCATACCCAGAAGATTGGGATATCGTAACCGGCCTTGAGACATTTAAAGATTCAGCAATCCTGAAAACCAACAGTTATAAGGTATTTTTTCAATAAGATCTTCAATTAAACTGACTTTATGTTTGTTCAAGTATAATGCAACTAACTTACTGTTTTTTAAACTCAGATATTTCCCAAACATCAACATTCACAAACATTTGAGTACAATTATAAGTGTTTGACACTTTAACTGAGTCTGCATCAAACAAAATAGGTATTACAAAGAATTTTTTACTATTATCTTAATAAAAGCAAAAGAATAATTGTTACTTAAATTGATAATAATTGCCAATTCTGATATTTCTTGTAACTAACCTTTGAAAACCTTCGGTTGACATAATTGCATCACTACAACAACGGGATCCAAAGTAGGTGAATTATAGAAAGGTAATATCTGCTCAACAAACTCCTCCCACAAAGTAATAGTTAACCGGCATTCACTATACAAAAAACTTTAGTTGATTTACTTACAAATCATACTTGGCGAGTAAAAACAAAATTTATTTTTTTATTTATATAAAACTTATTATTAACCTCAAGTCCTCGATCTCAATTTCCATAAGCAGTTTTGAACCAAATTCTTTCGTTTGCATTGTTTGAGGTGCACGCATTTCAACCAACCGACCAATCACATCTTTTTTTCCAATACATAATAAAACAACAAATGTGTAAACTAATTTAGCAGGAAAAACTAGAGAAAAATAGATAATATATGGTAGACTTAAATCTTACCAAACAATAGAGTCTCATCAGAAACTTTGAGAGTTGAACTCCAGTGAAATGGCTTAAAGATGAACCTGTTGTTTGGAAATGATAGATCACGGATAGCCTTAATCTTAGTTTTTGCATAGAACGAAAACTTTAGTGGGTGCGTAGCAGTTTTGTAATGCAGCTCATCCTTAGAGACCATAAAATCACTGATTATATACAATCTCCCTTCTTGAACTTGTTGACGAACGGTATCAATATGTGGTACTCTAGCAGAACCCCTGATAGTCGAACCCTGTAAAATAAACTCAATTTTTTTAGTCAACAACTGTTTAACAATTTTACTATTTCACGTATGTTTGTTATAATCTTCAAATAATAATTATTGGGATCGGTCAACGTAAAATATTATGATAAATAAATACCATAATTTTATTCTAATTGAAATTACTGATGAAATTTTCTATTTTATGTAAATTGTTGCTATAGTTTATTCGTTATAAAAATCTTATATTGCAACTACTAATTGATCGTTCACTGTCCTTTGATAAACAGTGACACAGAAGCAAAATTCGTTGTATTGCTGATATGGGTGGTACGGTACGGTATACCGTACCGAATTGCCCATACCGTTATCATACCAAAATTTTCGATACGCCGAAAATCCATACCGTTACCGTACCGAAAATTCGGTATAACGAAATTTGTATTGGTATCAGTATATACCGATCCATACCGTTGATTTTGGTATAACGAAATTTCGGTATGACGAAAATTTACGGTATACCGTTAGGATTTTGGTATACCGAACTACCAAAATACCGAAAAAAATTCGCTATACCGATATATACCGAAAATACCGAACTTGTTTCGGTATTTCGGTATATACCGAAATACCAAAATTATTAGATTATCATACCGTTACCGTATCGAAAATTTCAGTATTTTCGGTAATTTTTCGATACGGTATGTGCGGTATTTCAGCATTTCGGTATTTTTCCCCACCCCTAATTACTGATCAGCAGTTATTCATGCACTACAATCACCATGGATGAGGAAAATGTGTCTAAACAGAGAGATGTTTATTTATTGATGTATATTAGTTTATAAATGATATGTATAAGGCTATAATAGATGCAAAAGAACGATAAAGAAATTAAAAAAAAAAAAAAAAAAAGGAAGAACATATAGATTAGGATGTATGTTTAGGAATCATTACCTCAATATCCATGAAGACGCACTCGAAACTCTGAATCTGATCAGGGTTTCGGTAAACAGGTATATTATACACCCTCACCAGCCTTAGCTTTAGAGCCCAATCATGCCTTTTAGCGTGAACATCTTTAATTTTTGCAAAAACAGGAGGCATTTCGTTTGCAAGCTCTAATTTCGTGAAAAAAAATAATATGAGTGCTCCAAGAAAAATGCATCATTTAAATACTAAGAATTAGGGTTTAGGTGATTTCTAGAACTCCTAAAAATCAGGCAACAAAATTATCTTGAAGATATGATTCAGCTTTTTCCAATGTAAACATATCTACAAATATCAATTATTATATATGTTTTTTGATTTATTTTGGAACATATATAGATTTGTGATATTTAAATAACAACTTTCTACTTAATCTATGGGATCACAATCTTTTTACTAAAAAATTGTAACACAAACACGTTTATTTTCACCAAAAAGTTACCCAGAATAGCAAGTGCAAATGGGCTAGAAAAATCAATTATTTCCAGATTGAGCAAAAGTTTATTTTGTTATTAGATATATATAGATGTCTTCTGATTTATAAACGATTGATTAAAATAACCTGCAATCAGCTATTGCATGTAAATCAGCAGGTTATTGTTGATGTAGCTCGCGACTTGATCATATGGAAACGTGTGGCGCGCGACTTGATGATGTGGAAACGTCTTTTACCCCCTCTTTACCAGAAACAACAGTTTGCTCAAAAAATAAATAAATTAATTAAATGTCATGTCATTAACTTTTGGGAGAGAAAATTAACCTATTTCCCTCCAAACTCCACTCTTCTTGCCCTATATATAAAATGGAGGACCACATCACTTCTTTTTCATATGCAAATTTGAAAATTTCACAAAGATGTCATTTTCTACAGTAGCCTTTATATAAAAAATATCGTACTCCAACAATGGTTTGGGCATATAAAGAGGAAGTGATGTGGTCCTCCATTTATATATAGGGCAAGAATAGTGGAATTTGGAAAGAAATAGTTTAAATTTCCCTCTCAAAAGTTAAAGACGTGCCATTTAATTTTAATTTTTTGGAGCAAATTGTTGTTTCTGGTGAAGATTGGTTAAAAAATGCTTCCACATCATCAAGTCGCACGTCACATCAGCGGTAACCTACTAATTTACAGGCAATAGCCGGTTGCAAGGCATTTTAATCAATCTTTTGCAAGTCAGAGTGCATTTTAATAAATGCCAAAACATAAATGATATGTAACTAATTATGTGAAACATAAAAGACATTTTAACAAATTTTCCCGTTTGGCTGATGGATTAGGGGTTAGGTAGTGGGAATGATAAAGGACTTATGCCCATTTTTCATGTTTGATACATCTCTCTCTCTCTCTCTCTCTCTCTATATATATATATATATATATATATATATATATATATATATATAAGTAAAATGAGGGTTATTATTGTAAATTACTTTTTCCCGCCTAAAATACTTCTTTAAATTAATACAATATTAAGTATTACCTTCATTAATAAATAAATATATACTTTATTAAATTAAGAGTAAAAGTTAATGTATAATTTAATGCTTGACTAACTAAATTGTTATATTTACAAATAATAATTTGTTATAATTAATCATGGGAATACGACTTTCACATATATTTATATATGATAATTAATCTTGAAATTATTTTTTTTATTAAATATTCATATTTTCTATTTATTAATATTATTTCTTTATAAATAATAATTACACTTTGCAATCTAAACTATGAGATTTTACATGTGCTGCAATCTATATTTCTATTTAATAAATAAAATTAACATGCTTGAGCTAACTAGGTTTTTTAAAGTTCTCAATATAAACAATACTTTATCGCATTTTTTCCTATTTTGCAACCGAAGCAAAATATACATACATATATATATATATATATATATATATATATATATTAATTGAGTCTTTAAATAGATTTCAACATATACATATATTATTTAAATATATTGAAGAATTCATATGCTTTATTTTGTTAGTCCAACTATAGAAGAATCATTGAATTTTATTTTATCAATATCAAGATTTATTAATATCTAAAAAGTATTTGAATATATTAAACCACCATGTAAAATATTAAAACTTGAAAATTATTTTTTCTTAAAATAAAGTAAATAGTTATAGTTAAAATTTGAAAAATTATATGGATAAATCAAAATATTTAAAAAAATTGAAAAAAGAATCAAAGAAAACACTAATTTTCTTATAATACGATTCAATTTATTTTATTTGATATATTTTGGTGTGTCGTGTGATATTTATGCATTTGTGTTTGTTCTAATATTCATTTTCAATTAAGTTATTGCGGTGTTCGCATTGGTTAAGGTGGATACACACACACACTAAATATATGTTTGGGTTTCAATATTAGGAGATATTCATTATTAAATGTAGATATAATTTATTTTTTACATTGAATATTTTATCTTAATGTAAATTTATAAAATGTAAGTTATATTAAATCCGTATATCACTTGGGAGAAATTGATATTTACATTATTATATTTTGGGTTTATATCATTTTGCAACATGTATATGCGCGTTTTTCCAGTTCTTTTTTCAATCACAACCTAAACTATACGTTTTTTCACGTTTGCAACATCTGCCAGCAATTTAAGTGCGGAAAATAAAAGAATATTAGAAAATATTTAAATAACATAAATTTTAAAAAAATCTAAAAAGTATTTTTTAAATTCTGAACTTCATTTAAAGTACCAGAAAATTAACTTAAACATGTTGAAAATATATTAAAAAATTGAGTTTTTTTTTTTATAATTGAGCCTGGACACTTGCCTTTATCTTTGTTAGATTAGCTTGACGGCCTGTGTGCCGATTATGTTGATGATTGCTTGTGGTGAATATTTCTGTTTAATTGTGGATAAATTGGTAGGCTTGTGAGCCGTTAACTATCTTTTTGTTAGTTTGTTTGCATTATTGTTGATATTTTGGTTTGGTATTGCACATTTAGGAGTAGGAATTTTGATAGTTCTAGTAGTATTGGGATGGATGACTTTGAATAATTGGTTGAGTTCGTTAAGCACCAATTCGTACTCCTTCTTTCCACAAACCTTAGTTTTCAACCAAGTTTGGGGAGAGGGTGGTAGGTGTACGGATTTGGCCGCTTGAAAAAAAGTTGATTGGACCAAATTGAAACAAGAAATGTGGCAATGGTTAGTAATGAAAGTTTTTGGTCAAAAAAATTGAAAATGGGCCATGGTAGAGCATGGTAGGCTTTTGAAACAAAATTAAGCTTGCATTCAAAACTTGTGATCAACATTTTGCCAAAGTGAGCTTTTGAGCCTTAAAAAGATACTCCCATTTTATGAGTAATTCTAATCTTCTTTCGGTGTGAAAATTCATTGAACCCATGTATTCGTCTCCAGAACTTGCCCTGAATCTTTATATTGAATAAGTCGGTACATCGTGTGACCTTGAAAGTGATTTTAGGCATTTCTTGATTTAAACCTGTTTCAAAAACTTGAAAATGCTTCATTTTCACCATATATTTAAAAGAATTTACCTCTAGTTAGCCCATCGAGCTTTTAGCTTTTTTATTTGATAACTGATAGGTATGGCCCAGCAACTCCGGGTCGGGTCAGCACCTCGGGCCGGACCAACCCGACCCGAAGTAACTGAGCTCATGAAAGCAAGCCCAGCAACCGGCCCAGAAGAGCGCACTCAACCTAAAACGGCCTAATCACGGCGTATGGGAGAAGCAAGATCCCCACGATCTTCTCCCAACTCCCATGCAGAGATAATAGGCGCAATTATAGGGAGTTAGTTAGGGTTTGAGTTGAGTAGTATAAGTAGGAGAATTGTACTCAGAATTAGGGTTGGCATTTTTGTATACTGAAACTATTACGTGTAAACTCAAAGAATATAGTAAAGAAACACCTCGGCGGGTGATATTCTTAGCCCGTGGATGTAGATCTCCAGATCGAACCACGTACATTCTGTGTTCTCTTAGTTTCTTGCATTGGTTTACGTTTCCAGCATTTCTTCGTTTGGAATTTATTTGATAACTGGATCGCGCATTATCAATTGGCACCGTCTGTGGGAACGTACGTAGAAAACCCTAGTCTTTTATCGCAATCGCTATGGTGAATACTCGTAGGTCCACTCATCCAAATCGGTCCCATCGTGATCCTCTTGTGGACCATGTTCCGCTCCCCCGTCAACAGAACCAAGATCCGCCCGCAGTGCATGTTAACATGCCAAATCATCCCCCTGTTGATGGTCCGGCGCAAGTTGATCCCCTGCCAGCTCCCGAGCTGTCGCAGGTGCAGCAGGCCTTCCTTCAGGAACACGCTGCTTTGTTCCAAGAATGGAACAACCGGCGCGCCCACTCCGGTGAGCGTGCCAACAATGGCGCTGAACATGTAAGAAATCCACCCCGTGACTTATCACATGACTTGGATGAGGATCCCCCTCATCGAGCGAGACTTGAATGCCGGAGACGGAGGATAGTTTCTTCGGTGGATAACCGCAGCTCTAATGGGTCGAGGCCCCGAGACGTCCGTGACAGCACACATCGCCGCCGACCTGCTGACGTCCCGAAGCGTCCTCGCCTTGACTAATCTCGTATGCTGGATCCTGTGGAACAAGAGCAGGCCCAATTTGCCGCAGAGCTCGACAAGGTTTTGGGTCTTGATGCCAACGGGGAGATCATCACCCCATTCTCTGACGAGATTCTTGCGGTCCCACTCCCTGATGGTTTCAAACTCCCCCCAGTGGCTGTATACAACGACACTGGGGATCCGAGTAATTTCTTGAACGCCTTTAAATACGCTATGTTCAACCGCAACTGCACTCCTCACCACCTGTGCAAGGTGTTTCCTGAATATCTCCAGGACGAGGCTAGACTTTGGTTCGATTCTCTACCACGGGGTAGCGTTACTTCTTTTCGTGATCTTGCCGAACAGTTTTGGGCTCGTTTTCATACGCGTGCAAAGCCCATGGCCACTTTGGCCGACCTCATGAATATGGAACAGCGGGATGGAGAAACCGTTACCCAATTTCTTGATCGCTTTACAGCGGAGAGTCTTAAAGTGGGGAGCCGGTCGGACGATGTTATCATAAATGCCTTCATGAATGGCCTTCGTCCTGGGCCGCTTTACACCGAGCTGGTCCGGAATCCTCCAGCCACAACCAGGGCTTTGTTTAACATTGTGTGCAGATATGCTAAGGCAGAGGAGCAGACTCGTCGTAAGCGTGAGAAGCATGCTAGCAAACGGCAGTCCGATAGGGCACAAGCCGGACCCAGTACACGACCTAGTGCCTTTTCTCGTCTAAACCGGGGACGTCCAGAATCTCGCGGAGATATTCCATAACTCACCCCGCTTACAAAATCACGGGCCGAAATTCTTTCTGTTCACAAGAATGATCTGCGGCCGTGTCCGCGGATGACTGCTCCGGCCGAAAAGCGAAACCGCGAAAAATGGTGCTTGTACCACCATGATCATGGACATGAAACAGAGGAGTGTCGGGAGCTCGGCAAGGAAATTGAAGATTATCTAAAGAAAGGTTTCTTGCGGCAGTACGTTGCTCGGACTGACGACAGGCCTCGGTCAAGCCAGAATGGTGGTTCACAACAAAACCGCGGAAGCTTTAATGACCGTGGCTCGCGTCAAAACAGGCCGCAATGGCATAATAGCAGGCCGGGGCAAAACAACTATGCGCGGCAGGATCACGGAAATCGTTAACAACCCCACTTTTTGCCGCCACCGCCTCCTCAGGGAGGACCCGGAGACATTCCGCCTACTCATGTCATAAACGTGATTTACGGAGCCATCCCCACCGGGGCTTCCCGGAGTGCCTTAAAGGCGGAGGCACGCCGGCCTCCTCCCGAGGAGCCGCGTCACAAACGCCTCCACCAATCTGAAACCGTCAGTTTTACAGACAGAGATCCTGTTCCCGAGCTCACCCCTCATACCGACGCCATCGTCATTGACATGGCCGTAGCTAATGTTACAATAAAGCGGGTTTTTGTCGACAATGGAGCCGCATTTAGTGTCATATTCACCGACTGTTTTCAAAAAATGGAAATTCCTCGTGAGCAGCTCCAACCAGCCCCCGGGCCGCTACAGACCTTCACCCAGGGTGAAGTCCAGCCTGAAGGAGTTATTAATCTCCCCGCATCTCTGGGAACTTATCCGGCGATAAAAACCATCTTTGTGGATTTCTATGTAGTTAATTCTCCGTCCCCATACAACATGAATTTGGGTCAGGACTGGCTTACTCCGGCAAGAGCCGTATGCTCCACATACCATCTCGCACTGAAGTTCCCTACATCACATGGCGAGGTGGCTATCCGCGGCAATCAACGCGTTTCTAAGGAGTGCATGTACGTCGCGCTAAAAAAGGCAGCAAAGGTTCTCCCTAAGCCACAGTTTCAGGTAACAACCTCGGCTCTCATACCTAATTCGTCTACACCACTGGGAGACACCACTGTTCAGGTGCCGCTTGATCCAGCCAAGCCTGAGCAAACTGTAACTGTCGGTGCTGTTGATGTGCCGTGGTTACACAATGCCATTATTCAGACCTTGTGGGAATACTCTGAAGTCTTCGCATGGTCTCCCTTGGACATGCCCGGGGTCTCTTCGGATGTTATAACTCACAAGTTGAATATCGACCCCAATGTGAAACCTATACAACAAAAGCGAAGGAAATTCGCTCCAGAACGGAACGCAGCCATCCGAATTGAAGTACAACAGCTTCTAGATGCCGACATCCTGTTTGAAGTTCATTATCCTTCTTGGTTATCTAATCCGGTGATGGTAACGAAGTCTAGCGGGGCATGGAGAATGTGTGTGGATTTTTCTGATCTTAATAAGCACTGTCCAAAGGATTGTTATCCTTTGCCCTCTATCGACCAAAAAGCCGAAGCCATTACTGGGCACAAGACACTTTGCTTCTTGGACCTGTACAAGGGATACCACCAAATCCACATGGACCATTGGGACGCACTCAAAACCGCATTTATCACTGACTTCGGATGCTTTGCCTTCAAGAAAATGCCTTTCGGGCTCAAAAATGCGGGAGCCACGTACCTGCGCCTTATGGACCACGTCTTCCGAGGTCAAATTGGTCGTAATGTTGAGGTATATGTTGATGATTTAGTTATCAAAAGTACTTCTCAATCTTCATGTGTGCAAGATATTGCTGAAACATTGAGTACCTTGCGGCGTTATAATTTGCGTCTCAATCCGGCAAAATGCACCTTCGGTGTTGGCTCCGGTAAATTTCTCGGCTATATGGTTTCACAACACGGCCTCCAGGCCAATCCGGCCAAGATTCGGGATGTATTGGATCTACAACCACCGAAGACAGTAAAAGAAGTTCAACGCCTTACTGGCGGTTTGGCGGCCTTAAATCGTTTCCTGTCCAAGGCCGCGGAGCGTCAACTTCCATTCTTCAAAATTCTGCGACAGGCTAAGCTATTTGAGTGGACCCCGCAGTGCACCGAAGCTTTTGAGGCTCTAAAGCACCATATTAAGCAATTGCCCACTCTGTCCGTTCCTCTCCCCGGAGAGCCTCTTTACATATATTTAGCCTCCGCCGAAGAAGCCATCAGCGCAGCTCTTGTACGCGAGGCCAATGGCATACAACACCCGGTGTATTTTGCGAGCCGAGCACTCCAAGGGGCAGAATCTCTATACTCCGTGGTGGAGAAAACAATGCTAGCTCTCGTCATGGCGGCCCGGCGTTTGCGGCCTTATTTCCAAGGACGAGAAATCAGGGTTCTTACTAATCACCCCATTCGTCAAATTCTTGTCAAGCCCGAGGTGTCAGGGCGCCTCGCTAAGTGGGCTATCGAACTAGGAGAGTATGATATTCAATTTCTCGCACGCCGAGCTATCAAGGGACAAGCCCTAGCAGATTTTTTGACCGAGACACCAGTGGATAATCCCGAATCTTCCGCACATAACGCTAGTCCTGACCCTGCTGCCCTTGAAGCTCCACGCCATAAGTGGCAACTATATGTAGATGGCGCTTCCGCGGTTCGAGGAAGTGGTGCAGGGGTGCTTCTCATTAGCCCCGAGGGCGTTGAAATCAAATACGTCCTCCGATTCAAATTTAAAGTGACTAATAATGAAGCGGAATATGAGGCAGTCCTTGCCGGGCTCCGGCTCGCTCAATCCTTAGCAGTCTCCCATCTTGAGCTCTTCACGGACTCCGAGGTTATCTCTAATCAGATCAAAGGCACCTACACTGCTAAGGATGAAACGATGAGAAGGTATCTCGCTTTAACGCTCAAACTTTTGTCATCTTTTTTTTTTCGGTTGATATCCAGCAGGTACCTCGTAGACAGAACGTTCAAGCTGATGCTCTCAGCAAAATGGCCTCCGCAGTCCTTACCAATGTGTCTCCGGACATCGTAGTCGAGGATGCCCTTCATCCGGCAATTCATGAGGCGACGGTCTCTGTCTTGATTGAAAGCGGTCCCAATTGGATGACTCTGATCATCCATTATCTCCGGGATGGTACTTTGCCGACTGACAAATTGCAAGCTCGGCGGATAGTTCTTAAGGCACCTAAGTACACACTCCACGACGGGATTTTGTACCGTCAGTCGTGCTTACAACCAAGTCTTCGGTGCCTTGCTCCCGCCCAGGCTGATCAGGTTCTTCGGGAGTTTCACGAGGGGGCCTGCGCCAGCCATATCGGTTCACGGACGTTGGCCAAGAAAATTCTTCGGTGGGGGTACTACTGGCCGACATTGTTTAACGATGCCCATGATTTGGTGACCAAGTGCGATAAGTGTCAGTGACACTCTCGCGTAAAGCATCTGCCGCAAACCGAGCTCACTGGAATACAAAGCGCCTGGCCATTTATCCAATGGGGAATTGATATTGTGGGCCCGTTTCCAGTCGCTCCGGGGGGACTCAAATTTCTTATGGTCATTGTTGATTACTTCACCAAATGGGTAGAAATCGCGCCTCTAACTGCCATTACTGGTCAGAACATCTTGAAGTTCGTCTGGGGTAATATTATATGTTGCTTCGGCATCCCGAGCACCATTATTTCCGACAACGGCAAGCAGTTCGCCAATGACCCCTTCCGGTCATGGTGCGAGGAGCTCCACATTAAGCAAATTTTCACCTTTGTTGCTCATCCTCAAGCCAATGGTCAAGTCGAAGTCACTAATCGCACACTCCTTACGGGTCTGAAGAAACGCTTAGATCAAGCTAAAGGTCTTTGGGCCGAGAATCTTCCGCAGGTTCTTTGGGCCTATCGCACCACGCCGCACACCTCAACCAGAGAGACCCTCTACAGCCTCACTTACGGTTCCGAAGCCGTCATTCCGGCGGAAATCGGCGTGCCTAGTCCCCGCCTCGTGACTTTGGATCCCGAGGCTAATAATGCAGCCATCCGTGCTAATCTAGACGAGCTCGAATATCGTCGTGATCAATCTTTTATCCAGCAAGCCAAGTGTAAGCAACATGCAGCTCAGTATCACCACCTCCGGGCTCGGAGTACTCAGTTTAATGTCGGCGACTTGGTACTCCGGCTCAACTCAGCCAGCAAGGCTGCCCCCGAGGGTAAATTGCATGCCTCCTGGGAAGGACCTTATCGCGTCATTGCCGCGCATGACTCCGGGTGCTACCAGTTGGCGCATCTTGACGGCACACCGATTCTCCGAACCTGGCATGTTACCAACTTAAGGCGTTTCTATCTATGAAACCACGAAACAAGTATTGTTTCTCCTTTTACATTCCTTGTACTTTAATTTTTAGTTGTGAGTTCCCTTTGTATTTCTTAATTGTTTCGACAATTACTTTGAATAAAGTTTTTACTTTACGAATCTTACTGTCCTTTCTTCTACGCTACGGGGACGCCCTAGCTTAGTCTTACTATTCTTATCCGTCTCCGGACGGTTTGATCTCTCGCCTGGTCCATCCGAGGAGATTCACATTTGGTCCCCGGACTTATATTTCCTCTCGTCCGTTTAATCGGAGAGGTCCTTAACTCCCGCCTGATCCGTCCGGGGAGATTCTATGCCTTGTTTTTCTAGCGGGCATCATGTACATATGATGCTCCCGAGTACCTGTTAAAGTAATTGCGCATGCATTTTGATTCAAAGTTCACTACCTCTCTTTCAAACATACATCATTACATACCAAAATGTTTTTAACAATTTTTAACCCCAAAAACCTCTCTACATAATATATACAACGCTGCAACGGTAAAACCTACTTTCGGCCTCCGAGCTAATACTCGGCGCTCCGGCGTTGAGACCCGTCTCGGGAACTTCTCCTTGTCCTCAGGGATCCCGACGTTTCTCGACTTTGCGCCCCGGCTCTTTCCCTGCCACGGCTCCCTCTGCGCCGAGGACTCACTCTTGGTACTTGTCTTGGGGCTTCGCCTCTCGCCCTGCCCCGGGGACTCGGCTGTGGCGCTGGCCTCGACGTCCGGGCCCATTCCACGGGATCCCACTCCGCGGGGTCCATCACCTCGATCTCCTCAGCCAGCTTCTCGACTTCTTCCTCCGCGACAACCACGGGGACTTCCTCGACTGCAGTTACCGAGGCTGGCTCTTGGATTACTGCCGGTTTCTTTTTACCCTTCCGAGGCACTTTCGCAGTCCCTTGGCCCCTGCTGGAGCTCGCGATGTACTCTTCGGCGGGGCGCCGCCACCTGCCGCGTCCTTTCAGTCCTTCGTACATATTTAGCAGTAACTCCAGCACCTCTCGCTTTCTTATCAGCTCCGAGGACTCTGCCTGGCCAGTCGTCATCAGCGACGAAATGTCACCTTGAATCTCGGTGATCCGCTCCTCAACTTCCTCAAAAGTCAGCAGGCCGTACTCTGTAAGTATCCGGTCGTACTCCCTTTGATGGATAAGGACACGGTCCAGTTCGGCCACCTTCGACAAGTACTTCAATTCCTGATCTCTAGCCCTCTCCGCGGCCCTAGCTCTTGCCTCCTCGGCCTCTTTGGCCCTCCTCTCCGCTGCGGTCACCCGTCTCTCTAACCGCGGTACCACTTGCTTCTGCAAGTTATCTTTCTCCCCGCGGAACCAGTCTAAGGACTGCATGAGTTTCTTTATTGTATTATGCAGCTCCGCGGTATACTCCTGATTGGATCGCAAAATCAGTACAACACATAAGTATCAACGCCTCGCCGGGCAAATATTCAGTCATATGAACAATTCAACTTATATTCAGCAAAACAAGCATACATTGTCAACAGTTTTTACAACGGAATTACAGTTATCCCTATCATCTACTATTTTATGACGGGGCATCAAAATTGCGGGGAACGACTGACCTCCCCCTCTTCGGTCCCTTCAATGGCCTCGGGCACCACATCGTCCTCCCCTACCACCTCGTGCTCCACCTCCTGCCGTTCTCCCACCATCCCTGCCTCATTTCCCGCGGCCTCCGCGGCGATCTCCATGCGGGGGGGTGGCTCTTTGTTTCGGGGCTCTGGGACAAACTCACTCCGACGAAATGCCAAGAACTCTTGGTCTTGGTCCACCTCGCAGCTTGAGATCTCCTCAGCACTTAAGATCTTCCTCTTCTCTGCCAGTGCCTTCATGAGGGGCCACTCCGGGACATGCGCCAAGGCTTGGTAGTATGCTTCCTCTACTCCTCCCACCGCGTTGAAGTCGTACCCGAACTCTGGGCGATAGACGTCCACGTTTGGATAGACTTTCTTAACTTTCTCCAGCAGCACCGATCGGGTGGCTGCATCCCCAACTGCGACAAAGTTGGTCTGGAAGTCGAGAAAGGTGCTCGTCTGGAATAACTTCTCGGCAAATGCTCTCAACATTGCCTCCTGACCGTCAACAACAGCCGCTTCTTGGGCCTTTATCTCTGCCCGCAGTTGAGCCGTTTCACCACGGAGAGCCCCGGCCTCTGCCTCCACTTCGCGCAGCCGCGCGATCTCATTCTCTACCAAGGCCGCCCTCTTGCGCGCTTCGGCCAGATCGTGGGTAAGTCTGTCATTGCGCGCGCGCAGCTCTCTTGCCACCTCGGCCAGCTCTTCTTTGGCCTCCCTCTCATTGTTTCGGCCCTGCTCCATTATCCCCCGCGCCAAGCACAGCAGCTCCTCGGCGTCCGCCCCTTCTAATCCCAGCAAACTTATAGGCCCTTGCCCCTTCACAACACAACACCGGGGTTAATACTGGTAAAATATGATAAATTTGAGCAAAGGCTACACCTCGGAAATGATTATGTACGCTTTACCTCGGTGCTCTGCTCCGTGCGGAGTCTTTTCGCTATCCCCGGAGGTGTTACGGATGGTTCCGACCTCCTTTTAGTACCGGGGGTTGACCCCGCTGCCACCACTCGTTCCTCCGATCCCGTTGATGGCCTCGGGCTGGGCGACACCCCCCCTCTGGGGGATACTTCAGTCACTTTCCCCTTCAACTTCGCTGTCACCGGTGCCCCGGGGCTTCCAGCTGGTTCCTTTCCGAAGCGTCTCACTGCATAAAGAAATTGGAGTTAGTCCTGCACAAGACACCAATATTACACAGTTATAAGAGTTCCTACCCTCCTCGGCAACCCCGGCTCCCGACTCCTGCCCCCGGGCGGACACCCCTAAATACATGCATAAATAACGTGTTATCAAACTCCCCCAAACTTAAACTGTTGTTCGTCCCGAACATCATAACAAAAGACACAAAGATGACAAGTGATTATGCATTTGTTTAGGGCGATTAGACGATGAATTCAGTTTCAGTTTGATTTTCCTTAAAACAACTAGGCACACAATTCACTTGAGCATATGCGATAACGCGTAAATCAACTAATCTCGAGACTTTGAACTTTCGAATTATTCAACCCTCACCGGGTAAGTGTTTCACTCATCTCTCAAGTGTTTAAGCTAGAATAATTTCCACTCATATTGAATTACATGCAAAGTCTACCATATGCTTGCCAATCATCTACACTAGACCTTGTACTTGATATGTGTGATAAAAGATCAAAAAGGTCTTTATTTTGGTTGTAATGTGGGCTTAAGGTAAGGTGGGATACATTTGGATATAAGTGACTATTCATTGGACTAATCAAGTTACGTCTAACCCGACTACCCCTCAATACAATCACTCAACCTCACTCTTCAAATTCCAACAAATCACCTTACAAAGTGACTTCTTCACCTTTAAAAGTTCGTACAACTTAAGTGCTTTTCAATTCTGCGGGTACCACATTTTTGGGACTACCCGACTGTTCTAAGCAAATTCATAATTTGAGCACTTTATTTTCTAGCCTCTCCTCTATAATGCAACTTTTCTTTTTCTTTTTTTTTTCAATCTTTTTTTTTTTTTCTTTTTTTTTTCTTTTTTTTTTTCTAGGAGAGGTCATTCTTCGCTTTTCACCTATCACTTTTATTTTATTCCCTTCATCTTTTGAAAATATCCCTATTTCCCATTCCTTCCCACAAATTGTTCACCCAAAATTCCTTTCAATTCTCCTCCCTCTAACTTGATTAATCCAATTATGGCCAAAAGAGTTAAATCAAAAGGTTTCGGCTGACATTGTTAGGTTATGAATAAATAAGGCTATAAGGCTCAATTGGGCTAACTAGGGACAATTTTTTTCATTATGGGTCAAAGGCAATTTTCATGGTTCGAACAAATAGGCTTAAACAAAAAGTTGCCTAAGATCATTTCCTAAATCACAACATATACTTGACACATTCTTAGTAAAGACTCAAGGCAAGTTCTAGAGACTAATACACATATTCAATCAAATTCACACCGAAAGAAAGTATATGACTCCAAAAATTGGAGTATAGTTAGGCTCAAATTCTCACAAGGTTAATTTTGATTGAATATTCTAAGTTCAAGCTCAATTTCGTTTCAAAACACCTCTCATGCTCTATTATGTGCCATTTTTCATCTACTTCTCAAAATCATCTCATCACCAACTATTCATCATCCATCTTTCCCTAATTTTCTCTTTTTATTTTTCTCACTTGTTACCTATTTCCGGGTTTTATTATTCTTATTGACTCTAAAAACTGACACACTACTAAGACTCTAAACTCTAAACTCCTAAGACTCAACATGGAAACAATATGCAATCAAACTCGGGCTCACAAACCCAACAACACCGATAAATCAGATAACTGGGCTCACAGACCCGATAACACCAATTGAAACAATAAAAATCAGCACAATGGGCACACGGACCCGCAATTAACAGCAAGAATCTCGAACGAAAAAAAAGTAGCTCAAAACTAGAAATCTAGCTGCCAAGACGTTCCACGGTCTACCCCCTCCCCCAAACTTGGCTGAAAGCCAATGTTTGGAGGAAAAACGTGGTACGCCTTGGTGCTAACTTACAAATCGTTTCGACGGCGGCTTTTTGAAACCCCTACGAGCTCCGAAATCGTGCCATTTTGCTGCTTACTGAATCTTGGTTCGGCCGTCTCCGCATCGCGTTCTGAATTTTTGCATTTTTTCTGCTGAAGATTGACACGGCCGTGTTGAATGTTGTGACACGGCCGTGTTACTTTTGAACCAAACTTGATGTTTTTGGGCTGATTTTGACACGGCCGTGTTATAATGCTAACGCGGCCGTGTTCTATTTGAACCAAAAAATCGATTTCTGTGGCGTTTTTGACACGGCCGTGTTAAGTAATGTGACACGGCCGTGTTACATTCCAGTGCATTTTACCTTTTGGAGCGATCTTTTGACACGGTCGTGTCATGTGTGAGACGCGGCCGTGTTACTTTAAGCTGACGATGACGCGGCCGTGTCATTTTGTGACACGGCCGTGTTGAAAAGTGACGCGGCCGTGTTACTCTGATTTCCATCTTCATGCGATTTTTCGTCTTTTCGACCCCCGTTTCTTGCAACACTCGTCCATGTTGATTCCTAAAAACATAAGACACTAAAATACAAGTAAAAACATAAAATTAACAAAAAAGTAAAACAATAAACATCGGGTTGCCTCCCGACAAGCGCTTTGTTTTACGTCATCAGCCGGACGTCCTTTTTCTATCAGCCATTTTCTAGCCACCCCGAGTCGGATGTTTTCTGACCAATTAAAGAGCTATTTGGGCCATGAGGATTTTCTACAGCAGCTAGGGTAGTGTAAATAATGCTACAATTGTGCCTACCCCTTAGACCCGATTTATGTATGTTGAGTGTGATTATTTCGTTTTGAACCCGAAAAACCAACTCCCCTTTAGGTACATCTATTAGTGCTTGGCTAGTCGCCAAGAAGGGTCTTCCTAAGATAAAAGGGAATTCATCACTCCCTTTCATGTCAACAACTAAGAAATCACTAGGGAATTCAAAATTTAGCACTTTTACCACTACATCCTCTGCTACTCCCAACGGCGTTAATGAAGATCCATCCGCCAATTTGATAGTAGTAAATGACCGTTTAATTTCCCTTAATCCTAATTGTCTATACTGCTTAAGAGACATCAAATTTATGCTAGACCCTAAGTCACACATGACATTATGAAATTCATGACTACCAATTGAGCAAGAAATAGTAAAACTCCCTGGATCTTTTGCTTTTGTTGCTCTTCTTGGTTTCATGCTTGTGTTTGCGTTCTTCTTGGGCCTGCTCGGTCTCTTCTTTGTCGCCTCTTTTCCATCCTCCCACTCCTTTGTTTTCTCTTTAACTTGGCTTCTCTCCTTTAGTGGTTCCTGTTGCACAACAACAACTCTAGATTGCTCTAAAGGATCAAGGTTAGCAAAGAACGAATTTTTAAAACAAAAATCAAAAGACTCATCAAGAGTAGGAGATGAAGTTTTCTTATCTATGATTGTATTGACCTCCTCCTTCTCAATGTTTTTGACTTCCTCGCTTAATTCCTTTGCTTCTTGGTCCTTCAAGCTTTCTTCATGCTCATCTAGCTCCACAATATTGCAGTGCTCCTTCGGGTTAACCACTGTATCACTCGGGTATTGGCCTTGCTTGTGTTGAGCTCCTACTATCTTTATCAGCTGACTCATGTTTGATGTCAACTCTCCAATGCTAGCTTGAGTCTGCACCAACGTGTTCTCGAGCCTCTTGATGTCTGCCCCTTGCCCAGTGATATGCTTGTTTAGCTCCATGAATTTTCCATCCACTTTCTTCTCCAACTGAGCTAACTTTTCATCATACTTTTCGAATTGTGACATCGCGATCTCTTCTTATGATGGCTTCTTACCGTCATGGATCATGCCATTTGTAACAGCAAATCCGGGTGGCGGATTAAGTGTGTTTTGCGCGTTCCCATATGAAAAGTTCTGATGATTCTGAGGGTACTGATTGTACCGAGGCTGATTGTTCTGGAAGTTGTTGAAGTTTCGTTGATTCACAAATTTTACTTCTTCAACTTCTTCCGGACCCCCTGGCTGTTGTGCTAACGTTAGATTAGTTAGCAAATTCACCTGGCTCGTTAATGCTGTTACTTGTGCTGTGAGCTTTTCAATTGGCTCATTATTGACGGGCTCGACTTTTTGGACACTTGCTACCTTCCTTGGCATGTTTCTCTCGTTCGACCATTGGTAGCTTGTTCTGGCCATCGCGTCTAGGATTGAGAATGCCATCCTCACTGACTTCTCCATCAAACTTCCACCCGCAGCTACATCCACTTGGTTTCTAGTCGGAGCAAGTAGACCATTGTAGAACTTGCATACTTGCTGCTTCTTGGTGAACCCATGTTGAGGGCAACTCCAGATAAGATCCCGGAATCGCTCCCAAGCCTCTCCGAATGGCTCTTGGTCCAATTGCTTGAACTGATTGATCTGGTTCTGCAGGTCGAGCATCTTGCTTGGTGGAAAGTACTTCAGTAAGAACGAAGTGCTCAAGTCTTCCCAATCTCTAATGTCTTCTAGTGAATTGAACCATTGTAATGCTCTGTCCTTCAGTGAGAAAGGGAACAATCTCATCTTGACCTGCTCGTGCGGCACATGATTGATCTTGATTGTGTCAGCCAGTCTGCGAAACTTGATAAGATGCGCATTCGGATCCTCCAAAGCACTTCCCCCATACTGATTTTGCTGCACTATGTTGATTAGTGCAGGCTTCAGCTCGAAATTATTGGCATTAAGTGGTGGAGGTTGCACTCCTCCTGCCTGCTGGTTTGGACTGGGCTTCAAGCAGTCGCTAATAGGCGTGTCATCTTCATCGCCTGCAGCTGGGTCTATCTGAATTGGGCCGTACTGCTGTTGTAGCTGTGGCCCTTGTGGAGGTAGCTGCTGCTGTATGTTCGTGACTCGATCATCCAACCGTGCCAGAGCTGTCAGTACTCTGTTAAGTGCGTCATCTTGATTCGAATGCTGTGGTGGGTTCTCCATCTCAGATGCGGAGTTTCTTCTAGTTCGGTGTCTGCGAGCTGTCGCTTCAATTTCTGGATCGAAAGGGAGAAGAGTTTCTTTCCCTTTTGATCTGGTGAGCATACGAAGCCTGCGAACACCAAAAACAAGAACTACCGCGTAATACAAAAATTAACCCAAAAATAAAAACGAAAATTAAAATTAAAAATACGAAAAAAAATAAAATCTAGTCTAGTTTCCTCCTATTTTTCAAGATAAAAACTAAGCGCTAAATCCTATTCCCCGGCAACGGCGCCAAAAACTTGACACGTCGGTTTCTAACCTAGTGTTCCGCAAGTGTACGGATGTAGGTGTAGTACTATTGTCAAGGTCGATCCCACAAGGAATAGTTTTAGGTAGTTTGATACCCTAATACTCTAGGAATGTCCTAACTAGATACTAAGTTTTAAAGGTTGATTTTACTAATTAAACTACTCAATTAAATATAACTTCAAACTTAGGAAACACGAAAACTAACAATGAAAGAGAAAAGGTATCCTAGGGCTTCGATTTCAGGATATTATTTCAATATTGAATATGATTAACCTATTAATTTACCAATTCTAGTGTTTATTTGGCGGCACGACAATAATCTAATCCTTCTCTCGAAGCGATTAAACTGTTGATTAATTAAGCTAATTACCCTCTCGAGTCAATTAACCCTAATAACTCCCAAACGATCTTAAGCCACGGCCTACACAGTCATAGACAACTGCGCTCTATGTTCTAAGTCTGATAACAATTCCCTCCTCTCGAAGCGGAATTGTTAAACTAAATTACTAAATCTAGGTGATCAAGCTAAATTCAGTTTAAGCATAAACATAGAGATAAAACACATAAAGAATGGAATTAATAGATTAAATCATAAATCAAAACATTGTTATAAAAATCCCTACTTTCTAACCCTAGGACACGAATAGCTTAGCTACTCATGCCTAGCAATAATCCAATACAAAATCTTAATAAAAACATTGTAAAGAATTAAACTAGAAAAGACTAAATAAACCCGGATGACTCCGTCTCGATGATCTTCGTCTTCCTTGTCTTCCAAGGTGATGTAATTTATGTTCTTGATGATTGATTCTTTTTTCCTAGAGCTTGGGGTCCTTTTTATAGAGTTGGGGACGAATCTTGGAGAAGATAGGCTTAAAATCCTATTAAAACACGATTTCTCTTATCGGTGGACTTTTTGACACGGCCGTGTTGATTAAATGACACGGCCGTGTTGCTTTGCAATTCTTCAATTTCTGCGCAACATTTGACACGGCCGTGTTGCTTGAGTGACACGGCCGTGTTCTATTCCAGAACCCACAGCGCGTTATGGACCACTTTTGACACGGCCGTGTTGCTTTGTGACGCGGCCGTGTCGGTTCTTGCCCGGTTGGGCCGGTTTTCACTCTTTTCCAACTTGTTTCCTCGTCCGGTAGCCTGAAAATGCTCAAAATACCTTAAAACAAGTCGAAACACGTCAAATGACCCAAATATTATTAATATAAATAAATGCCGGTCAAATATGCACGTAAATGATATAAAATATGATCCTAAATCGACCTAAATACATGCATAAATAACGTGTTATCAACCCCCTCAGCATTGCCCGAGTAATATGGGCTCAATCCTGCCTCCTCCAGCTCCGCCTCGGTGCAAAGGGTCTTGAACGTCCCCAGCGCACGGAATGGTCCCACCACCTCGGCCTCTAGTTCCACCACCGGGGCATTATCTAACACCTCCTCCCTCCTCCACCTCGGGAGGGCCACGTCTGTCTTCACGAAGATAAATTTCTCCTTCCACCCCTCCACCTTGCTCGGGTTCTGTACTTTGAAACCACCTCGGGCCCGGGGGCTGAAGGAGTACCAGCCTTTTGCTTTCCCGAAGGCCTTTAGCTGGAAGAAATATCGAAACAATTCTACATCTGGTTCCACCCCGGCATTCCTACATACCACGGTGAACCCGACTACTTGCCTCACGGCGTTGGGTGCTAATTGGCTCAAAGCGATGTTATAATACCTCAGCAGATGTATAACAATGTCCCAGAGGGCAAATCTCAACCCTATCTTTAGATGATCTATATATACCTAATGAAGCCCTTCGGCAGGCAACAGGCCCTGTCACCGGGCTCCGGCACTATGTACTCTAAGTTAAATGGAAAGTAAAACGAGGGGATCAGGGTTTCTATTTGCACCCGTGTCGTCCGCAAGGCTACCGCCGACACTTCGTATTCCTCTTCCAGACATTCCCCAAATCCCACTGCCTGGGTACCGGCCTCCCTAAAATCGGCCCTATACACCATCCTATTCACTAGTCTTTCTGGAATAATAAAGCGTATGGGTGGTACATTTAGCGGGGCTTTATCAGTTCCTATTTCTCTAACTGAAGAAGAAGACGATGAAGAAGATATACTTACTTGATCTTGGTGTTGTGATGGATCACAAGCGCACAGATGAGTCTCGTTTTTTCTCGCTTTCTGAAAATTGCAATCGCAAATGATGAAGATGAGTATACTGTGCACATATTCACATATATATATTTTGTGAATCAACGGTTTAGATCTGGCCTTTTCAAATTTCGCGTCCCAGATTTGACCGTGCTGCTCACGCGCTTTACAGTTCCCTAGGCGCGTGGGGAACAGGTTTCTTGGAAGTCTCCAAACGCGTCACTTCACATCCCTCTCTCTCATGATGGCGCCGCCAGTCAAATCAACCTCATTCTTGGCTAGGAAGTTTTGAGAAGCACTCCGGTGTCTCCGCCACCTCGGCCAAATTACAGTTCGCTTCCGCTACACTTTCTTGCCCTCGGGGTACTTTAGTTCGGCTCCGGTCGATTTTCCCCCGGGGGGTGCTTCACTACGGCTTCAGTCGACTCCGTCACTTCGGGTCACTCAGTTCGTTCTGTTTACTCCTCGCGGATCCCGCCACCTCGGGGGTAGGTTCTCTCGACTCCAGCTAATTCTCGGCCCTTATGGGTACTTCGGCTCGCCATGGACAACAACCTATCGCGCTCGCTACTTTGCTGCTCTGCCCAATCTCGGCGCCTGTCATACCTCACCCTGCTTATAACCGTAGCTCCTTCCTCGCTCCGGCTGGTGGGGGGGCATCTGATAGGTATGGCCCAGCAACTCCGGGTCGGGTCAGCACCTCGAGCCGGTCCAACCCGACCCGAAGTAACTGAGCTCATGAAAGCAAGCCCAGCAACCGGCCCAGAAGAGCGCACTCAACCTAAAACGGCCTAATCACGGCGTATGGGGGAAGCAAGATCCCCACGATCTTCTCCCAACTCCCATGCAGAGATAATAGGCGCAATTATAGGGAGTTAGTTAGGGTTTGAGTTGAGTAGTATAAGTAGGAGAATTGTACTCAGAATTAGGGTTGGCATTTTTGTATACTGAAACTATTACGTGTAAACTCAAAGAATATAGTAAAGAAACACCTAGGCGGGTGATATTCTTAGCCCGTGGACGTAGATCTCCGGATCGAACCACGTACATTCTGTGTTCTCTTAGTTTCTTGCATTGGTTTACGTTTCCAGCATTTCTTCGTTCGGAATTTATTTGATAACCGGATCGCACATTATCAATAACCAACTCTACAAGCCGAATCTCTTTCCATTAGCCCTCGAACCTAAATGGACTGATTGAGTATGAGGAAGGTGGTTGGAAGGTAAGTCGGGTTGGGAAATTTAAGATCAAATTGGGTAGAATAGAGGAATCATTGAAGAGTGAAGAAAAATTACACAAAATAGGTAAGAATCGAGAATATTAGCCTCTCCAATGTTTGTAAATATTTATTACTAAAAAAAAAAAAGTTGAAAAATCAGAAAAATAAGAGAAAGAGTTGTTTATATATGTCTTGCTAGTGTTTAGGTTTGGAGAGGCTAGTGAAGAGCATAATGATCTTTGATCAACATTCTCAAAGTTTTAAAAGCCATATAAAGCACACTTCAAGTGAGAATTGAGAACAAGGGAGTTGTAGGTTGGGTGGAGGTAAATAAATCAAACCTTAGGATCGATTTGATTGGGAAGTGAGAGAGTGAGGTAGAGTGATTATTGTTTGAGGGGTAGATGAGAGTAGCTAACCGTTTTAGTCCTTTTTATAGTCACTTTTGCCCAAAAATTATCCCACCTTACCCCAAGCCAACATTACAACCCTTGTAAAGACCTTTTTGATTCTTTGTCACACATGTCGAGAACACGTTCTAATTTAGATGATTGGCAAGCCTATGGTGGTAGGCAATTCATGCATTTCAATGTGAGCGCATGCACTACCCACTTGATACACTCGAGAGTTGAGAGATACACTCACCCGGTGAGGATCTCAAGTCAAGAATGTCAAGTCTTGAAAGTAGCAGAATTAGTCTATCACATATGCTCATTATTACCATGATTGCCTAGCTTTTGAGAAAATCTTCTGAAACCAATTTGCCACTTAAATCTTCCCTAACATGTCCTTTATTCATTTTCTTTATTTGTTCGGGACAAAAAAAAGTTTAAGTTTGGGGAGATATGGTACACGTGAACGTGCACACACTTTAGGTTGATTTACGTACCATTTTATTTATAATTGTGTGCTTAATTACGTGTATTTTGTGCATTTATTTCTTATTGAGTAGATTAACGAGTTCAGTTCGTTTCTATGTCAAAACAAGTACAATTAGACAAAAAACGAGCATCAAAGATCGCAAAGTTGACAAATCAAACGTAGTAAACAGAGGAGAAGGCTGAGGAAGCATCTCGGCCGAGACAACACTGATCTTGGCCGAGACATCCATTCAGGGGAATTGGGAAGAAAAGCAGAGCTCAAGGCCTCGGTCGAGACAAGCACATATCTCGGCCGAGGTAACCTTCCAGGGAAAAATAAAGGTTTTCAAGGCCTCGGTCGAGACGAGCACTGATCTCGGCTCAGGTGATCCATAAATCGAAAACCCTGAAAATCCCCTTCTAACCACCTCGGCCGAGACGAGTACATACCTTGGCCGAGGCCAACCTTCGGGAAGAAATCTTATTTTCTTCATCTTGACCGAGACCAACATGTGTCTCGGCCGAGATCTGACCCCCTGTTTTAAACTGCAAACGCTTTTTTGGCTTAAAATCCAACTAGCAACTTCTCCCCTATATATATAACCTCTCATTCGTATTCTAACCTATCTTGGGCCATTTTATCATCCATTTCCAGCCTTCATTCCACCAAGAAGAAGGATTGGGCAAGAGGATTGAAGATCATCTTCTCCAATCACCATGTTTGGGTTCTTTTATCTTAGTATTATGTTTCTTTGCATTTCAATCAATTTTCTACTTGTAATAGTTAATATGGGATTTCAAGTGTTTTATACTATTTACTGTTATTGACCTACATTTATGAATTGAATTTAAGATTGACCACCCTTTAGGAAGCCTATATATGTATTGCTAAAAATCGACATCGCTATCCATAATTGTAGGGCCTTCAATTCATGTGTAGCGAACAATGATGAATTCATTGGTGATAGTATAAAGTTTGACCTCTAAAACTGAGCTTGTGAGTTTTATGTCTTATCTATCTCGTTGTCTTGGTGCTTCTGTCGTTTGATTATCGGGTCGGAGAGAGCTTGTTCGAAGGTTGGATTAAATCAAATAGGGTTAGTCAAAAAGCTTGTTTTGGCTAGCTAGGATTAAGAGACAACAAGGCTATTAGAGCTTGTTAATAGTCTTGAGATAAAGACTTGAATTGCAATTGATTGGGCATCAACAATAGTCGTGTAAATCAATTAGACCGAAGGGAAACGAGATCAAGGGTGAATCCTTTTATATATTTGAAAAATCGAAAAATCAATTTAATTGTCCTTTGATGCTTGTTATTTGAATTTTAGCATTAATTGCTTTCTAGTTTATTTGTTGGTTTTGGTAATTGTTAGTAGTTGATTAGTTGGCAATCATAAAACCCCTCCCTCCACAACCTTTATTGTTTTTGCTTGTTTGTTTATAATTCTATTTCAAATTCCTAGTTGTTTGAATACTCGAAGCAATACTATTCCTCTGTTCCCTGTGGATTCGACCCGACTTGTCACTCTACTTAGTAGAGTTGAGAGTTCGGATATTAATTTGGTAGTGTGTAACGACGTTCGACTACCACGAATCAACAAATTTCGACCATCTAGGAGGTTCCTAGTTCCCAGAACCAGTAGTATTCCAAACTCACTCCAGAGTTAGTTCCAAAATCTGTTTGAGAATTCTGAGTCTGAGGTTCTTTGAAGGGTTTGGTCAACCTTACACCCAACATCAGTTCCAGATTTTTCCTCGAATACCCATTGAAGGAAGGTCAATTTATTTTCCTGCCTAATCCCTGACGTCAGCCAATATCCAAAAGATATTTTGGTGCCTCTTGAAATTGTAATAGCTTAGTGTTTATATTTCTGTTAGAAATATTGTACAACATTGTTGGGTGAATATATAAACCAAAAAATTACAAAAATTAGACTTAAATTGCAATTTCGAAATGATTATCCTGCAATTAGGCCAAAATATAATAACAGCTGGTAGTTTGGGGAAAGCTTCTTATTTTCTTTCATCCTAGATAATAATTTGAGGAGGATAATTTGTTGAGAATCAAATCAATTTTGTCCCCCAACAAAAATGAAACCCCCTCATATCATTTTCGAGATTAGAGTTTGAGCCCCAATTCTGGATAAATTTGTACAAGAAATCAATACTTTCCTCAATTGAATTTTAAATTGCATTTTATCTGCAAAATCGTGCAGCACTGGAGTAGAATCCTCGCATTACTTGCTCCTCCTTCGTCTGGACTTCGCCTGTATGTATCCTGGGCTAGGGAAGTAGATCGACTGTGCGGGGGGTTCTGATATGCGATAAGGATAAACAGAGGGACAACATACCTACATATTTTTTCTTAATCTTCCTTGTTTCTTCTGATACTTTGTTGTAATTTGATTCGAGGGAGATATATGTCGGTTATCGGTAATCCGACTAGAGGTGGTAGTTGGCCATCTCATCATTGAAGACTTGAGACTTGTACTTCACTGTTCTCTCTTTCATGAACTTCTTAGGTGTCCCATCCAACTCAATAAAAAATTAACATCGTTTGTGTCTAAATGGATGGAATGGTTTATTTCTCCCAAATTAGAAGTCCGTGTGCCTATTTTTACTATTTTGAAAGTTAAAGCATTTGACTGGAAAAAAATAATTGAAGGATTTATCTGTACTTGGACCTATAATTTAGGTGTGTATTTAAACCTTATTCTTACTATATATTCTATTTCATGCATCAAACGAGTGTACAACTAGTACTATTATATAAGACATGTAATTACATTGAAATAATTTCGTCCTCGTTGAAGTGAAATATCTAAAGCGGTATGGTGAGAGAAAAACAAAGCTTAAGCTACATTCGTTTATAATTGGGTGGGATGTGAAAATTTTGTTACATGAATTCCATATTAAATGTTTATTTTGAGAAATAATGTGGTAAAATTGATAACAGGTAATCAAATGATCATTAAAAGTGATCAAAATGTGTTAAAAAATTAGATAATAGTTAATAAAATTATTTGGATTACGTTGTCACATATCTCATCGGAACGAAAAAATGCATAAACAAGCATACCATTGATGAAAAGGAATAAACCGATAGCTAAAAACCACCAAATCTTTCCAAATTTTGTGTCATTTTAGTATACTTTATTTAATTTTGTTATTTATACGCAACCTTGCGAATTAGTTGTAATTTTAGTCAATTTTTAGAATTCGAACAAAATTAGTTATAATTTTACATAATTTTCAAAACTCAAACAAAAATTGCAAACATCTACAATATTGAAATACTTTTCCTCAAGTCAACAACACATAATTCATTAATTAATAATGGGCTAGTTGGTAAAAACACTACTATTCTGTATACATTGACAAAATTAAAAAGATCGGGTAAAACGATAAAAACTTTGACAATATTTCTTTGTTTGTTTGTTTTTTTTCTTTCAGAAGAATAACTTAAACTATTGCTTTTTTAGATGAAATATGTTGGAATATAATATAATTTATATATAATATTATAATATAATCATATATTTGCAAATGTTAAATCAAACCAGGTTGTTAGAAAAAATAAAAAAATCGAACATCGAAGACAGTCCAATTAATAATCACAAACACTGAGCGAGCGAAATAAGAGGAAACCGGAAGTTTCTAATTGTACCAGAAACCAAACGAAACCCTAAAACCACAGAGCTATCCGTTCTCTGCTAGAAGCCATGGATGCGATAAGGAAGCAGCTTGATGTTCTGATGGGAGCCAACCGAAACGGAGACTCTCAAGAGGTGACGCGGAAGTACTACGATCGCGATGTCTGCCGCCTCTTTCTCGCCGGTTTATGCCCTCATGAGCTTTTCCAACTCACCGTATGTATACATCGCCTCACATGTGTTTGCCTTGTTTACTCACTAATATTTTACTATTTTTTCCTGATCTTTCGAAGTGGTGAACCTTGCCTGAATTTACTAGGTGTATGAACTTTACCAAATTTGTAAAATACTGCTAATCTGGTTAATTAGGTCTGTTTTGCAAAAAAACTCAACTAGTCTCTGCTTAGGCATTGACCGCCTATGTTTTTCTTCCCATTTCTTCCCCTAACCACATGTAGGCGTGCCTGGGGTCAACTAGGCGCTAGAGTCTACTGTACTTCCCACCAGCGCCTAGCCAATTTTACGACATTGTTAATTAGATATATGACCAAATATTATCTTAATTTTTTTTTGCAGAAAATGGATAAAGGACCATGCCCCAAGATTCATTCGCTGCAGCTGAGGAAAGAGTATCCTTTCTCTTGTTGGGATGTGAAAAATCATGCGAGAGCATGCATATTAGAGAGGGTTCAACTTTGGGAAGGAGTAAAATACTAAAATATAGACGTAGAGTTGTTAAGAAGTACAACATACTCCTAGAATGTGAAATGGACTCATGCTTCTTCCTCCTTCTTTTGCATATTTTAGTAAAAAAATATTTGCAGGATTTCATGGTATGTAAGTACCGTAAAAATAAGAAAATGCCTTTTCTGGAACCCCGATATTGTTATATCCCCTATAATGTTTTTAATATGCACATTCTTTTGCCTGGATTGATCTGATAATAGATATGTGACAGAATAGGTCGAATTTTCTTGTGATACTTAACTCTTATTCAGATATGAGGAAGCAAAAGCAAAAGGTCTTGATAATTATGATAGGGATTTAGAGGATAACATAGATAGACTTATTGTCGAGTGCGATCGTAAAATTGCTAGGGCTTTGAAAAGACTTGATGAAGAGGATGCTAAAGCGGCTATTGCGATCTCAGTTTCAGAAGTCACCCAGGTAGATTTTTAAAATTGTTAATTCCACTGTTGCCTTCATCGGCCTTGTGGTTAGTATATCTCATGGGATTGCAGACGCCGGAGATCATTGAGTTGTCAAAGCAAATTAAAGAAAAGCTGAAAGAAGCTGATCAAGCTGGTAAGTCTATTAATTAACTTGGTCTTGCCCTTTCCTCATGGTATATCGCCTACAATGTCATGCATCCCGTGGAAATGTACTTGGTATAATTTGGATTGTGGAGATTAATATTCTTTTACTTAATTGTATTGTAAGGTCCTATAGGTTGATGGAGTAAATATGCATGCCAAAATATCTCCAATATCATAGAAATTCACCACCTTTGTGATTTTTTCAATTCAATACACTCCTATAAACTTTTTGCTCCAACTGCTAACGTGGAGCCCGAAATTGGGATTTTGGCTATCCCAACTCCAGACGTGTAATCATACAATATTCATAAACGTCGAATTAAATGAAAATGATAAGGTTTAATGCTTATGTTTAATGATAAAATAATGTTTTTTCCATTTAAATTAAGGGTTAAAAGAATTAGTACAACTACACCTATGCAATTGGGTATGTTATTTTCACAATATCAAGCTCCACGTCAGCAATTAGAGCAAGTGCTCGAGTGCATTGAATTGAAAAATTATAAAGGTGATGCATTTATACGTTACATTTGAAAGGTCATGTTGCAAATGATAATTAACTAGAAGTTAATGAATTTTTACGTAATTAACCCATTATTAAAATGCCTCTATAGTTGAGAAATCTTTCCTCCTTGAACTGTTGTGGAAGTACTCAAAGTGATGATATACTCGGCATCCTGATGTCAATTAGCATAATCTTATTGAATAGATCTTGAAGGCAAGACAGATGTGAAGATGCGAGCTTTGGAAGAGGTTGAAGAACTAAGGACCCAAAGAGCAGACAAGCAGGTACTGGAGTCTCTTAAGATATTTACCTTAGTATGTTATCAATCCATTTGAAAATTTTACCTGGATTGTGTTTCATCCAGTATCCCAAATACTTAATACTGGAACTGAAATAGTTAATAGCAGAAAGATGACCTTTTTTCCTGAATGGCAGTCAATGCTTCTTTTGGATGCTTTCAATAAGGATCGTGCTTCTCTTCCTCAGCCCCTCACTAATGCTCCACAGTTGGCAACATCTGCTGTTCCAGATCCCCGCATACAAGAAATGATTAATGAGAAACTAAAAAAAGCGGAAGATCTTGGTAATATGTGCATTATGTATTTTGTAATTAAAGGATCATTAGGCTGTTGTGACTGTCCTTTGTATTATTCTGGACTCTTAAAATCAGTTTTGGGTGAAAATAAACCACGTTAGGGCTTTTTGTGGCTGCAAAAGTAATTGTTCCAAGAGTTGAGGTCCTTCGGGTACTGATTTTTTAATGTTCCTCTCCAGACTAGATATCGGCTAGATGTGAGAAATGCCAAGAGTGATACCCCCTTTTACTAGTTTCGATGTCTTAACTTTTGTGATTTTTGTTCCCGTAGAGGGTGTCTTGATTTCCTTAGCATGGTGCATTGTTTAGGTGAACAAGGGATGGTAGATGAAGCACAGAAAGCATTGGAAGAGGCTGAAGCTCTCAAGAAGGTTTGTATCTAAGTAAACTTATTTTAGCGTGTCAATCATATGCCTGGTGTTCTTGGTCATTAGTTTATATGTTGTCCCGATTTGCACTGTTGCCACTTTCTATAGCAAACATTGCTAATTTTGATGACTTTTAATTTCATTTGGTCCAGCTTCCACCTCGGCAGGAACCTGTGCTAGATCCCTCTAAGTACTCGGCTGCTGATGTGCGAATTGTAAGTTCATGGTCTTGCTGTTCTGATAATCTTGATTTGAAGCTGTTTCCAGTTCTCTCTTTTGTGTGGTTAATTAGACAATTCATAATATTTGATTGATTACCCTAGAGTAGTGGAGCTATGTGGTGAACTTATGTATATGGTGTAATTATGCTTAGAAAGGCTATAATCCTGATGAAAGTTCCTACTTGAAGTGTTCTTTATTGTTATGGAAAAATTGCCATTCTGGAGATGAGAAGTCTGACCATAGTAACAAAATTCTCTGAATTTTTCAATTTCTCTCGTATTAATCCTACATTTTTTAATACAAGTAAAAAATACGATTGATACTCGAAATTTTCAAAATATAGTCATATATGCGAATGATACCCGTATAATTCACGAGAAATGTGAGGCTCTTTCAGTACTTTTCCTTTATTTTTGTATTTTTTTTTTTTCCAAATTTCCAATTTAGAAGTAATATGTCCTAAGAATTCATAGGAATAAGAATACAACTTAGAATTATAAATGAGTTTATTAAATAATACAAGTTTCAATAAACTTTAAGGTTAATCAATAGTAATACAATACATGTAGATCATAAGAAAGATTCACAATTCTTGGACTCAAAATATGTTTTCTAAAATAATGAAAATATAACTGGTATATAAAAAGAAATACAAAAATATAATATAATAAGAATACATTTCAATGCTCTAACAATAAATTACAATACTTATAAAGATTTTTTTATACTATTTATGTTTGAGAGTATTTCATTTAATGAACTTAATATAAATAGCATAAAATCACAACAAATAACATGTTCAGTCATTGAGAAAACCTGAACAATTAATAAAATTACACCTAAACATAAGATAATTAATAAAATTAAGAAAGATATTGAAATTATGAAAATTTTAATTTAACGTATTAAACCTGATTTATTCCCCAATAATGCACTGAATTTGGTCGATTAGACGCTATTTTCCCGATTTTATCCGTTTTATTCACGAATGAAACCCGAACTGCGAAAAATTGATAGTGCCGAATAATACCCATATCTGAATTTTGTTACTTTGAGTTTGACTGGGGACTGTAACCTATGATTCTTACATGGGCGATTGTTTTGCTTACTGACAGACAGATCAAAAGCTTCGCGTCTGCGACATTTGTGGTGCATTCTTGAGTGTTTACGACAGGTAAATGTTCATAGTAATAATTTTCTTCCTATTGATAGGGTGAGAAAGTAGTAAAAATTTTGGGTTCTTCATTGTTTGACACAATAATTACACCTCCTTGTCACCAGCAGGCTTTTGGGCCCAGTTTTACGAGGATAACTTTTGCAGCTAAAGAATGTGCGTTATTTTCTAATTTATGTTTGTGTTAGCTAGAGAATTTTCCAGGCTCCTGTCTCACGATATTTTTTCATTCTATGGAACCTTAAGGATGTAATGACAAGATATGGTGTATGTGGTTTTCAGTGATCGGCGATTAGCAGATCATTTTGGTGGAAAGCTCCATTTAGGCTATATCCAGATTCGTGAAAAGTTGGCTGATCTTCAGGTATTGCCTAGTGCCTATACTCTTCCCTCCTATCTGGCTCAGGTTTTTTCTTTCATGGGTTTTACATTTTACATTACATATACATAGAAAAGGTGCTTTTGCTTCTTAAGGTAGCCCTGTTCCTTTGAATAAATCAACCAGAATGTTAGTTAACTATTTATTTGCCTTTCTTTGTCAAGTTTATAGCTATTTTGTGTTTATGTACAACCCCCAGAGGTGGCAATTTATTTCGTTCCTTTGTAACAAATGATCGTGCCTGCCTTTAATACCTAGTTGCACTTAGAAATATGTTGTTTCAGGTGTTGCAGCTATGATCTCGTAATTTTTTCTCGTAAAGTGATTCTTAGACGCGATCTCCGAGTTTTGCTCATATCATTGTAGAAGATTTTTCTCTTTTATCATTAAATTGTTGGATCATCCTTGTGTAATCCTGTTTCAAATCCAACTCTTAGATATTATGAAACAAAGGGCCTAGATAGGGGCAGTGTGGTTTTGCTGGAGTGTTATTTGAGTTTGTCCAAAGTAGGATTATAAACTTGTGGATTCGTTGTTGATTAAAACTCAACTGGACCTAAACTTACTGGAGCACTAAAATTTTATGAAAAGGACTCAGTGGAATCCTCTTGTTCTAGTTACTGCTAGTGATGTTTTCTGGTATTCCTAGAATGCTTATGCTTCTGCACTCCTGCTCTTTTCTTTATCCTACTTCGTTTACTTAGCATAATATAGATCATTCTATCCTGTAGGATGCATACTTGCTAAAGTACATCTATTATCGAGTATACATTTCTGCAGGTGTAATAGCTGTGTTCTGGTGTAGTTATTTGTTAGTTGTAGATATTTAAACATTCAAGCATTTTCTGATGCTACCAAAAGGAATGTAAATTTTTTGCTACTGTTGCATACTATGCCAATCTTATTGGCTAGATGTTATCTTATTGCAATTCTAGAAAATCATCATGCATTTCGTGGTGTGTAATGTCTTGTTTCCTTTTCACTGGAGACTTGGAGCTGTGATACATGCTTTAGCACTGGATATAGAATAAGGGGCACTGAAATTCTTATATCATTGGCATTTCCTTCTGAGGAGGGCATGCTTGAGTGCATTTACTGTTGGTATTTTTTCAAAATCACATATAGCAAATGTGATTGCCTTCCTTTTCTGTCATTGACAGGAGGAAAGAGACAAGAAACGTAAAATATACGAAGAAGAGAGGAGGTTTGAAATTTTTGTAACAAAGCTATAACATCCTTCTTCTCTATAGCCATTTTTGTGGGAAGTGAAAATGTTCTAGTTTCGTTCAGGTCAAGAGATCGAAAGAGCCGTGAAAGGGAATCTACCAGGGATCATGGTAGAAGTGACAGCCATGAACGTGCAAGGGATTATGATCGGAGGAGCAGAGATCGTGATAGGTATCATGATCGAGAACGCGAGAGAGATAGAGAGCGTTCCCGCAGCTATGACTCAAGGAGTCACCGAAGATCTCGATCCCGGTCAAGAGAGCGTTCAAGAGATTATGACCGCTACAGGTTTTGCATCTAAAGCTTCATTCCCTTGTTTGCTTCTGTTTTGCACCCTGATGTGAATAACATTGCCAACGAACCGCTGGTTATCTCCTACGATGATGTGTGGGGTCTGAAATGGAATAATATATTGGTAAATATTGTGATTGCAAATATGAGTTGTTTGTTTCTCAATTAGTCTTTATACTTGAGTAACATGGATCTTTTTCTAATACTTGTTCATTTGCAGCATCAAGCTTTCTGCGGGATGTGGACTCGTGAAACTTCAACTAGATTTCTTAGTAGTTTACTAGTTCTAGTTCTTGGGTTTGCCACTTCTTATTGCTTCTTAGTTGTAGGAGCCCACGATAAGAAAAACAACTTCCCCCCTTCCCCCGGGAAGTAATGGTGGGGAAGGGTTTGTGCGCTCAGGCTTACTCTAATAGCTTTGTTGCAAATATTCCCGACTAGTCCCTCCTGGGCACTAGACTTCCATTAACCACCTGTATTTTTCCCAATCCCTCCATGTCTAACAACGCCTATGCCTCGATTAGGTGCTAGCCCTTAGTGGGCGGCCTGACTAGTGTCTAGCAACATTGCTAATATGAGGAGGTTGGTTGAGGAGCATGCGTGTGAACTAAATCAGATAATCAGATAATTATAGTGTGTGCTAAGTGATAATACGGGTTATAGTTGCTTTACTGATTTTATCGTATTGCTGCATTTGGTTTTACATTTTCTGCGGAAAACTCAACTTATTTCTTCTGTTGTTGAGCAGGCGCTATTAGCTGGGTGAAGATTGCTGCATCTTGAGCAGGGTTGTGGTATGTATGTTTTAGGAAGATGTGTTTTTTCTCTCGGAATTTCAATTATTTTTCCATTTGGTGGTGGATACGCTAATTTCTGTTGGGCTGCACATAATTCATATAATGAGCTTAGCAGCTAAAGCTTATTTTCTATGAAATTACAGCATGCTAGTTTGACTTGTTTTTACTAGAAAAAAGTAATGACAAACAATTTCTTGCTGTGGAAGACTAGAGAAACAAATTGACTTATTGGTATAGACTTGTGTATTATCTAATTTTAACATTTAAGGGGGAAAGGGGGGTGTTTGCAACAAAAGAATGCACGAATTTAGGAATACTTTAAAAATCACTTTAAAGTAAATGTGGTGTGTTTGAAATAGAAGTGTTTTTAACAGTAAATGATGAGGATAATACAAAGCTAAGAATCGGTTAGAAGTAAGGGGAACTTAGGGCCCGCTTGGTTGTAAGTAGGCATGTCAGAATTATTCCGACCCGTCCCGATTCGCTCCGAGCCGAGGCTTTTGGGGCAGGGCAAAAAATTTGACACGTTGGAGAATGGGGGCAGGGCACGCCCCATTTGCGGTTGGGGTCGGGTCATGTCCTCCGCCCCGGCTCGTTCTGTCCCCTATATATAATTTTTTTAAAATATATATTACGTAATATGGTATAGATATATACATTACACACAAATATAAAAAAATATGTATATATATTTATAATATAATATTCATATAATATGTTATATATATGTCATCTTAATATATTAAATTATGACTAGAGTAAATTTAAATAATTAAATTTTATTTTTCATTAATTAAATTAAAAAAATAAATAAAAATGTTAAAACAAAGCTAATGTGAGTTTCAAAATTAAAATTTTATTGACTTGAAAAAAAACAAGTTTTAAATAAAAAAACAGTTTTTCTTAAAAAAAAAAAAAAAAAAAAAAGATGAAGCGGGGTGGGGTAGACATGCCCCGTGCATGGGGGTAGATCATGGGGCACACATTTTCGCCCCGTGCCCCGGGGCGGGGAATGCTCGGAGTGCGTCAGAAAATTGAAAAATCTGTCCTAACTCGCCCCGTTGACATGTCTTGTTGTAAGTCATTAATGACAATGGTAATAGGTATAAATGAGTGGTTAATCATACTATGGAATAATTTGAGATGAATTGTTAATAAAACTAGTTTTCCACCCGTGCGAGGCACGGGTTAGATTTTTTTTATTAAATTATTATTAAAATATAAAGGTAAATATGTATAATAATGAAAATTAAAATAAGTAATGAATAAAATATATTAGATATGACTTGTACGAAATGTTGTACTATAATAGGTAAAAATTTGATACTACCTCCGTCCTGCCTAACTTTGCACGGTTGAAGAAAAAGTTATTTTTGCTTTTTAGTTGACTTTTCAAAAGATGGAGATTGAGGGTGAAGGTTGTGAGAGAAATTTCTTTTATTTTTTAAGGGTGTGCAAAATTATGTGGGATGCGCCAAAAGAGAAAATATGCAAAATTAGGCGGGACGTAGGGAGTATAAAATATATTGCATGACATTGGTTATGTGATAATTGTATATTTGTGATATTTAAATAATATACTAATGTAATTACATATTCATATAAGACGAAACAATGCCCGAAGTCCACATATATTATATTTCGTATTTAGTAATATTAGCATGAGATTGCGCAATGATATTAGTTTATCAATCAATGGTGCTAAAGTATATAGCATTGTGACGTATTTTTTTTAAAAAAAAAATCAATCTATTATATTTGTAACATCATTTTTCTTCTCACAAAAGAGGCACTAATTCAGTTATCAAATCATTTTAACTTTTATATCTAAGCTTTTGAAGGTAAATTGTAATTTTAACAAATCGACCCACTTTTTATCAAATTTCTGTAGAACAAAATGATTCACCAAAATTATTATAATAGGACAAATTAAAATAAAAGAAATTAATCTTCTAAAAAAGAGTAGATAATTTTTCAAATAAAATATTATTTTGATAATATTTGACATTTCTATTTTATGTACAAAAAAATAATTCAAATTGAAATGTATCATAATAATCATAAAAAAAGTAAGTTACACTTAAAAATTAATATTTAATATATGCATAATAGATGTCAAATTGAAGATCATGAAACGGAGATTAATTCAGTATATTTCTTACAAAAAAAGAAGTTGAATAAAAAAAGTTACACGACTTTTAAATATTAAGGGGAAAAAAAAGAAGCAAAAAAATGTGATTAGTTGGCTTTTAACCAACTCCCTCATATTTCTCTCTTTTCCATTCTTCTTCTTTTTTTACGCCAAAGAAAATTAAATTATCAATGAATTAGAATTTAAAAAAACTCAAAAAGCTAAGAAAAAGACACATAAGCAGTTTGACTTTTCAAAGATTTTACTTTTAAGAATAAGGTAGATGAGCCATTGATTAACTTATTCATTATTACTAAGAGCAATATATGAGAATGAGTCCTCATTCTCTCGTTTCCTACCCCTAAACCCTTCAATCAAGTAGACCTTTAGTTTTGGTTTTAGCTTCAAAGTAACTAGTTTTCCATCGCAAGGGTTAGAATTTTTTTATTAAATTATTATTAAAATATAAAGGTAATATGTTTAATACTGAAAATCATAATAAGTAATGAGTAAGATATATTATAGCAATTTGTATTAAATGTTGTATTATAATTGGTAAAAAATTGATACAATGTATAGCATTACACTGGTCCATGCATAATCATATATTTCTAATATTTAAATAATATCCTAATGCAATTACATATTCGTATAAGGTGAAATGATGTCAGAGGTTACATATATTATAGTATTTATTAATATTAGCATGAGATCTCGCAAGGGTATTAGTTCATTAAGCAAGGGGTACTAAAGTATATTGTTATGGTGTATTAAAATATAAAAATAATCAACAGTATATTTGTAGTTAACATAACTGTTCTTTAAAAAAAATACTAATCTAATCAACAAATAATGTTAACTATTATATCTAAGCATTTTGTTGTTAAGTGCAATCCTAACAAATTGAAATATACCATAATAATCATAAAAAAAACAAATTACCTTTAAAAATTAATATGTAATAAATGCATAATGGATGTTACCTCAAAAATCGTGAAAATAAAATTAATTTAGTATATTTTTTGCGAAAAAAAGAGTTAGAGACGAAAAAATTAAACGGACTTTCAAATATTAAGGAGAAAAGAGAAAAAGAAAAGCAAAAAAATAAAAATAAAAATAAAAATAATTGGTTGATTCTCTTGAATTATAGGAGGAAATTACATCTCAACCTATTTTCTTCTCCTTTTTTATCGATAAAAACTTGAAGAGAATATCGATAATTTATGATTTAAAACAATTAAAACAAATCTAAAAACACAAGAAAAAGACACATCACTCTAGTACAAAATTCAATGATTTTCCTTTTAAAACTAAGGAAGATTTTTGTAAATCCAAAAGTAGATTTTGAAATACTCTAAATGGATTTTTTAGGAAAAACACAAAATTACTTAATTGAAGTAACAACAAATACTACCTATGGAGGTTTGTGCAGCCAAAATAAAATTTAGAATAATCTTTATTTTTTGGCTGTATCTCAATATGGACATGAAAGATGCAAGAAAAACGATATTTTTCACGTTCATCAGACGATATCCAAAAAGAATTGTCAAGAGAGAGGATCCAACGCAACAAATAACCCTCTTGGGTGCAAAGAGCGGAGACCGCAGCAGAATCAAAATTGCCGCATGACAATGTTTTCGATCTTTTAGGGGATCACCGATTCCAAGAAAAGATCCCTAATCTTCGTCCAAGGAACCAACGTCCCCACGACGACAAAATTCATTTTTTGTGAGTCCCCGACAGAGAAGCTGCGGCAATACCGCGGACGAACGACCACGCCAACAACAAGACTGGCATGACCAGGACCTGCGTGCGATCGCTCGTTTGAAAGATCGCTTGAGTCATCTAGAAAGGCGGGCACAGAGGCAACAAGTGCGCGCGGTCGAACTAGCGGCCGGTGCCCATTCGGATTCCCCTTTCGTGGAATCCATCTTTTCTGCCAAGCTTTCGACAGATCTATGGACGCCGAATGTAGCTCCTTATGGGAGAGGCACAAATCCTTCCACTCATTTAAACACTTATTTATCTTGTATGGATATCCAGTCGCCGACAGATGCGATCCTATGCCGAGTCTTTCTGGTGACACTAGGCGGTCGAGCCCAGCGGTGGTTTAGATCACAACCCCTGAACTCTATCACGGGGTGGAGCCATCTACCCGAACATTTCAAGACAAACTTCATGAGTTTTAAAGCGCGCATGACCTCAAAGAAGTGTCTGACAACAATTGTCTAAGGGAAGGACGAAGTTTTGAGCAAATATCTTGAGCGCTTTAATAAACTCTTACTGGAAACAGAATGAATGTCGAAAGATGCTGTTTTGATAGCAGCAATGCACGATCTTCCTATAGAAATATGATTTTGGTGGGTGGTCCAGAGTGAAGGATCGAGGTCATTCGTCGATTTTATGGCGAAGGCCGATCAATATATCGAGGCGCAGGAGAGCTTAACTGCCCCCTCAAAGAATAATGAAGTGCAAGGAAGGAAGAGAAGCGGAGGCACGGGACGGTGCGAAGCCAAAGGCTTTCGATCGTTCGTGATCCAGAAGCAAATCGATGAGTTGAAAGAGGTGTTATCTGTATCACCTGAGGAAGTTTCATCCAGATAAAGAGGCAGGGGATCCTGAAAGAACCTCGCAAAATACGGGCAGACCCGTCCAAATTGAATCGCAAAAAGTACTATAAGTACCATGAGTCCATCGGCCATAATACGAACGAATGCCGAGATCTCATGTCCCAACTCTATGCCTTGTATGATGATGGGAAATTGGACTGCTTTATTACACCAAGGCCGGTCGAAAGGAATCAACGACAGAGGGCAGAAGAACAACCCCCAAGGCCGGCTGTGAATATACTTCCACCACCACGGAATCCAAATGAACAAATTGAGGCCCCTTCCGGGAGATTCTCATGACAGGGCGATATTATGATTAGGACAGTCGGGAAAGTAAGAAGGCACGACGATCACCACTGGCAGCGGCAAGGAATAGCTATCAGAACGGACCCCCGCGGTACAACATGCAAAAGGATTTCCCTTCCCCAACAATTGTCTTTCCTCCATGGATCAAGAAGTTGTTTTCACGAATAAAGATGCGGCCGGACTAGTGCAGCTGCACAATAGCACTCTAGTGATAGCGATCAGAATCAATGGGACTCTTGTCCATAGAACAATGGTGGACACAGGCAACAATGAAAATGTTCTATTCCTGAGCACCTTCGAGAGATTAGGGCGGTTGCAGGCCCACCTCGAGCCTTGCCGAGATGTGATCGTGGGCTTTGGGGCAAGTGAAGTTCGCCCTATAGGACAGATTAATCGTCTAAGAGAACGACCGAGGCATCAGGCACAACTTGGTCTTCAAAGTGGTTAATCAGGCCTCCATCTACAATTGTATGATCGGCTACCCCTATTTGATGGCGTACAAGGCAGTGGTGTCCATGTATCACTACTGCCTCACTCGTCGCTAGAAGGAATGATTACCGTGCGAGGCGATCAGCTTAATGCACGTGAATGCTCAAACATTATTCGACCGTTCGAGTTGAAGGTATTAGATGAGCAGTCAGGCCAAGCGGACGACAAACTGGCACTCCCCAATTACCCAGGGGTTGGGGACTTGGAATGAGATCATATTGATCCCCGGAAGATTTAAAGAGAAAGAGGGCCGAGCCCGCGGAGGGGTTAATCAGGGTCCATTCGAGATTGAAATCATGATCGAGGCCAAACTTGAGGAAACAATGCGGACTCTGCTGTTGGAATTTTTAAAGAAGAATCTCGATGTTTTTGCTTGGTCGCATGCGAATATGACTGGGATCGATCCCGATGTCATAACAGACCGCTTGAATGTCAATACTGAAGCACGGCCCGTTCGCGAAAAAAGGCGCCATTTCAGTTCGAAAAAATACGATGCCTTAGAACGCAAGGTACAAAAGTTTCTCGTGAATGTAATGATTTGTGAAGTATTTGATCTAGATTGGATAGCAAATCCAGTTCTGGTAATAACGTTAAGTGGCACATGGAGAATGTGCATAAACTTCATGGATCTTAATAAGGCATGTCCAAAGGACAGTGTCCCGCTACCGCACATCAACCAGCTAGTAGATGCCACAATGGGACATGAGTTCATGAGTTCTATAGACGCATATTTGGGTTACCATCAGATCCCGATGCACCCGTGTGAGGTGATGTTCAATATCATCAAGTGAGCCTATACTTTGCAATATGGTGTGTTGGGAATGTGGAACCGGAGTCAGGGAGTGAAGAACCGGAGGTTTAAACCGGGTTTTAGCATCAAGAAGACAATTGGTCAGAACAAACCGGGTTCGAGGTAGTTTGGGGTAACCGTCATTTGTGACGAAGCAGTTGCAGATTAGTGACGAAGAAAACCGTCACATTTGTCCGGTAGCTCAGCTTAACTTCTTGCAGTTAGAACTTCCTGTGCAGTTGCATTCGAGCTTCAATCCATATATCACTGTAAAGCTCTCATTGAGAAGAAGATCACTACTTCGCATAATTTCCTTGTTCTTTAGATTAGAGAGAGTATTTAGAGATTGAGTGTTCATGCCCTAATTTGTATCCAGAATTGGGCATTTCATTTCTTGAGCTTATTCTCTGTAATTGGTTGAAGTTCTTAGTGGATTGAGGTGTGCCTTGTCTTCATGGATGTAGTTCATCTTGAACGAACCACGTTAAAACTGTGTTTGATCCATTTCTATTTCCTGTTATGCGCGAGCTCAGTTCGGTCACAACTCTGACCGAATTGCATGTGTGATTTCGAATTGTTTTCTTTGTACAATTTCTAGAATCTTCGGTGTTGTGTGTTTAAGAGTGGATTTCACTAACAAGTGGCGCCGTCTGTGGGAACCAACTCTCACAGCTTGAAGAAGGGAAGAAATGGCTGGTATGAAGACTTTGAGAAGTTTACAGGGAGAAATGACTTCACATTGTGGAAGATCAAGATGAATGCAGTTCTGGTTCAAAATGGCCTTGATCTTGCTTTGATACCTCTTGATTCGTGGGAAGAAATTGAGAAACCCAAGTTTGTATCAGTGGATAAGAAAGCCCTCAGTCTTATCTTTCTGTGTTTGGGTGATAAACCACTAAGAGAGGTCTCAAGATGCAAGAGTTCCTCAGAAGCATGGAAGAGATTGGAAGATCTGTATCAATCTAAGTCAGTTTCCAACAAGCTGTTCTTAAAGCAGAAGATGTTGGCCTTCAAGATCACTGAAGATAAGGTAATTTCTGATCAACTTGATGAGTTTATTAAGATGGTTGAGGAATTGGAAGACCTGGATGTGAAATTGGAGGAGGATGATAAAGCATTGATGGTGTTAAACATTCTTCCAAAAATCCATGGAAAGCTTTAAGGATGCCTTGATGTATGGGAGAGATGAGCAGCTATCTTATGATGGGATAGTGAAGGCTCTGAGGTCTAAATGCTTCCAGACTCAAGGTGATAAAGGCATGGTGCAGTCTGGAGAAGGTTTGAATGTGAAATTCAAGAAACCTTGGCAAGGGAAGAAGGGACAGAATTCTAAGGACTTCAAAGCAGGAGATTCTAATCCAAAGAAGGGAAGTGAATGGGTTGAGAAGAGGAAATGCTTCAAGTGCAAGCAGCCTGGTCACTTGAAGAAGGATTGTCCTAAAAGAAACAAGAAAGGTGGAAATCAAGGGGCAGAAGCTGCTGCCATTGATCTTCAAGAAGATCCTCCAGAGGTATTGAATGTTACTGAATCAAGAATGGTGAAAGAATGGGTCCTGGACACAGGCTGCTCCTTCCATATGTGTCCACACCAGTCATGGTTTGATGAACTGAAGAGAGAAGATGGTGGAAATGTTCTCCTGGGAAATGACCAATCATGCAAGGTCAAAGGAGTTGGATCAGTGAGCATAAGAATGTTTGATGGTGTGGTCAGAATCATCTCTAATGTAAGATATGTCCCTGGCCTTAAAAGAAATCTTCTATCTCTTGGTTCTTTGGTAACTAGTGGTTGTCAGTTTAGCTCAGTGGATGGCTTCTTGCATATCACTAAACATGGTAAAGTGATGATTAAAGGTAGACAGCATAATGGGTTGTTTATCTTGATTGGTTCACCTGTTGTTGGGAGTGTTGATATGGTCTTGAGCAGTTCTGAGCTTGTTAAATGGCACAAGAGGCTTGGACACATAGGAGAGAAAGGGTTGAAGGAGTTGTCAAGAAGTGGTGTAATTGGAAACATGGGAAATCAAAACCTGGAGTTCTGTGATCAGTGTGCTTTGGGCAAGTCCAAGAAGCTGCCCTATGGAAAGGGTGTTCACACAACTCAAGAGCCATTAGATTATGTCCACTCTGACATATGGGGTCCTGCAAGGACAGAGACTCATGGTGGAGCAAGGTATTTCATGTCTTTGATTGATGATTACAGTAGAAAGGTGTGGATCATGTTGATGAAGAATAAGAGTGATGCTTTTCATAAGTTCAAAACATGGCTGATTCAACTGGAAAATGTCAAAGGGAAGAAGCTGAAGCACCTTAGGACTGAGGATTGGAATACCTCTCTACTGAGTTCACAAACTTATGTGAAGAAAGAGGAATCAAGAGACATAGGACTGTCCCAATGAATCCTCAACAGAATGGGGTTGCTGAGAGGCTTAATAGGACTCTTCTTGAAAGAGTAAGGTGTATGCTGTTGGATGCTGGGTTGCCAAAGGTATTTTGGGGTGAAACCATTGCTACAGCATGTTATCTCATTAACAGGTCACCCTCATCAGTGATTGGGTTCAAAACACCTGAAGAGGTGTGGAGTGGACAGAAACCAAGTTATGAAGGTTTAAGGGTGTTTGGTTGTCTTGTTTTTGTCCATGCCAAGCAAGACAAGTTAGATGCAAGAGCTCTAAGATGTGTATTTCTTGGATATCCAGATGGAATAAAGGGCTACAGATTGTGGTTTCTAGAGAAGGGAAATCAGAAGATAATCACAAGTAGAGATGTAAAGTTTAATGAGAATGTGATGACTTATACTTCTACAGGCTCTAAGGAAGAATTTGATGGTGCTAAAGAGACAGAAGAGATATCAATTCAGGTGGAGCATCCTGCTGAAGATGATCACACATCTCAACCACAAGAGAATCTACAAGATAGTGATTCATCATCTGAAGAAGAAGAACAAGCTGGACCTTCATAAAATGTTAGAGAATATAGCATTGGAAGGGACAGGCCTAGAAGAACAATCAATAGACCTGACTTCTATGGTCAAGCAGGGAGTGTTTACTATGCCTTGAGTGTTGCTGAAGACCTGGAATCACAAGAGCCTAGTAGTTTTAAAGAAGCACTAGACTGTGAAGAAAGAGAGCACTGGATTCAGGCAATGATTGAAGAGATGGAATCCCTGGAAAAGAATGAGACCTGGATATTGGTGGATAAACCAAAAGGTCAGAAACTTGTGAGTTCTAAATGGATATACAAGAAAAAGTTAGAGACTGCAGGATCCAAACAAGTGAGGTGTAAAGCAAGATTGGTGGCTAGGGGTTTTACACAAAGGGAAGGAATTGATTTTAATGAAGTTTTCTCTCCAATAGTAAAGCACTGCTCAATCATGTTGCTTTTATCAAAGGTTACTCAAGAGGACATGGAACTACAACAACTAGATGTAAAAACAACATTCTTACATGGAGAACTCAATGAGAAGATATATATGAAACAGCCAGAAGGCTTTGTTGTTCCTGAACAAGAAGACAAAGTTTGTTTACTGAAGAAGTCACTGTATGGACTCAAACAAAGTCCAAGACAGTGGAATAAGAGGTTCAATGACTTCATGATCAGTGTTGGCTTTGTAAGAAGTCTGTATGATAGTTGTGTTTACTTCAACAAGGGTTCAAAGCAAGATAAAGTCTTTCTTCTGTTGTATGTGGATGATATGCTAATTGCCAGCAAGAACAAGAAGAGGGTACAATGGTTGAAGGACAGACTTAACACTGAATTTGACATGAAAGATCTTGGAGATGCCAAGAAGATTTTGGGCATGGACATTCTAAGGAACAGAGAAGCTGGAGTGCTTTGGTTATCTCAGAGGCAATATCTACAGAAGGTTTTGGAGAGGTTCCATATGCATGAATCCAAACCTCTCCCCACTCTAGTTAATCTACAGAAGAAACTCTCCAAAGAACAATGCCCAAAGACTGAAGAGGAGGTCATACATATGAACAATATTCCTTATGCAAGTGGAGTTGGAAGTCTCATGTATGGAATGATTTGTAGTAGGCCTGACTTGGCCTATGCTGTTTCTTTAGTAAGCAGGTTCATGTCAAACCCAGGAGTTGAGCATTGGGAAGCTTTGAAGCATGTGATGAGGTATTTGAAGGGTTCAGTGAACTTGTCACTGAAGTTTGAGAAGAAAGTGAATGGAAGCACTGTTGCATTGGAGGGGTTTGCTGATTCTGATTTTGCAGCAAACATAGACACGAGGAAATCTATTTCTGGATTTGTGTTCACCTTATTTGGAACAGCCATCAGCTGGAGAAGTGTACAACAATCAGTTGTAGCACTTTCAACAACAGAAGCAGAATATATCTCTCTCACTGAAGCTATCAAAGAAGCAATCTGGCTTAAAGGGATTTTGAGAGATTTCATCAAGCAAAAGTGTGTGGCAATTTACTGTGATAATCAAAGTGCTTTACACCTTGTGAAACACCAAGCATTTCATGAAAGGTCAAAACACATTGATGTTAGATTGCATTTTGCTAGGGATATCATTGATTCTGGTTCTGTGGAAGTGAAGAAGGTACACACATTGCATAACCCTGCTGATTTTCTTACTAAGGGTGTACCTGGGAATAAAGTGGAGCATTGCTCGAGCCTGCTGCAGCTTGAGCAATGTCATGAAGAGCATTAACAAGACAAGGCAGTGGTGAGGCAGGAAGAGGCACACATGATTCATTGAGGTGGAGATTTGTGAGGTGATGTTCAATATCATCAAGTGAGCCTATACTTTGCAATATGGTGTGTTGGGAATGTGGAACCGGAGTCAGGGAGTGGAGAACCGGAGGTTTAAACCGGGTTTTAGCATCAAGAAGACAACTGGTCAGAACAAACCGGGTTCGAGGTAGTTTGGGGTAACCGTCATTTGTGACGAAGCAGTTGCAGATTAGTGACGAAGAAAACCGTCACATTTGTCCGGTAGCTCAGCTTAACTTCTTGCAGTTAGAACTTCCTGTGCAGTTGCATTCGAGCTTCAATCCATATATCACTGTAAAGCTCTCATTGAGAAGAAGATCACTACGTCGCATAATTTCCTTGTTCTTTAGATTAGAGAGAGTATTTAGAGATTGAGTGTTCATGCCCTAATTTGTATCCAGAATTGGACATTTCATTTCTTGAGCTTATTCTCTGTAATTGGTTGAAGTTCTTAGTGGATTGAGGTGTGCCTTGTCTCCGTGGATGTAGTTCATCTTGAACGAACCACGTTAAAACTGTGTTTGATCCATTTCTATTTCCTGTTCTGCGCGAGCTCAGTTCGGTCACAACTCTGGCCGAATTGCATGTGTGATTTCGAATTGTTTTCTTTGTACAATTTCCAGAATCTTTGGTGTTGTGTGTTTAAGAGTGGATTTCACTAACAACCCGGATGACAAACAGACCACATTCGTTACGGATCGCGCCCTATTCTACTGGACAAAGATGCCATTTGGGTCGAAGAATGCCGGAGTCACATACCAACAATTGGCGAATAATGTTCTCCAAGCAAATCGGCAAGACGATGGAATTTTACGTTGACGACATGCTCGTAAAGAGTGAACGACGAGGAGATCACGTGGCCCATCTCGAAGAAGCCTTCAATATTCTTCGAGAATTTCGGATGAAGTTGAATTCAAAAAATGTGCCTTTGGGGTCAATTCAGGGAATTTCTTAGATTCCATGGTGAACCAACGTGGGATCGAGGCTTACCCACGAAAAATCCAAGCGATCCTCGATCTCCAGCCCCTCAAGAAGGTTAAAGATGTTCAATCATAGGCGGACAAGGTAGCAGCCCTAAGCTGATTCATTTCACGATCTTCCGACTGATGTAAACCTTTCTTTGATGCGATCAAGAAGAGGAAAATGTTTGAATAGAGCGAGCACTGCTGTGGAGCACTCTAGAAATTGAAAGATTTTCTGCAATTACCACCTCTACTATCCAAACCGACCCAGGGAGAAAAGTTATATCTTTACCTCACGATCTCAATAGAGGCGTTAAGTGTGGTCCTAATTCGGGAAGAAAACGGAGTACAGAGTCACCGTGTATTATGTGAGCCAGACCTTGCATGAAGCCGAGGTTCACTAGAAGCTTGCATATTCGTTGGTAATGGCGGCTCGAAAGTTGCGACTACACTTCTATCAACACACGATCGAAGTCTTGATAAATCATCTGTTACGACACGTGTTGCAACTATCGGACGCAACATGGAGATTGCTGAAATGGGCGGTAGAATTGGGGCAATTCGACATCATGTACGCCCCATGGACGACGATCAAAGCTCATGCTCTGGTTGACTTTGTTCTCCAGTTTACTCTGCCTGTTGAGTTTCAGAATTTTGTAATAGCCCCATGGGCAATGTACATTTATGGATCATCAACGGGCCATAGAGCAGGGGCAGGAATCGTTTTATTGAGCCCTGAAAAACAGTACCTCAGCTCAATAATTCAACTTCAAAGCAACCTAGAATGAAGCAGAATATGAAGCTATAAATGACTACCGCTAGATCACTTGGGATCAAGCACTTGATCGTGCATAATGATTCCCAACTGGTGGTGCATCAAATAAATGGCGAATATGAAGCGAAGGAGGAAAAGATGATAACGTACTTGAAAATGGTTAAGGAAGCAACAAAGGGGTTGCAAGATGAGTTTGTACAAATCCCGAGAGCGAACTCGCAGATGGATGCCTTAGCCCGCCTAGCAACGTCCGATGGTTTAGAAAACGTCACATCCGTCACTCTCATACGAGCGACCGTCCCGTTAATCTAGCAAGAAGAGGCAACGCAAATAGATTCAGAAGAGGAGAGTTGGATGACACTGATCATACGCTACTTGGAGAACAACGAGCTCCTTCTGAATACCCTTAAAGCACATCAGCTCAGAATACAGTCGGCCCATTACACGGTTGTTGTCGGAAGTCTTTATAAAATAGGGTACTTATCCCCCCTAAAGAAGTGCGTAAAAGAGAATGACCAAAGGTACATCATGGCAAAGGTTCACGAAGGAGCATGTTGGAAACATACTGGGGGGCAGGCGCTGGCCCAGAAGATCTTAAGACAAGGATACTTTTGGCCCACATTAAAGAAAGATGCGATCTACTACGCCAAATCCTTCCAAGAGTGTCAAAGGCACACACCGTTCATCCTAGTAAGACTAGAAAATCTCATGTCCGTCCGCAGCACGTGGCCATTTTCATAGTGGGGGATTGATCTCATCGGACCTTTTCCCAAAGCAAAAGGGGGTTATGTCCAGGTGATCGTCGCACTAGACTATTTCACTAAATGGGCAGAAGTTGAGCCCCTAACCGAAGTTACCCAGAAGAAGCCGGTGGACTTCATTTGGAAAAACATAATTTGCCAATTTGGGATACCAAGGTCCTTCGTCATGGACAACGGAAAACAGTTCGACAACCAAGAATTCAGAGATTTGTGCGACAGACTCGATATCAGAACCCATTTCACCACGCCATACCACTCCCAATCAAACGAACAAGTGGAAGCGGTCAACAAAGTCCTGAAACACGCATTAAAAATGCGATTGGCTGAGAAAAAGAGCTATTGGCTGAAGAACTCCCAGGGATCCTATGGTCGTGTAGAATGACCTGAAGAACATTGACCGGAGAAGCCCCCCTCCATCTAGCCTATGGGGCGGAGGCTGTGATCCCCGTGGAGATCGGAGCACCCACTTTGTAGAAGATGAGGTTTGATGAACAAGAAAATGATGATATCTTTCGAAGTCAATCGGGTCTGGATCTACTTGAAGAACGAAGGTTGGAGGCGGAGAACAAAAATATCATGTACAAACAACTACTAGAACGTTTTCATAACCTATAGGTCAAAACCCGAAAGTTCCAGGTAAATTGACGGGGACCGTCCCAAGCCGCCTAATCAAAGAAAAAAAGGATCTGTTCGAAATTCATGAAGGGCCAATAACCAGAGCTCGGGCAAAATAAATTAAAGAGGTCATGTTGAACCTTGTTGTTGAAATACAAGAAAATGTGCAAGAAAAGTTCTTAGAAGGCCCAATGGTGAATGTTATCGGGTTGGAGCTCAATTCAAGTGATGGGCCGCAACTAAACTAAGTTGGAAGACACTTTTTGAAGACCTTGGGCCACCAATTTTGGGTTATACCTCAAGCCCAAGAAGAAACCCATTAGAATGGATAAGTTATGAGTCAATAAACCTTTTGTATGCCAATATAGTCAAGAGTCCTTATCTAGATTTCCTTGAATCCTTTAATGTAGTCAAGTGGTCTTATCTAGTCTTAAGAGTCAGGTAGTCAAGGGCTTTTGAATGCTCCTAAGTACTATAAATGCATGTAGGACACTCTAGCGTCATTTTCTAGCCTATAAATAAGTCATAAAAAGGTTGTAAAAAATCACCATTGAATCAATTCCGAAAATCAACTGGTCTTTTCATGTCTTGGATTCTCTCTTTGTGAGGTATTGAAATATTCAAGAACTTATCAAGGTCATTGAGCAAGATCTTGTGGCGTTCAACCATACGAGGTTCTTGGCTGATCATATAGCTAACGGGTCGAGGTTTATCAAGCTCTAAGTAAGATCACACCGGATTCTCGATCTGGAGAGACCGCTGCTTATTTTATACATTGGTTTCTTAGATCATTATATCTAACGGGTCCAATGTCTTTACCCCTATCCGTATCAGTTTGGTATCAGAGCAATCTCGTATTGATTTGATTATTTTCTATCTTATTTTTTATTGTTCGTTCTGTTTTTTTTTTTTAAAAAGGTACGAAAAAAGGGAACACCAAAAAAAAAAAAAAAAAGAGGAGATACAAAAAAAAAAAAAAAAAAAAGAAATTCTCCGTTATAATTAGTCACTTCATTTGCTACCATATTCAGCAAGTAGTCATAAAGGAAAAATATTGTACAAGTGTTCGATAATTCCTTGTTTCTTTATTATAGGACTAAGGGATGGTTGAACGTTACTTGAGATTGTTCAGCTTGATTTGTTCTTGAATATTGAGTGGTAAAAGGCACTAGGCGGTGAGATCATTAGAGGGGAGGTAAAAGCCTGTGAGTGATTTGTGAGTAACAATAGAGTGATAATTGAGTGATACACGAGCGCATTATGAGGATTACATACATCATGAAAGAAGCTTTTGAAAATAACTTTTCAGGACAAGATTCTACGGTTCAGGTCACACAACAATTGAGAAATATTATTAATGACATAAACAAATGATTAGAGAGGCTGGAAATTCCAAGAGGGCATAAAAACAATTATGCCTACCAAAGAAGACATGAAGAGGAGTTGGAGACGGATGAAGTAGATGAGAGGGGATCGATTCACCAAGTCTGAAGAAGGGGTGAAGGCACAATAATGAAGTTGACAGAGACTTGAGCATCATAAAAATGCACATTCCGACATTGCAAGGAAGGAGCAATTCGGAAGCCTATTTGGAGTGGGAGAAGAAGGTAGATCTTATTTTCGGTTGTCATAACTACTTCGAAGATAAGAAGGTGAGACTTGTTGCAATTGAATTCACGGATTATGCCATAGTTTGGTTTGATCAATTGGTTACAAATCGAAGACGCTACGGAGAGAGGCCGGTGTCTACATGGGCTGAAATGAAGTCAATAATGCATAATAGATTTGTACCTTCTCATTATTTTCGTGATATATATCGAAAACTTCAAGCTATGAATCAGGGAAATAAATCTTTGGACGAGTATTATAAGGAGATGTAGATTGTCATGATTAGAGCAAATGTTGAAGAAGATAGGGAGGGTACCATGGCTCACTTCTTGAGTGGACTGAATCGGGAGATTGCGAGAGTAGTGGAACTTCAGCACTACGTGGAGTTAGAGGATATGGTGCATACAACCATGAAGGTGGAAAGACAACTGAAGAATGACGGGTCATTCCAAAGAAGCCGAACATCAAATTTTCCATCTTCTAGCAAGATGAAGGAAGGGACGCCCAAAATCACCTGCTGCACAACTTCAAGGTCCAACAAGAGATGTCAAAAAACAAGATTAAAGAAACTAAAAAGGGGAAAGGTATCTCTACTTCTTTTGAACTCTGAGATATTAAATGTGTTCGGTGCCAGGGGTTTGGACATATTGCATCAGAATGTCCGAACAAGAAGGGCAAGATAATGAGGGGCAATGGAGAGATTAAGTCCGAAAGTGAAAATGGAGAAAGTGGTGATGAGCAGTTTGAGGAAACTACGCCGAAACAAGGAGAACTTTTGGTGGTGAGAAGATTTCTAAACATGCAAATCAAGGTGGCTGAAGTCGAACAACAAAACGAGAATCATCTTCCACACACGATGTTTGGTTTAAGGAAAGGTATGCATGTTGATTATTGATGGTGGTAGTTGTGCTAATGTTGCTAGTATTGAAATAGTGGAGAAACCGCATTTAGTTACCTCAAAACATCCCCATCCTTACAAGCTTCAATGGCTTAATGAATGTGGGGAAATCCGTGTATCTAAACAAGTTTTGATATAATTTTCCATTGGAAACTACAAGGATGAAATTTTGTGTGATGTGGTGCTGATGCATGATAACCATATTCAATTAGGAAGACCGTGGCAGTTCGACCCAAGTGTGACATATGATGGGTATCTTAATAGATACACATTGAAGCATCAAAATAAAACCATTATGCTTGTTTCTTTGACTACAAAATAAGTTCAAGAGGGTCAAATTAAAATGTCCCAAGCGAGGAGAGCAAAAGAGACTGCGGGAAAGAAAAGTGAGATTGAGGGACAAAATTTGAGAGAAAAAAAGAGTGGAGCGAAAAACAAGAGGGCGGGTTTAAGTGTTTCCGAGGGAGAAAAGAAATTGGAGGAAAGTGAGGACAAAAAAAGATCAAATTTCTTTGCAAAAGGGAGCGATCTAAAAAGAGCGATTGTTGATGTTAGAATTATACTGTAAATCATGCTTTTAAGTGTTGCTTTGTGTATATATATATATATATATATATATATATATATATATATATATATATATATATATATATACTGCTTCTTGCACTTTAATGAATGAGAATAAATCATCACCGATTGCCTTAAATATTATGAATGTTATATATATTTATTGCATATTGTTTGAATACTTTACATTGTAGACAATGTGGTGTGTGGTAGATCATAGAAGATCACACTATCGGTTCATTGTAATAAGTATAATGATTCACAACTTAATGGAATTGAACAATCCATTGGTAGAAGTTGATGTGTAAGACTCAGATTGGTTTGTCTTGACCAAGAGATTACACTAGTGCATTAATTGGACCAACAACGAGATATTTTTTCTATACTGACTTGATAGAAAAACTAGATCTCAGTGGTTATCGATTTCTTAATTTCTATCACTTAATTGAGATTGTATATAATTAATTAATGTTGCTTTGATTTATTTTAGGCAAAGAGTCAATGAGAATCAATGCTCTATACTTTGGGTAATATTATTAATTACATAACAGATTGCTAAATTAATAAAGAAAATCGTGTCTTGGTAAAACAAATTGATTATGTCCCATTGATGGGCTCTGAATGTTTATCATGTCAAACATGTACAGTGGATTAACTTTCGATATGATAATAATGTTGAACGGTTTGTTCTCAAGGAATAAAATATATAATTAATTAAAACATTCAGTAGCTTAAATAAATTAATGGACATTAGATCTTAAACATGGAAAATAATAACTGGGAGCCATATTTCGTAATATGAATTAGGATGGGTAGTTCAATATTAATTCTTTAGTGGAATGAATTAATATTAGTGGGCTAGAATAATATCGATGACTCAATATGGATATCTAGGCCCATTGGGAGGCCCAATCCTATTCCTCCTAAAGGCCCATTGAGTAGCCCATTAGAAGTCCATTAACTAAGAGGATAAGGATTAATTAGAGGTAGGAGATATGAAATAAAAGATATGGATAAATCTGATTCCTAGAGGGAATATGATTTTATCCATATTTTCCTCTCCCAAGTGGGAGAGGATTTCGATCCAATCCCCTTACTTGGAGGCGAATATTTCGGCCTCTACCCCTATAAATAGGGGACCAATTTTGGTCCCCATATGCTTATGTGAGTGAGAGTTCTTCGTGAAAAATTAATTCTTACTTGAGAGTTAAAAGTTCATTTGATTTCCCACGAATTTAGCGAGCTTGGACTTAGGAATACTCAAGAACATCTTTTGGGTTGAAAAGTTAATTCTTCTCAACTGTGTCTCTCCGATTCGAAGGTAAACATAATGCTCCCTTAGTTCCGCATGTTTTGGGCTTATTGTGTGATTTACCGTTTCTTCAATTACATGAATTATATGATTTGATCGTTCATATCATAGTTATTTGATTTATGAAAATAGTATTCAAATTACATTTGAATAGATCTTTTGGCACAAATCCTCGATTCCCTAACAGCTGGTATCAAAGCCATTGATTCGGGCCCTGTAATTTTGAATTAAATTTTCAGAAATCAAGTTTACGTCTTAATTGAAATTGGATAGTAAAACTGTTAAATCAGTTTTGCAAGAATCCAATTATCATGTACTCCCTCCGTCCCGGCCTAATTGGCCTACCTTGGCCGGGCCCGGAGACCAAGAAAAAATAGATTTTGTGGAATCTTTGACTTTTTCAAAGGTGGAGATTTTGAGGGTGGAGGTTGTGAGAGAAATTTTTCATTTATGGGCTGGTCAATTAGATTGGGACAAACAAAAATGGAAGGTAGGCCAATTAGGTCGGGACGGAGGGAGTATGTTCTAATTCATGTTGAATTTAATGTTTTTTTTTTTTTTTTTAATCTGATTCGTTCAGATTCATTTTTCACGTGAAAAAATCTACAAGTAGACTAGGTCTGTTTTTATGTAATATATTAGTTTAGATGTTAGATTTATTTTTTGTAAATAAATTGTAACGGATCAAAGATGAAGATAAAGACGGATTAAAAGATTCGGAATCGGTGCGAAATGGAGGCTGATTTGCGTCAAGGGCGTCGCGCCCGCGACGAATGCTGCGAATGAGAGCCTGTTCTGCGTTGGGGACTTCATGCCCGCGACTGTACGTCCCGTCCGCGATGGATGCTGCGAAGGAGGCTACGCGATCTTCAAAAACAGGGTTTCTTGTTTCAAAACGGGAAATTTAAACCATGATAATTAGATTTAATTGTCTAATATATGTTTTGTTTTACTTTGTGTATGAGGAACCTAAAAAATCTCATTGATCAAAATTACTAAGTGTTTTATTTTAATTTATTATGAAAAATAAATTAATTAATGGCCCCCATAATTGATTTATTAAAGTGAAGTTTTTGGTTACGCATTGGCATGCGTCTTTCTCCCTAACGGATATGTAAAAAATGAGTTCATTAGAATACATTTCGTAAGATAACTGTGGGTTACTTTAAGTGGCGATATGACCTTCCCAACGAATACAAAACTGAGTAATAATCCTGTGTTAAGTTATGGTTAAGACTTAGATATAAAATTGATAAAATTTACTTCCCCACGAAGTCCCTATCAATTTTTATATGGCCAAGTGAGAGCCAACTATTAATTATGAATTAAAGATTTGTAACTGTTTTGTTTGTAACCTGCTTAAATGTATTTAAGTAAACGTTCACACTCAATGTGACTTGCTTAAATTGTTTTAAGATGTTGGCTGATGCATGTATATATTGTTTTATGAGATTCTGATATAAAACATGTGATCAAATTATGTGATAATGTTTATGTTAATTAGTATGAATGTATGTTTTATTCTCAGTTCGACATGTCAAGCTTTAATCCACTGCTTAACATATTCAAAGAAAACAAATTAGAAGGGGAGAATATGTAGATTGGAAAAGAAATTTAATAATAGTCTTGACTGCTAAAGGACACAATTTTGTACTTGATGAACCTAGACCAACTATGCCTACGAACGAGACTAGTGATGAAGATAGGGAATATCATACGCAATGGTTGAGATCCGATGTACTGACTAGATGCACTATTCTGGCTTCAATGTCAGATGTGTTGGAGTACCAACACCAGAGCATGAGAACTGCTGCAGATATTATGATGAACCTTAATGAACTCTTCTCTCACCAGAATCGTACGGCTAGGCAAATGGCCATACGGGATATGTTGTCGCTGAAAATGGCTGAAGAGACGCCTGCAAGGGATCATGTTCTCAAAATGATGGGGTACCTTAACAAGCTTGTGATTCTTGGTGTTGATTTCGATGCGGATACCCAAGTTGACATCATACTCCATTCTCTGCCGAAAAGTTTTGAGCAGTTTAAGCTAACTATACATGAATGGTCATGTGTATACGTTGGCTGCACTCATGCAAGCTTTGATAGCGGCAGAGATGCTTATGGGGCCAAGAAGCCAAGCCTTGATTACTAGCAGTGCACCTTCCTCTTCTGCGCCGAAAGGCGGAAAGAAGAAGAAGAAAACTAAAAGTCACTAACAGACTGATCTCAAAAGTAAGGATAATATCCCCACTAAAGGTGGTATTAAAAAGAAAACAAACAAGGGAAAGTGTTTCAACTGCGCTCTAAAAGGACATTGGAGAGTGGACTGTCCCCAGCCTAAAAAGGCAGGAAAACAAGGTAAATCTCATGCACTAGTTATTGAAACTTGTTTAGGGGCGTGTTCTTCCCAATCATGGATGGTGGACACGGGAGCCACTGATCATGTTTGTTTCAATTCTCAGGGGTTCCAACAAACCCGACAACTTAGTGGGAGTGAGATCACCATCACCTTGGGCAATGATAAGAGTAGCAGCTGTTGCAGTGGGAGATGTGCACTTATCTTTTATGGAAAAGACTTTAGTTTTGAGAAATATTCTTTATGTTTCAAGTTTTAGAAAGAATTTAATTTTAGTTTCTAAATTATTTTTGGATGGATATTCAGTTTCTTTTAATAAGAATATTATTATTACTCGTAATAATGAAGTTATTTGTTCTGAACATTAGTGAACAATCTCTATACTATTAATTGTGCACCACCCACAATCATACAAAATGCGTCATGTAACACATCTACTGTTTCTAGAAAAAGAAAGTATTCTTTAAATATGAACGGAACACTTCATTGGCATCTTAGACTTGGTCATGTTAATCTAAAAAGGATTCAAAGATTGGTGAGTGACGGTTCATTGGAATCACTCCAGGTAGAGCCGTTTCCAACATACGAATCATGTTTAGAGGGTAAAATGACTAAAAAAGCTTTTGGTGCTAAGGGGAATAGAACCACTGAAGTGTTAGAAGTCTTTCATACTGATGTATGTGGTCCCATGTCAATTCAAGCGAGATGTGGTTTCGAGTATTTCGTTACTTTTATCGATGATTACTCGAGGTATGAATACATTTTCTAATGCGGCATAAGTATGAAGTCTTTGATAAATTCAAAGAGTTTAAGCCTGAAGCAGAAAAAGCATAGGGAAAAAAGTATCAAGCTTTTACGATCTAATCGTGGGGGTGAATACCTCAGCAATGAATTTTTGGGTTACTTGTCAGAGCAATGGATCATGTCCCAGTTAACTAGGCCCGGAACCTCTAAAAAAATGGGGTCGCAGAGCGAAGAAACATAACTCTTTTGGAAATGGTAAGGTCTATGATGAGTTATTCTGACTTTTCCAAATCATTTTGGGGTTATGCATTGGAAACAACAACTTATATTCTTAACTTAGTACCATCTAAATCAGTTTTGAAAACTCCCTCAGAATTGTGGTCTAGGCGCAAACCCAGTTTGAGACACATGAGAATCTGGGGATGTCCTGCATACGTGCTAGACAAGAGGAAGCTGATAAGTTGGAACCTCGTTCAGAGTTAAGCTGTTTGTAGGTTATCCCAAAGGAACGAAAGGGGGATTATTCTATAGTCCTAAGGATCAGAGGATCATGGTGAGCATGCATTCTAGGTTCTTGGAAGAAGACTATATGAGTAACCGCAAGCCCAAGAGTGAGGTTACCTTGAATGAATTACGAGAGCAAACTCTTATACCAATTGTACAAGATGATATACCACATGATACACAAACACAACTGGAACCTCATTGTAGTGGGAGAGTTGTTCGTCAGCCTGAGCGATTCATGTTCGTGGGAGAGTCTTCGGACTTGGTCCTCGGTGAAGTTGAGTCTGACCCCTGGACATACAATGAGGCAATCGAAGACAAGGATACAAGTTCTTGGCAAACTGCAATGGAAGCAGAAATTGGATTTATGGTTCACTGTAAAGTGTGGGAGCTTGTTGAACCACCCAAAGGTGTAAAGCCTGTTGGATGCAAGTGGGTTTACAAGAGAAAGAGAGGAACTGACGGGAAGGTTGAAACCTTCAAGGCTAGGCTTGTGGCAAAAGGGTATACTCAGAGAGAGGGGATCGATTATGAGGAATCCTTTTCGCCTGTAACTATGCTTAAGTTGATCCGCATTCTCTTGTCGATAGCTGCACACCTAGACTTCGAGGTTTGGCAAATGGATGTCAAGACAAAATTCCTAAACAGAAGTCTTGAAGGTGACATTTATATGTGTCAACCTGAAGGCTTCGTTGAAAAATACCGAGAAAACCTTGTATGCAAGCTTAAGAAGACAATCTATGGCCTTAAGCAAGTATCGCGAGCTTGTAACTAATGTTTTGATCAAGTGATACAATCCTATGGATTTGATCATAATGAGTTTGAGAGTTGTGTGTGTAGAAAGTGTGTCGGAAATGCCGTGGTATTCTTAGTGGTATACATATCAATAACCACTGAGATCTAGTTTTTCTACCAAGTCAGTCTAGAAAAATTATCTCGCTATTGGTCCAATTCAGTGCAACAAATGCACTAGTGTAATCTCTTGGTCAAGACAAACCAATCTGAGCCGTTCACATCAACTTCTACCAATGAATTATTCAATTTCATCTAAATTGTGAATCATTATACTAATTACAAGGAACCGACAATGATCTACCGCACACCACATTATCTACAATGTAACGTATTCAAACCATATGCGATAAATATATATAACATTCATAATATTTAAGGCAAACAACGATGATTTATTCTCATTCATTAAAGTGCAAGAAACAGTATATATATACAAAGCAACACTTAAAAGCATGTTTTACAGTATAATCCTAGCAATCTCCCACTTATACTCAAAGTCTGCTTTTAAGTATACTACAGCATGTCCTAATAATTCTCCCACTTATACTCAAAGCAGCGTGGCAACACACTTGACTCTCATTCCTTCCACATGTTTCTTGTATGTATTCTGAGGCAGACTCTTTATGAAAGGATCTGCTAGGTTGTCTTCCAATGCTATCATAATTTCTATCACTTAATTGGTATTGTATATAATTAATTAATGTTGCTTTGATTTATTTTGGGCAAAGAGTCAGTGAGACTCAATGCTCTATACTTTGGGCAATATTATTAATTATATGACAGATTGCTAAATTAATACCAAAAAATCTTGTCTTGGTATGTTGGGGTATTAACTCTTATCACACACACAAACAATACTCAAACCAGGAGAGAATGAAAAACAACAAAGAATTCGGCCAAATGAAACCGAACACAGAACAGGAATAGAAAATGAAGAACAAGGATTTTACGTGGTTCAATCAATGTGATCTACATCCACGGAGGCTCTATACACCTCAATTCACTCCACTGATCAATCAATTACAAGAATTATTCCAGAAAACTAGAAACCCCCAATTCACGGATCGAATTGAGCTCAAGAACCCCAGCTAACTAATTCTAATGATTGAGCAGTGTTTACAGAGGGAAAACAACGTGTATCAACTCACATCTTCAAGTGGTTTCAATGTATATAAAGGATGGAGCTCGAATCAGGAAGTAGCAGCAGTTGTAACCAATTCTGTTTCCAGCTGCACAAAACTGTTAGACGGGCTTTCAACAACGGTTTTACTCGCAACGGTTCTAATCCGTTGCACATGACAGTTATAACCGCCTTGACTCCGGTTCCTTTTTAACCCTCATAACTGATATGGCTAAAACCTGGTTTTCTAGCCCGGTTCTTCACATACTGAACCCGGTTCTGAACTCCTCAAATCCTCTACTACAATCTATGATCACTTGATGATATTGAATTGATATCTACAAATCTCCACCTCAATGAACTCAATTGTACTTCATCACCTCATTCTGCCTTATTTTTCCAGGTTTAATCACACTGTTCAAGCCTTATCAGGCTTGAGCAATGAACCATCTTGCTTCCAGGAACTGCCTTGGTTAGAAAATCAGCTGCATTGTCCATAGTATGAACCTTCTTCACCTCAACAGATCCTGCTTCAATTACATCTCTTGCAAAGTGAAGTCTAACATCAATATGCTTAGACCTCTCATGAAAAGCTTGGTGTTCTACCAAATGAAGTGCACTATGATTATCACATTGAATAGTAACACAACCTTGTCTGATCCCGAAGTCTTTAAGAATCCCCTTGAGCCACAGAGCTTCCTTGATTGCCTCAGTTAAGGCAATGTATTCTGCCTCAGTTGTTGACAAAGCAACTACAGGTTGTTGCACACTTTTCCAGCTTACAGCCGTCCCATACAAGGTAAAAACATATCCTGTAACAGATTTCCTTGTATCTAGGTTCCCAGCAAAATCTGCATCAGCATATCCAACAAGAGGTACAACACCAGCTTCTTGTTTCTTAAACTTCAGACCTACACTGACTGAGCCTTTCAAATATCTCAAGACTTGCTTCAAAGCTTCCCAATGAGCCTCTCCAGGATTTGACATGTACCTGCTTACCAGAGAAACACTATAGGCAAATCTGGCCTGCTGCATATCATTCCATACATCAAGCTGCCAACACCACTGGCATATGGAACATTTATCATGTGAATCTCCTCTGCTTTTGTCTTTGGACATTGTTCTTTGGATAGCTTGGTTTGTTGGTTAACTGGAATACTTATTGGCCTTGACTCATGCATGTGAAATCTCTCCACAATCTTCTGCAAATACTGCTACTGTGAGAGCCAAAGTGTTCCAGACTTCCTTCTTCTGATGATATCCATCCCCAGAATCTTCCGTGCTTCTCCAAGATCCTTCATGTCAAATTCTGAGCTCAATCTTCCCTTTAACTGTTGTATTTTGTCCATACTCTTACTGGAAATGAGCATATCATCCACATATAATAACAGAAACACTTGTTCAAGCCTTGAACCCTTATTAAAGTATACACAACTATCATACAAGCTTCTTATGAAACTTGCATTGATCATGAACTCATTGGACTTCTTGTTCCACTGCCTTGGACTCTGCTTCAATCCATAAAGTGATTTCCTGAGAAAACAGACCTTCTCTTCATCCTGGAATCACAAAGCCCTCAGGTTGCTTCATATATATTCTTTCAATGAGATCACCATGCAGGAAAGCTGTCTTAACATCTAACTGCTGTAGTTCCATGTCTTCTTGTGTAACTTTTGATAAAAGTAGCCTAATAGAGCAATGCTTCACAACAGGAGAGAATACCTCATTATAATCAATGCCTTCCCTTTGTGTAAAGCCCCTTGCCACAAGCCTTGCCTTGTATCTGATTTTATCAGCCTTTCCAGCCTCCACCTTCTTCTTGTAAATCCACTTTGAGCTGACTAACTTCTGCCCTTTTGGTTTGACTACAAGTTTCCAGGTTTGGTTTCTCTCCAGAGATTCCATTTCTTCCATCATGGCCCCTATCCAATGTTCACTTTCACTGCAATTGATTGCTTCCTTGAAACTGCTTGGCTCTTGAAACTCCAGGTCTTCTACTACACTCAATGCATAGTAGACACTCCCAGCTTGTCCATAGAAACCAGGCCTGTGGATTTGCCTTCTTAGTCTATCTCTACCAATGCTATAAGTTCTGAGATTTGAAATCTCAGGTTGATCTTCATCCTCTTCTGATGAACTGTCATTTCCTGGTTGAGCTTGAGCATCTTTCCCTGGTGTTTTTTCTTCATCAGTAGGCTCCACATGATGGAAATTCTTTCAGACTCTACAACACCATCAGCTTCTTCTTGACTTCCAGTAGAGTTGTATCCCATCACTGCCTCATTGAATCTTACATCTCTACTTATCAAGAGTTTCTGGTTTCCTTGTTCCAAACACCATAACCTGTAGCCTTTTATGCCCTCAGGATATCCTAGGAATATACACCTCTGTGCCCTTGCATCAAGTTTGTCTTGCCTTATGTGAGCATATGCCAGACAACCAAACACTCTCAAGTCATTATAGTTTGGTACCTTTCCACTCCAAACTTCTTCTGGAGTCTTAAATCCTAGAGTTGATGATGGTGATCTATTTATCAAATAACATGCAATGTTCAGTGTTTCTCCCCAGAAGGATTTGGGTAATCCAGCATCAATCAGCATACTCTAATTCTCTCAAGCACAGTCCTGTTAAACTTTTCAGCAACACCATTTTGTTGAGGGTTCATTGGGACAGTTCTGTGCCTTGTGATGCCCTTATCTTCACAAAACCTTGTGAACTCAGTAGATAGATATTCCAAGCCATTATCAGTCCTAAGATGTTTCAATTTCTTCCCTCTTAAATTCTCCACCTGGTTCAACCATGTTTTAAACTTAAGGAATGCATCACTCTTGTTCCTTAAGACATATACCCATATTTTTCTACTGTAATCATCAATGATGGACATAAAATACCTTCCTCCTCCATGTGTCTCTGTCCTTGAAGGCCCCCATATGTCAGAGTGTACATCATCAAGTGGTTCTTGAGTAGAATGTATCCCTTTAGTATGAGGCAGCTTCTTGGCCTTTCCTAAAGCACATTTGTCACATAACTCAAGGGTTTGATTTCCTATTTCACCAATTATACCCCTCTTGGACAGCTCCTTCAATCCTTTCTCTCCAATATGACCTAGTCTTTTATGCCACTTCATGAAATCCTCTCTACTTATCACAGATTCAACACAACCTATCACAGGAGATCCAATCAAAATAAACAGGCCATTGTGTTGCCTTCCCTTGATTACCAGTTTGTTGTGTTTAGTGATATGAAGATACCCATCTGTGGAGTTGAACTGACAGCCATTTGCTACAAGAGAACCAAGCGATAAGAGGTTTCTTTTAAGGCCAGGAACATACCTCACTTGTGAAATGGTCCTGATGACTCCATCATACATCTTGATCTGAACTGATCCTGTGCCTTTAACTCTGCAGGAGTGGTCATTTCCCAGTAGTACACATCCACCATATCTTTTCTTTAAGTCCTTGAACCAAGATTCATTAGGGCACATGTGGAATGAACAACCTGTATCAAGAACCCATTCCTTTTCCATCTTTGTGTCTGTGATGTTTAAAACTTCAGGGGTATCATCTTGATGTTCAGTCACAGCCACTTCTGCCCTCTGATTTTCATGTTTCTTCTTCTTCTGTGGGCAATCGTTCTTCAAATGTCCAGTTTGCTTGCACTTGAAACACTTTCTATTTTCAACCCAGTCTCCATTCTTCTTTGAATTCTGAGTTCCAACTTTGTTATCCTTGAATCCCTGGAACTTCTTCTTTTGGTAGTTCCTTTTGAACTTTATGTTCAAGCCTTCTCCAGCCTGGGTAGAGCCATTATCTCCCTGATTTTGAAAACGCTTTGTCTTCAAAGCTGAGAGGATAGACTCATAACTGACCTTTCCATCCCTTCCAAACATCAATGCATCCTTGAAGCTTTCCATAGACTTTGGAAGAACATTCAACACCATCAAAGCCTTATCATCATCCTCCAAGTTCACACCCAGGTCTTCTAGTTCTTCAATCATCTTGACAAATTCATCAAGTTGATCAGAAATGGCCTTATCATCAGTAATCTTGAAAGACATCAATTTCTGCTTTAGAAATAGTTTGTTTGCTATTGACTTTGATTGATAAAGTTCTTCCAATTTTCCCCATGCCTCTACTGCATTCTTGCACCTTGATATCTCCCTCAGGGGTTTATCACCCAAACACAGAAATATCAGGCTCAAAGCCTTCTTATCCACTTCTGGATACTTTGGTTTCTCAGCATCAGACCACTGATCAACAGGAAGAGTGCAGAGTCTAAACCATTTTGAACCAATACAACATTCATTTTGATTTTCCAAAGTGAGAAGTCATCTTTACCTGAAAACTTCTCCACATCCATCTTTACTCCAGCCATTCTCCTTTCCTCTCCGAGTGTGTGCACAAGCTTCCCACAGACGGCGCCACTTGTTGGGTAATTAACTCTTATCACACACACAAACAATACTCAAACCAGGAGAGAATGAAAAACAACAAAGAATTTGGCCAAATGAAACTGAATACATAACAGGAATAGAAAATGAAGAACATAAGGATTTTACGTGGTTCGATCAATGTGATCTACATCCACGGAGGCTCTATACACCTCAATTCACTCCACTGATCAATCAATTACAAGAATTATTCCAGAAAACTAGAAACCCCCAATTCAAAGACCGAATTGAGCTCAAGAACCCTAGCTAACTAATTCTAATGATTGAGCATTGTTTACAGAGGGAAAATAACGTGTATCAACTCGCATCTTCAAGTGGTTTCAATGTATATAAAGGATGGAGCTCGAATCAGGAAGTAGCAGCAGTTGTAACCAATTCTGTTTCCAACTGCACAAAACTGTTAGACGGGCTTTCAACAACGGTTTTACTCGCAACGGGTCTAATCCGTTGCACATGACAGTTATAACCGCCTTGACTCCGGTTCCTTTTTAACCCTCATAACTGATCCGGCTAAAACCCAGTTTTCTAGCCCAGTTCTTCACATACTGAACCCGGTTCTGAACTCCTCAAATCCTCTACTACAATCTATGATCACTTGATGATATTGAACTGATATCTACATGGAAAAACAAGTTGATTATGTCACATTGATAGGCTCAAAATGTTTATCATATCAGATCTGTACAGTGGATTAACTTCCGATATGATAATAATGTTGAGCTGTTTGTTCTCAAGGAATAAAAGATATTAATTGATTAAAGCATTTAGTAGCTTAAATTAATTAATGGACATTGGATCTTAAACATGGAATTAATAACCGGGAGTCATATTTCGTATTATATGGATTAGGATAGGTAGTTCAATATTAATTCTTTAGCGGAATGAATTAATATTATAGGTTAGAATAATATTGATGGCTCAATATGGATATCTAGGCCCATTGGGAGGCCCAATCCTATTCCTTCTAAAGGCCCCTCGAGTAGCCCAGTAGAATTCCATTAACTAAGAGGATAAGGATTAATTAGAAGTAGGAGATAGAAAAAAAAGATATGGATGAATCTGATTCCTAAAGCGAATATGATTTTGTCCATATTTCCCTCTCCCAAGTGGGAGAGGATTTTGATCCAATCCCCTTACTTGGAGGATAATATTTCGGCCTTTACCCCTATAAATAGGGGAATAATTTTGGTCCCCATATGCATATGTGAGTGGAAGTTCTTCGTGAAAAATTAATCATTCCTTGAGAGCTAAAAGTTCGTTTGATTTCCCACCGAATTGGTGAGCTTGGACTTAGGGAATACTCAAGAAGATCTATCTGTTGAAAGGTTAATTCTTCTCAACGGTGTCTCTCCGATTCGAAGGTAAACACAATAGTCCCTTAGTTCCACATATTTAGGGCTTATTGTGTGATTTACCATTTATTCAATTACATGAATTATATGATTTGATCGTTCATGTCATAGTTATTTGATTTATGAAAATAGTATTCAAATTACATCCCGAATAGATCCTTTGGCACAAATCCTCGATGCCCCAACAGTTGAGAGAAAGAGTGTGTTGGTGTTGTTGTACAAGGAGTCCTATATTAGCACTAACGAATTAACACCTTCTTCGCCTAGTTCTTTTGTGTCACTTTTGCAGGAATGTAATGACATCTTTTCGGAAGAGGAGCCAAGTGGTTTACCACCATTGAGAGGAATTGAACATCAAAATTGACTTTATTCCGGGGACAACACTTCCAATCCGACCTGCTTATAGAGCTAATCCGAAGGACACGAAAATTTAAAGATAAATTGAGGAATTGATGAGTAAGGGCAACATTCGAGAAAGCATGAGTCCATGTGCAATACCTGTAATTATGGTACCAAAGAAGGATGTGTACTGACTATAGTGCCATTTATAAAATCACGGCAAAGTATCGCTATCCTATTCCTAGGTTAGATGATATGCTTGATGAATTACATGGTGCTATCATATTCTCCAAAATCGATTTGAAAAGTGGATATCATCAAATTCAGATCAAAGAGGGAGATGAGTGAAAGATTGCATTTAAGATAAAATATGGTTTATATGAGTGGTTAGTAATGCTCTTTGGCTTAACTAATGCACGGAGCACTTTCATGAGATTAATGAACCATGTTTTGTGACAAACGGGGTTTTTTTATTATGAAAACACGCTTAGAATAGAGATTTTATCGTATATTTGTGTATTCTAAGCTCTCGTTTGTCATATAATTCTTATTTTCTTTCTTTCATCGGAAAAATTGGTTTTTGAGTATTTTATAGGTAAAATAGGTTAAAAGTACGATGAACATAAAGGTTGAATTTATCGAGATAATAATTATTAATTACCCAAAATTGATTTGAAAAGCGGATATCATCAAATTAAAGTTTGAGCTAATTGTGGGAACTTTGGTCTTATGATCGATAGGGAGTTGTATTTGATTAATTGACCGGAGACAGTGATTAATCCTATACAATCAACGCGTAATTCGCTCCGAGAGGGGTTTTTACATATACTTGTGATTGTTTCCTAATGCATAGCATTCAGTTTAAAGGTTTAATTGATCGGGATAATAATTATTAATTACCCTTGATTGAAATCTAATCCTAGATTATCTTTATTAATTGGTTAATCCTTATATGTTGTTCTCTAGTCTATCTTATTAGTTTTATTTACTTGTTTATTTTAATTAGTTCTTACAATATAAAAAAACTCAACCACTCGATCGTCTAGTTAGCCATTAAAATGCTTATTCCAATTTGTCTATCCGATATCGAGTCGATTCCTCGTGGGATCGATCTTGTACTCGCTTAGTGCTACTATTGACGCCTTACACTTGTGGTTGCTCAATTTTATTCCAAAACTAAGTTCGTATGTCAAGATTTTGGCGTCGTTGCCGAGGAATCAGTAACGATAATCGGATAGTGTTGTTATAAGCATTTTGTGATACTCTAGACATTTTTATTTTATTTTATATATATATATATATATAATAAATTAAAAAAATTGTGTATTATTTTCTTTTGATCATTGATTCTCGTTGTTGGAGCTAAAACTTGTGTTATTTTGCGAGATCATTGGAGAAAGACATAGTGAGTTTGGAAAATTAAATGTTGCAACAGATGATGAAGATTATGGAACAACAACAACAACAACTGATTCATTCTCTTAAAAATTGGATGTATACTCATAATCACCAAACATACCAACGGTAGAAAGAGTTGTGGTTGAGCCAACAGTAGAGATGGATCTAGGAGCTCAAATACAATCTTTGAAGGATCAGTTGGATACAATTATTGTGGGTCAACAACTTAAAAGCCAACTTGATAGTGTAGCTAATAACCCAAATGAACAAGGACTGGTTGTCGGCGAATCTAAGAATGAAGAGTTCTGTGAGGAGAAGTTGTTGGAGGAGGTTGAAGATAAGAATCAAGAAGAAATTCACATGCAAAATCCTCGAGAACAATTTTCGACTATTCCACATGAGCTAATGGAAGCCATTGATGAAGACTTCTCTAATGAGTGCCCATTGGAGGACAACAATGAGGGCGATGAAGATTCAAAAGAAAATACCTCATCATATTGACTCAGGGAGTTTATTTTCTTTATATCCTTTCAATGAGTCAAATTATGATTTTATGTGATTAGCATGCAAGTTTTGAGTTGTCATGTCTCTATAATTTTAGAAACTTGCATCGCGATTGGGCATGGAACTAATTTTCTTTAATAAATATAAAACTCATAATGTTGTCATGGATCTTTCTTGCTATGTTTGCATTGAAGATTCACCAATCCTACTTGAGAAAACAAAAGCATGGCAAGAAAAACATTTGTTTTGGATCTTGGATAACATTCATGAAAATCGGGCCATCGACTTAAAAACAAGCGCTTGTCGGGAGGCAGTCCGGTGGTTTATTTAAATTAATTTCGTGTTTTAGTGAAATTTATGTTTGTATGTGTTATTCTTACGTTTTGGGGGTTCAATTTGTGTAGGTAAATGCAAAAAGAGGCGAAGGACAACAAAAATGAAGAACAGTGAAGGCACGGTCCAACCCGTGTGCTTCCTAAAAGAGCCGGATGGCCCGTGCACCCTTATACCAAAAATCAGGTTTTAAGTTTTATAACCAAAAGGTTTAATTCCTTCCCAATTTCTTTGCGATTATTCATTCAAAACACTCACAAAACACATGAAATCCACACACATTCACTTCGGGAACTCAGATTCAAGGTAATTCCATCTCTCCGAAGTCAAGGTATGTTTTCGTTCATTTTATTTTCGGAATTTTTTGGAGTTCTTAGCGAATTAGAGTTCTTATGCTAGGTCTTTAACTTCGAATTTCTTACTTTCTTGTGGATGAAATTTTTGCTTTGTTGTACATTGGCTATGAGGAATGCATAGAAATCGAATTTGAGCATTTTTGGAAATGAGATTTTTTTGAGGCAAATTGTCGAACACCTTGTGGGCAATCAATTTTGTGCTTAAATTTTTGATTTAAAGGCCAATTGGTGTCTAATATGTTTCTTACCTCATTGAAATGTTCCATTTGAATGGGTTGATTCTCGAATTCAAGTTCTTTGATGAGTGCATAGCAAGTAGGTGCAAGATTAAGTCATGTCTAGTGAACTTTTAGCTTATTTTGCATCTTTTGTGCTATCATCCGTGGATTCATTCAATTGAGTGTCGGAGTTGTGATATTGATTAGCCATCAAACTAATTTGAGGGCATGTGTTTATGATCATTGCTTAAGAATTTAAATACATGGCTCAGATTTAGTTTGAGGGAGCTTATTTGCATTAATTGGGATAATTTTGATTTCTAAGATTTCATATCCCATGAGCTTGTCGGAATTGTGTGTGTTATATGTGTTGAGTGGGGTTTTTCCAAACTAATTATGAGGCAATGTATACAATGTGATCCTTAAATTGTTGTAATTTTCACACACATGCCTCAATTCTAGTTTGACGGAGTTTGATTAAAGTTGTTGGATATTTGTAGGTTCTCCTTTCCTATTGACCATGTTGCAAAAGAGAAAGACGTTTGCTTCCTGGTACGAATGGAGGCACCCACCAGTCAAGGGGCATCCTCTGGACAGCGAGGAGAGGCCTCGGCCTCTCAACAACGCGGAGGTGATATGAATATTGAAGATCAGTTGATGGCGATTGAAAGACCACATAGTGAAGACCTCGGCCGACATGATGCAAGTCCATGCAACAAATTCTAAGGAACAACGGTGGATGGCGAGAATGCTTGCACAACTCGAAGATCTCAATGTGCAAGTCGGGCGTTACGAGCCAACACTGGCCTCCCCTCAGTGGGAGTTTGTAAGTAAATTCGCCCCACTTTTCACTTTTTAAACTATTTTTGTGCTCTTGAAATATAGCTAAAAATAGTTTGTGGGGGGTTGTGGTAGTGAAAATGATTGAGTGTGCTTGAGTTTGTTTAATGCCTTCTTCTTGCATCTACCGAATGTTTGAACCTTTTTTTTAGTTGATTGGGGTGTTTAGATTAGTGGTTTATTTTTTGAATTTTGTTCGTTGATGGTTGTTTAATTCCTGTAATGTTGATCTTGATAAATTTTTGTGATGATTTTTGAGAAAAAAATTTCAAAACCTTTCTTGAAAGAGGAAATATTAGGTTGATAAGGTATTGGAAGTGTTGTCAATGATGATATACAAACTTGTGTTTTGATTGAAAATGTGATTTATGCACATACTTGTTTTGGAACAAAGAGATTAATCATAATATATAAGCCAGTGAGCTTTTGATCCAAAATGAGAAACTCGTATTTTTGGAGTTTAATATTTTCTTTGATTTGTGTGATGTTGATCACATGCATAGTACCTCTAGAACTTGCGTTGAGTCTGCTTGAAATCACGAGGTATATTTATGAGCATTGAAAATGATTTTAGGCGATCTTTGATTATAACATGTTTTGAGCCTTTAAATCATCTTTCTACTCTTTCTATATGAATTGTCTCTAGTTAGCCAAGTTGAGCTTGTAGCCTTGTACTTGATAGCTAAAAGTTATAAGTCATATCCGTCTTTTAAGCCTTTTCCCACAATTAGATCGAATGAGTTTGAGGGAGGAGGCTGGAAGGCAGATATGAGTGAGGGCTACAAAGATGATGAGAGTGAGATGATGAATATAAAGTGGGGAAGAGAAGAGAAAAACAAAATGAAAGTCGTGCATTGAATTGGAAAGAAAAAAATAATCTTAGATGGGATCCTTTTGACCTTTATCAAAAAATTTTAAAAAGGGAAAACGTGTTAAAAAATGTCATTAGTTTGATCGAAAAGAAATACGTATATTTTATTTTGATTGAATGTTTATAGTTTAGGATCAAGAAAAGGGTCAAAAGAATCCAATAATAGAGATTACTTTGATTGAGTTAAAAGTCTAAATTTTGCTAACTCACATTTTTTGTAAAATAGTTGGTTGAGGCGATTTGAAGAAGGTGAAAGGAACATAGAAGTGATAAAGTGGTGAAAGAGAGTGGGAGTAAACCTTATGTGAGGGTTAGTTAAGTGAAACTCAATCGATCCAAGGTAAGCCACTGCACCCAAACACGTCTCACCTACTCCAAAAAGCCTATATTACAACCAAAATAAAGACCTTTCTGATTCTTTGCTCATATTATCAAATGTGATGGAGAGATGAGACAATAGACAAGCATATGGTAGGGCATGCATATGTATACAACTCGAGCGATACACAACCCTGTTATATACACTTGAGTGCTTGAGTGATACACTTATTTGTGAGGATATCGTGATGTTTTAAAAAGTTTCTTAACTTGTGATGTTGCATAGATAAAATGTGTTTTTGGTTTGAGGCATACATTTCCAAGTAAAATCGATATTACCTATATGTTTTCCTTCAAATAAGAAAGAAAATCCTCATTCTTTTGTTCTTATTTTCTCAGGGACGAGCACGGGTTTAGTTTGAGGGGGTTGACAAACGGTTTTTTTTTTTTTTTTTTTTTTTTTTTCTCTTTTTTAATTATGAAAACACGCTTTGAATAGAGATTTTATCGTATATTTGTGTATTCTAATCTCTCGTTCGTCATATAATTCTTATTTTCTTTCGTTCATCGGAAAAATTGGGTTTTGAGTATTTTGTAGGTAAAATAAGTTGAAAGTACGATGAACATAAAGGAGTCGAAGAGACGAGGGTGAAAGAGCAAGGGACAAGAATGTCAGGCGAAAAGAGGCGACAGTGCAAAAGTCCAAACTGACACACCTTTGGTATTTTGGACACATCTTGAGATATACATATCCAATGGAGGTGAAATTAGCGGCGTTGGAAAGCCAACTCAAAGGGATACAACTTTTCTAGAGAGAGAAAAATCCAAATTCGGACCCAAGACCTCGAAAAATAGCTTTGAAGTTGGACTACATGTACAATTTTGGCCTTGCACGACTATGACCGTGCAACCTTGCACTACCCGTGCAATGGAACAGAAAATCCACTAATTTTGGGGTCTTGCATGGTTATGACCATGCACCCTTGCACAGACCGTACAAGACCTCCAGAATTGGATGGGCTTTAGCTCATTTATGTGATTTTAGTAGCCCACTACCTTAAAAAAGTCCCCAAATATGTATAGAAACCCTACCACTTCAGTTTTTGGGGATCATTCATCATTTGTATACTTTGTAGAGTGAGAAATTGGAGTGCAAAAGACGGGGAATTCAACTTGAAGATCAAGATCAACATTAAAATAGGTTTTATCTTTCCATTTTTATTTTATATTTGTATGAACATGATTATGTCTATATATTTGTGTTTATCTTTTATTATGATTATGGTTGGCTAAATTTCCTTAATCTAGGTTTAGAAAGTATATTATGGGTGATTAGTGTTTTTTACTCGATTAATTTAATCCCATGCTATGCTATTAGTTGATTTATTGTTTATAATGCTTGTTAAATTATTTGGCCAATTATTTAGCAATTTATTGGGGATTAAATTGGAACCAAGAGGGGAGACTTGATCCGAGATCCTATTAGTTGACATGATCAAACAATATAACCGAGAGGTTTGAGCTAATTCCGGGAACTTTGGTCTTAGGATCGATTGGGAGTTGTAATTGATTAATCAACCGGAGATGACAATTAATCCTATACAATCAACACGTAATTCGCTCCTAGAGGGGGTTTTGCATATAATTGTGATAATTTCCTAATAAATAGTCGGTTTAAAGGTTGAATTGATCGGGATAATAATTATTAATTACCCTGAATTGAAATCTAATCCTAGATTATCTTTATTAATTGATTAATCCCTATAAGTTGTTCTCTAGTCTATCTTATTAGTTTTATTTACTTGTTTATTTTAATTAGTTCTTAAAATATAAAAAAAAAATCAACCACTCGATCATCTAGTTAGCCATTAATATACTTATTCCGATTTGTCTATCCGATATCGAGTCGATTCCTTGTGGGATCGGCCTTGTACTCGCTTAGAACTCCTATTGATGCTGTGAATTTGTGGTTGCTCAATTTTAGTTTCAACACTAAGTGTCTGTGTCATTTTACGAGAGTTTATTGGAAAGTTTGTTGTTGTGTTTTTTTATGACATACTTATCTATAGTGAGAACATTGAAGAACATCTTGTCCATTTGAAATTTTGTTATGGATACACTTAGGAAAGAGTCTTTGCATGCTAATCTGAAAAAGTGTTTTTTTTTTGCATGGATAAGGTTGTTTTCATTGGATTTATTGTTAGTGGTGATGGGATTGAAGTACAAAAGGAACAGGTCAAGGCTATTTTAGATTAGCCAATTCCCAAAAAGTATTTCTGAAGTATGAAGTTTTCATGGTCTTGCAAGTTTTTACAGAAGGTTTGTAAAAGATTTTAGTACCATTGCTGCACCACTAAATGAAATTGTGAAGAAGGAAGTTGGTTTTCATTGGGAAGAAAAATAACAAACTACTTTTGATCTTTTAAAGGGGAAACTTACTTCTGCACCGATACTTGCATTACCTAACTTTGATAAAACCTTTGAAATTGAATGTGATGCATCTGGAGTTGGTATAGGAGCTGTTCTAATGCTGAAACGAAAGCCGATTGCTTTCTTTAGTGAGAAATTGAAAGGAGCTCAGTTGAACTATCCGACTTATGATAAGAAGTTGTATGCTTTGGTAATAGCATTGGAAACTTAGCAACACTACTTGTGGCCGAAGGAGTTTTTCACCCACATAGATCATAGATCTCTAAAATACCTCAAGGGTCCTGGTAAGCTGAGTAGGAGGCATATCAAATGGGTGGAATTCATTAAATCATTTCCTTATGTGATCAAGTACAAGATAGGTAAAGATGTAGCTGATTCTTTATCTATGAGGCATGCTTTAATTGCTACATTGGGATCTAAACTGCTTAGTTTTGAGTCTATTAAGGACATATATGAAAATGATTCTGATTTTTCTTCTGTTTACCTGGCTTGTGAACATGCTGCATTTGACAAATTTCATAGACATGAGGGTTATTTGTTTCGTGAAAATAAACTTTGCATTCCCAAATGTTCTATGCGAGAATTACTTGTTAGTGAAGCCCATGGGGGAGGGTTAATGGGACACTTTGGTGTGCACAAAACTTTGAAAATATTGCATGACCATTTCTTTTGGCCAGGTATGCGTGCTAATTTGGGGAGGATTTGTGAAAGATGCATAACTTGTAAACATGCTAAATCAAAATCACAGCCTTATGGATTCTTTAGACCACTACCTATTCCTAGTAAGCCTTGGTTAGACATATCCATGAACTTTGTTTTGGGTTTACCTAGAATGAGTAGGGGAAAGGGCTCTATGTTTATGGTAGTTGATAGGTTTTAAAAAATGACACATTTTATTCCTTGTCATAAAAGAGATGATGCAACTCATATTGCTGATTTATTTTTTTGAGAAATTATGCGTTTTCATGGAGTACCAAGAACTATTGTGAGTGATCAAGATGTTTGAGTCATTTTTGGCGTGTTTTGTGGAGTAAATTAGGAACCAAACTTCTATATTCTACTACTTTTCATCCATAAACTGATGGACAAACTAAAGTAGTAAATATAATTTTGTCTCAATTACTCAGAGTGTTGATTAAAAAGAACTTGAAGAATTGGGAGAATTACTTGCCATTTGCTGAGTTTGCATATAATGGGAGTATACATTCTTCTACTCAATGTTCTCCATTGGAGGTTGTGTATGGTTTCAATCCATTGAGTCCTCTTGATTTGATACCATTACCAATTGATGAGCGCGCAAGTCTCGATGGTAAGGTGAAGGCATAATTAGTTAAGAAGTTGCATGAAAAGGCAAGGCTCACACTGAGAAGCAATCGGAGCAAGATGTGAAACATGCCAACATGGTCCAAAAGCAAGTCATATTCGAACCAGGTGATTGGGTGTCACTACACTTGAGAAAAGAAAGGTTTCCGACAAAGCGTAAGTCTAAGTTGCAACCAAGAGGAGATGGGCCATTTGAAGTGATTGCAAGAATCAACGACAATGCCTACAAACTTGACCTTCTAGGTGTAAGTGCTACTTTTAATGTCATTGATCTTTCTTCTTTTGATGTAAGTTTAGATTCGAAGATGAATCCTTTCGAAGAGGGAGGGAATGACAGGGACCGTCCCAAGCCGCCTAACCAAAGAAAGAAGGATCCGCTCGAAATTCATAAAGGACCAATAACTAGAGCTCAAGCAAAACAAATTAAAGCGATCATCTTGAACGTTGTAGTTGAAATACAAGAAATGTGCAAGAAAAGTGCTTAGAATGCCTAATGGTGAATGTTATTAGGTTAGAGCTCAATTTAAGTGCTGGGCCGTAGCTAAACTAAGTTGGAAGATACTTTTTGAAGACCTTGGGCCACCAATTTCGGGTTACACCTCAAGCCCAAGAAGAGATCCATTAGAATGGATAAGTTATGAGTCAATAAACCTTTTTTATGCTAATATAGTCAAGGGTCCTTATCTAGACTTCCTTAAATCCTTTAATATAGTCAAGTGGTCTTATCTAGTCTTTTAAGAGTCATTGAAGGTAGTCAAGGTCAAGGGCTTTTGAATGCTCCTAAGTACTATACATGCATGTAGGACATTTTAGAGTTATTTTCTAACCTATAAATAGGTCATATAAAGGTTGTAAAAAATCACCATTGAATCAATTCCAAAAATCAACTTTTCTTTTCACATTTTGGATTCTCTCTTTGTGAGGTATTCAAATATTCAAGAACTTATCAAGGTCATTGAGCAAGATCTTGTGGCGTTCAATCATACTGAGGTTCTTGTCTGATCATATAACCAATGGGTCGAGGTTTATCAAGCTCTAAGTAAGATCAAACTGAATTCTCGATCTAGGGAGACTGCTGCTTATTTTATACATTGGGTTCTTAGATCATTATATCTAACGGGTCCAATGTCTCTATCCCTATCCGTATCATAAAATTTTCTTGTGTTGAGAAAGGTCCTTCCATCGATGACAGCTAGAGTATTCGGCCCGAACTGGGATGGACTGTTCCATATATTCAAGTGCTTACCAAACGGAGCTTATGAGTTGGAGGATCCATATGGAAAAAAGCTCCAGCACCCTTGGAGTGCCCAACCTCTAAATAAATACTATCCTTAGTTTTAGGGAATATGTTGTAATAGCTTAAGAATAATGTAAATTTTATGTGAATATCATTTGTTTCGTTCCCACTCAAAAGTTTTGTTTGCAAGTGAGCGTTCAAAGTCTCATCCATTAACGAGCCTGAATATTCTCGTCTATGGATGAGCACGAGAAGACTCATCCATGAACGAGCATAAGAAGAATCATCCATAAATGAGCATGAAAAGACTCATCCTCGAACGAGCATGAAAAGACTCGCCATGAATGAGCATGAAAACACTCGTTCCTGAACGAGCAAAAAAGACACCTGAAAGAAAGCGTGAAGGGGCTTCAAATGAACGTTTAACATTATTTAAAACAAGTTATGATATGTAAGTAAAGAAAGAAAGGCCAAATAAAACCAAGGCAAATAACGACTTGGCAAAACGATCAAAATTTATAATCAACAAATGGTTACAACGATAACAAAGAGGGGATGAACCCACAGCAAAATAAAAACCTTATACTAAATCTAATCGGCACGAGGGCCTGTGATGACTGGTTCCTCAATCAGGGTTACTGGTGGCGGGAGCCCCTCTAAGTCGTCTTCCGTGTGCAGATCCTCAAATAGGGCCCATTGTTCCTCACCTAGAGACTCGTGGTGAGGGTTTTGGCGGTTAATCGGGCTAGGGAACATCTAAGGAACGAAACGCCAAAACCCCTGACCGTGATCTGCCCAGCTACATCCAGGTACGCCTGAACATACCTAGTGTTGGACCACTCCAAACCTTCGCCGTTTCCATAAACCTCGAGTACCTCCGTGATCTTCTTGGCAGTAGAAGAGAGGAAATTGCGGTTTTGGTCCCACAAGACACAAGACAGTTGCATTTTGGTTCCAAAGTTTTCACATTTGATCCCACAAATACAAAATCGAGCACATTTAGTCCCACCATCATGTTTTCTGTTAACTTTGCTAGCCCTTTTAGTCCCAAAGTTTTTGTGTAGTTTTAGTCCCAACCAAACAAGCACTATTAGTCACAAAGTTTTTGTGCAGTTTTGGTCAGAACCAAACAAGCACTTTTAGTCCCAAGATTTTTTGCATTTTTCGTCCCAAGCCAAAAAAGTTTCCCTTCAGAAGTCGAAATTTTGATAGTTGATTGGATCTCTTTTGCTCTCCTTCCATGCTCCTCTTTATATCAACCTGCATATCTGAGATATTTGGAGCTTTTGATTAATATATGGCAGGAATATGATCAAATATATAAATCACCAATATAAAGTAACTGGATCTTTCTGCTATGCTTCCATCTCGTACAACCAACATTTCAATAATTTAAACATACATATCATGGAAATTATGTGAAGCAGAATAATTATACAATACTCCACGACCCTTTCTGTGGATATTATGAATGCATAATAATGGATCATGGACCTTATATTGAACATATATCTTATATAAATGAGAAATGTCAGCAAGTAAAGTTCTTTTTCGATCCTAGCCAAACTGAACATCGAAACATAGTTAAAAAAAAAGTTAATGATTTTCAAATCCATGAACATCGAAACAACAAGAGATTTGCTAATCTATGAATTTCATTTAAATGAGAACATTCTAATTAGCTTTTGAAAATCTAAAAAAACTAATTATAAGCAGTAGGATCTGAAAGGGTCTTCATTATTAGTAATTTGTACTTGTATAATTGCTTGAAATATGATATGTAACATCTCATGTCTCTACATTCTCAAGTCCAAATTCATTTGATTTCAACAAAAAAAATACCTCGTACATGGTATCATCAATGGTCTCCTCTATTTTAATCTACTATACTTTCGCAAATTAATTTGTCTAGATCATGAAGGGCTCACAAATGATCCACGGGGCAAGGTTGCCCTTCATCAAGCCTCGCCCATGGCTTTTCCTTCCTGCTCCAATGCATCAAATTGACCCGTCCCGCATGCAAACTGCGGGAACTATTCTCTACATTATACCCACCTAGACCATGCTGATTCCACCTATGATCAATCTCTTCTACCCTCCCTCTAAAAACCAACATCAAGGAGGGCAAAAACCCTAACTGATATATCCTCCTCTCCCTCTGTATCTCCATCCATTTCCCAATTTGTTTTGTGTAATCTTTCCATCTCCATCTCTCTAGATCCATCACTATCACCCCTGTGTTGAAGTAACATGCCTTATTCCCTTTAAACACGCCCGAAAAAATCGAGTCAGACCAATATGAGACAAAAAAGAAAATATGAGACTGAAAATGAAAAAACTTGGGACTATAAATGCTTGTGAAATTTTTTATGAGACTAAAAGTGCTCGATTTTGAATTTGTGGGATCAAAAGTGAAACTTTGGGACCAAAATACAACTGCCTCGTTCCATGTGGGACTAAAAATGCAATTTTCTCATATTTATTATGTCATTTAATGGACATGTATTATGCACGTGATAAAAAAAGGTTAATGATAAACATTATGGGACTGAAAATGCAAAAACTTGGGACTATAAATGCTTGTGAAATTTCTCGTGGGACTAAATGTGCTTGGTTTTGTATTTGTGGGATAAAATGTGAAAACTTTGGGACCAAAATGCAACTGCCCTGTGTCCTGTGGGACCATAACCGCAATTTTCTCCATTAGAAGATTCTAGCTCTTTCACCTGTGATTTCAGCTCCTCATCCTTGTTGGCCAAGGCATCCGTCATCTGAGCCTTGGTTGTTTTGAGCGCAGTGAACACTTTCTCTTTCTTTCCCTTCTCCCTATGAAACTGATCTTTTGGACGGGCGACCTCAGCCTCGGCCGTTTTCCTCTTCTCCCTCGCAGACCTTGCAATATCTTGGACATTCTTGACCGTCGGGTTCACAAAGGGAACATGAACCGTTTCGTCCTTTGCTAACATCAAGAAGCTGACACTTCGCCCCAGATGGACCGCAGCAGCCCCAATCTTCTTCTCATTCAAGGACAACTTGTCCTTTGCATCCTTTAAGCCTGTTGTCCAGGATTTGGCAGGAACCTTCATCATCGAGCGAGCATAGTCGGGCAGCTCAGGGGATCGACACCTAGCAAAGTTCACAAAAAAGGTGGGAAGAGTTTCCTCACCCTCGTCAATCTTGTCCAGAAGAGTGGTCTTCTGGGCATCCCATCCCAAGTGAGAGATATAACGTTTGGGCTGCTCGCCCTTCTTCGATGGTCCCACAAACTCGGCCTGCTGACGCTTCGCATTTGGAGTCTTGACCATTGAGGAGGACTATCACTTTTTCTGCTGCACGATCGGAGGGCTTGCTGTGGTCGGACGAGGCACGAGAGGCTGACCGCTGGCGCTCGCCACCAGGTTCTTCCTGAAGATCTCACGCTTCTGTGCCCAAGCATGCCTCTCTCTAGCATTCATTTCAGCAAGAGGCTTCGGAGGGATTGGTTCGCTGACCCGCTTAAGAACCCACTGTTCCAGGGGTCTTCCTTTCTTGAGCCATGGCGAACTAGGGTTCGTAGTTTGAAAAGAAATTCAAGTCATCAGGACAACGATCTCTTTTTAAAAATAGTTAATATATAATAAGATAAGATACCTAATCTAAAGGTAGGGAATTGTGCGGGCCGATCAACAAGCCGAAGTGTCAGATGTTTTCTAGAGTAAGCAACAACTTTTCATTGTACAACTTTCCACCATTATCAGCGAAAAGTGTGGCAAGATTGTTCTTGAAGGTCTAAGACACCTGAGGGACCTCCTTACTGCAATCTGCAAACAGAAGTTGAATTAAAATCAATAGAATATAGGTTATGGAAAGTAAATTTCATACCACAAATATAGTCAATTCGGATCAAGATACAATCACGGAGGTAGCCTTGATCATCTGTGCGGGCGACAACTAATCCCTCCACAAAGAACCATTCGCTCTTCCATCCACCTACCGAATCCTTTAGCTTCTCGATCAATTTAGAATTGGACCCTTTTTCAGCAAGATATAGTACCATCCTCGAAGATCCCTATCTCTCTCGGTCAAGGTATACATGTAGGACAACTGTTTAGGAGACGGTGCGTGAAGGCCCTTTCACCGAAAAAGTATCATGATCGCACATATCACGTGCCAACTGAGAGGTGGGGGGGGGGGATGCTATCCCCAATAGTGTAAGTATGCACTTAAGATTGGAGCCAAGGGGAACCGCAGACCACCTTTCATTGACCACCAAGTGATCGCAATACAACCGAAAGGGGGGTAGTAAGCCCTTTCATCCGGGGTGAGGAGATGAAACCTAACGTTCCCAGGAACGCCAAACTCGTGAGCCCAGTCAAACAGTTCGCTGCAGTCATTGTACTTGGGAACATGTTCATCCTAAAAATTGATTCTTCGACCCTCATCTTTGGTCGCTTTATCGCATCTAGCTCAAAAGACCTAAACGATGGCGAAGTTTCTCCGACGATCGTAAGTTCCTCAAGATATCTCCAAAGCGGATGCCCAGCAACATCATTGCTCAGGTCCACACCTTCATCAATCTCTCCACCATGATATAGATTGTTGATCCTCCTTGGGCAAGCCTTAGCACCTGACATGCCCAAATCTTCTTCTAATTGGGTCGTGAATTCATCTACATCCCTCTCGTCAACTGAAATGGATGGTTCCTCTAATAATTGATTAGCCCGACGAATCGCATCAGCATCTTCACCTGCGAAGGTCTCAGCGATTTCCCCTTCGATGTATCCACATTCACGAAGAGCTTATTCTTTTAATCGTCTCTCTTCCTGTTCGTGAACCCTCACCTCCCGCACTTGGTGATGGTTATCAGACGTATTAAAAGAAAGTGAACCCAAAGGAGAAGACATACTAAACAAATAAAAGGAGAAAAGAAGAAGAAATTAGCTACCTATACTCGAGCTTCTAACTGATCACAACCAAAGATTCTAAGAACGAAAAGCTTCTATAGAAATCGAATAAACCAGAAACGAGAGAATGAGGAAGAAATGGTATTTATAAGGTCAACAAAAGGTGAAATGAACCATCGCGATTAGAGCAACACAATAGTTGTGATATAGCCAAAAAAAACCATTCCGCATTTGCCATGTGGACGCGCGTGTGTCGCACGAAATGTTGCTCCCTGATGGGCAGCCATGTGGCATCTACGTCACCAGCACGTGGTGCTAGAAAGAATGACATGTGTGAGACACGTAAGTATTTCCCCCCCACGTTCAAATTTAAATTATTTCATTTCCCGCTCAGAGATAACCTATCGAAATCGATTTCCACTAACAAAAAGAGGAGGGTGGGGGGTCACTAAAGGTAAGTTCGGGGATCACTCTGTACAACTCTGAATCTCCAAACTCAGGGGGGGCAACTGTGGATATAGGCCGTATGATCCTGGAATAAAGTCAACTTAATTGTCCCCAGATCCTTAAACATGAAAGACCCGAACGACCACCATCCTGCATAGTGTAAGGCCAAGAAGTAAAACAGGTGGGATCGCAATCAACTAGGACCCAAGGTTGACGATCGCAGGGCCAAACAACGGACCGTGGACCAACGATCGTCGTATGACAAGAGTCCCATCTACCACGGTCATAGACATCGAAGATCGCCATGATAGACATGATCGCACATCACCCAATGATTATATCCACTGACCAAACACATGGGATACGCGAGGGATCTACCTAAGCATGCCTCAAGCCAGGTGTCAGACACTTGCCAGCCAGGCCTGCCACTCGCCTGCCACATGTCACACATGTAAAGGCGCCTTAACCCCTATGAATACCCCCTCATGTATTTCATAATGTTCATGTTGTAACCACAAGAGAAAATACTACATAAAGCAGTTGAGCTAAAAGATATCTTTTTTATAACTTGTGGATCATCACGATCATCTTCTCATTTTGAGCTGACACTATCCAACGCAAAAGTAAACGATCGCACTTTTATTTCCTACACAAATGATCACAGGATCGCGATCGTTTTTCTAGTTGTGAACACGTGATTCTCTCGATACAAACACCTTTACTTATCCTAAGTCTAACACTCGGGTGCTTAAATCCCGTTTAAAAATTGCACGTTCACAAACAAGATTCTAGTCGATCTCGAATCCTTGTTCTCCAAGCATAAGCTATTATAAATACTTCCCTTTATTCAGTTCTTCTTCACTACTTCTTATCGATAAGGTGAATCAATCAACAACAATCTCTTGAGATTCTTCAGAAATGCTGCTTGAAGGTTATCTGACGAAGCTTCGAATTGTCATTGCAAATTTGCTTCTTGATCGACGAAGGAGTCTCAAATCCTCGGTACAAAGGTGCTACAAGAACGCCAAAAAGTTCGACAGCATTCACTCGGTCGTCGGCAAGCACAACAGCATCTCGAATTTTGTCGTCGACATCCAAATAAGCTTCTTATAGTTGTCGGCATTCCGGATAGTTCCTGCAACAGGTTTATATTCTTCCCTTTCATCTTTCATTTTTTTTTTCTTCTCTTTTAAATCAATCCGCATATTCCAAAATATATGTCTTCAGCCCCCTTGGTGTCTTAATGCGGAGAGACCGAGTTTGAAACTTCAAAGGAAGTGGAAATTAGACCTAAATATTCCCGGCTGACAAGTACAGAAATGGTGCATGTGAAAATTGTGGAGCCATGATACATGATAAGAAATCATGCTCGGAAAGGCCCTGTAAATTAGGTGCCTTACTGTGAAGGATCGCTTGTTATTTTAACGCATATCCCAAAAGGTGTTGTTTCAACATCTCCTACTAGTGTTCCGAAGTTGCGAAGGCGCTACACGGTCGTCAACAAGTTTGGCAACACCTACTCGGTTGTCGATAACTTGAATCATCTCTACGAAAGACTTCTTGGTTGGAAGCATCACGAATCATCGCTACTGCATTCTGAATCATCTCTACGGAGATCATTTTTAATCACCGTCAAAATTCTCATGAAGATTGAATTTCATTGCCTTCAAAATTTCCATGAAAATTGAATTAATCATCATCAGTCTTTTTTGAATTATTTCTGGGTAGGCATATATTTTTACCTTTCTTCTATTTTTTTTTATTTTGTGCAATTTTAGAGAACTCGAAGGCATATATGGCTTATGTTGCCAGAATCCGATATGAATTATATAGAATTTCTAACCTCTGATTCTGGAAAAATTATGACTCCATCTTTGTCTGTCTCTACAAAAAATACTTTTGTCTTCACAAGATGTTTGGGGCTGTGATCTTGTTAGTATAGTCGTGCCCACGAACATACCGTGATAATCATATAATGTTCGTTTTATCTTTTCATGGTTATCAACATAATATTACAGTTTTGCAATTTGTAGCTTGACCATGTCTGTGATCTCGACATCGATTGAGTTTCTCCTCCTAAAATTTAAGTTGAGAAGCTTTGTTTGTGTATCGAAATCACTGACGTTCTCAGGTATAGATACAAATCCTATTTTCCATTTTTTCCAAACATTCAATCTTTTGATGAAACTAAGTAGGTGCACGTGCATTGCACGTGTTTCTATTTTTTCACCATTGTTTGAATAGAACAGAGTATTTTTTCATTTGATTTATGACTTGAGCAACGTTTTACGTCTAGATTTGTGGTGACAATAAGGTAAACAAAGAATTTTTGTGAAATGAGATACTTTTGTAGGATAGTTAAAAAGTAACGACATAAATGTACACATTGACATCTTAAGTGTCAAGCTTTGTGGTGACAAGTATGTAGCAAAAATAGCTAAGAAAAGAGATTGTTTTGTAGGATAGGTAATTAGAAGATCCTAAACAAATGTTGTTATTGACAACTTTCTTATTCTAATTCTTTTCTTGCTTTATTTTGGTTATTCTAGTTCTTTTCTTGCTTTATTTTGATGTCTGGCAGCTTCTTTGGGTATTTCTTTTTCCTCTTTCCCTTCAAAGTTTTTTCTTTCAACATCTGGAGTGTATCATCCTCATCATCACTTGTATCCAAGACCTCGTAAACATCTTTGTTGTTCTTGGTTGCTCCCTTATGCTTGTCTTCTTTTTTGTTTGCATCTATGTTCCTTTTCTGAGCCAAGTTTGACGGCTGAATTTTTTTTCATTATTGCTGCCCTTTTTTTTGTGTAGGTTTGGTCTTTTCAATTGCTTCAGCCACAGCTATGAGTTTTCCGTTCTCAACTTTTGTTTTATGGTTCAGAGCTATTAGGAATCGAGCCTCCTTTGAGTTTTGCATACTTAGCTCTCGGTAATATTTTGATGAATGTTCTCCCTGTATTATTTTGATAGTTTGGTTAATAAATATCAAGTAATATTATGTAATCATTGTTGTTAATATATATTTTGTCATTATATATGCATTTGTAATTTTTTTCAAGTTCGTAATCCATATGTAAATATCATGATTGTTTTTACCTCTTTTATTGATGTTATGTATTCTTGTATTGGGCATCCGACAAACACTGCAGTTGTCTCCTCAAATAGTGTTATCCATGCGTTGTGTTCTCCTTGGACGACATGTAACGTGATTCTGTATCTGAAAAAAATGGCAATTGTTTAACTTTATCGTTTATTTTTATTAATTGATAATTTGTTGAAAAAAACTATAGATGTACCTTTGAACAATGTCGATTTTTTCTTCATCGCATTTGTTGCATTTTGGAGCTTCACCATTTCTCATAATCGAAGTTGCACATTTGTTGCATGCGTCGTACCAGATAGTTGGTTTATTTTCTACTTTCTCAATTACTGCTCTGATGCAGTAGTAAGTATTCTGCAAGTATAAATTTTTATTTGGGTATTCTTTCCATATTTATTATATACACGTTCGATTTACCTCCATTAGACTTTCTCTAGTTTTGATTATTTGTTGAAGTGTTGCTTCAGCTACGCCATTTATCCTTTGCGTCATTGATCTTTCTATTATTTCCATTGGGTCCTTGATTGTTCGTATCTTGTAATTTTTTAACATCATTCTATTTATGTTATTTCATTTCTTTTATTTTATTTGGGTTTTACCTTCGGCAAAAATTCTCCATTTGCTTGCATTCTGGAGTTATCTGTAGAATTGACGCAACGGTTGTATGCAATTGCAATTCACATGTATATGTAAAAGTTAGTATATAGTTTTTATGAGTACAAATATTGATCAGTTTGAGGTATCATTTATGTAGATTGTTACCAAGGTATTTCTGTGAAGTGGTTTTTGTGATAGCAATGGATGGATATTGGTCAGCAATTTCTTGTAATGCTTTACCTTCATTAGTTGCCAAATCTTCCCAAAGTTTTATCATTGTGGGTATGTACCTGCATAGTTATTTTATTAGAAAAAGAGGAACATATATTTTTTTGCAATTTTTTAATATATAAAAATCATTGTAAATAGAATTTGTTATTCTTACCCGTCGTCTATTACGGTTATTTCGCGTAATGTTTTTTGTGTTGCTGTTGAGGTTGTTATGGTTCGACAATCTTTGACTTTGGTGACGATCCCGCAAAAATCTGTGGTTTTGGCAAATAATGAGATATATTACAATATATGAAGTTTATATATATATATATATATATATATATATATATATATATATACATATAAATATTTTTTTTAGTTGGGGATTTTGGGAATTATATTTACCAAACATATCGTGTCCGTGAAGCTGATTTTGTATGTCATCGATACTCTTGAAATTATAAGTAATGTTTGCTTGAATATCTTCATAAGCTTCTTCGACTTCTGTATATCTTTTAAGCACAATTTCCTTTTCCTGATGCACATTAGGATACATTGGGTTGACCTTCTTCACGTCTCCATTGGAGATATGATATGTTTTGTTGGCAACAAATTTTCCAACTAAGTGTTTGATATCTTCGTTGAAAATTATGATGCATATTTGCACACCCTGCAAGGAATAGTGTTTATTTTTTTTCAAGCAACCCGAAATTGTTCATACAACCAACATTATTCAGTTTTTCCTATTCTAACATTACTATATGAAAAGTTTTATGATGGTTAATTCTACAGTTTTAGTTAAGAACATCACTATTTTTTTATGCTGTCTATTTTATCGTTGTTACCGTTTGCCGTTCTGGTTTAGGTTTGTGGCAGTCAGTGGTGTAGAGGACAAAAATTAGTTAGAGTTGTAAACTTTACATCTATATGTACTGCTAATGAAAAAGAAACGAGAAGGAGAGTTGAAAATGAGAGTGTTGTGCAGAAATTTGCTGATGTATATTCTGGGGGAATTACAACCAATTTATAGATATACAATGAGAAATAAAGTGTAATTATCTACCATAATTCATGGGATATACAATCTATGCCTAATGTGTATAAATGTATCTAACCCTATATTACAAACAAATACAAAATAATCAAATATGGAAAAGTAAAATAGCTGTCAATCTTTAATACTCCCCCTCAAGTTGGAGAATGAATGTTGTGAAGTCCCAACTTGTTTCGCAATTTAACAAACTGCTCCTTTCCTAATGCTTTTGTAAACAAATCAGCCAATTGTAAGTGGCGTGAATGAAGTACTAATTAGTCCAAGTTGTAATTTTTTTCGAACAATATGACAATCTATTTCAATGTGTTTAGTCCGCTCGTGAAATACCGGGTTAGCAGCAATATGTAATGCCGCTTGATTATCACAAAATAAAGGTGTAGGAGATGGCTGTACCACTTTCAAGTCTTTCAAAATGTAACTTAACCACGTAAGCTCTAAGCAAGTGTTAGCCATGGCTCGATACTCGGCCTCAGCTGAAGATCTTGAAACATGTATTTAGTTCTTGGATTTCCATGAAATGAGAGTGTCTCCAAGAAATATGCAATAACCTGTTACTGATCTCCTCGTGAAATTGCAACCTGCCCAATCTGAATCACAAAATGCCTTGAGTTTTAGATTATTTGAGGAAGAAAATAATAAGCCTTGACCAGGTGTCCCCTTAACATATCTAAGAACTCGTAGTGCAGCATCCCAATGTGGCTTTCGAGGTTGATTTATGAATTGGCTTAAGGTGCGAACAGAGTACACTATATCGGGTCTTGTAACAGTCAGATAAATTAATCTTCCCACTAATCTTCTGTATTTCGTTGGATCATTCAATAGTAGACCATCTGTAGGGGTAAGCTTTAAATTTTGTTCCATCGGAAAATTGTCCGGTCTTGCACCTAGAAGTCCCATGTCTTCCAAAATGTCTAATGCATATTTTCTTTGAGACATAAAAATTCCTTCTTTAGATCTTGAAAATTCAATGCCCAGAAAATATTTTAAATTTCCAAGATCTTTCATGCGAAAGTGCTTTAAAAGGAATTGCTTTAGTTGTTCCATTTCTCCAAGGTCATTGCCTGCAAGAAGTATATCGTCAACATAAATGAGAACAACAACAAAAGAATTAACTTGAGCTTTGGTAAATAGTGAGTGGTCGGCCTTTGATTGTAGATAACCAGCTTTTTGGATGGTGCTTGAAAATGTGGAAAACCAATTTCTTGATGCTTGTTTCAAGCCATAAATAAACTTGTTGAGACGACATACACGATTCTCCCCCTGTCGTTGAAGACCAGGAGGTAGTTCCATGTAAACTTCTTCAATTAAATCTCCATGCAGAAAAGCATTTTGGACGTCAAGTTGATGAATGAACCAATTACGAGCAGCGGCAACGGTAAGAACACATCGAAGTGTGGTGAGCTTAACAGTAGGTGAAAATGTTTCATTATAATCAATTCCTTCGATTTGCGTATAACCCTTAGCAACAAGTCGTGCCTTATGTCGTTCAATAGTGCCGTCTGAATTATACTTGGTCTTATAAACCCATTTGCAACCAATTGGCTTATGACCAGAAGGAAGAGGAACCAGACTCCAAGTGTTGTTTCTTTTTAGTGCGTCAAGTTCATTTTTCATAGCCTCTTGCCATTTTGTATCAATGATAGCTTGAGAATAAGATTGCGGATCTTTGTGATTCGATATATTAGCTAAGAATGAAACATGAGATGGTGATAAACGAGAATATGAAAGGAATTGAGAAAGGGGATATCGAGTACCTTTACTTGCACTTGGCGTTGAGGTTGAATGATTGACTTGAGAAGGAAAAAGATAGTCTTTATGCCATACCGGTGGTTGTTTTGGTCGGCTGGAGTGACGTGTAGACACGTCAGAGGAAGCAACTTGATCAGAAATTATGGAGTTCGAGTTCATGTCCTCGGTACTAGTGGACACTTCTTTTGAGGGAACTGAATTATTAGTGTCATGGTCGGAAGTTGGTGTTGTATGGTCAGGTCTTTGGTTCAAGGTAGGAGATAAATCTTTGTCTAAGTAAGATAAATCATCAAAGACTGGTACTGGAATAATATGAGAATCGGAAGTTTGTAAATCATCATGAGGAGATGGTATGGAGAAGGGAAAAATAGTTTCATGAAAACGAACATCACGACTCACAAGAAACTTGCATGTTTCTAAGTCATAAAGTTTGTATCTTTTTTGGCCGGTTGGATAACTGACGAAAATGCATTATTTTGCTCTCGAGTCAAATTTAGCAGTAGGATGGACATTTGTGGCATAACATAAGCAACCAAAAACTCGCAAATGATTAAGTGATGGAGGACGATGATAAATTTTTTCAAAGGGTGTTTTGTTGGAAAGTAATGGTGATGGAAGACGATTGATTAGATAAACCGCAGTTAAGACACATTCACCCCAAAAAACGAGTGGAAGTTTTGATTGAAAATAAGTGCACGCGCAACAGTGAGTATATGGCGATGCTTGCGTTCAACAACTCCATTTTGTTGGGGTGTATAAACACAAGTTCGTTGGTATTCTATTCCCCGAGATAGAAAAAATTCATTCATTGAAAACTCCAAACCGTTATCTACTCGTATTGTTTTGACAGATGTATCGAATTGAGTTTTTGCAAATGTGATAAAAGATTGGAGTATTTTTTGTGTTTCTGATTTATTTTGCATAAGGAAGACCCATGTACATCTACTAAAATCATCAACAATAGTAAGAAAAAAACGTGCTCCCGAATGACTTGGAATTTTATGAGGGCCCCAAATGTCACAATGCAATAATTTAAAAGCACATTTAGTTGTTATTGAACTTAAAGGAAAAGGTAACCGTGTTTGTTTAGCCATGGGACAAACACTACAATTATTATCAAAAATGACTTTATTTGAAGGTAATAAAGAAGACGCTAACTTCAAACGATGTGGTGATGGATGTCCAAGGCGCATATGCCATAGATTTGATGGTTGAGAAACTTGGTTAGAGATGGGGATTTTTTGTAATGGAGACATGTAATAAAGACCACCTAGTTGTTTACCCAAGCCAATCATCCTCCTCGAAGCCAAGTCCTGTAGAATACAATAATTAGGAAAAAATATGGCGCAACAATTTAAAGAATTAGTTATTTTACTCACCGACATCAAATTCAAATGGAATGAAGGAACGCATAAAACATTATTAAGAATGATATCAGAATTAATTGAGATGCTTCCGGTTGAAGTAGTTGGGGCTGAAGAGCCATTAGGCAACTTTACGATAGGTGTTGAGGGTGATTCAGATTGTTTAAGAAGTGAAGATTCTGAAGTAATATGATCTGTTGCTCCACTATCCAAAATCCAAGGTTTAGCGAAAACCGAGTTAACAGAGGCATTAGGGAAGAGAGACAAACCTGCAGCATTTGCAAAAGTATCCCCATTACCATTAGTGCTATTTGGGCTTATTGTGCAAAGTACATTAGCAAGTTGCTGAAGTTGTTCAGCAGAAAAGGCATGACCACGATGAGTCCGATTGTCGCCATGTGAGTGATCTCCTCGTCTATTTTGTGAGGACTCTGTTGCATTGGTCATAGAGGTATACGTGCCATTTCCCTGAGAAGATTGATTGCGTCTTCCTTGCGCTCTTGAAGTCCAAGTGTCATTCTTAAATTTGCATCTATCTTCTGTATGACCTCTTTTGCCACAAAAATTGCAAATATATTTCAAGGTGCGGCAGTCTTCAATGGTATGACCATCCCTATTACAATGATCACAATGTTTGCCTTTGTACTTGTGGTTGTCTTGACGACTTTGCAAAGCTGCTGCAATAGAGAAATTTTCAGCAACCTCAGAAGTCATTTGTCTTTGGGTTTCATCCTGAATAGTAAGAGAATAAGCTTGTCGAACATTCGGCAGCGGCTTCATCACGAGAATGTTACTGCGAACATTAGCAAAATTGTCATTTAGACCCATTAGGAACTGCATCATTCGATCCTCTTCTCTTTGCTCCATGTGTTCCTTGTACTGATCACATACAGGAATAGTTCTATATGCTTCGAGTTCATCCCATAAGCCTTTGAGTTTTGTATAATAGGCTGATACAGTCATGGTACCTTGTGATAATGATGCCAATGATTTCTGGATCTGATAAATTGCAGGTGCATTCTTCTGGGAAAATTGATCTTTAAAATCCTCCCAGACTTGACTAGCGGTCTTGGCGTGAATAACACCTCTAGCCAAGTCAGGCTCTACAGCATGTGTGAGCCACGAAAAGATCATACTGTTACAACGATTCCACGATGCAAACTCAGCAGGTTTCTTGATCTCTGATGGAGATTTGATAGATCCATTTATAAAACCCATTTTGTTTTTAGCTGTGAGGGCATGAGTGATTGATTTACTCCAGGCTTGGTAGTTTGCCCCATTTAATTTGATAGGAACATGCATGATACTTGGGTGATCAGAATGATGAATAAAATATGGACTTGAAGGGTCCATGCTAGGATCTTTTGGCTCTGATACCATAATGAAAAAGAAACGAGAAGGAGAGTTGAAAATGAGAGTGTTGTGCAGAAATTTGCTGATGTATATTCTGGGGGAATTACAACCAATTTATAGATATACAATGAGAAATAAAGTGTAATTATCTACCATAATTCATGGGATATACAATCTATGCCTAATGTGTGTAAATGTATCTAACCCTATATTACAAACAAATACAAAATAATCAAATATGGAAAAGTAAAATAGCTGCCAATCTTTAATAACTGCTACATTTCCTAAGAATAGTTCCCACAGGAGTTAGTACTAATGGCAAAAACATATGTACTGAGTAAAGCTATATATGTAGTGTATATAATGTGTCATCGTTTGACAAGTTGGAAGTTGAAGCAAAGCATCATTCAATATTTAATATAATAGTAGTTTAGCAAGTGACAAATCTACATAAACATTTGAAATGAAAATGCACATATTGAATTATATTTCACATAAGCTGTTTCTGGTATAGTACTACTCTATACTCCAGCAAATATTACACAGCAAAGTCAAGTATAATGGAGTTTGTAATTACATATCTGTTAAGCATTTTGGAATTTGCAAATCAAGCACATAAATGGTCGTGTATAACTTCCAACAATATGAAAAATAAGAATCTGGCACAGTAACTAATCTAGAGAAGTAGTTGTGGGGTGGGGGGTAATATATAAATCTGATATGCTGCTTACATTGTAATTTCAAAAGTTCATATTTATTATTTCAAATATACGTAAATTTTGTATCTAAAATTTTAAAGTGTGAAATTATTATCACTTACTTCTTCATCGATCATTATCATCTTTTGAATTCTTGAGGCACGGTTTGGTCCGCATATTGTTTCTAACCCGACCCGCAAAGCTTTCAACCGTGTAGTGAATGTTTTTTGGTTGATTTGTAAAAGCCTTATTGGAATCATTGCTTTGCGTGCTGTTTCGTCTTGGCGTTCTTTCTGCACATCCGACAAAGATTAATCGATGTAAATAAGGTAGTGAGTGTCGTTAATGAAAGGACTTTGACTAAAAAATATTACTCAACATCTTCTATAATAATAATAATACTAATAACTTGCAATAGGTGTAACAATCAGGGCAAATTCTGAATCCTTGATGGTAAACAGTAAATGATTTTTTTCATTCTTCGAGCCGAAATTCATGGTAGACCTACTGCCATTTGATTCGATTAAAAACTCACAGAATGTACTTTCAGGAAATCATGCCCTGATTTTTGGTGGATGTCAGCAAAGAATATTAAACTTCTGATATGACAAGTATTTTCAATATCTTACTATGATTTCACTAACTGCTATTGAAAACGGTATTTGTTAAATTTCAAGTTAAAACGAGTCAAGAACTGAACCCAATGAAATGTATTGAAAGGAAAATATTCAGCCTCAAGTTCTTTTCCATGGCAACAATCATAATCGCAGCAAACATAAAATGCCATGTTAATTGATTGTTCATCTAAACAAATCATTGGAACTACGTAAGATCGTCGAAAGTTGGAGACAATGTTGCATTTTGATTACCACAGCAGAAAACTTTGCAACAGATGAATACAACTGGGCATATAGGAAAATAAATCGAAGATATTTCAGATGCATGTGAAATCATTTGTGCTTCTCAGAGTGATTATCTCACCAGTTGCCATATCATCAATTAAGATTTGCTCTAGCACACTTCCAGTTTTGGGTACATAACTCTATTAAAGTAAACTTTGAAGGGTAACTTGACAAGAATAAAAAACAAAAGGAAATTTTACAGTTTACTTCCGTATCTTTCTATATACATCTTCAATTTTGTTCCTGTTTTTTCAGGTTTACGTTTATTTAACTACAGACCAAATTGCGTTATGCAACATCAGTAAGGCACTCATTTGAAGAATGCTAAATACTAATTCTCCTAGCTAAAACGTTTCATCAAAAGCAATAAAGTGAACACACATTTAAGCTTACAGAAAATATTTAGAAAAATCAACTTTAGTCCAGTTTGAAGCAAAAATGGACTCCCGCTGCAGCAAAATGACAACTCTAAATGATGAAAAAGACATCAGAAGATTACAAACTCTTATACATAGACATATACATAAAAAATTCAATTATAGTTAGTTTTCTAACAAATTAGCAGGCATTCGTGCGAGGTTAGTGTACGGTAATGTTTGCAGCATTAATGAACACCAAATTCAAAAAGTTCGAGCTTGGTTTGCTTGAGATCCAGCAGCAGTTTGGTTTAGTACCAGCTTCATTTCAGATACGAAACGTTTCGAGGAAAAGGAGGCTGAGTCGACTGTTGCCACAAAAAAGCTTCCAGTACTGTTAGAATATAATTTTGTATATGAACTTTTGTGCTGCAATTGGGAACAACTATTTGTTTACATATATATATATATATATATATATATATATATATATATACACATACATAATAAAAGAGATCTAATTATTGTGATTTAATTATTTGTTTAATGGGTTATTGGAGGTTACAAGTTTTCAATATATTGTTCATCTTCCTTTTAATAGTTTAGATGTTAATTCACATTGTTGGTTTTCCCTTACAAATGAACAGGCTCGTTCATTCATGTTCATTTAATTTGCTTGTTTCATTTTTTATATATATCAGATTTCACTGTTCCATGAGTAGTTTGATCTATCATAGATTATGTGCTGACCGCAATAGTTGAGTTGATATTATTAGATCTTGGAGATTATTAGGTATAGTTTGGATTTTACAGAACAAACAGAAATGAGTTGTATATTACTATTAGACAGATGACATTGTTTTAGCTGTATTAGATGACATGACAGAATTATTTACATTAAAGAAATAGCTCATGTCCCAGATTTACATAGAAACTATCGTGTATGAACTTTTAGCAATTTCTTAAATATTTTAGGAGATCGGACCTCTTCAACTATACTTTGGAACAATGAGAATAAATGATTTCGATTCAATTTTGATTATGCATGAAAAGTTATTTCCCTTTCGTGTTCATGTCGAGTGTACCACATGTGTGCTACATCAACTAAATATATTTGAATAAAGAATGAAAAATAAGGGAACTTAAGCTATAAATTTTTTGTGTATAAAAATAAAGTTACTCTTGCTGCTCTAGTAATAAATCTCGACTCAAAATAGTAATCTTTAGTATCGGTGGTGTTCTTGGAGGGAACCAGATAAATTTATATTTTTTAAAGTGAAAAGCATATAAATTCGCAAGAATTGCTGTTCAGAAAACCTTTTGTTTGCAAGATTAAGGTTCCACTGCTCCTTCATAATAACAATTAAAAGATTCCTAATCCGATTCGATCGCATATGCTTCCTCAATACCAGACGCATGTAGATGTGACTCATGTATTTGTCACACCAGCTCCCCTTTAACTAAACATGATTTCCAACTTGTGTCATTTTATCAGACGGACCCGAGAATAGATGGTGGACTGATAGTTTTCTAGAAAGAGGAATACCTTGCCATCGGGGCTGTTCGGAGGAGGCTTATTGTTGGAACAACAGTTGTCATTAACAGTTGAGTTGGAGGGAATTCAAATGGTAAAAGAAGGCTGAAATTTTGTGCAGAATTAAGATGACAGCAGTGGGTGCCATTCTGTTGACGTTGTCAAACCAAAAAATTTGCAACAAGACGATCAGAATCAGCTCTTCTTCTCCAAATTCATGTGCCTACACAAATTTGCAACACAAATTTCCAGATAATGTTCTGCATTACATTTCGGTAGGTGCAAATAATCCAACAGCAAGATGTATGAACCAATATTAGCTATGGACAAGCCCATACAATCCCTAGTGTGGACTTGTTCATTGCCTTGGAAAGTCGTTTTGTGAGTCATAGAGTTATATGGACCTGAATTCTGATGCTGAGAGAAATTACCAGCCACGTGTCCCTGTGGGGGAAAGTTATACCCATACTGAAGATAGTTGGTAAATGTCATATTTCCTTGTGGCTGAAAATGTGGTGGTGTATTTGGTGTATTTTTGGAAGAAGAAAATAAAAGATTCCTATTCTATGAAGTGCAGCCATATACATTGGAATGTCATACAAGAATAAAATTAATTAGACAACTATAATCGCATGATATCTATCTCTGAACTAAAATATTGAGGGAATCTTGCCAATTTTTTTTGTTCGACAACTGTTGTAGTATCTTTAAAGATGAATAAATGTTAAACATGCCTAATTTTATAATATATTTTTTTTTATAGCGTTAGGCATACCATGAATAAAGAAATAATTAGATGAATATTAAGTTTTGTTGGATATTCATCTATTTATTGGAAAAAAATCAATTTTATTGAATGTTGTCAGTGATTTCTAATAAAAATGATCAAATGAATATAACCACAAAACTTTGTAGGACTTATAGCTAGATTACTAAATTTAGGATTTTATCCCTATAATTTTAGATGTCAAGGCTAATAAATCAAAAGATATATATTTATATCATATGTGTGTGTGCGCGCGCGCGTATATTTTTTTTGCGCTTTTTAAAGGAGTACAGTTATTATTGAACAAAATTAGATGTTGCTATTGTTGAGAAGTGGTGCAAAGTATTATGGCTGAAGATGTTGTCACTCTCATTTGGTGAATGATGGTTGATACAATACTTATCTACAAAAAATACTAAAATTGTCTTGATCTGGAGTACAATGAAAAGCTAGGAGAAGTAAATATTTCCTGAATATTTGAGCATTCCTCTTCATGTAACTCCTTATGCATCTTCATTATCTGAAATCCAATGATTGCAAGGGCTTAATGTTACGTTATCTAGATATTTGAATATGTATGCAACAGAAAAAAATATATATATATATATATATATATATATATTTCAATTATGTAGCTGACCATTATTCTTTCTTGTAGTGGGGTTTTTTTGTTTTATGGGTTGCTCTTACCTGTGCTTAAAACTTGCTTGTACACAATGTTTCTGGTCCACCCATTTGCTCGCACACCTGTAATATCTGATTTGATCAACACTTTCGTGTTTGACATTGATGTACCTCTGGAAAGAGCAACATATAATTGTCCATGAGAAAAAATTGGTTGTGGCAAGTATATGCCCACATTTGGGATTGTTTGCCCTTGAGCTTTATTGATCGTCATTGCAAAACAGAGTTTGATAGGGAATTGTTTCCTTCTGAATTGAAATGGATATCCTTCATTTTCTGCTGGTGATAGCGGAATTCTAGGGATCAATACACGTTTCCCTATATGTTGCCCAAAGACAATTTCTGCATCAATCACATTATTTCTAAAGTCTTTGCATATCATCCTTGTGCCATTACACAATCCATCGGATGGATCCAAGTTTCTTAGCAGAATAATTAGGCAGTTTCTTTTCAACTTCAGCTTGTGTGGAGGTAGACCATTAGGAGTTAGTGAATTCAAAAACTCCTCTTCATAATTATTATCTGTATCGTCGATGACTTCATCAAAACTATTTAAGATTTCCTCATCCCCAGGAAATAAGTTAATTAACTTCTCATTTAACCTTTCCACGTCTTCATTCTTAGCAGCAAGAATTGCTCGACTCGTCATATATTCTGAAGATTGGGCATGCGTTGTCAAGTCTGGAAAAACAATTTCTATAAGCTTCTGAAGGCTAGATTGTTCATTCTCATATTCAACAATCATCTCTTGTGGAATCTCTATATTTCCTTCAGCGTCAGTTCGCTCTAAACCGTTTCCGATTTGAATTAAAAAATCACTGAAGATGGAATCATTTCTTGCTCTCATATTCCTTGACAATGTTATTTTTTTCATTTTGGGCCATAAATATGACTGAACCAAACTGGCAGAAATAGTTTGACAAATTGTAGCTCTAGGAACTACTGGTAGCACTTGTCGGAAGTCACCACCGAAAACCATTACTTTTCCACCAAAATCTTCACTATTTCCCATTATATCCTTCATCAACTTATCAACATTCTCGATCGCCCAACGTTTTGCCATTGGGGCTTCATCCCAGATTATTAATTGTGCTTGATGTAATAGCTCAGCTGCTCCAGATTGTTTAGACATGGTGCACGCACTTGACTCGCTTACATCAATTGGTATCTTAAATCACGAATGTGCTGATCTCCCACCGGCCATTATTGCTGCTGCAACTCCAGATGTAGCAGTCGCGATTGCAATACGATTTTTTGTTCGAAGATGAGCTAGCAATGCATGATACAAGAAGGTTTTTCCTGTTCCGCCGGGTCCATTAATAAAGAAGATGCCTCCATATCCCTCTTTAATGCAATCTAAAATCATCCAAAATGCTCTTTTTTGTTCGGCATTTAATTTTTGCTCTGCGTGATGATCTTCTTGAGGTACTTCAACTAATAGCTCATCCCGTATCTCTTTTGGCAAATCATTTTTTTCGCTAGCTACATCATTAGGTATCAGTGGAAGATCATATGAATCTATGTTTCTTTCCATACTCTCCAAGAAAAAGCATAGACTTTTCAATGTTTTACCTACTTGTAGATTACGGGACATCAAAACTCCTCTTCTGAAATCCTCAGACAGTGCATCGAAGTATGTATCCCATAAATCTCTCACATTAGTGGGTGCACAGTAGACTAAGATGATAGCGAACAATCTTCGTAGTTCATGTGGCATTTGAAAAGTGATTGCCTCATTTAAGCATTCAACTATGCTTTGATCAGATTCTAGCAAACCCCTTTTCTGGGCAGCTTCTTTGAAACTGGCGCAAACTACGCTCTCTACTGTTAACAAATAATCAATTGATGTTGGCCCCTTAATATGATTTAAGAGTAATCTGAGATAATATCTTTCTCCTTCAGCAGGGTTTGCATTATTTATGCGAGCAATCACGTGCCCCTGTTCTCTCTTTTCCAATATTTCTCCTTTTTGTCCCATACATAATGCTCTGGAAATTCTCTATATAGATAGTTCTGTGCTTCTTTGTTAGTGGAGCACATGTGGAAATACTCAGTCAACATGGTCTTTGAAGCATGTTCATTCCTCAAAACACTTTCCAAGTTCTGATTGGCCCAATATGTCACACTTTGTTGATCTGGTAGGTGAAGCGGCAAGTTGATTACTGAAGGATATATTTCATTCAAGTTGAACTCAAAAATTCTTCACATTGCCTCTTGAGCAGAGACCCATCTTGCATCTTGGAATTGCTTGATTTCATCAACTGAGTTTTCATCTTCATCATGTGCAATACGAATTGCCACTCTATCATGCCCCTTGTAAATATATTTGTACAAATATTTTACTGCTGCTACTCCTGAGCAAATCTCAACATTGATATGACAATTATATGTTGATAACAAATAAGGATTATAAGGTACGACCCATTGATTATCCAGTTGAGCATTTCGAATTCTAACTGAAACTCCACTATTCCGCCGTTTGTAGTTTGGATACCCATCTTTTCCTTGGATTGTGCTTTCACAATACGATCGTGGGTAATGGTATTTGCATTCCCCATCTACCATGCAAGAGTTGTTCTTGTTTTTTTCTCCACATGGTCCATGCATCATATGTTTAAGAACTAACTTGTGAAGGCTAGGAAATTTTTCTGGATCGGGAAGTTCTGCAGTAACAAACTTGTCAAATTGATCTGCAGTTGTAATCTTATAGTCTGTTTTTAGAATAATCAATAGATGAGCATGTGGAAGGCCCCTTTCTGAAACTCAATTACATGAACATGTGCCGCAACGCCTCCAAATATTTCCTCCTTAAACAGTTTATGTTTAAAGTCGTGCAATTTTGCTCGGAATACTCTTGCAGTCAAATCTGGTCGATCTTGAGCTTGCTGGCCTTTATACAAATTTTCGTGTATCTCTTTCCACTCAGGATTACATGTCATTGTAATAAATAGATCAGGTTTTCCAAATCTCTGTACCAATGCTAATGCATCAAGATATCTGCGCCGCATATCTCTTGGTCCTCCAATGAAGGATGCTGGGAGGATAATTCTTCTGCCGACATCAATCCCTCTAGTCACTCCTCTAGAAACACTATCCACGATACCCTGATATAGTTCTGCTCTTATACTTGATTGGTCTCGACGAAAATAATCCAATCTCGTTGCCTCCAACTTTATGTACATATCGACTGCATATTGCTGCAACAATCGCCCTGCAAATAAGAGTGTTGATTGTCTTGGATTCTGTATTTGGAGCCTGTAGCAACTGTATTCCCTACATGAGACCTTTTTATTTGTTTCTTGAGAGATCACTACAGATACAAAATAATAAAATATTAAATTTAAATCTCATTGTAAATTTATAAAATACTATTTAAAATAACTATATGTTACCCGCTTCTTCTTGGGAAAGGATATCACTGGCTGAGGAAAATCTTTTTATTGGTGGTTTAGCATTTGATGTTGAATTAGAAGCTGGAGAAAATATACAAGATTGTAAAAAATCAAGGAATTTGTTTATAATTTAGTACGTGTGTGTATACTTGTCATGTATATTTGTCATGACATATAGATTTTAAGAATCAAAGATCCTCATGTAGTTTATAGTTAAAGAATCTTATAGATTCAATTATGTAACAATTCTTTCATTGGCAATTGCAATTCAAAGTTCCGGTCTATCTTTTGTTATTGAAATGCTTATACTGATCATGGTGTTATTTCTCACAAAAGCTAATTTAACTTAAAGGGAGCTTTAAAAAGAAAAAAAACATAAACTAAGGATATTTTCTTCATAGAGAATTTACCTTCTTCCGATGCAATTAATCTTTTTGATGTTGAGACTTTATGGCTTGTTGAACTTGATTCATTGACTTTTATTTTACTGATATTTTGATGTCATCCCGTTTCACCCTTTGGAAAAAGTAGAGGATGTTGCAAAGGGTCATAACATCTATAATAATGCTTTATTCGATGTTTATGACCTGAATGTGCATGAATTATAATATCTCGTTCTGATTGTATGCTACCATTATTTCCTTCGACCCATATAGCAGCGACTTGATCAGCTGTTGGAGAGTTATATACGCGTTGATCTAATCTCACATCTTTTGCTATACGCAGTTGGACATCATCCATTGAGGGATAATCCTTTAACCTTCTAAATATTTTGGCGTATGGATTTTCCTCCATCACTTCCATGAGTTTCTTAATGGTTGCCTCGGATAAAACTGAGTTTTTCATTATGTTCATTCTATTATGAATCTCATTTTCAGTTTCCACGAAATACAATTGGAAATAACCAGGTCTATTTTCTTTGGGAACTAAACCCGGGAGGTCATGGTACACCATTTCCTTGAGCTCAAAAAGTGTATACTCCTTGCTTTGTAGATGCAAGTTCTTTATCTAATTTCAGACCAAATGAGGTAAAAGAGAAAATTAAGTTATATGCTCGAATATTTCTTCGGAACTCAAGAGCCTCGTATGATTCAGAAGTGAGCAAGTCATGCAATTCATCTGGGCTCTGAAATTGTGCAAGCTTAATTTTTCCATTATCACAACAGAATGTTGGAGGCTCATACTCAAAACGTGCTGCACCACAGTGCTTGCAATTTGGCATTGTTTTATGTGTTTCAGAGCATAAAGGTTCATAATGTATTGTACCTAGTAATATGGGGGGAAATTAGAGCTTTTAATGAACAAATGAAGTAAATGATATTTCGATCCTTATTTTCTGTTTTTTACGCAAAATCTAATGCATACAAACCTTTTGCTTCACAAGGAACCATTTGAGCTGTGAGAAACAATGGTGATTGCTTATGTTTGCATGCCTGGACTTTTTTATATACTCTTTTCGTTCTGCAGGACTAAAATCATCATATTTCCTTTTCATCATTTGGAGGCGTCGTTCTTTGTACACATTATTTGCTGCCATAGATGGAAAAATAAGAATTTATTTATAATGGAGTGTAAAACATGTAAATTTCGTTAGACTTATAAAATTATAATAAATAATTAATCATTCAATATGAGGGTTGATGAACGTATAAAGCAACATTTACCTGATGATGAATTTGCTTTTGATGATCGTCGAAACTTTAGCATCTTTCAAAGAAATCCTAAACTTCAACTATTGACATGTAAAGTTTACATAAAATCAAATTACCATGTCATAACAAATTATTGAATCATTAAAACAATAAATTAAGGAGAAAACATTTCATATAAATATACCCAATCAGACTAAAGTATTTGGTGTTACTTTATGTTGTTTTCAAGTTCAAGAACCACCAATTTGTAGATATTAAATTATGTGTACAAAATTTACAAACTAATCATCGAGATAATATTCGGTAGTATGGAGTAAACATTTCATATAAATTATACCCAAGAAAACTAAATCATTTTAGGTAACTCTATATTGTTTTTAAATTCAAGAACCACAATTTTCTAAAATTCAAGAACAACTATTCTGCGGATATTAAATTGTATGTACAACGTTTAGGGACTAAACATCAAGGTAGTATTTGGCAGTGGGCAAATTGACACATGGAAGTTCACTCGGGCAAATTGACACATGGAAGTTCACTCACCTCTCTCCAAAGAATATGGAAAAACCAAATATATAACATCTGTATATCAAATCCAACAAATTTTAACTTCGGCACCTTTGAAATTTTAACTTCGGTAGTCTGGAGTAAACATTTCATATAAATTATACCCAAGAAAGCTAAATTATTTGGGGTAACTCTATATTGTTTTTAAATTCAAGAACCACCACTCTGCGGATATTTAAATTGTATGTACAACATTTAGGAAAGAACTACGTACATCAAGTTTAACAATTGAAAGGAAATTGGAAGAATCTATGCGTACCAGGAAGGAGATGATAATCGATTCCGGTGGTTTCAGGTAGATATAAAACTTGGTAAGCACCTTCTTAACCAATTCAAGCTTTGAGATAACTTAAGGTCTTGGGCTGAACCATACAAAATACTCTTTGCCTACAAATTGTGATCACAAAAAAATAAAATTCATTTTTAAAATTTCGATTTTAGCTACCCAAGTTGTAAATTTGAGGAAAGAAACCCAATTAATTGATTTTTAAATGAGTGGTTTGTGTACTATATCAAACCAAAGTTCCAATGGGATTTTGCACACATGAATCAGAAGAGTACAACCCTTGTACACTTGGACACAACTCAAAATCCAACTATAGCGAGAATTCTAACAAATAATTCTTAACAAATTTATATAATCCAATCACATAAAAGAATAGCTCTATGGAGTTGTGCCAAAGGTCAGCCAATTTCCTCTAATGACGTACTGCAGCAACCAGAAAAACACAAAAATGAATGGTGTGCAGCAATTAGAAAGGCACATGTAGATTTCCAACCACAGGTTTGCACAGAATACTATATGTGCTGATGTTGCATAACCAGAAAGACACAAAAATGGACAGAGTGCAGCAATAACAAAGGCAAACGTTGATTTCCGACCACAGGTTTGGACAGAATACTATATGCGCTGATATTGCATATATATGTTATGTGTGTGTGGGGTTTTGTATTAAGATGATGATGATAGTGATTATGAGGAATCTGAGGGATTTTGCACACATGAATCAGAAGAGTACAACCCTTACACACTTAGACACGACTCAAAATCCAACTACAGCGAGAATTCTAACAAATAATTCCTAACAAATTCATATAATCCAATCACATAAAAGAATAGATGTACGGAGTTGTGCCAGAGGTCAGCCAATGTCCTCTAATGAATTCTCACTTCTGTATCTAATTTTTATACACTTAAATAAATACCGCACATATATTGATATTTGGCAGTACGGCAAAGTTTTGTCTGCAGCGGTGATAGAGGATTTGAATTGCAACGATCAACCAAAAAGGATGACAACTAGGAGGTTAGTGTACATCGCGGAGTCCTCAAAATTTGACGTAGTGCAGCAACCAGATAGACACAAAAGTGGACGGAGTGCAGCAATTAGAAAGGGACACGTTGATTTCCAACCACAAGTTTGGACAGAATACTATATATGTGCTGATGTTGCTGTGTAGTCAGTAACTAAGACAAGGATTATAATGTTCTTACATATATATGTGTGTGTGGGGTTTTGTATTAAGATGATGATGATGATAGTGATTATGAGGAATCTGATGCTTTTTGTAGAGAAATGAGGAATCTGGTGCTTATCCGACTGATTCTTTGCAGGAGGAAGTATTGTAGAGAAATGACTGATTCCTTGGAGAGCCAAATAATTACTTTAATTACTGCAATTTATTCATGTTTCAGTTATTTGCAATTTATTCATGTTTCAATTAGCTCATTTATATTTTTCTTTGTCTTTTGAAATTACTGGTTTGTCAATTTACTTGCATGCCCTGTGCTTAATATTGTGGGCAAGGGGTTTTTTAGTCAACACATTAATTTGTAAGAAATACCCACACTTTTATAGGTAGAGGGATTTCTGTCAATGTACAAATATGCATAGGATACCTACACAATCAAGCACGATTGACATGCATCCTCCTGTATCATGTACTTTTCCTCCTTTGTTATGAATATGTATACATTTTTGTTCTTGTGTCTAGTGATATCCTGATTTCTCATAGACCTTCGCATTTCTTTCAATTTTTTTAGCGATTACAATAACTTGTCCCAAAGACTCTACTTCCTCTATCGGAATGCAACCTTTAATGATTTTTTATGACAAAAATCTATCCGAGGAGAAAGATAGTATCTTGACGATCCAAGAATCCCTTCTATCAATATGTTGTTGACAACCTATGAAGAGACTTTGATATCATCGTGGATTCTTTGGCGGGCTTCTTTGTGATTGGGTACCTCTGAGTTGCGAGTATGTTTTCCAAGTTTAGCACATACCACGAGGATACGCTGATAGTCTTGTATCTGTCCCATGTCCTTCGAAATTTGGGTTAGCACATATCTCAAGGATACACTGATTGATGTTGCATCTTTCTCGTGTCCGTCGAAATTTAAGTTAGCACATACCTTGAGGATATATTGATAGATCTTCCATTTTTTCATCTTTCTTATGTCCGTCCAAATTTGGGTTAAGTTTGGTCAATGAAAGCACATATAGACATGATCCAACCCTCGCTGCAGAAAACGAGCACCACTAAATAAGAAAAGAGTCACTTTAGAGCAACCTTTTCGATGAATCAACTAAAATGGACCACTCCGTGATGAGTTGGATTGACGAACCCGAATAGTAAGCCGGTCTCCAAGAAGCGGATAAACCTTAGAAGATGGAGAGAAAGACTCAACTTGGAGAGATCGAAAAAAATTCAACTTGGCACGAAGACGGAGACTAATCCTGGGGATACTCAGAGAAAAGCTCAACTTAGAAAAACACATGCCAGATTCTACAGTAACTCATCCCCAAGATTTGGAGAAAAATAGGCTCTACTTGGACCGACTTGGAGAGGCAACTCATGCTGGAGAGATGGAGATAGATGCCTCCTTTGAAGAGATGGAGAAGACGAACTCAACTTGGAGATGTGCACCCAACTCAACTTGGAGAGATAGAATCCCAAAGATTTAGAGAGACGAACTCAACTTGGAGAGATGCACCTGGCTTGACTTGAAGAGACTGAGTCATCCCGAAGATTTGGAGAGACGAACTCATCTTGAAGACTTGAGAGGCAGACTCGACTTGGAGCAACACACTCAACGGACTCAACTTTGAGAATCCGACATACTTGACTTCAAGAGACACATCCAAAAGATTTGACTTCGAGAAATGTATCCGATAGAATCAACTTCGAGAGACGAACTCATGTTGAAGACTTGAGAGACGAACTCGAATTGGAGCAACATACCCAACAGACTCAACTTCGAGAGACGGACTCATCTTGAAGACTTAGTGGCGGACTTGAATTGGAGCAACACACCAACGGTCTTAACTTCAAGAGACACATCCGACAGACTTGACTGGAGCGACACACCCAAGAGACTCAACTTCCAAAGACACATCCAACAGACTCAACTTGGAGATGCGGACTCCACTTGGAGCGACACACCGGGCAGACTCAACTTCAAGAGAAACATCTGACTACTCAAATTTGAGAGGCATATTTATCTTGAAGATTCGATAGGAAACCTGGACTTAGAAGAGGCGAACTCATCTTGAAGACTTGAGAGATGGAGTCCACTTAGAGAGACGAACCACCAAACTCGACATAGAGAGAGGCACCCAACTTATCTTGGAGAGACGGAGTTATCTCAAAAACTTAGAGAGACGAACTCAACTTAGTCAAGTGATCCAGAGAACTCTGACAAACATGATCGAGCTGGGTTGAAGATTCGTCTTGGTTGACTCTGGCAATTGGACGGGCTCAACTGATAGCCCGATACACTTGGAGTTTGATTAACATCGATTTGAACCTTCTTAACTTGGAGCAACTTAGAAGAGGAAAACACAATAGGTGAATAAACTTGGAATATTTATAAGCTGCCTACATACCCCGATGAGAGGGATCAAGTCATAACGTAGTTCAAATTGTCACTTTGTGTTTTGGGGGTTTCCATAATAGTTTATACTCATGCGGACCAGGAGTGAATTCTTTATCCACTTTAGCCAAAGTGGGGTAAGTTAGCCTTTTCATCACATACTTTACCTTTGGTGGTTGTCGTGAACAATTCATATTCATGCGGGTCAGGAGTTCTTTTTTTTTTTTTTTTTTTTTTGTTATTTTTTTTGTTGTTGTTTTTGCAGCAAGCTCAAGTGTAGTAGCGCATCAATAACTTCCCATTTATAGGACTGATACGTACGCATCTTAAGAGATCAACTTGTAAGCTCCATTTGTGTAAACTTCCTTAACAACATAAGGGCCATCCCACTTCGATGTGAACTTAATTCGAACATGGTGAATAATGATGATCGGCCTCCGAACAACAAGCACCAAGTCACCTACTTGAAATGAACGCGTCCGTACCTTTTTGTTGAACGCCTTTGACATGGGAGCTTGGTAACATTCGAGTCTTTGTTGTGCTTCCAACTCCTCGAGAGGCAACTGCGCATTCTCTTCTTCAATTAGCCCTTCTTGCATTGCTATCCTCAACGATTGAATTTGTTGCTCAAGAGGAAGAACATCTTCCACACCATAGACCAATGAGTAAGGAATTGCTTGCGTAGCCGTCCTGTGCGTAGTTCGCTATGCTCATAGAGCTTCTCCAATTCTTTCATGTCAATCACATTTTGACTTTGCAATCACTTTCTTCAACAAGTTACATAAAGTTTTGCTGAATGCCTCGACAAGACTATTGGCAACAACATAAATGCATGGTCAATATAAAAAATCCGCTAAAAGGTTAATAAAAAGCCCTATTTTTTTTTTTTAAAGATTTTTCATTTAAATTTATTTTCACGAAAAAATCCTGTGCAGACACGTGTCCAAACTGTTGTGCTTTTATATTAAGGAGGATGTAGCGACTTTTACACATTAATAATTCTATATGTCAACAATTGGAAATTGCATAACCACTTACGTCACTATGATTCACATTTATATTTAAGAAAGCGGGTTTGATTTTTTGTGTTCTATAAAACTTTCACTTAGTTAGCATCCGATATCTAACAAATACAAATAATAATTCGAATACGATTATCCAATAAATTGAACGTTGTTTAACCATCGGGACCGAATATGGTGTAGTGAAAAGTTTGTGCTCACCTTTAAAAATATAAGTGGGCTTTATTGAAAAGTATATTGGATTAATAAATTTAGAAGTCTACCAGTAACCTCTGCTAAATATAAAATTTATTGTAAATTCATCATAGGGAGAGAGAGCCACATATGCTTCGTAATCTATTTTACTTCTTGTCTTCATTAAAATTGTTTTTTGCTATATGCAAATCCTTTAACTTGGGTTTTATCTTATTAACAAAGTTCACGGATCTTAAACGTCCCAGTTTGCGTAGATTTTAATTGGTATTTTTACTTTTTTTTTAAGAAAATAAAATATCATTAAATAGCCAGCACTAATAGATAAAAAAATATAGCCGAAACACATAAGTAAATGTAAAATAATTGAAGCACAAAACTACTAGATCTAAACCTATGCAAATCTAAATTTAGTAAATCAAACAAATCACTATTGTGTTGGACAAATTGTGTATCAAAATTCTTGATCTCGATCTCGAATTTGTCACTACTCTTCTGGGTAAAAGCCCTAAGAAATTAGCAAATCAATGTTGAAAAGCTCGTTGCTGACTGAATCTTCAAAGCAAATACAACGAACACCACAACTAACAGATCTCCCATTAATTTGGGGACTAAAACTCTCACTTATACAATAATTTGGAATTTTGCCGTAGTTTAGACTTGTCTTGGCTTTATTAATTAAGACGACGACTAATTCTACCACAAATATCTTTATGTACACCATAATTACTAAAAACATCACATATAAATCATTTAAATAATTCTATTTTCTTTAGACATCACATTAACTCCCTATTACACCCTTACACTAATAAGTACACCACTAATGAATAATTTAAATACTTTTATTTTCTTTAGACACCACATTAATATTCTATTATATCATTATCCTTACACTAATAATAAAGCGTTGCCGTAAGTTGCCAAGAACCAAACACCAAATCTGGAACTTGTCTTCTGTGAGTTTAAGAGAGAGAGAGAGAGAGAGAGAGAGAGAGTTAAGTGCAAGGATGTGACTCCCAAATTTCGGCCAGAACTTCACATGCGGATTTCAAAAGTGTCGAGGCTATGGAGTGAGATTCTGAACGTTAATATTATAATAACTAATAGGGTTATGTCGTTGTATACAACAAGGGCTTGTGTTTGATTTCTTACGGCATTGAACGGTTAAATTCAACTAGAAGGAATATCTTGTTATCTTCGGTCACAGATACTTTTTCTGCCTCTGCCACCGGAATCGACCTTTTCTCGGTAGCATATTCATTGGCCAGTGAAATTAGCTAGGTTCATAATAACAAATGTTATATTCACCTTAGTGGCTAAGCAACACCTTGCCAAATTGAATCAATGACAAAGTCAATAGACGCAATTTCATAATTGTGCAATTGGTTACATGGATGACATGATCTCTATTTTCAGCAAGTGTTTGCAATGAGATATTTTCAATCAAATTTAGTTGTCTTTCTTGTAGGTTAATGAATGTTAGGGTTTATGCGGTGAGAGAGAGAGAGAGAAGATGAGGAAGAATATGAAAAAATCAGGTCTTTTTTTAAAATAATGTAGTGTACTTAAAATATTTTATGTTTTCTTTAGTCATTCTATTTATTAAAAAGGATAATTTAATCATTTTATTAAAAGTAATTTTTGTTTCTTAAATAATTATGGTGTATTTAAAGGTATTTGTGGTGATACTAATTAATTCACGGGAATTCATTTTTTATCAAACTTACACATGCTGGTACAGACGACGTGTGCGACAAGCAAATCCAGTGTGCCTACACTTGCGCAGTGGTTGCTACCAAAAAATAGTGTGGAAATGAAATCATCATTTCTTGTTCATATATATATATTTGTATAAGTAAATTCCACATTTATATTTTGAAATTGAAAAGGTGGATAAGTAAGTCAACGTTATTTAGGTTTAAAAAACCTAAATGTGGATTCTTTTCTATTCACACCTCAAAGTTATTGTCACATTTTCACTATATTGCACTAGTAGATTTATTCATTACTCTTCGGGTGTGTTTACTTACTGTTTAGTCTAATTCATTGAGGATTGGGCCAATCTAACCGTGTTTATTTTAGGGTTGCTGGCAATATATTTAAACACATCACATTACCTTTTTATCACTTTTTACACTAAAAATTACTCTTCAACCAACAAAATTAAACACCTATTTATTTAATCCAATCTTCTATTTTCACTTTATTTCTCCCAGCCTACAGCACTTCAACCTCCTCCAGTCTTATGTAAACACACCCCTTATTTCTTTTAGTTGATAAGAACCGGAACATATCATTGTTTTCATAGTGATAGTGAAGTAAGTGGTTGTGCAATTTTGACTCGTCAACATATACAATTATTAATTAGTATTGTAAAAATCACTACATGTTATTAATATTGTAAAAGTTGCTATGTAATTATTGTGAAATATGGTTATTCATTTGTGTACATATTCTAGTACACTAAATTCTTTTTATAAGTATAAAAAAGAAGGAAAAAAATAGACAGAGAAAAAAAAAAGGAGAATTTATCCTAAATGGCAACAGTAAAACCTGGTAAACAAATTAAAATCAATTAAACGAAAAATGGAGGGGCAAATCGGTAGATAAATGTACTCCCTTCGTCTCGGCTTAACTTTTCTACTTTGATCGGACACGAAGGTTAAGAAAAAATAGATTTTGTGAAATTTTTAATTTTTTAAAATATAAAGATTGTAAAAGAAATTTTTCATTTATGAGTTGAAAAGTTAAGTTGAGATAAATAAAAAAAAAAAAAAGTTAAAGTGGAACGGAATTTATAACAATTAAAGTCAGAAACTAGTTTCTAAACGGTACCGTTTAGATAATGCAGTAGGGGATAAGAAAATATCACTATTCTTGTGATATACTTCCTCCGTCCCAATTAACTTGTCTTACTTTTTATTTCGATTCGTTTCATTTAACTTATCACACTCATAAATGACAATTAAAGGCAACAATCCTCACCCTCAAAATATCCACATTCAATCTCTACCTTTAAAAAAATCAAAGATTCCACAAAATCTGTTTTTTCTTAACATCCGTGTCCGATCAACTGTGACCAGTTAATCGGGACGGAGGGAATATATATATATATATATATATATATATATATATGTGTGTGTGTGTTGTTATATATGTGTTATTATTTATATATAATAAAAAGTGTTTTAAATTTAAATGAGCATTGATGGTGTGATGGTAAGTACGTTGTTTAAATTATCTTCTTTATGTTTAACTTGTAGTATTTATTGATAATAATAACTATTAAATAATTATCATTTAATGTAATTTTATAATAAAAATAAATTGAAAATTAATTTAGTTCTTTATTTATTTAATTTGGATCTTTTTATTAGTTTGCTTTATTTTTCTTTTGACTTCCAATTTTCATTATATTGTATTCAATTGACTTATCAAGTCAACACATATTTAATGTTTAACCCAATACAGCTAATCAGATCAACTAGTATTCACTATTTGACTAGTTTCAACTTATCAGGTCAACAAGTATCTACTGTTGGATCCAATTGTCTTATTAAGTGGAGTGCATCAACTATTTAACCCAACCATGCTTATCGGATCAACTAGTAACCACTATTTGACTCATTTAGGTTTATCAGCTCATCAAGTATCCACTACTTATCGTATTATGATATTATTGTTGGACTCTTAACCCCCCAAAGACACAGTGAGGGTTGACAATATGACTGGTTCGAACGTATGAAGCTCAGCCTATGAATAGCAGAACTGAATAATCAACACCTGAGTACGTCATATTATGTTGTGTAATTTAGACAGTGGTTTTATTTATTACTATTTTTATGCATCATATTTATACCTATGTATAAGTAACTTTTTCAATTAGGATTTGATTATAACTTAGTTGGCAGAGCACTTTGTAACCTTCGTAATAGACCATAATCAAATGTCACGAAACCCCTCCCAATCAGGAATGTACTAAAACAAATAGTAATTCTTTTAATTAAGTATTGAATTTTCGTCTTAAATATTATACTGGAATTTATTCATTTATTACTTACAAATACAAATAAATTGTAAAATTATGGTGATCTTATCAATCGTTATATTTAAAAAATTAAATATAACTATGCATTGCACCGATGTATTACTGATCTATTTTCCAAAATAAAATACATTCAACATCATCGTATAATCACTACAAGAAAAAATGGTATTTGTCGCTATATAGTCTTTTGCAACTATAACAGTGGTTACTAAAAATAACCCCTTTTGTAACTATTAGTAGTTATATAAAATATTTCATACAATTTTAACCAAATTTGCTAGAATATGACAAGCTCTTTTGCAACTACTTGTAGTTACTAATACATTGGTAACTACAAAGTAGTTACAAAAAATAGTTACAAATACATTTGTAACTACAAAGTAGTTGGAAAAAGCATTTTTGCATCTTATTATAAGTAACTACCCTATAGTAACTACTTTTAGATATGTAGTTACTAAAAATATTTTTGTGACTACTCTCTCTTTTTTGTAACTACATTTTGTAGTGGCAGAAAACCTTATTTCTAGTAGTGAATGTTATAATATTCTATTTATAAAATATCTCATAATCGTGCATCGCATGGGGATTTACTAGTAGTAAAAAAATGATTAGTTTGATACTTCCTCGATTTCAAAATAAATGACGTTTTAGAAAAAAAAAAAAAAAGGAAAAATTAAGAAAGAAATATATTGTCAAATATACCCCTAGATTTTATGGTGATGATTTGATGAAATCAAATATGAGGAGGTTGAAAGTAAAGGATATTTTAGAACTGGCATATGAACAAAATGAAGAAAAATGATAAAAAAAAGAGTTAAAACATCAATTATTTTTAAGTAATCATTAAGAAGCTAAAAACATCATTTGTTTTAAAACGAATGTAGTATATTATATATAACAATGTAATGTAATTACAAGAGATGGTTTGCTGCAAAACGGTCTTAAAATAGAATTTAAAGTACTTGAACGTGCATTTTGAAGAGTAAGCAACACATTTTACGTGGGTTCCATAACAAAAAAAATTATGACTCAATTAATTATCCGTGTTTACGCTTTTATAGTGGTGTAAAAAATAAGTTTATAGTAGACAATAGACATCTCCGAGCTGTAAGCTTCACAACTACTTTTCTCGTCATGTCAATTTATAGAGAAAAGAAAAACTGAAAAATGGACGCACAAAAAAAGCCCAGAGGAGGAAAAACAAAATCAACAGACCCAAACTTATTCAAACTCTACATATACACTGGGCACGTTTTATACTTCAACTAGGTACAAGTAACACAATGGTGTTACTTAAAGAATTAAAACTAAACTATTTTCACTGTGTATAACTTGAGGATCTTCTCTTCACCAAACTGATCATCATAATACGAGACCCAGCAGCATTTCCCGGAGACCGAGCTCATCCAATCAGAACATTCAGGAGAATGCCAATGAGCAGAATGGCCGGTATAACCTTAGCCCTCAACGGACTGCTACTGAAAGATATGTCATGGGCGCTTACGTCATAAGCTTGTCCAGTTGCTTCATCTTTTACTTTAATGCTCGACGAACCTGAGAGTCATATTACCAGATTTCATGATATATATGCTAGTTAATCTCGAATAGGCCTTGGTATACTGCGTGTACAAGGATGTAATAAAAATACGCGTGTTGATAAGCAAGGTGTAATGTATCGTTGAACTCACAGTTATATTCTGCCCATCCAATTGTCTGATTTTCCAAGTCGTATAGAACAAGCTTGTCCGTCAAGGCAATATCTGCAAGTTAAAGACAAGTATGTCAAGTATCCTTTCAGGCATGCCATCTATTAGATTTGATTTAGGAAACGCGTAGCAGAACGTAACTGAAGTTGTTTGACGATTACTACATACGATCAAAACTGAAACAACAACGTAAAAGTATGCTTGTTAAATCACATACTGTCTAGTCTTGTAGACAAGAAACATACCTCCTAGTATAGTCAATTGCTGCTGCCCATTGTTTGTCCACATTGTACTGTTCTGCCAACCTATGCAGTATTCTGTATCCTGCAAATATAAAATTAGAGGTTCTCACTTCCCATTGATGATTTTAAAGCAACTTGTCAAATGAAAAATTAAACGAGCAGCAATTATAGGTGCACGCAGCCATGCACAGAACACAGAAAGGTTAATGAAATTGTTGGATATTAGATTCATGTCAATCCAAACAACGGGTTTGCTATTACTGATTTCAAATCCATCCTCATATCCTTCAGTTGAAGTGGGAGACAAAATAACCACTAAAGGCATTATTTAGGCAAGAAAATTTACCAGTTAACTTCTACAATTTTCTTTGTAGTAAGACATCTTCAAATTGTACCAATTAACAGTACAGATCCTAACAGCAGTTACTTACTATAGACACTCTCCATTAACTTGACATTTGTGCATTACGTATATTGAAAACGAAAATAACAGAACCAAAATAATCCCGTTTACTTACACGAACTTCAAACAGATAATCATGGGGATAAACCGGCAAGGCAAGCATGTCCTCAAACAGAAAATTTATGACTGGGAATCCATCATCGACACTGCAAGCACAAGTGAAATCATCAATTATTTTGATGTCTTATATAAGATCAAATTCATCTATCTGTCTATCATCCGTACATATAAAAGAGCAAGTAACAATCATAAAGGCATCCCTGTAAGCATACTATTAAGATACTCTAGACAATGGGACGCTGTCGTATTACAATGCCAAGAGGAAATAACACTTGAATTTAACTGATCAGATCACATTGTAGGCTGAACAGATAGATTTCCATCAGAGACCCTCAGTTATCAAATAATTGTGGTTAGCCAAATCTTATCGCAGCTAAACTTACAAACAATAATGTCCATTTATGAACGTATTCCAATTCTTAACCAGCAAGAAAATTTAAACATGACGAGATCAGAGGTTTAGGATTGTAAGCCTGGGAGTTCAGCAAGAAAACTTGCCAGCCTTTATCGCCGACAGTTTCTCTCTCCGGACTTCATCCATTGATTTTTTTTTTTTTTTTTTTTAACATTACACCTTCCTTATCGAACTTTTTCACATTAGATCTTCATTGTATAAGAAAAGTAAAGAGATTCAATCATAACGAGACTGAGAAGATAAGAACTCTATTGGAACCATTGGAGACATTAACACGCAGAGAGAGCTTAGTTGGTTATTGATAATACTTACTTTTTTTTGTACCAAAAGCACTGGAACATATCCTCGACCACATGAAATTTCAAATTTGGCTGCATGGCCAACATCTGAAGGCACAGATAGACCAACAGATGCGGGAGGACCAACATTAGAAGGTTGGAATTAACATATACAAGCTAAAACTAAATAAACTAACCCAGAAACTAATGCAATTTATATATTTACCTAACATGATAAAACGTGAGAGATTTCACGCTCTTAGACATACCTTTGCCACAACATGATCATAAACATCAGATGCAAGATAGGCCAAGGTTGTGCCACTATCAATAATGGCCTTCCTACGGGGTCCGAAGCCAAATAAACCTACTGGAAGGTCTATAAGTTGATCGCCCACCTCAACTGCCTTCAGAATAACATTATAATGAGCCCTATGATAAGAACAGAAGTTCAATCAGATGAATGTCGAGCAACATCAGTGAAAAGGTATATGCATAGATACTAATTTCTTTATTAGGCGTGTCGCGGGTGGTGTAATTAACATGACCTGTATTACAAGGATGGGAGATAGGCAAACAATTCATCACAAACTAACTAGGTAGTTTATAGCCATCAAATGTTAGCCCTGAAAATTTGCAACAATACTGGATATTGACAGTAAGCCTGTCAACTTAGTCATCACCCATTCAAGCTTCAACCATTAAGGAACGTGACGGTATGAACACTGTTATATATCCAGATAAGATTTGGTCCATTTGTAATATTCACCATGTTCAGTAAGAGCTATTTTACAGACTTAGCTGAGACTACAATATAGTGCATAAATTGCAAACAATTACGATGTTATAGCAGGGGAAAGGAAGGAAAGGAAGGGGGAGAGAAAAGATAATGCCACTTACTGATTTGGGACTAGTGACGTTCTTTTTACTATTGGCTGTACAACCTCACCAACAGCAAATATGCCACCTCCCTCTTTGCCATCCAAGCAATGTGAGAAGACCTTTTTAACCTTTCCAGACAAAGCAAGTTGTGAAAGAAGGGATGTATTTGCTTGTCCAAAACCAATGATCCCATCAACAGCCTGAGAAGATGATCCTAAATCTCCGGATTGTTTATCTGAGCACCTATCTTAGATTAGAGAGGAGGAAACAGGAAACATGTAAGATACAGAGAGGGCGCATAAATATGTTGTACTTAGAATTTAAGACATAGTAAAATGACATGACAGGCTAAGCAATTAAATTTAAAGAATAGCACATTAGATTAATGAGATTATATATAACAGTAAGGGCATGTTTGAGTGGGGCGTGGTAAATCCGGGCATGCAAATCGTAGAACGTGTGAATGCAAATGATGGTGTATGATAGGTTTTGCAAAAGATGCAATCATTATGTTGGAAAAAGATAATGAAAAGGTATTAAAAGTTGTTTTGTAATAAGTGTAGAGAGAGAGAGTAAGCTTACATTTAATTGGACTAAGAAATCCTAATTCTAAGCCTCAACCCAAACGCAAATTTGGATCGACCCTTCCTCCATCTGGATAAACAAACATACCCTAAATGGCTATAAGTTACTAAAATTCTCACCATTGAATCATTAAACAGGTAATATCCTAAGAAATAGAACTATCCACCTATATATCATAAAAACCAAGACAAAGGGCGAAACAAAGTATGCACTCAAGAAGATAAATTTCATAACATTTTTCTGTGAATGCAATATGTTTACTTATCACTTCAATGGATTGGGCCAACTGGACTGTGTTTCCTCTGGAGTTGCTGGCAATATATTTGTACACATCACATCACTTTATTCTCACCTTTTACACTAAAAACAAATCCCAATCCAATCTCCAACCAACAAAACCAAACACTCATTTTTTTAACTCAATCTTCTCTTTCCACTTTATTTCTCCAACCTACAGTACTCCAGTCTCCTCTAGCCATAACTTAACAAAGCCTAATATTTTAATCCCACAAATAGTGATCATTACATGGTCTTGATAATTAGGCTGAGCTAGATTACTTCATTATATCGTCAATTGCACATATTTGGCCCATTTTCTAGTAGTATGCACCACGTAACAGTGTGGATAATTGCACGTGCATGCATAAAGAAAGGACACTCACCCAAATGCTATGGACCCATTCATTGATGTTGTTTGAAGGTTTCCAGTCACTTGATCAAATTGGAAGTTGTCTCTAACAAAATACCCCTCTGTTACACTCCCGTCTCCATAAGTAATATTATATTCGCAGCTCATTCCAGCCTTGCAATTCGGACTACTAAATACAGCCTCACAAAATGGTTGATCGCAACTGATGGTTTGTCCAGTGGAGGAGGCCTTCAAATCATATCGGTGCAAGGGTATCTGGTGAAAATTTTAAAAATAATAAAAATAAAGAATTATGCAGTCGTACACATCTGAATAAAGATTGAAAGGGTTATCCAAATAGCTGCTGGAAAACCCTGAATAAGAAGTCAAAGGAGAAGAAAGAATAGAAGAAGAACGTACATCAAGATCACTTTTTGTGGGACACTTATCACATTCTTTACAATTCACCCATAATATATCACTTCCTGTATCAACCTGGACATGATAGTCAACTGGAGGCGTTCCTATTGTAATTTTGGTGTAATATATCCTGCACCAATTTATTCAATAATCAATGAAATTCACATACTCGAGATATCAGCCACTAAACAACCATTAAAATGCCAATAAATCTTACAACAATATCATTTAGACGGGCAAAAGAACAGTTTGATAGAAAAGGTGTAACAGTCCAGGGAAACAGCTTTTCAATGCACATGCAACCAATCAAAACCACATAAATTTGACCTTCCTCGGATCAACTTTGCCTTCGGATGTTTGTTTAGATAAAGAGGTGAGAATGTGTCTTATTTAAGGTACAATGATCCCCAGTATGGTCTAGATAAGACCAGTGTCAAATTGATTCTAATTTTTTAAGGGAAAATAACATGATCAAATGTACATATCTGATGGAAATCTCTACAAAATCTCATTACTACTCTTAATTCGACAAGGAAAAATCATATGAAAAGTTCCAAATAGAATTCAATAATAATCAAATCCCACCTGCTTTGCAACAACGGTCTTACTTATGACATTTTCCTTCCTATGCCCATTGTAATGTTTCCTTCATAGTTAAAGGATTAGTATGAAATAGCAGGCATGGGAATAATCGAAACTACAACATAATAGTCTCCCTTTTCGTTTTACATGATTTTTGATTCCCCTAATCTTAAAAACCAAGAGAAATTGCAGTGACATTAATGAAGAAATTAGTAATAGGTAGCAGATTGCCTCTAAATTTTACAACAGAAGCTGATCAGTTTGAGGCTACAAAATCATTGCATATATATAAATATAAATGATAGAAATGGTGACATGCAAGAAAGAGATATATAAAGACACATACGCAGCATTGGTGGGAGAACCATCACCGCCTAATTGGTAATCAAGGCTGGCAAGCATTCTGCCGTGGCGCAGTGAATCATGGGCCTTGAGCTGTCCCAACGGCGCCTTACGGCCGCCATACTTGTGGCGAACATTAAACACCACATTTGCCTTCACCAATTCAACCAAAAACAAGTAAGAAATCAAAATGAAAAGCAAATGCCTCCTCCGGGAATCCATTGCTAGCCTCCCGGGAAAAAATAGGTATGGGGAAATTCAGAATCAAAGAAAGCTAATTTATTTATATGAATGTGGAATTTGGACGGTTAGGGTGAAAGTGTTTGGCTGGCTGGTGAGGAAGACATTAAGGGTGAAAAGCGGATTGTTTAAATTTAGTATTGGGAGTCAACCTTCAAATCTAATCTAAGGAACAGACGGAAAGGGGTGCCTTCCGTTTTCTCTGCATGTATATGAGGGAAACGGATCCCATGCGGTACCTTCCAAAACTGCTGTGCCACCATTGCTGCTTTTACTCATGCACCACAAAAAACTCTCTCTACAGTCTACACTATAAATTTTGTTGACTAAGATAGATATTAGGAAATAAATTAAAATATCTTTTTATTTTTTCTCAAAATAGTTTCTGCAGAAAAATTAAATTTGTTCTCTCAAAATTTAATTTCTGTATCTCACAATCCTAATTCATCAACTAATTCCACTAAATTCACGTATAAAAATAAATTGAAGAATAAAATAATCATGAATGGAGGTAAATCTAAAAATACGAACAATGAAAGTCTTAACTATATTTTTTCTGCTTGAGTTCACGATTTTTGTCTGTAAAATAATTTGTAGTTCGAGAATTAATTCTAAAATATGTTACTGCGTTAGTTCAATGTTTACTGGCTGAACTGTTGAAACAATTTCTCGGTCAGTAACAATCATAGTGTATAAACTTATACGGCGGCTACTTACCAAATGGTGATAAGAATTTTGGTCAGTACTTGCCTAACCACATTATCTTGTTCGCCCATTAGTGACCAAACTGTTGTAAAATAATGTATAAACTTATAAGGCGGCTATTAATCGAACGGTAGTAAGAATTTCAGCTATTACTTCCTGAACTACATTAGCTTGTTCGGCCAATACTGGCCGAATTGTTGTAATTTTTTTGGTTAGTAGTAGTACCCATCATACTTAATAAACATGAGCCAATAATGATCAGAATTCCTCCCAATTCTTTCGTCTTGTTTTTTGTGAGTTTTACTGAAAAACCTCTAGTTCTTCTACCAATACTCATGTCAAAGTTTTGAAGTTAGTGTTTGGTGTTCAACAAAATAGTTGCTTGGTTGTTCTTCAATGGATGTTCTTGCAGGTTCTTCTTCAAAGTGAAATTTTGGAAGACAAGAGAAGGACAGATGACTAACGTTGCATTTTTATTTTCCAAACTAGAATTTTCCCATTGTACAATGCACGATTTGAAATATATTTGTTTTAATAGAAAAAAATATTTAATTTATTTTATGTACAATTCATAATATAAATAATTCAATCAACACTAAGTATTCTTCTATTTTAGACTCAATAATGAACCAACAAACCGTTGCTTACTTTAAATTTAATTTTTATACAAAAATATTTAATATGAGTGTTATAATAAATATTTAGAATGGATAGTTGATTTTATATATTATAAGTAAAAAATCATTAACAATAAAAAAATATTATTGCATTTAGGATGTTGGAGAATATACTTTAAAAAATTTAAAAGAGAGGAGAGAGAGAGCTAAAAAAAAAAGACAAAGTAAACCTCTAAATTTTCTCATCCCTCACATTTGAGTTTTTAATGTTTTGTTCTCATAAAAAATATTATTTCTAAAATGGAAAGTGAAAACTAGTTGGTTTTTACTATTTTTAAAGTATTATAATAAAAATAAAACTATATGAATTTTTTTTATAGAGAATTGCCAATAAGAAATCTAAATTTGGAACTAATATTTTTGTTTGATTAATTTACTATATAAACACATATATCTTATATCTTATCTTATTATATTAATAATGATTAAACTAAAGTACAATTAAAAAAATTAATGATTAAACTACCTATTTTAGCAAGTAAATTGAGTGGGAAAATGTCCTAGTTTCCTCTTAGAGAAGGTTCAATTATATAGTAAGATTATGTTTATTTTATTGTATTTTATTTTTTAATTGAAAATGGTACAAATGTTGAAAATGGTATAAATGTCTACAAATGTGGTGTAGAAAATAAAATAAATGAATATTGTAACTCTACTGTGGTGTAGAAAGAAATTGTGATATAGAAAGAGTTTTTGGTGGTCTGAATAGAATTCCCCCTTCTTTATTTGTTTTTCTCCTTTTTCTTTGTCCTTTTCATTTTTCATATTTGTAGATGAATTAGTATATAAAATATTTATATATGTAAATTTTCTTTTTCTTTGCCCTTTTTCATTAGTGTATATATATTATATAAAAAATGCATTATTTTTTTTTACCCTTTTTCATTAGTGTACACACACATATATATATCTAAATTTATAAAATAAATTAAGTTCAATAGATCAATTTATCATATTATTTTTAAAAATTAAAATATTTAATTTTTTAAAGAAAGATTTTAACAAATTTAATTTGTAGGTCCAATCAAATATAAATAGTCAACCAAAACCAATACTTGAATTTAACTGTAGCCACCAATCAAGTACTTTGTAATTTAATAATAATGTAATTATAGAAAAACTGAATATATAAACAAATAAATACTCCCTCTGTTTTATATTAATATGCGTTTTAGGATGAAAGAGAAGACTAAAATATTTTGACAGATATACCCTCAGCTAAAGATTTGACCAGATCAAAATATCTCTGATAGATTGAAAAATATATATATTTTAGGATTGAGCCCAAGGAGAAAATTGCTAGAATTGGTGAAAAATATGTAAAAGGTTAATTAATTGAAAATTGGAAGAACATCCTAAAATGTCAATTAATATGAAATGGAGGGAGTATTAAACAATAATAAGGGAAAAAGAAAAAAAAAAAAAAAGAATTTGCATTTTACACTTGGGTTGTTGCATTTTGTGCACTGCACTTTGTGCAGTTTTTCTTGTCACTGCATGGGATTATTATCCAACAGTGTTAGCAATTATTATTATTTTTTGGTCATTTTGAAAAAAGAAAAGAAAAGAAAAACTTCTTTTCTAACCCAAATTAAATTTTAGCCTCTTTTTACCTTGTTCTTCCAAGGCAACATTACTATCTCCACACTTTAAATAAAAGAAAAAGAAAAAGAAAAAGAAAAAGAAAATCAAACTTCAAACATTTACATTGAGGATTAAACCGTGACTTGAAACATTTACATTAAGAATAAAAAAATAAAATCGAAACATTTACTCGACTAAAGTAAGAGAAAAATAGAGTTTGAAGATTTTAATCTCCCAACATACTCATCTTCAATTCTAATCTCCCTAACTCATGAAGCTCGAAATCTTTCTATTCAACATTCGGGTTTCACGTCAATAGGGGTGGCAATGATGGGTAGGTTCGGAACTGGTATTAAGCATCCTATCCCATTTCCCGTTTCACGACCCAAATACCATCCCTGTGAAATTCCCACCTAAGAAATCTGGGTGGGGAACGGGTTCCCCACATATTTATTTTCTTTATTTCAATTTTTTATACAATTTTATAATGAAGTATTACTTTCGATTAACTTTGAAGATCTATTGCAAGTACTACTTATAATAATAAATCAATAACACACACCTTATGTATTCTTTCAATTTATTTAAAAATTAGAAACATGTTTATTTTTTATATAAAACTAGAGAAGATCTTGTACATGCAATTTATAGTTTGGTAGAAGATATTTAGAAATGCACTAGCTAGAATTTTATCTCCTTAAATATGTATACATATTATAAATATTACAAAATGACAAAAATAAATCAGAATTGGAGAAATAAAAATTCTATGTTAATTAGGCGAGGATGAGGCTGATGATGGGGCAGGATCATGGATCCCATCACTGCTTAGAAAAAAAGGGAGAATCCCCATTCCCTTTCCCATCCCCGCAACCATCGGGAAATTTCCTACCCAATAACATTGTGTCACGGTGGGATGTATCTCCACATGGATTTTTCCATCCATACACGTCAATCTCACATATCACCATGTTGAACAAGTTCACATCTAATTCTAGCTCTGAATGAGGTGAACCCTAGTGAAATCGTAAACAAGAAGGTATGATTTTTATGATTCTTTCCCTTTCATTTCAATTAATACCTTGAAGATTTAGAGTCATTGACCATCAATTGTAATTTTAATTGTGGAAGAAATTTCTAATAATTAGAATTGCGGCAAACACAAGACGAGCGATTCACACCCTCCATTTGGAAGAAATTTATGATATTTAAGGTTTCGGATGTACTACTCATGTAGTGTTGCTGTTTATATATATATATATAATTTGAACAATATTTCCATCAAACATCAAAAGCACGATTCACACCTTATATTTTTGGAAGAAATTCATGATATTTAGGGTGTCAAGTCTATTGTTGGTGTGTTGTTAAAGTAAGTAATGGGTAGTAATTGATTGTTCATGGGGTGCGATTATGTGGCTCCTGGGGGTTTTTTGTGGTTCATGATCTAATCATGTTGTTTCTAAACGTCTGTGTACATATTGTTAAATAAATTTGACTATCATTTGTTTGTGTTTTGTGCTTCGGGGTTATGTTTATGGTTCGAAACTTGTTTGAGATGTCCCTAACTACCCGTGTACGTGCGGGTGACTAAACTTAATTTGATTATAGGGTAGGTGGTAAAAAATGATAGTTTGATAAGGTGGCCAATTGCATAACTATAACTACGTGGGTGGAGTTGAGGAGATTTTATCCGTTTCATCGAAAGGGCTATACTATCGTGATTTTACAAGGAGGATATATGGCATTGTTGAAGCTAATAAGAGGAAATGAGATTACATGATTCACTTGCTGGCATATTTTCCTGATAATAAAGTTGTAAGGAAGATTAAATTACTTGAAGATGACGATATTGATCGTTTATTTACAACTATGGATAAACCTACAGTTTATGTTAGTTTTAGGGAGAAATGTGTTGAACCAATGTCAAGTCCTCCGATTAACAAGGTTTTAGTATGAAAACATGTTTAGAATGTGTATTTTCTCGTGTATTTGTTTATTCTAAGCTCCCTTTTGTCATATTTTTCGTATATTCTTTCTCTCGAATAAATCAGTATCAAGTGTCTTGTAGGTAAAATAGGTCAAAAGTACGACGAATGGAAGGAAGTCAAAGAAAAGGGCAAGAAAGAAGGAGTTTTGGGTCGTGCACAAGCCCATATAAGATTTGAAGTTGTGGGTCGTGCATGGTCTGGCAGTGCACCTCTTCATTTACACGCACGACCTGTGCATCAAGCCAGAGAGGAATTTGATTTCAAGGTTGTGCACCTCAGTACATTTGTGCACGACCCTGCACAATGTCAACGAGAATTGCATGTGCTGGCCTTAAACCTTCCTTTATTTCTTTTTTGTGTAAAAAAGATCTAAGAATAACTTAAAACCCTTTTCCATTCATATTTTTTAGGAATCTAGACCATTTGTATAGTTTTTCAGATTGGGTGGAGAGCGAAAAGGAGAAAGGAACATCGAAGTGAAGATCAAGATCAAGACATTATGGTTTATCTTTCCATTTTCATTTTATTTGTAAAAATATTATTATGTCCATATATTTGTGTTTATCAAATATTATGATTATGTTGGGCTAAATTCATTATCTAGGATTAGAAAGTAGATTATGAGTGATTAGTGACTTTTATCCGATTGATTAAATATCGTACTATATTATTAGCTAATTAATTGTTTATATTGCTTGTTAAATAATTTGGCCTATTTTTTAGCAATTTATTGTGTGTTAAATTAAATCGAGAGGGAGATTTAATTTTGATCACATTAATTAGCATGATTAGTCAATAACAACCGAGAGGTTTGAGATAATTGTGGGGACATTGATCTTAGGATCGTTTGGAAGTTATGTGTAATTGATCGATTGGAGACAGTGATTAGTTATACGTAACCAACATGTATTTCGCTCTAAGAGGGGGATTTACATGCTTTGGTGATCGTTCCCTAATGACTAAGTACTCATTATAAAGATTTAATTGGTCGGTTTACTGATCATTGATTACCCACAATTGAAAGCTATTACTAGATTATCCCTATCATTTGTTTGATCCTTAATCATTTGCTTGCTAATCAGCTGTCTTAGTTTAATTGCTTGTTTGTCTAAATTAGCATTTTAAAATCAAATCTAAGGGCCCGCTTGGTTGGGGGTTTAGGGGTAAGGAATGAGAATGAATGAAGACTCATTCCCATTTATGGTGCTTGGTACATAATAAAAAAGTTAATCATTACCCCATTTATTAACAATTCCCCCCCCCCCCCCAATTTCATTCCATAGTATGATTGACCCCTCATTCATACTCATTACCATTGCCATTGATGATTTGCAACCAAGCGGGCTCTAAATTTGATCGTCGATACCTGCTTAAATGACTCCCATAGTACTACACTTGATTATGTATGCTAGTTCCTGTGGGCTCGGCCTTGTGCTTGCCCAATTACTGCAGTAGCCTCGTACACTTGCCAATGCTGCAAAAGTAATACTAAATTTGGCGGTCGCATCAATTTTTAACGCCGTTGTCGGGGATTCAGTGACAATAGCTTAATGTTATGGTAATAGTGATTTAGTGATAATCTAGGATTTACTTTTATTGTTATTTACTTTTTTTTTTTTTTTTTTTTTTTTTTGGTTGAGCTTAAGAGATATGTTTTCAATTGGTTGACTGATTTAGGTGGTTGATGCAACTTCGATCAAAGGGGTTGCAATGATTACTTTCCTTTGATCCAGATATCGAAGCCGCCATTCGACATAATAGAGTGAAAAGAAACCAAGATAAAGCAATGGATGATGGAGCTAATAATTAGTTTAGAGTAAGGGGAGGTAGGGGTGGCATTCAGTAAAATCGAACCGAACCAAACTGAAATTTTTCTAAAAATCTTATACCGAATTCTGAATCGAAAAATAATATTTCGCTCCGATAATACCGAAATATTTCGGTTTTCTTGTTTGGTATTTAAGTAAAAACAAAACTTTTCAAAAAACAAAAATCAATATAGTTTCTCTATTTCGATTTTTCTGCTCTATTTCTTTTATTTGTTGTATTATCTACTGAACACAATATATGCCATACGACATATGGATTGTGCGTTGCTCTCCAAGTCAGCGACTGAAGGTCGGTGATGTTTGCTTGGAAGATGACTGAACCCAGCTAATTTGTTTTTCTAACCTCTGTCTCCAGACTCCAATGGAGGAAGAAGTAACGTAAAATCAAAATATTAAAGTAATAAAATTAATTAAATTATGGCGTGAATTGGGTATTATGTTGATGGATCGACTGATTTGGTGTGGTCTAATTAGATGGGCATTATCCAAGGCCCCAACAAATCCCAATGAAAAATGTATTATTAAACCTGCTCAGTATTCGGTAAAAACCAAATTACCGTTCGATTTTTACTGTACAGAATCGAATACTGAATTTTCAAAAAATATAAAACCAAATTCCGAACCGAATATGTTCGGTTCGATTCGGTACATACTAAATTTTTAGTTTCGGTACGGTTCGATGTGCTCATCCCTAAGGGGAGGTGTAGAAGACCAATTGCCACAACCTCCTCCCAATCAAGCAGTTGTGTTCCAACAATTGTTGGAAATGATGAAATGCCAACAACAAGAAGTAGATAACCATAGGGCTTGGAAAGAACAATTCAAGATTCCCTAAAACCCGTTGCAAATAGAAAATGTGGAGGAGCGGCATGGGAACCGATCAATGGAAACCACTTTGAATTGAACCAACCGTTGATATCAATCGCGCAATAGAATCAGTTCGGGGGAAGTGCAACTGAAGACTCGGACATGCATCTTTCCTAAAGTTTGGAAGTTTGTGGTATGATCAGGATCAATCATGTGCCACACAATCAAGTCAAACTTAGGCTCTTCTCGTTCTCTGTTAGAGACCGAGCCAAGCAATGGTATAATCCCATCTCCTTCGAAAACATTAGAACATGGGATGAATTGTATTAAAGGTTCCCAATCAAATACTTTTTCGCAAGCAAAACCATTTGTTGGAAAGAGTGAGATCACACAATTATGGTAATTCGACTCGGAACCATTGTGGGAGGCATGGGAGAGATGCAAAGAATTTTTTAGAATGTTCTCACAACATGGTTTCCAAGAGAAGGAACAATTTTGCTATTTCTATGATCGGTTATTCGGACCAACTCGCGTGATCATTGATGCAGTGGTGGGTAGTTCTCTATTCTAAAGGACGGTTCATGATGCAATGACAATCATCGAAGATATGGCCACCAATTCTTATCAATAGCCGAATGAGAGAAATACACCTTGTCAGGTTGCAAGAGTAGTCGAAAAGGATGATAGTTCTTTCTTACAGCTCAAATAGCTGCCTTGTCCAAGAAATTGGATAGTTTTTACAAGCCGCCACCACCACCATCCAAGCCAAGCAAAGTGCTCAATCGGGTGTCGAAGAGGTTAATTTCTTAATGATGAACGTGACGTACTCATTTTTCTCGTATTATTTACGTTAAAATTCTTGTGTGAATTGCGAGTATCTATCATGTTTTAGTGTAATAATATGTACTTACCATATTTTCTGGTTTGAATTCCTTTTGATCTGATTTAGTGCACCTTTTGAATGTTTTTGGGTGATATTATGAAGGATAGGAAAATTCAGAAAATCAAAAAGGTCGATTACGCCTAATTCCTCACTCCAGCTCATAGATCGAGGCTTAAATAGGCCTGAATCAAGCCCAGGCTGAGCTTGAGTCAAAGATCATCGAGTTCCGGCTAAAAGTCACGAAGGGACCAGGTCAAGAAAACAAGCAGAAAGGGGTAGAAAAGGCGATGCACGAAGACGGCGTGCGACGAGAGGAAACATCATGCCCGACAATGGAACACCGGACATTGGGAGCCACTAACGGCCGTTGTACTCCCCCAGCGGCCCAGTCGAGCCCCATCGATCGCTGCATGTTCATTTTTTTATCGTATCTTCTTTGTTCGATGTTCTATTGAGGCGATTCAAGTTACTACGCGAAGATGAGACGAAGATCTACAAATTTCTAGTTAGGGTCGAGAGCTAGTCCTGGATGTGGCAACCTCAGAATCATCGAGAATATCGAGATGAGCGCAATTGAAGGGCTCGACTAAACAACTTAAAGCCCCTTGCAATCCTACTTGTTAAAAGGCTACTTTACCCTTACTAAAGGGCTTTTGCTGCAGTTTTTCTTGTCTTTTCACTATGGGGAGGGCTGGAACTGTTTATATACCCCCTCCCTCACTTCATTTTATAACTTTTGCTCTATTTTTGCCTACTAGAATCAATTCTCTTGTAATAGTTAGAATTTTCAGATTTTAAAAAATTTCAGATTTTAAGTTAGGGTTTCTCTCTTCAAGGAGAAAACTTGGGTTCTTGTTGGATTTTTGACAACCTTTAAGATTATTGAAGATTCTTAAGATTTTCATCATTATTGCGCATTTTTTCCCCTTTTCTCTCTAGTTGTATTTTATTTGTGCTCTTGCTTGATAATATTGATGTTTGAGTTATTTTCAATGATTTGTAAGTAGTTCCCATTGTTCCCAAGGCTAGGGAGTAGCCCAAGTTTCTGGATTAATGTTTGTTCAGTTGATTGTTGGATTTGATGTGGGTTTTGATAACCTAGGGTTTGGGTGTAATTAATTTGTATCGATTTCCAGGCAATCTTGTAATTAAGTTCGCATGTTGGACTGGTAGCTCATCTTTTGGTAGCTTACGGAAGATTTTGTTTAGTTGGGAGAGGATAGTTTAGACTATAGGCTTGGGAGTTGCTAACCACTCGAAGCTCACCCGAACTAGATCCTAAATGAGCTTAGGAATTAATAACTATGCCTTAGACTCTGCAGTTGAGGGATTAATTCCAAAAATCAAATTAATTAGGACTTAACAGGATAAGAGGAGACCCATGGGGGAGACGTTTCATGGGGAAAGGGAGTAGTGCTTAGGGAATTCCTATTGGGATGAGCAAAATTGAATCAGTCTCACGTGCAGTCCTTTACACCCCCACACCCATCTTTAGTGTGGGAGAAGTCGACCTTTCTTTCTAACCTTAGTAATTGAGATCCCCGGGCCCGGGATTGACATAGTGTTCTAATTTGTGTAGGTATTCTACATCGAATCCCATATGTTTACCAATTCTAGGGGATAATAGCACATCAAACACTATCCTAGGTTTATGCTTAGTTGGGATGCTAATTAAGTAGGAACCCAACTGTAATAAACCCACTGTCATTTTTAGCAATCGTCATTCAAACATCGATCCTAATTGCTTAGGGTGAAACCGAAGTTTCGGGAACTATTTCCATCATTTACCTTATTTTTATTTATATTGCAATCTTAATGATAATTGATATCCCAATTCCCAATTAGCTAAATTTACATCCTATTTATTACTTGGTTGATTCACATGAAAATCCTCCTTGTGGTTTGGTATTTTTGTTACCTCTGTCCAAGCCGTACACTTGCGGTGTGAGCAGGTCCTTTACTAATTTCACTATTTAGAGAGGATTTTTCGAACAAGTTCACTTAAATTAAAGGAACTTCAGGAACCCTATTCGAATCCACACCCGACTCAACGCCAACTCACAAATTTCCATTCAAGCCAACATTATTCGAATTAATATCAACCAAACTTGAGGAATCATCAGTATTTTTCTTATAACAATCCGAACAACTCGATCCAACCGCCTCCGGGCTTCTCGATAACCAATGGGATGATTAATAAAGAGAAGGAGCTGAGTGTTGAGGATCTCCTAACCTCATTCATTTCAAAGACGAATGAGATTTCTCAAATGGACAAGATTTTTTCAAATTCCAAGTCGAAGTGAACAAGAGTATAATGAGCAAATGTGGCTAACATTAAGAGTCCACAAACTCAAGTGAGTCAACTGGCTCAAGCTATTGGATCTCAACACAACAAAGGGCAATTCACGAGTGACATTATAAAGAATCCAAATGAGCAGTGCAATGTCGTGTTTGCTTGGAGCGAAGACAAAGATGGAATTTCGAGTTCCGGGGGGGATGAAGGCCACAAGTTCGAGGAAGATCGAGTCAAGGAAGTTAAAGTCATTGAGTTAACTGACGAGGAGCTGCATAAAACATGGGCTGAGAAGCCTAAATCGATTCCTAACTCTAAAATTCACAAATACATTCCTCCTTTAGTAATGCATAGAAAAAGAATTGATGAGCAATATGCAAAGTGCCCTGAAAATTTTAAACAAATTATGCTTGATGTTGCTTTTGCTGATTCTATACAAGGAATGCCAAACTTGTTAAGATTCCTCAAGGAAGAACTTGAGAGGAAGGAAAAGTTGAAGGAGAGCAAGAAGGCTGAAATTGTCAAAGAAGATGATGAGGTAAGGAAGGAAAACTCACCAAAAAAGGAAGAAGAGCTGGTTGGGGCGAATGAAACTGGGGATGATTGCTTGAAGATAGATGAAGACTCACACATTGATAAGAAGACGAGTGTAAAAAAGAAAGTGAACTCTCTGAAGAAGGCTAAAATGACTTTTCAACCCAAGAGCAACCAAAGTTGACTGACCCAATAAATTTCTCAATTCCTTGTTCTATTAACGGTGGTAATTTCGATAATGTGCTATGTGACCTTGGATAAAGTATAAATTTAATGTCCTTAAGAGCTTATCATATATTAGGGTTGGATAACTTGTAACGAGCTTCCACTACCGTTTAATTAGCTGATGGTTATTTGTTATATCCTTACGGGGTAGTGGAAGATGTTGTGCTGAATGTTGATAAATTTGAGTTGCCTAGTAATTTCATGATTAATGATGTTAGTGGTGAAAATTCTCCACCAGTCATTTTGGTATGTCCATTCTTGGCCATCAGTCAAGCATTAATTTATTTTTCGTTTGCTCTGTAAGTCCACCCATAATGTACCACTTGTTCACAGAACAAGTTTGGGGGAAGGGGATAGAGTGGTTCATCCATGAGATATTTTTATTTTCATTTTGTCACTTTTCCTTGTTATTTTCTTTTTAACTTTTAGGATGTAATTTTGCTAATTAATGATTCGACATGTAATAGAATATTTTAAGTAATTAAATTTTGAATTATTTAAAATTTAGACTTATAATAGTTAGTTAAAAAAAAAATTAGATTTATATTACTCCCTCTGTCCTGGCCTGATTAGCCAACTTGCCATATTTATTTATCCCAACATAATTGTCCTAGCCCATAAATCGCAAATTCTCTTACAATCTCTACCCTCAAAATCTCCACTCTTAATTTCCACATTTGAAAAAGTTAAAGATTCCACAAAATCTGCTTTTCCTCAGTCTCCGTGCCCGGCCAAGGTTGGCCAATTAGGCCGGGACGGAGGGAAATACATTGTTACATATAGATTGCATTATTAACTTTACTTTATTGTTTTGCACGTTTAATTTTATTAGGATTAGAGTGTCGAGAGAGACGTGAAGCTAGTAACTCCACCGGCATAATAAAAGGATCATGGTGACAGGCTTATGATAAGCCAATTTTGTGTTAAAAATTAAAATTTACACATGGACGGACATAGACATACATAGGGATAAGAGATTAAAGCTAGTTTCTTTAGGCACTGATAAAAAATCGTGAGATTTTAGCCATGTTTGAACTCCAAATTTTGGAGTACTATTTGTTTTTTTTTCTTGTGTGTGTATTGTTGATCATGGCATATTGCACCTCTAGAACTTGTCTTGCGTCTGCTTTGATTGTCTTGTATATATTAGCTTGAAAAATGATCTTAGGCATTCTTTTTACAATATTCTAGCCTACTTTAGCCAAATTTTCCTTACAAAGAGTAATATTGCCTCTAGTTAGTTATTTTGAGCCTTAGCCATGTCTTGATAGCTTTAGTTCAAGCTCATAACTTGTTTTAACATTTTTCCTAATACTTGGACTATTTAAGTAGAGGAGAGAGAGAGAAATAAAAGTGAGCGGGAGAGGCAATGGGTAAATATATTATATGGTTTTGAAAAGTTTTAACATTTCCTTTTTATTTGGAAGGGTTATAATATAGTCTAGATAATTTTGGTTGCTCCACAGAAAATGAGATTGCGATGTAGGCAGGGATAAAGTACACTTATGCCCCCCACACTGTAATTTTCAAGAAAAAAAATCCTAAGGCAATCAAGAGAGTTTGCTGAGGACTGTTTATACAGTAGAAAATGGTTAGCATAATTTGCTAACAAGATTAGTCCTAATATTTGGATAGTGTAGTATCAGAGGGGTGAAAAAGCTATAAATGCGTAGCTTTAATGAGAATTATATAGTGGAGAAATGTGAGTGTCTTGAGAATAGTTGAGAATGATCAACTCAATTAGTCCAAAACAAGTCACTTTATCATATATTTATCTCACATGCATTTCCGGAAGAGCCTATATTACAATCAAATAAAAGACCTTTTTTATTCCAAGCTATATATATTTAAGTGTGATTTAGCCTCAAATTCTAAGTTTCTCTTCCCCTCCACCCTTTCTATGTGCAGGCAATGGATAAATTGAAGGAAATATAGAAGGGTGATTTGATGGTAAAGCAATGTTTTTCGGATTGACAAGTTGTTCGCGAAAATAAAGTAACTTTGTAATTATATTTTCATATTTCTTATATTTCAAACTGGAGTTCGATATCAAGGTGTTTATAAGAATCTAAATTCGTTGTCCACTTTTTTGGAAAAAAAAAAAGGTAAAATCAACACTTAGCTAAATCAATGATGTATTAGTATATCTAATCTCCCCTCCCCCCCCCCCTCTCTCTCTCTCTCTCTCTCTCTCTCTGTGCTCTCACAATGACGGACACCCTCCTCGTGGATTTTCTTCGCTGTATCCCCTTCTTCTGACGTAAATACACATCATGGATTCGAAAATGAATCTAGAACTAGCATATGATTAAGTTTATTCGACGATTATGAGATTCTATCCATAGCTAATTTCGTACGCCATGTCTAGGGTTTTAGAACCCCAGGTGGCGCAACCTTCTGCCGTCACTACACAAGGACTCCTCGATTTTACATCGTTAAGTCTGCCGCACTACAACCATCCAGCAGTAGCTAGAGTTAGGACCTCTCATATGACGCGGCCTAAGTTTTTGGAAACTCACATACCGCAGTCGCCTACCATCGCTCAGAATGGGTTTCTCATCGTCAACTATGTCACTTTCAGCCACTTCTGTTGACGACACGCACCACACAGTTGCTCAGTCGGGGTTTTTGCCCCGGTCCATCCCCCGACAACATTATTTTATGTGCTACGGTTTCCACAGAACTCTCCTACTATGTGTCCCCATGATCTGTGTCTGAGTTATGGAGCTTCTATATCACTATTGCCGCTCCCAGGGCTTCTGTCATCTCCATCTTCAGCATAGTCTTCATCGCCGCTCCTAGGGCTTCTCCCGTCTCTATCTGCAGCATAGTCTTCATCTTCATTCCCTTCGGTAATGTAATTTGGTATCCTTGGTTCAGTCTCTGCTCCTTTCATCAACATCCCCCGACAGTGGCAGCAATAATTCCAATGACGGGTACTGCGATCTTTTTCCGCTTGCTATTGGTGTTTCTCCAGTGGATTACACATTTACGGACGGGCCTCGTCCTTGTCATGTTCTTCAAGTTGGGGAACCTGATATCTCCCATGAAACTACTCGCCAGGATTCTCCTAATAACGGTAATCTTCCCTCAGTTTATATTGATGAGCTTATTTATCATGAACGTATGTAGTTTTTTAGAAATTTTACGCTAAATGGCCGAATTTCGTACGTTAAAAAAGACAAATCCTGGAATATGAATGATATTAAACTGACTTTGGAGAAACAATGGGGTTTATCTGGTGATATTAAGTTGATTTCTCTAGGTTTGGGTATCTTTAACTTCCATTTTTCTTCTTTGGAAGATAAAACTAAGGTGGACATTTCACGCAAGGTTGATTTAAAACCAAGAACACTGTGTTTATTTTGTTGGATACCTGATTTTAATCCGTATAAGTATAAAACTTCAATTGCACAAGTTTGGATCAGAACTTATCAATTGTCCTTGGAGTACTGGTATAAATCTCTTGTTTCTGATATTGCAAGGGAAATTGGTACGCCACTACAAATGGATGATCGGGGTATATTTAAGGCTTATGGGCACTATAGTGTTCTGGCAGAAGTCGACTTTCGGAAGAGTCTTCCGAAAAGTATTGTGGTGAAAAGAAAAGGGCATTGCACAACCATTTCTTTGTACTACAAAAATTACCCGATTAATGTCCTACGTATAAGGTGGTGGGGCACAATTTACAGAGTTGTTGCCAACATCCGAATTAGAAGAACAATGATACCTCTAGACCGCCTTTCCACCGTCGATCGAAATCTCGTGGACGATCACGTCCTCCTATGCGTCATGTGTATAGGTTGAAATTGTCTGGTTTAAATCCTACTAATTCCAAGGCATCAACTTCTCAAATGAAAGAGTCAGCGGTAACTCCCTCCTATAGAACTTCCACAATTCCGATCCAGAAAAATTTCGACATTTTAGCCTCCCTGGATGATAATGACAATATGGTTTTTACATGCAGGACTAGGACGGAGCTCATCCCAGTCCTGGATTCCGAGGGTTCCTCTTCTGTTCCGTTGTTTGTTACTCCTTTGGCGATGCAAGAGCCTTTACTCTCTCACGAGGACATCCGCAAAGTGCAGCATCACCAACTTCGATCTTTTTCTATCCCCACACAGAGACATCAATCTGTGGAGACACGTAATAGAGCCGATTATGTTTTGCAATCGGGTACTCAAGATGATGATATGCGACTAATGCACTTGGTTGCCCATCAGAAGTGGGGAGGTATAACTGATACAGATGAACAACCACTTGAGCACGGTGTTGACTTTCGGGTTACATGAAGACTCTATTCTGGAATGTACGAGGTTTTGGGAATGACCTCACCAAAAATTCCCTTCGGAAGTTTTGCCGTCAGCATTCTCCTGATTTTGTTGTTCTTGTTGAGGCAAAGGTTCTTATTTCAGAAGTTTCCATATGGTACTTACATTGGCATTTATTGGACATAATGAGAGGCCAAATATGCGTCCGAATATTTAGTTTTTTGGACGCCAGAATTTGGCCGTGGACACTTCCAGTTTTTATTATTCTACCCAGATTTTGGTTGCGGTGATCAAGATTAAGGATGTTAATGTTTTGTTTTCCTTTGTCCATGCGAGTAATTGTTACTTACGAAGAGGGGAGATATGGTTCGATCTTTATTTATTTTTGGATTATCATTTATGTGTGTTTAGGGACTTCAACGCCGTCTTTGGTGCACACGAACGTCAGAGTAGAAGTCCCCTCCCCTGCCTCCCTTCCCCCCTTCTATTGCTTGTGCAGAATTCCGCAGGGCCAGTGATGATGCAGGTCTTTTGGAGATACAAGTTTTGGGTAGTAAGTTTACATGGTTCTCGCACCATCTTCAACATGATTTTATTGCTTCCAAGCTTGATCAAATTTTTGTTACTCCAGCTTTTGTTGATCTTTGGCGTAATATTTCAGTGGCGACATTGAGCCGGAATAATTCGGACCATCATCCCATCTTGTTGCATCTTTTTTATGATGTTGTGTATGCCAATCGTCATTTTTTATTTCAACATATATGGGTTACCCATGATGGTTTCCTGGCCCTCGTGGCCAGTTCATGGGAAATCCCACAGATTGCAGGCAAACATATTACCATTTGTGTGCGAAAAATTAAGCGATTGAAGACTGCTTTACGTGCTTGGAATAGAACTACTTTTTGCAATGTTTTTAATAAACTTGAGGAGGCGGAAGCCAACCTACTTAAAGCTCAGCAAGAAATCTATGATCTTGGTTAATCTGAGGAGCGTTTTAATTTGGAGTTTGCCGCCTAGGCCGAAATCAATGATGTACTCTTACAGCAGCAACTTTTTTATCAACAGAAGAATTGCACCTCTTAGTTAAAGGATGGTGATCGGAACACTCGGTTTTTTCAGCATATGTTGCATATTGTGAAGACGCAATCTGGTATTTCCAGTATAGTTATTAATGGAACGCCGACAAACAATATTCAGGACATAGCCATGCATGCAGAAGCTCACTATATTTCTCTTTTTTAGGCTGAACCACCAGGTGTCGACGAGTTAGACTTAAGTCACCTTTTTCCTCAATCTATTTCGCCTGAGCATAATGACTATCTCAAGGCAGTGCCTTCTGTTACAGAAATCAAGGATGCAGTGTTTTCTCTCCCTGTTGATAGCTCTCCTGGCCCGGACGGCTTTGGATGGAGTTTTTATCACACATGTTAGCCCATTATCGAAATCGACGTCATAGATGCGGTCCAATTTTTCTTCAACATTGGGCTTCATCCCTCTAGGACTCAATTCGAATTTTATCACTTTAATCCCAAAGATTGAAGGTGCGAATAAGATTGAAGATTTTTGTTCGATTGTTTTAGGGAATTATCCATTTAAGATTATCACGAAGATCTTATCAGTGCATTTGGGCTCGTTTGTTGGCGGTTACATCTTGAGCTATCAATTTGGTTTCATTCTGGGCAAGAGTATACAAAATTGCATTGCTCTTGTGTCGGAATGTGTTAATTGCTTAAATAGACAACAAAGTACAGACAACGTGGCATTTACAATTGACATCCGGAAAGCTTTTAACAACATTAGTTGGTCTTTTCTTATTCACACTTTAATGAGCATGGGGTTCTCTGGCACTTTTATTGATTAGATTCAGACAATATTAGATTCGGCTAAACTATCTGTGTTGATTAATGGCTCGCCATTTTTCTTACTCGCGAGGGGTTCGACAAAGGGACCCTCTCTTGCCCCTTATTTTTTGTCTGTCACGGGAAGTTTTGGGTCATATGATCATGGTCTCTATTGGGCAGGGTACAGTGCAGGTGGCGGTGGCTCTGTGTGGGACCCATTATTTCCATTCCTTCTATGCCAGTGAATTCTTTGTTAGCTCTTTAGCTGATCTTGACAGTATTTGGACTCTGCATGATATCTTTGATGCTTATGCGGCTATTTCGGGACAACACATCAGCTATCATAGTTTTCTTCAGTATGAATGCTTCTCGCCGGTTTCGAAACTCGGTTAAAGCTGTAACTGGTATGGCGGAGGGATCTTTCCCAGTACGTTACCTGGGGGTACCCTTGTTTTGGGGATCTCCCATGACTCGACATTTTTTTAGCCTTGCGGATTGCATTATTTGGAAATTCTTAGGTGGAAGAGAGCTACGTTGTCTATGGCAGGTAGTGTTTGTTTGGTGAATTCGGTAGTTGTGAGTAGTTTGGTACATTCTATGATGGTTTAAAAATGATTCCTCCCCTCCCTCCCCGACTGCTCAATGAGATTGAGACGTGTGGGGAACTTTATTTGGACCGAGAACATGGATAAAAAGGAATATTTAACGTTTCATGGAAAAAAGTTTGTGCTCCTACGGACGAATGAGGATTAACCGTTCGCTCTATTTGTGTCTTGAATGAAGCATATGTGTTTCGATTAAGCTGGGATATTTACACTTCTAAGGAGGCGGTTTTATCTTGCATTCGACGAAGATAGTTCACAGTCCTATCACGTAAAATCTTCTATATTTCCAAGCTGCTGAAGATTACTTTCGAAGGCAGTGGAGGAGCGAAGGATTCTAAGCTGCATTTTTCGTTGGATAATTGGTTGGGATATGTCATAGTCAATCGCTTGCGTATTCCAGTTTATTGTCGCAATTTCATGATGCATCATATCTCGGATTACTACTATGAGGGTACTTGGCATTTTGAAGAGGACTTTTTCCTTCTTCTCAATGAGATTGCGAGGGATATTATGTCTTATGTGTTTTCGCTTGAACATGATGAGATTATATGGACGAAGGACCACTATGGCACCGTCAGTTCAACTTCGACTTATTCAGATCTACGTTCGAAGTTTCTTTCCACTTCTTGGGGAAAATAGATTTGGGCTTGTTACCTTCCACCTCGTCGCTCATATCTGATTTGGAAAGCAATTCACATGAAACTTCCGAAATGGGATTTGTTGTATAACGGGGTTTCAGGGTCCCAGCTAGTGTGCTCTATGCCGTAACAAAGGGGAGACACTTGATCATATTTTTACTTCATGTGATTATTCATTGATTATTCAGTTATCAGCCTTATGGAGAGTGGGATTTGTTACTTTTATTTGGGCCATTTGGGCTGCCAGAAATAGTGCCATATTTGATAACAGTTTTCTCCATCCCCGACATGTTCTTTTTTGTATTTGGACTGCTTTGAAGGAAGTTTCGTCGTTCAAGATTGGTCACATGCAAAACTCCTCCGTGGAACTCACATGCCTATTGCGTTTTAGGTGTGTCTCCTGTATCTAAAAAACCCCAGGTGGTTATATCGGTGTTTTGGATTCCTCTAGCTCCAGGTTGGTTTAAAGTTAATTCAAATACAAGCGCTGAAGGCTCCCCGGGACGTGCTCAAGATGGTTCTATTTTTTGCAATTCTCGTGAGTTTATTCATGGCGGTTTCACTTCACCGCTTGCCTATGGATATTCATTTGAGGCCGAGTTGGAGACGACAATTTTGGCGATCGAGTTGGCCTACGGATGGGGCTAGCTCAAGTTATGGCTAGAGTGTGATTCTTCGTTTGTTGTTCATTTATTTATGTTGCGCTCTATTCATGTTCCTTGGCGTGTGCTTGCTCGCTCGATCAGGGTTTTAGATATGACCATGCAGATGGAATTTATGGTGACTCATGTGTACCAGGAAGGTAATATGCCAGCGGATGCGCTTTTTAAACTTCGGATGCCTTTCACTTGGTTCTCTTAGCCTCCCTCTTGGATTGCAGATTTGGCTTATAGGGACTTTTATGCTAAATACTTTAGCTTTTGTTAATTGGTTCTTTTGTTGGTACTCTTTTTCCTGATCATGGGTTTTTTCCATTGGGCTTTGTTATGATTAGTTTTTAACGAGGCCAACGTGGTCACGAGCTATTGTCTTATAATAGCTGTGATTGTTATTTATGAGATCTCCCCTCGCCTTGTTAGGCTTTGTTTGTCCCTCTTCTTTTTATTTGTAAACTTTTGTTCTTCTTTTTTAAGTACCGTGTAGCTCTCTCTCTCTCTCTCTCTCTATATATATATATATATATGCATATATATATATATATATATTTTATACGTGCTAGATCATTTTATAATACTCCCAGAATTTCATTACCATATTAATTTTTTTAACCTGAATAAATCTATTTAAAAAAAAACTAAATGATATAATGATATGATACTTAATGTGGTGTTTGTTTAGCCTATATTTGATTGTTATGTAATTTTTTTATATATTAAAAGCATGGTTGCAGAAGGCGGTAAGCGGAGGCGGAGCGGTTTGGGGCCGCCTAGGCGACGCCTAGAAAATTCATCATTTTCAAAATAAAAAATAATCTTTACATGTCTATGTTATTGATTTATACTTATAGTGGGCCAAATCTCACTACAAAGGTGAATATAATTAATTAATTATGCATGATGGAATGAAAAAAAAGGGGTGAAGGAGAAACTTGAAGTGTGTGTGGGGGAGAGGGTTTAAACATATGTTTCATTTTTCTACCGCTGGAACGCGGAGAGTGAAAGTTTTAACTTTTAAGATTTTTAATTTAATCAATTGACTCAAATTCAAAAAATGACGATGTTCTCAATAAAAAAAATATATAAATTAAAAAAAAAAAAGAAGATATATAAGAAAAATAAAAAAATCGCCTAGGACCACCTAACGAGTGCCTAGCACAAAAAACGACTGAGGGGGTCGATTCGGCATAATCGAAAGCGGGTTGGAGATGAGGCACCTAGGCGGTTGCATAGACCGCATTTTGCATCAATGATTAAAAGACATAGTGAATTGATAAAATTAAATTGATTATCAATAAATTGTACAAAGTTTGGATGGTTAATTAGAATACAAATAGTTTATTGTACCCCACATGCGTGTTACATGTTTTATTTAACCGGGAAATTTTGCGAAACACCTATTTAGATGGTTAGTCGTAAGTTGGACGAAAGTTGGATATTAGTTGTAAAGAAGAAAAGTTCATATAGTAAATGTATAATAGGTATAGTTCTTCGTAATTTTCTCATGCTCTTACTACCATACAACTAAATGAAAAGAATAACCCAAAATATATAATATTTCCGTGCAACAAATAGGTGCACTTTTAATTAATGTTAATTTTGATTTACTCTTAAAAATAGTAGTTCGTGTATCGCACAAGTACATCGACTAGTTATACAAATAAATGACACATATACACTTATGATATATTAATTTAATGATATCACTTTGTATAGGTATCATTAAATTATTATAATCACAGCAAAAGATATAACATAATAGAATATCCATCGAGAGTTGGCATATACCAAGACAAATGGATTATTGCAACTAGGACAAGGATGGCATGCCACAATTGAGATCGGACATTCAATTCTTTTATTATATTTTCTTATACCATTTGATTTTTAACACTTAAAAAGATATAATATTGTTATATCAATTACCACTAGGATTTAGCTGGGATATGGCGCCGGTCTTTGAAAACCTCGAGATTGCTCTTAAAATTTCCTCAGTGTTGGTTTCTAATTTGTATACACGTTTTTTCCTTTTCCTTTTAATGTTTGCAACCATCTCCTGTACAAAAGTTAATTGTACAACACTTCCCGCCAATAACCAGTAATGCAGCGCCTCCTCCAGAGACCGTGGACATTGCATACTTTGAGCGGCAAAGGATATCCACCTTCTCGTACCCGCCAACAAAATAATAGCAGGATCTATAAGTCGTTAAAAGAAGCTCTAAGATATTTATATATAGTACACCGGTCAATTACTCTATTTCTCTTATTGCAACCCCCTAATTTTGGCAAAATTAATATTATCATTGAACAAGAAAATTAATTCGTGGTAAGGACAAGATAGACTTTATCCACAAAAAAAAAAGGTGCTCAAATTCAAATTGAATTGAGCATATTAGTTATCCAAAGAAATAGAGTTCAACAATATTTTTCTCTTGATTAGGAAAGATTACAAGTTGAGTTAGACTATCTTTATCAACAACCTCCCACAACCTCCCACAACCCAACCTATTAATAAAATATTCATTTCTCTCTCTTCCACATACACAACCTACTCCACAACCTAAAAAATACATTTTCACACTTTATCAACAACCCAACCCAACCCAACCCAACATTTTAATATATATTAATTTCTTTTATCAAAATACAGGTCTTATTTCCCAATAAAATTAATATTTTTGATACGGTTTAATAATTGCATATTATTTTTCGCGCTTTTTTTAATATATTTCAAGAATAAAAAAAATATTTGAATTCCGTAATTACAATAAGTCGATTTTATTTTTCCGGTACGTTTAAAATAACATGATAAAATAATAACCAAATTAAAATTGCAAAAGTTGAATTACGAAATCGAAAAAAATAAATTAAGCTACAAATACATGTCTGAAAATTGAGAGGTTTGAACTGGTTCGGAGATAGGAGCTTGATTGAGATTCAAAGAAAATTGAGAGGTTTGATGATATTGAGAGTTTTGGTAATTTTCAAAATTTATAAAAGATTCAAAATTTGGATAATCTTGAGAGTTTGGATAATTTTGAGAGTAGGATAAATAATTTGGATGGTTTGGATCCATGATATGAAATGATAGAAATTATGTGAGGAAATAGAATACATTAGGCTCTATTTATAGAGGGACCAAAATTTGGCCGGCCCGACCCGGTCAGGTGGAGTCTGTCGGGCTAACGTCATATTTTGGATCAGTCCAGGTCGGGCCAAAATTTAGTTAGTCCTAGATATATTCGTCCGGCTCATAATATTTCCCTATAATATACTAAGATTATCGGATCGGCCCGGGGTCCGCCGGAGATTTAGCCCATCGGACCGGTCCAAACGAGCCAACTATTTATAAAAAGAATAAAATAAAGAGCTTCAAATTTTAATTCAAAAAATATCAACTTTAGATTCTATTCGTAGAGAAAAAAAAATAAGAATTTTGATAATTTTTTAATTTTTATAAAATAAAAATTATATTATTTATTTAGTATTAAAATTATATCCAATAAATAATTTAATACAACAAATGAGATACCGACATGTGGCAGGTTGTGGAAGGGGGTTAGGTTGTGGACTAAGTTGGTTGACCAACCCCATCCACAACCTAGGTCACCAATGATTGGCAATTTTTGCTTTTTTTTTTAATCCCATCTTTTGTCATCTAGCCATGCCCCTGACCTCCAAGGGCATGGATAAAGATGGTCTTATAAGACAGAAGAATTTTTTTCAGAAATGTTAAGGTTGAGGGCTTAAAAAGAATAAATTAACAGAATTGAACATTACTAGTCTCTAGAGTATTTATGGTTCCATTGATTTTAAAAATGAGACATTTTACATAAGTATAGCAAGCAGAGACAAATTGTACAAGTGTTATGTAGATGATCTTGCAGTCTCAATGGCAGTAACTAAATTATCGATTTTGGCTCCTGTAACTTCTTTGACCACCTTCCCATCCTTTAATATCTTGAATGTAGGAACCACCTTAAGTCCTAGCTCCTTTGCTAGTGCCTGCCAGTAAATAAATAATCACTCGTCTTCATATGAAATGTAATCAAATATAAATATACAACTACTTCTCTTGTACACTAATTATACGAATTTTACATTCGTTAAATCCAAATCATGAACATTTTTTCACGAAAAGATATTAGCTCTTATGCTAAAAGATGTTACTTATTCTAAAGAAATGTATTATGTTGAAAAAATATTAATTTATTCTGAAAGATATTACTTATTAGGGAATATTACAATGCACCATTCCAACTTTTTGTGTTTTTGCAGTTTGCTACATACTTTTATTGTTGTAAATTGCCATATGGAACAAATCTCAACCATTGATTGTCCAATTATGAACGGCTGAGATTTGTCTCATATGGTAATTGCCACAAAATCATAAGTTCAAATGGTAAATTACAACAAACATAGTTTTTATGGCAAAGTGCAAAAAACACAAAAAGTTTGGATGACAGTCTATAATTTTCCCCATTTATTATTATATTAAAAGATAATACCAAATAATATTTTTCGATATAAATCCCAACACAGAGTGCACGGGTGTTGTACATGAGAACAAGTGTAAGTATAATACAATTGGTGTAGGTAAGAATCCAGCCGTAAGTTAACATATTTGAATTCAGGTGGTACAATCCTCATAGTTTATACAAGAACGGGTAAAAACACGAAAAGTGAGTTTTACACAAGAGAAACACAAGTACCTTATTTTCTTGGTTGCAGTCCAGCTTTAGGAAGACAACATCCTCATACTTTTCAGACAATTCTTGATATTTTGGGGCGATCACCTTGCACGGACCGCACCTGCAATTCGAGAACCTCAATCACTACATTTCTAATCACACAACCGAATTAATTACTTTCAGAATAATTCACTCACTCGATCAATATCATCTGTTGTATCATCTCCCATGCTTCTAAATATTAAACCAATTTTTTTATTGTCAGTAGAATCGTACAAGATCTTCTATTCCAAAACCCAAACTATGTTACACATGACAATATAATCTAACATGAAAAATCAATTTGCAACTCTTTTGGAATGGAATAATCCGATAACAAAGTATAAAGGAAACTCATCGATGTTGCAGTGCATTGTGAGTTGAAATATTGTGATAGTCGTTTAGAAGAAGGGGAACAGAGGATCTGAAGTGTTAATTTTAGCTTATACGTAATCAATATCTATAAACTTTATAGTTTATTTGCAGTTGATTTTTTCATGTGCTGGAATATACAAACGAATATTTCGTTGGAGATGGTAAACTGCAAAAGTTATCGCAATTGAAAATAAAAAAGCAGCTCATCTACAGAAAAACTCAATAGTCTAAATTGTAAAAACTAATTTTCCCTAACTAAATTTTACACAACTGGCCATTATGAGATGACAATTGTGACTAAGTTTGGAGTTTATTTTATCTTCTGTGGTCCAAAAATCAAACATCCACAGCTTTGATGCCGCCATTAATTCACCACAATTTCTCAATTGCAATCGAATTAAAACCAATACAAAACACACACACAGCGGAAAAAGGACTCACCACTGAGTGTACATATCGAGGACGACGGTCATAGTACCGGCAGCTTGCACAATCGGCCAAAACGTATCCTTATTCACCTCCGTCACTCGCCCGACCTCCGCAACCGCCGCTGCGCCGTCGAAGCTGGCCGTGACCTTTCTCAGCCGTCTTACCTTCCGCTTGATGTTCAGCGGGGAGTAATCAGCTGCAGCGACGCACACCGCGCTCGGCTGCAGCTTGGCGGCGATAATCCCTTGATTCGCAAAATATTGCCCCATTGAAGTAGTCCTTGAAGCGGTAGTGTAGACCTGCAAAGCCATTATCGACGGCGGTGTGGCAATTAGAGGTGGTATTTGGAAGAGAGAGAAAGCTGGTGGTAGAGAGAGTGGGAGAGTGGAATTTATGGAGCTGATGGGCGAGGAAACTGGACCGTTAATTCCAGGGGGTCCCCAAATGCCAATATTAGCCTCTAACATTTTTTCGAATTTCTTGGCTTGGATTCCTATTTTTGCCTAGACTTGTGGCAGTAATGTAAAATCCAACCCCTACACCAGTCCGATCAACGTTTCACGATTTAACAAATATAACACAAATTTTTAATAATACTTCTTTCCTATTATCATATCACATTCTATCAAGGAGACGGGTCGGAATGGCTGCTACCAAAGTCGTCATACTCGGCTGAGACATAACCTGACCAATACCAAAAGCCATCACCGAAAAAACGAACTCCTAAAAAAAATACTTAACTCTCCCCTTAGCCTACATCCACGACTCACTTCAAAAAGAAATCTATTTCCCCACCAAAACAGTATACGCCAAACTTTCCCTTATTGAAGACCCTACATCTTTCCCCAAAAACAATATCATCCATGCTAAACCTACCCATGCACATGATATTCCACCTACATCCCACACAATAGCCGCTAAGTTTAACCTCATCCCATTATCGAACCTTCAAACACTCACAAACATTCACCTTACCAAAGATTATCTTACCTCAAAACAAACTACTGTCCAACCTATTCCAAAGTTCCAACCCCAACATGAAAAATCATGAACATGGACACAGCAAAAACAGAAACCTAAAAACCCGAACCAACCACCCGACCGACCTACAAATAAACGTAAGACCATGATGTTACTTGATCAACCGGATGACATGGACATTGATCTGCCCATGTCATCCGACATAATATGATGTATTTAAGCACATTCCATCCAATCACACATGCAAATAATATAAAAAGGCATCTAAATCGACCTAAATGCATGCATACACGATGTGTATCAAAATTTTCCCAAACTTAGACTGTTGTTCATCCCTGAACAACGAAATAAAAAGGAACAATAACTTCAAGCATTGGGGTGATTTAGGCGACGAATCTAGTCTCGAAATTTTTCAAAAATAGACAACATAAACTCTTGAGTATATCCGACATAGCATATATCAATTACTTAAAACTTTCAAGACATGATAATTCAAATGAGTGATCGACACCGGATAAGTGTATCGCTCGTGTCTCAAGTGTATAATATGGGGCGTGTTTACACTCAAGTTGAATCACATGCACAGTCTACCATATGCTTGCCTATTATCTAACATATGATTCGTACTTGACATGTGTAAAAATAGAATCAGAAAGGTCTTTATTTTTTGTTGTAATTAGACTTAAGGTAAGGTGGGATAGATTTGGACAAAATGACTTATTCTTAGACTAATCAAGTTATTCTTAACCCAACTACCTCTCAAACAACATTAACTCAATCTTCACTCTTCAATTCTCAGAAAACCATAATTCATGGTTATTCACCCCACAAAAACACTCTTTATCTTGCTTCAACAACCAATTATTCTCAATGTCATAATATTCGAGTACCACATTGAGACTACTCAATTCCATTCCATTACTTAGGTATATAAGAAATTTGCTCATATTTAACCCCTCCTAAACACAAAAATTGAACTAACACATACATACAACTTTCTTTTTTTTTTTCTTTCTTTTTTATAAACAAAAATGAAAATAATAACATCAAAATCTAGGAGGGGCTAATTTCTTTACTCTTTTACCTATTACAACTCATTTTCTTCCACCAACTCATCCCACATATCCAAAACACTCTAAATTCTTGTTTTTCATCCCATTCTACTTTACAATCCTCCTCTCTCATACTCATATAATCCAATTTAAAGATCAAAGGCTTAAGAGGAACAGATTAAAGCTCGTAAAATTTCGGCTATGAAAAATAAAGAGTATGGCACAAAGTGGCTGACTAGGGATTATATCATCAAAACTTGGTGAAAACGACAATTAAGGCTAAAAATAATAGGCTTAAACGAAAGAATGTCTAAATCATTTTCTGAGTCCACAACATGTACTTGACGACTCTTAAACAGACCAAGGCAAGCTCTAGAGACATACATGCATTATGACTAACAAATCATACCGAAAGAAAGTAATTTATAACTCCAAACATGGGAGTTCAATCTAATGCTCAAAATCTCACAGGCTACTATGATCATCTGTCTACATGCATGCTCGATTTCATATCAAATATGCCTATCATGCTCATCTATGTATCATAAAATATTTTGAAAACTCGACTCATCATTGACACATCATCGCTAATCAACCGTTTTTGGATATTTGTTCATCAAGACTCACAATTCTAGGGTTTTGGACTCAACTGACTCTTAAAAGCAATAAATAACAACTAAATGCAAAAAAAATAAAAATAAACATAAACATAAACTAAACCTACTATCTAACATGATGCAACTAAATAACAATACAAATGCATGAAATCAAGAAAATAAAAATATTTTCCAAGACGTCTAACTCTACCCTTCTCCGAAACTTGGTCTAAGACCAATATTTATGGAAAAGAATTGGTATGCCTTGGTGGCACTCACCTAAAATTAGGGACAAGTTGAAAAGATAAAATTTTTAAATTGGAGACAATATAAACCCATCGCTCTGTTCACCCCGATACTGATTGATACCTGTCCCGTGAGCTCCACTATATCTTCTTTCGTGCTTTTATGACTCACTTAATCGTTTCTTCACTCATATCATATTAGTGTTCAAAAATTCACAATAACCAAACTAAACTAAAAACATTAAATGAAAAGAAAAACAGTAAACGCATTCAAAAATTCACAATAACCAAACTAAACTAAAAACATTAAATAAAAAGAAAAACAGTAAACGCCGGGTTGCCTCCCAACAAGTGCTAAGTTTTACGTCTCTAGCCAAACAACCCGTTAAACAACTCAACCGAATTCCAACCAATCAAAGCCAGGAGCATTATTATCAATTAAAAACTCATACCCCTTTCTCAGGTTTGTATAACAGTTCTACCCTTAGGTTCCACAATATAGACATCACAACACTTGTGTTTCCCTCTTAGCCCCACCTATTGTATATCGAGAAAGTGACCTTGTTATTTTGAGCACGAAATGTTAACTCTCCTTTAGGCATATATATCATCGTTTGACTAGTTGCCAAGAAAGGTCGACCTAAGATGAAAGTGACATCAACATTCCCTTGCATATCGATAATTAAGAAATTACTAGGGAATTCAAAATTTTTCACTCTAACAAACACGTCCTCTACTACTCCATATGGCATTAGTAAAGATCCATTCACCAACTGAATAAAAGTAAAGGCTTGTTTTTACCATCCCTAGTCCTAATTTCCTATATGTTTTAAGAGGCATCAAATTAATGATAGACCTTAAGTCACACTGACACAACATATTTCGAAACTTATGATTACCAATAGAGCAAGGGATAGAAAAACTCCCTGGATCATTCACTTTTGTTTCTCTTCTTGGTTGAGTGTTTGTGTTGATGCTCTTTTTAAGACTTGCTACATTTTGCTTATTTGCCCCTTTTCCTTTGCACTTTTTCATCTTTTCTTCTGGTGCACAACCAGATTTCTCAACAAGTGGATCCAACGTCTTCTTCATTACCCCCTCACTATCAATGTTATCCTTGGATGCTTCCTGTATTACAGACAACATACTCACACAATCTACAAGATCAAGGTTTGCTAAAAATGTATCATATAAACATAATTCAAAAGACTCATCAATAAAAGGAGGTAGAACTTTCTCATCTATGGTAGTTCGGTTGTCCTTCTTTTGATTAGCGACCCCAACTCTCTCTAGCTTCTTCTTTCTTGAAGCACCTAAAAAATCTTAGCACAATTAGTGTAATTAGACGCAATCTTCCTTCCATAGGATGTTTGTGGAAAGGGGAACGGAGGAATATATTTCGGACCATCCTCGATAATGATTGCTCTTGGCTTCGTAGCCCACTTTTTCACCAACTCGTAAGCATCCTCTTGATTGTCTTCCTCCTCTTGATTTTGCTCTATCCGATCTTCGACTTCTATTGGTTTTTGGCTCTCATACTTAGTCTCATTCATCGAATAGACGTCATTGCACTGCTCCTTTAGACTTATTATGGTGTTACTGAAAAACTGTCATTTTTGATGTTGAGATCCCAAAGCTTGTGCTACTTGACCTATTTGTATCTGCACAACCTTCATATCCGCCCCTAAACTCACCATATTTTTATTAATATCTAAGGTAGTACTCTCCAGCTTCTTCTCTAACTTGATTATCCGTTCATCATATTTGGCAAACTATGACTGCAATGACTCTTCTTGAGTCGGTTTTCATCCTTCATGAGTCATACCATTTGTAACTGTGAATCCCGGAGGCGGTTGGAGAGAATTGTTGGGATTGTTGTACGAGAGATTAGGATGATTTCTTGCACCTTGCTGATACTGATTGTACCTCTGCTAATTTCCATGGAAGTTGTTGAAGTTCATTTGATTGGCATAGTTTGCGTCTTCAACTACTTCTTGCATGGGCGGCTGCTGTAAGTTTGGCTCGCTAGGTTGGCTTAGTGTCACACTTGTCAGCACATTTAGATGATTAGCCATAGCAACTATTTGAGCTTCTATCTTGTTTACCCTGGTTCTGATGGTTCTACCTCAGAAATGTTGTTTACCTTCCTAGGCTAATTGCGTTCATCCGGCCACTGCCAACTAGTGGCAGCCATCTCATCTAGTATGGTGAATGCAGCTCTTGTGCTCTTTGCTAAAATGGATCCACCTGCTGCGTCCACATGTACTCTCGTGGGCCCAAGTAGCCCTTAATAAAACTTGCAGATGTGACACTTGATTTACCTTAAAAGTCTCAGATATTCAATTGAATCTGCCTAGATGAACGTTGGGGTCTTCTAATGGTCTCCCACCAAATTGAGTATGTTGTACTATCGAACTTAGAGTTGGCTTCAGTTCAAAATTGTTACAATGAAGTTGGTGGTGGTTTGACTCCTCCACACCGCTGATTTAGCACGGGACGTACCCTGATAGCTATCTGATGAGCTTCTAGTACAGCTAGTGCTAGTGCTTGCGCTAAACTGGTTATTGCATATTCTTCATTTGCGTCTACATAGTTTTTATCACCCCAAAACGTTGTCTGACCATGTCTTCCACAGTCGCATTTTATGGTAGTCCGACCATATCTTTTTCCTAGTGTTTCTTTGTTCTACGTCTACGGACAGTTGCTTCAATTTTTGGATCAAAAGGAATGAGCTTATCCTTCCCTTGAGATCGGGTTTGCATGATTTACCTAAGATTAAAAAAAAAACAAGACAACCAGCGTAAAATCGAAGAGAAAATAAAAATTTAAAATAAATGTGCAGAATATAATATCTAGCCTAGTATCGAAATATTTATCAGAATAAAAGCTAACACAGTTACCAGTCCTCGACAATGATGCCAAAAACTTGATGCACTAAATTCTATCCTAGTAAACTGCAAGTGTATGGTACTAGTGTAGCTAGTGGCAAACAAGGTCGACCCCACAAAGATTGTTTCCTATGTTTAGTTTTATACCCTAATCGTAATAATTATACCCTATCTATACTCTCGAATAAGTGGTTTGCCACATAAAACAAAGTAAAGAAACAAGTGCTGAAATAAAAGAATTGAACTATCACGAAGAGCTTAATCAGATAAAAGACGTATTCTAGGGATTCAAATTTAGTTATTATCTCTTATGTTTGATTATCCTATTAATCTAGACTTTTAGACCAATTCTTACTGTTATTAGGTATCACTACTCTTAATTAGCCCTCATCTAGGACGATGCTAACGTGTAGATCAATTAAGGACAATCACCCTCTCGGGCTAATTATCACATAAAAGACTCTCAAGGGTTCCCTAAATCGATGCCTATGCAATACCTTACTCCTCTCGGATAATTATTGGTGTCTACACTACATACTTGTAAGCTATTAACAATACTCTCCTCTCGGACGTCGAATTGCTAAGCAAGTAGACAAATATCAATTGATCTAGTTGATACAGCCATATAAATAAAACAAGCATATAGATAATCAAATAAAAATGGTGTCTAGAACTTTCCAAAACTTACTATTAAAAAAATTCGTAGGATACACGTGGCAGGCTATCAGCTCCCCCTCAACTCACTTTTTCAGAACTTTGTACGTGTCCGCTTCTTATGCAAAGCGCGTTCAAATAATTTGTTAGACATTGTGATGACTTCGTTTAATTTACATTTAAATTTTAAATTCAAAATATAACTGGCATCGATAAGTGCATCAGTTTCTCCCTAAAAAATAGGTCACATAATATGCAGTTTTGGCTAGTCAATGACGTTCGAAGTTCATCAGTGCAACGCATCATTATAGTTTTTCCCCCTAACTTTATTTTTCAATCAATTAAAATACCATACCGCACACGTGTCTCTCTAAAACTAAAATGAGAGACACAGTTACCTGGATGTTTAAGTTTATCTATTTCCGGCATTTGGAATGTATGTAATGACAACTTCCAATCCACATTGGGCTGTGTAACCATCATCGAGCATTCTGTGATGGCTGGCTCCATTCTTCAGCCTTGTGCGACACATTAACCTAACAACCACATTATGGGCAATGTGTATGCACCTGATTCGTTGTTATATGGAAATTCAAATGAAATAACAAGTGTGGAATGTGTGTTCTGCGACAAAGAGGTATATTTCCTTGTGCAAACAATCTATAATTTGTTAAATTTTTTGTTTTACAAACCTTAACAGAAGTTAGTTATGTCATCTATATTTTTGAAGGGGGCACAAACTTGAAGTGCGTGTTGTTGATGGTTTCTTACTGTGGGACAAGGTATGCATGGATCTTATCGATCAATTAGCTAATGACATGATGAAAATGAATGTATGCTTACTACGAGAATGTAATAGTCTTACAGCGTTGATTTGAGTTTGAAAAGTCCTTTGTACTGCCAAAACTAATTAAAGAAGCCGATTTGGTTTGTTTAATACAAGTGAAGAGTACTGATAGGCTACAATCTAAAAGTTATTACAAATGCATTAACCATATAATGCATGAATTCTTTCCTAACTATTTCATATAAGTATGTTCCAGGATATAAAAGTCATTCGTGGCATGAAACAAGCAAAGGGAAATTAGTATTAGTTACAATATTTTCTTTTTTAATACTACTGTATATTTATTTTTCCATCTTACAATATAATTATTGTTCCCTTATAGTGTATATTAGATTGCTTAAAAGTGTAAGTTCATTTAGTTTACACTAATTTATAATATAACTATTTCCTGTTACAGTATATTTACTGTTTGCTTATAGTATATAATATGTTGCCTAATAGTATAAGTTTATTAGTTACAATTTATTTTTTTGTTCTATATTACTTTATATTTATTTTTCCAGCTTATAGTATAATTATTGCTCCGTTAAAAGTTTTAAAATAATGAATAAAATAAAAAATTAAAATATACAAAGAAAATAATGAATAAAATAAAATATATAGAAATTGGTACATTAAAAGATAACAAGACAAAAGAAAAAATAAAAAATTGAATTTAAAAATTATTATTCAATTTATTAATATTTATATGCTAGTTATAATTTTTTAAAAATAAATTATTAATTTGATTAGTTATGAAATTAATTAATATTTATATGCTAATTACTATTATTAACTCATAAGGTAGTATATAAATAAGATAATTTAATAAAAAAAATTATAGGACATCATTAAAGTGGTGTCATTAAGATTTGAACCTAAGTCATTGCACATCACGGTTAAGTGCATATCCATCAAATGCATTCGCTACTTTGTGCATTAATTGCATTTTTACTTTTATAAATCATTAAGCTAGCGGGAAAAAAAAAAAAACAAAAAAACAAAAGTTGGTTGCGATCACGGGACTCAGACCTTCAGCAGTCTTTCCCATCAAGGAGGGGGCCACTAAACTAGCGGCCTAATTCCGTTATCATCTACTCCGTTTACTTATATATCTTTATCAGTGAGAAAATAAGAAAAATAATTAAAAGTGGACGCCCAATTACCCGCAAATTTTTTTCGGGTCAAAGGGGGTGCGGACATGAATATATATTTAAGCAGAATTGAGCGAAAAATTGACATCCCCTTTTAAATAAGGAGAGTGTACAACAAGTCCTATGATGCATCTTATGCACCCAAGTTCACTCTAGAATTCTTTAATTTTTCTTTTTAAGCTTAAGGGGAGATAAACTAACACAAAGGGGGTAAAAAAGAAAAAATCAACTCGGAATAAAAATGGGCTGACAAGAAAACAAGGCAAGGGAATTAATGGCCCACTTTGCTGAATAGATGAATAATATTTACTTATTTGTACATATTATAGTAAGTTAAAATATAATTATATTAATATAATAATTGTACCTTAAAATTACCTATTAAAATTATTTTTAGTTTAATCTTATTCTTTGTGGGAGTATCCTCCGCGTAAATGTAGCATTCTCCTGTTTGAAGCTAGGGATATAGTTGAGCGAAAGAGCCGGCCAACCAATAGGAGAGCAGCAATCACGTAACATTCGAAACCTCCAGAAGGGCTATTTTCGAAAACCAATTTCTCCTTCCACGCTTACCACTAGAACTCATCTTTCATCGAAACCACCCAAAACCATAGACAAATTGGTGGGGGGAAAAACAAAAAAAAAAAAAAGTCTTTTCGGGGGAGATAATGCTGTCGCGATCCGCCGCAGTTCTTGACCCGATAATCGCCGCCGCCGGATTCTTACTCTCCATCGTTGTGATTGTCGAATCAGCCAATAATTCTCAGGCATTCCTTCATTATTATTTTAAACTTTAACTCACATATATGTACATATCTAACTTGTATATATATTCATCAATCTCTTGACTGTGGACCACAGGTCAAATGCAGCAAAGTCTGTGTGGCGGAGAACTGTAATAGTAAGTAGTTTCTTCTTCAATGATTGGAGTTGGCTGATTATTTTGTATGCTTTATTTATATGTTCATTATTATTATTATTATTATTATTATTATTATTATTATTATTATTATTATTATTATTATTATTATTATCATCATCATCATGATTATTATTATTATTTTGTGCTTTTTCCTTTTGAAAATTGTGCTTTAGCAATTGGGATTAGGTATGGGAAGTACTGTGGAGTAGGATGGAGCGGATGTCCGGGAGAGAAACCTTGTGATGATCTAGATGCTTGTTGCAAGATCCACGACGAATGCGTGGAGGAGCACAATGGTATTTTCTTAACCGTTGATTTTACTATTGGGATAATAAGAATGAAACTCAATCATGTGAGTAGGAGATATATGGTATTCTTGATTGAAGAAAACTGAGAGCAATTAGTTAATTAAAATGGTTTAATGCCTATTATTGTTTTCATGTTAACTTATTTGCTTCTAGTTTTAACTTGCTTATGTTATCTCGTTATTTGTTAAATATATTAAGCCAAAAAGGTCAAGTAGTTCACCTGTCAAGAATCCAAGGTAATAAAATTGAGGTGCACATGTGAACATGGAAGACTTAATCAAAAGTTGTTTAATTTCTAATTCTTTTTCTTTTTGTTAGTGTTGATGTCATGTTGTTCAAGAGCTGGTCAAGAAGTGGGAAGAATATCTCTAAAATATTTGTTTGCTATTTTGTAGCTCAATAGCTAGTTAAATATTTGTTCGCTATTTTATAGTTCACTTGATGTTCCATTAATGTGTTTAGGCGAAAGTAGTTTGGTTCTTCATGTACCTAAACCCAAGCAGTTGATAGATTTAGTCAGTTCAGCAGTTTCCATTGATGCTTCAAGGTTCATGACTTCATTCTTGACCCAGCGCTAGTGGCTCTATTTCCTCCCACATGCCTTTTTAACATTGACAAGTGAGAGCTTACGAGGAATCATAGCACGGTTTTGTTGCATACCAATCAATTCCACCAATGGTAGGGAGCTCCAACTTTGCTTGCTTGTTGTCCAATTCGTACCATGTAGGGTTATGGACCAACCATAGCTGTCTGAGGCGCGAGGAGCGCCAAGGCGCAAGGGGCCATCTGGCGCGCCTCAGGCGCGTGTCTTTTGGACAGTTGCCAACAATTCGAAAAACGAGTACTAATAGAAAAATAAATCAATTCTACTAATTATTATTAGGTTAAAATAAACATTAAACAAGTAAATAATTGCACAAACACACAAAAAAAAACATAAATAGTTGAAAATTCAAATATCAAACACGCAAGTGACAAATCATATGATTCAAACAAGTTCATTAATTTAACATGCAAATCTAACATGCTCGGCGGCGGTTGGCAACAGGCGGGAGTGGGTGGTCGGCCGGCCACTAGGTAGTGGCTTGGGTGGAGTCATAGGCTCTTGTTTTTATTGTTTCTCTACTTCTATTTTTCTATTTTTCTTTTGAAACCCTAGTTTCTAAGAGCTTAAAGAAGTGTTGAACAACTTAAACATTAAAAGGTCAAAATTAACTTCAAAAACGTTTTTTTAAACCAAAATAGGCAGTGTCTCCCAAAGGTGTGCCTAAGGCACCAACCATGAGGCGCGCGCCTCCTGAACTGCGTCTGCCTTTGATGTATAGAGGTGCAGACTCCAAAATCTAGTGCACCTTGCACCCGAGGCTCGCCTTTGACAGCTATAGGACCAACTTCTCTTTTAATGTTGACTAACCTTGAGATTTTAGTTGAAATTGCTCAACTTACTACATCTCTCAGGTGTTAGAGATTAAATACATAAATAACACAACTACTTTCTCCAAGCACAAGGATGCAGAAACTGGTGGCTACAAAATATCTAAATTTAAGCAGTAGTGATATTAACTGACTTGTGAACAACAACCTAGCAGAAAAATAAATTAGAAATTAAACAACAAAATTGTGATCAGGTCTCTTGCATGTTCACATTGCGCCTAGGATTATTGATGGGTTCTTAAGTCGACCTTCTTGGATTTAACGGAATAAGCCTATTAAAAGCTAACCTGGTTGGTAATATAGAGCTCGACTCACAATAATAAAGAAGCAATGAGTTAATAGCGCTCACAATCCAATTGAAGGAAATGGATATCAAACATTTATCCATCAACTGTTTTCTTGATTGGAGAATAATATACATATATATAATATATTTGGAATTGTGTGGATCCTCTATCACTATACCTTTATCAAGGTTCTTTCCGTAATTCATACGAACAACACTAAAATTGAGGCACTTGACAAGTTTTGGTTGATCTCTCCCTAATAGTATGCTTATTACTCTACTCCAAAATTTGGCTTTACTTGTGGAGCAATTTGTTTTATTTGGCCGTTACCATCTTTGCCAACTTACACGTACGTTCTTCATTATTTTTGTACATCCCATTTTCTTGTCTTATCCTTCAATATTAGGGTATTTCTTATTACCCTAACGAATAGGTTTGACCTTAGAAGTTTTTTATTTTGTACCTAGGGGAACCTAAAGCCAAAGCATGTGAAAGAAACTTGTACCTTACCATACACGGATAACCTGTGAAAAACCTGTATCTTCTTCTTATTTTCCGATACATTATTTCGTAGTTGATTATTTGTAATATAAGAAGAATGCAAAACATCTAGATGTCATTCCAAATTTCCAACTTTTTCCTGTTCCAAAATGCATGCATCATTCCGGTCACAAGGCTCAGGGGCAGTTATATATGCCTCAAGTTTATGTCTTGCCACATTGCTTTTCTAATTTGCGTGATTGACATTTTCTACATATGCATTGCATTGACATTGTTGTTTGCTATGTATGTTTCCAATTCGTCATATCCTAGTTATAAGCTTGTAGTCACTTTCAATAACATACTTCAATAGTGAAGCACTTCTCATTGCACCTGTTTGTGATGCCGGTTTCACATAACTCTTGATTTTTATTTTTATTTTTCTCTTGATTGTACTTTGAAAATCATGTTTCTCTTTTAAAAATCATGTTTTTATTCTTTTCGTTTCTCTTGATTAGTTTGTCAAATTAGAAGCTTGCATGAAATGGTAAATGTTTTCCCTCTCTTTTAAATATTAAGAAACTGGTCAGACTCTATGGGCTCTGGTCTTTGCTGCAGGCCTCATTTACTGTGAGGATTTGGATGCATGAGAATTGATAAAAAGTGTCTTCAGTTGAAAGATATTGATTATTTTAACGACCTAATATCATGCTTCAATGGTGTTGTTCTCATTAGCTGATGAGGTAGGACTGTTGTCCCCTTCATACTTGAATTTTACTGGATGAGATCATGGTTCAAATGAGAGACTAGATCAGTAAGGTAGACTAGTTAGATAATTATTAGGAACTTCGCACGAAAACAATGGATAATAGTGCTAAACCAATCGTTGGACGAAAGGTTTCTTAAATCCTCTTGTGAGTGAGCCTGTATGTGAAGTCTGAGAGTTTTGACTTCAAAATCCATATATATCACAGTAAACATAAAGTGATAATTGATTACTAAAGAGGAAAAGTAGTGGTGGGGTGCTTCTATTTGTAAGACATATCCAGTTGTCCTCACTTTGATTATAGGAGGTTACGTAGCTGTAAATTTTAATCATGGGGAATCTATCATTTGTGCATATTTAGATATCTAGTTCGATGTGTATATGAGATTGGTTCAATGCTCTGTGTGTGTGTGTGTGTAGGTTCATCGACGGAGGATATTACTTCCCTTACAGTCTCCATTACACAGCACCACAACCATTTTTATTTTATTTTTCTTCTAAAGGTTTAGATTCAGCCACAGTTACTGACTCTTCCATAGTGCTACTATCTCCAACATCGCAAACTGATGCATGCTGATTGTTGTTATCACCTTCAGGTATGACCAACATAAAATGCCATGAGAAGTTCAAAAGGTGCATAAAGAAAGTACATAAATCGGGGAAGGAAGGGTTCTCCAAGAGCTGCACGTATGATATAGCTGTGCCAACAATGATGCAGGGAATGGATATGGCTATTTTGTTTAGTCAGCTAGGCGGCCCCAAAGTCGAACTTTAAACAAAGAAATATTAGTTTCTTAGGAAATGCAGAGTGATGCCAAATAGCTTAAACCACCTCTTCATTTGCCTGGCATTGTGCAAGAAGTTGATGCAGGAATGGATTTAAAATCCTTAATCGCAATTTTTTTAAGGTTGTGTCTACATATGAAAGTTCATCATTTCAATTGGAGCTAAATTTAAAGGAATTTGGGTATATTTATAATCATTACATTTAGAATTTGATATTTTATGGAGCAGAGTTTATTGGTAGTACGCGGTAAGAAAATATGATTTCACTTGCTAAACAACGTGTATATGTTTCCGCGGAATGTATTTGAGATGACATCTCTTATGGACCCAGACGGAAATTTATAGTATTGCAATAAAATGCACGTTGACTTAATATGAAATTATAATGAATACTATAATTTAAAAATTAATATTATTAAATATATTACTAAGTTCACGTAAATGAACAATTATAATTCGCATATCTAGCTAAAAGTAAAACAAAAAATATTTCATAATATTAAATCTAACAACTAATAGTTAAACAAGCTATAAAAGCGTAATATAAAATGATAATTTGTTAAATTTTGAGAATATTTTTTTTTTCTTTTAACTAATTTTTTCATAGATGAATTGGCTTTAGGATACTTCTCGCATAGAATTGGCTAGACTTATTAGATATAAATAAATTGATTTCAATTTGTATGTTTGTATATATGTGTGCAAAGTAACTAAAGATCAAATAAGTTAATACAAATAGTAAAAAATGACCAATCAATAGAAATAGGACACAAATAATATTATTTTTTTTGTAAATATCTATAGAATTATGAAAATGGACCTAGAAATTAACAAAATTTGAAAGGGGCAAGGACCCCTTCCCCCCTCCTTGGTTTTATATTTACCATCTCACTTCTGTTTTAGTTTATGTAACACCCTAGAAATAATTTCCGTCTATCTATTTAATTATTTTGTGTGATTTTATTTTAATCATCATTTTATTTAAATTAGGCCAACCCATTCTTGTGATTAGAATTTTATATTTGGACTTCATAGTCCAAATATATTATTAATGGGCCATTAATATTAATTATTTCTTGTTGACATTTTTGGTCCATTTATTTAATTATAATTAGACTCATTCACAAACATCATCACACTCATTTGCATTTTTTGACCCAACACATAAACCCAATCAATAAATCATCCCTAAGCCCAAAACATGTACGGATACAGATAGAACCGGAAGTTTTCTTGGTCAGAACCGCTGAGAACACGAATGTGTGTGTTAGTGGAGATGAAATCATGGAGTGATGGATTTAGTTTAAACCGCTGCTACAAATTGATATAAAGACAGGATAGCAGTAATCCTGGAATCTTTAATTGCTAAATCATTTTTGGCTGCAAAGGTAAAAGAAATTATGGTATTTTCTTGTTTAAGCTTTTCCCAAACCACCGACCTCTACCAGCCTGTTTCCGGCGAATTCTCGCCGTAATGTCAGAAATCCTCAAATTCTTCATTTAAATAGCCTACCTATATACAGCCATTAGTCTTCGCCACAGAAACCAACCGCACCTTGAAGCCGTCCTTCTTGAAATCTACTTTCGTCCCGTCGGCCAAAGCAATTGCAGGAAAAAAAAAAAAAAAAAAAAAAGAGAGAGAGAGCAGCCTCCAAAGCTCTGAAATTCTGCCTTTTCCGTCTAGTTTGGAGGTCGTCAGATACCGAACTGATAATGGAGGAGGTAGCAGAAGAATGAAATGAAGGAAGAAGGGAGGGGGAAGACGTCGATGTTACTAGAAGAAGGAGGAGAATGTTAAATTCCAATGAGTCATGAACTTAGGCCCAATGTCCCTCTTTCTTCATTAGCCCACTTGAATTCATTCCCAAATCAAAAGTTCCATTTTTTTTTTTTTATTACAAGAGGCCCAAGTCTAAAGCCCACATTTTACCATCATTACAAAAAATAAAAGTCCCCAAATAAAATGATATCCATTTCTCGACTAACGAAAGTCCACCTTTCATTATCTTTTATTATTATTTCATTCTAATTAATTTTCCTTTCTTTATTTATCGGAAAAGTTTTATATCCAAAGACATTAAAATATTTTACTTCTTTGTTTAAATTATAGGAATCGAGGAGTGTGAGTACGAGCCTAGGACTTTGAACTAATTCGAACATTTACATTTCACTCAATCATCTCATTTCCAGGTGGGGGTGCTAACTGTTTATTGCTTTAATTATAATTACTTGATTGTATACGTGTGCTTTTATTTTATTATTACATGCCAATACAAGTGATTTACAATTCACTACTTGCCCATACAAGTTTTGTTTATTGTCATTATGCTACTTGTCAATACAAGCGCATCATTTTAATAAATGTTACATTGTATGCCTCTTTGTCTTTATGGTTATTGTAATAAATTGTGACTCCCACGAGCTAGAAGAAGCTCACCCCAGCCCATTATTGATCCTCAGGTAGAGATGAAAAATGTGATTGAAGTGGAGATGGAGCCGGATTGCATATGATTTATAAATTGTAGTTGATTTTATTTGGATTAATACTTGAATTTTGGACAATATTGTTTGATGCCGTTTATTTTATTTTGGTATGTTTAGATTTAAATAGGTGTTTGATTGAGATACTTCATGGACTGTTGGTATGTTTGATGTTAATGTGTTGTCTAGTTAATTTGATTAGGTAGTGAGAATTTTTTTAACATTATATTCGCATGCTAGGTGTTTAGCTCGAAAATGAATGTAATTAAGTTATTTCATGTTTAAATTTATAAAAAAATATATATAGTGATTTATGCTAGGCTCTAATTAAATTAAAATCACATGTTCAAGTTAATTTAGTTCAAACTGTTTTATTTATATTCCGCTGCAAATAATTGATATTATGTATAAATTTTTCAAGGATTCTAAAAAAAAAATGCATATTTCCAAGTTACTTTTTATATATCTTAATGAGTATTTATTAGGATATGGCAAATTGGAGACTTTATAAAAGTAGTTTTTTTAGTAATGGCTTGATTTAAAGAAAAAAATTGTTTCTAAATAAAAAAATTAAACATTTTGCTATTTTATAATTTCTTAAATTAGACTAGAAAATCGGGCTGTTACAGTGTGGTATCAGAGCGCGGTTTACTATTCTGTAGACCTGTCTCTTGTAATTTTTTTTTTTTTTTTGTTAAATAGATTGATTTAAAATTAAATCTTGATCACAAGTACCATATGCTTTCGGCCGTCTCTACTTCATCGCTCAGTTTCTAAGGTACCTGTTCAATGATTCATTTCAATGCATTCAATCATTCACATCATATTACAATACAATTACTCAATCCATTATCAATCAATACATTATCCAATCATTGTATTATTGTGTACATGTTTCATTATAGTTGCATTATCATAACCCAATATATTATATATTATTGTTAGCATGGCACGCACACGACAGACAGCACCCTTTGGCACGAGCTGATTGGTAGACGATCTTAGACTTCCAGAGAACACACCCCATTACATAATTAATCGACTTGAGAAGTGAAATGCTTCTGGAAGAGAAGGAACTGTTGTAGAGCAGGTCAACCACCTGATAAATGTTTTACCTGAGAACTGAAACGATACCATTCATGACTGTTGGCACCAGCCCAAAGGCAAAAGCAGTGATAGATGAATTTCAGTACAAGGTGAGTGAAATTTTGACGAGGTTTACTTGGGATATGATTCCCTACGATGATGATGATGAGACGGACGAGGGTGAGGATCTTCCACATGCACTTTTACCTGTGCCCGAGCCCATGCCTGAGCCCGAGCCTGTGCTTGAGCCCGTGCCTGAGCCTGAGCCTGAGCCTGAGCCTGAGCTAGAGCCCATGGAGGAGGAGCCCGAAATGGGCAACTATGAGGCTGATTCTGATGATGATATCATTTCGTGGATTGAAATTCCACCTCCTCTGCCAGTCATTGAGATCCTGAGCAGTGATGATGAGGCCTAGACGTTATTTCACTTTGATTTGGATAGTATTGTATTTCCCTATTTTAGTTGTATTTTGTTATTTCCTTATTTCTTTTTAGTGGTAGACATTGACATTTTCACACATGGGTTATGATAATTAGCAATTTTAATTAATCATTTCATTTCATCTCATCTCATTACTTATTCTTTATGTGTTGTTTTATTATTAATATTATTATACGTTATCACTATCTTATCCAATTTCTCGCATCCCTATAACTTATCAAATCGGTGATCCATTGACAGGATAATGGCTCATCGAACTGATAACTCGAACGCTGCTCCACGTAACCCCGTTCAAGGTGCTCGAAATGCAAATCAAGAAGCTACTCCTCAAGCTGCGAACCCTAATTCCGAACAACTACTTACCGGGATAGCTGCTCTCCTTCAAGGAGCAACCATCACTCCTATTGCAACGCCTGAACAAGTGCAGTCTAGGGTGATAAACCAGTTCAATTAGTTCAAGGCTCCTACATTTCATGGCTACGAGGACCCTGAGGTACTTGAAGAATGGATCAGGACTTTAGAGGATATCTTTGAGTATAAGGCATGTTCTGATGCTCTGAAGATTTCATGTGTTGTTTTCCAACTCAAAGAAGATGCAGAGTACGGTGAAATGACTATTGGAGAATAAGGACGGTGGAGGAGAGGAATGCCCTTACTTGGGCTATGTTTAAGGAGGTGGTGATGGAGAAATACTACCCACGTATCTATGAGGACCGGATGCAGAAGGAGTTTATGGATTTAACTCAAGGAAGCATGACTGCAACTGAGTACGAGAGAAATTTCAATAAGATGTGTCGTTTTGCTCCTACCCTGGTGGATACATCTGAGAAGAAATCACGAAGGTTCCGTCAAGGCTTAAGACACCAGATTCGCCATCACCTTTCTGGACATGGGAATATGACATATGCGGAGGCCGTGATAAGGGCGGAGGACATATCCGCTAGTTTTGAGATGGAAAGGCCACGTGTGTTACCTGCTGAGAATTTGAACAAGAGGAAGTGGCAGGGCCAGAGTGGTGATACTAGTGGGAAGAAAGGTAGGGCAGAGCTGCCGCCTAGGCCAAGAGGGCAAGGTGAAAATCCCACTTGTCCTAAGTGTGGAAAGAAGCATAGTGGAGTGTGTCTGCAAGGACAGAACAGATGCTTTGGATGCCATGAGGAAGGCCATATGATTTGGAACTGCCCAAAGAAGAATGTACCTGAAGGGTCGGGTGGAATAGCTCGTATGTTCGGACTACCTGAGGTAGAAGTGAAGGGTGAAACCGGAACTATGTCAGGTATGTTATCAATTGCTGGTATTCCTGCTTTTGTACTATTTGATACCGGTGCTTCCTATAGTTTTATCTCTAAGAAGTTTTATACTATGACTGGCTATAAATGTGTTAAAGCTTCTGAACTATTTGAGATCAGCATACCTTCGGGTAAAGCGGTTACTGCTGACCCAATATCAAATAGTATAACTGTAGAGATAAATGAACATACACTCTTAGTTGACCTTTACGTGCTAGCTATGAATTAATTTGATGTGATTTTGGGTATGGATTACTTAAGTAAGTATAAGGCCGACATAGATTGTTTGAAGAGAAGAGTAACATTACATTCACCAAACAACGTGGAGATCACCTTCCAAGGAGCAAAATGCGACGCAAGTCCACGCGTTATATCGGTTACGAAGGCGGTGAAGTTGTTAAGGAAATAGAAGTGTCAAGGATTTTTGGTGAATATAATGGGAGTGGCAACCTCTGAGAAGACAGTAGCTGACGTATCTGTTGTCAAGGAATATCCAGATATTTTCCCCGAGATAAACCAGGAATTCCACCGGATAGACAAGTGGAGTTCAAAATTGATTTGGTGCCTAGAGCAGCACCAATATCAAAAGCCCTTTATAGACTGGCGCCAAAGGAATTGCAAGAGTTGAAGGTGCAAATTCAAGAGTTGCTTGATTTAAGCCTTGCCCGACCGAGCGTGTTGCCATGAGGTGCGCTAGTAATGTTTGTGAAGAAGAAGGATGGTTCGATGAGGATGTGTATCGACTATCGTGAACTTAACCGACTCACGATAAAGAACAAGTATCCTCTCCCAAGGATAGAAGACTTGTTTGACCAACTTAGAAGTTCTGGAGTATTCTCGAAGATTGATCTAAGATCTAGCTATCATCAGTTAACGATCAAAGATAGTGATATCCCAAAAATGGCATTTTGAATGAGGTATGGTCATTACGAGTTTGTCGTAATGCCTTTTGGTTTCAGCAATGTGCCTGCGGTTTTCATGGATTTGATGAACCGAGTCTTTCATCCCTATTTGGATCAGTTTGTCATTGTGTTTATAAATGACATACTAGTGTATTCGAAGGATGAACCGAGCATAAACAACATTTGAGGATTGTTCTTGAGACACTTCGCAAGGAGAAGTTGTATGCGAAGTTCAGTAAGTGTGAATTTTGGCTCAATAGAGTTGCGTTTCTTGGTCATGTAATCACTGCTCGAGGAATTGAGGTTGATCCGGCGAAGGTTGAGGCTGTCAATTATTGGAAGACACTAACCAATGCTAACGAAGTGCGTAGATTTCTAGGACTCGTCAGGTACTACCGAAGGTTTATTGAAGGATTTTCGAAGATATCTACTCCAATGACTCGTTTGACAAGGAAAGGAGAAAGGTTCTTGTGGAACGAGAAGTGTGAGAAAAGTTTCTAAGAACTAAAGCACAAACTCACTGCTGCACCAGTTTTGACCATCCCTGATCCGACGAAGGAGTTCGTGATCTACAGTGATGCATCGAAGCAAGGTTTGGGATACGTTTTGATGCAAAATGGAAAGATAGTTGCTTATGCCTCAAGGCAACTAAAGCCACATAAGTTGAACTATCCAACTCACGACTTAGAACTTGTTGTAGTAGTTCATGCCTTGAAGATTTGGCGACATTACCTTTGCGGAGGTAAGTGTGAAATATACACAGATCACAAGAGTCTAAAGTATCTTTTCACACAGAAAGAGCTAAATATGAGGCAACGGAGATGGTTAGAGTTAGTGAAAGACTATGATTATACTATTCACTACCATCCTGGGAAGGCTAACGTGGTAGCAGACGCACTTAGCCGCAAAGCAAGAGGAGAATTAACATGTATCTTGACTAGGGAGGAGAAACTAGTCAAGGAATTCTCAAAGATGAACCTTGAGATAGTTACACCTCCAAAGTCCATGAATTCAGTCTTAGCAGCTTTAGTGGTACAACCGACTCTAAAGGAGAAAATTAAGAAAGGTCAAACTCAAAATGCATTTTTACTCAAGATGAGAAGGCATGTTCTTGCCGGAGAAGGCAAAGGGTTTGAATTGTCTAAGGATGATACATTGTAGTTTGAGGGGAGAATTTGTGTGCCCAATATTACGGAGTTGAAGAGAATAATATTGGAAGAAGCAAACAATACCCCATATACCGCTCACCCGGGAAGTACAAAGATGTACCAAGACTTGAGAGGAATGTTTTGGTGGGACGGTATAAAGAGAGATGTTGCCGATTTTGTCAGAAAATGTATCGTTTATCAGCAAGTGAAAGCTGAGCATCAACGTCCTTTAGGATTGTTGAAGTCTCTTGAGATTCCAGAGTGGAAGTGGGAACACATCACTATGGACTTTGTGGTGGGTTTATCATGATCGGAAAGATGAAATCATGCAATCTGGGTTGTAGTTGATCGACTCACGAAGTCAGCTCACTTCATTCCAGTAAAGATGAGTTTCAAGATGCACCAATATGCTCAATTGTATATTCAGGAGATTGTGAAGTTACACGGAGTGCCCGTTTCTATCGTTCGGATAGAGATACTCGCTTCACATCACATTTTTTGGATAGTTTGCAAGAAGCTTTGGGAACTAAGTTGAATTTCAGTACAACTTATCATCCGCAAACTGATGGTTAGTCAGAAAGGACAATACAAATACTTGAGGACAAGTTGAGAGCATGTGTTTTGGACATTAGAAATAATTGGGAACGACTTTTGCCTTTGGTGGAGTTGGCTTACAACAAAAGTTTTCATGCAACGATTGGCATGGTTCCATATGAAGCATTGTACGGAAGAAAGTGTAGGTCTCCAGTTTATTGGGACGAAGTTGGTGAGAGAAGGTTTGAGGCCCCATTAATGTTGGAAGAGACGATAAAAGTAGTCGAGAAGATCTGGGAAAGGATTAAGACGGCTCAAGATCGCCAAAAGTCTTATGCAGACATGCGTAGGAAAGATCTCGAGTTCAGTGTTGGAGAGAAAGTATTTCTCAAGGTAGCCCCGACCAAGGGTGTTATTTATTTTGGTAAGAGAGGCAAGTTGAGGCCAAGATACGTAGGTCCGTTTGAGATTCTTGACCGCGTTGGAAACCTGGCATACCGTTTAGCTCTGCCGCCAGCACTTTCGGGTGTACACAATATTTTTCACGTCTCTTTGCTGAGAAAGTATGTTCACGATCCAAGTCACGTTATCAACTACTCAACAGTTGAAGTGAACGAAAATTTATCGTATGTTGAGTACCCTCAAGCGATACTCGATAAGAAGACTCAGAAGTTTAGAAATCGAGAAACGGTTCTCGTCAAGGTCCAATGGCGAAATCATAGTGCTGAGGAGGCTACTTGGGAACGTGAGGAAGAGTTGCATGCGCGATATCCTGATTTTTATAAACATGGTATGATATTAATTTTCGAGGACGAACATTTTTCCAACGAGGGTGGGATGTAACGCCCCGGAAATAATTTCCGTCTATCTATTTAATTATTTTGTGTGATTTTATTTTAATCATCATTTTATTTAAATTAGACCAACCCATTCTTGTGATTAGAATTTTATATTTGGACTTCATAGTCCAAATATATTATTAATGGGCCATTAATATAATTATTTTTAGTTGACATTTTTGGTCCATATATTTAATTATAATTAGGCCCATTCAGAAACATCATCACACTCATTTGCATTTTTTGACCCAACACATAAACCCAATCAATCAATCATCCCTAAGCCCAAAATATGTATGGATACAGATAGAACTGGAAGTTTTCTTGGTCAGATCTGTTGAGAACGTGGGTGTGTGTGTTAGTGGAGATGAAATCATGGAGTGATGGATATAGTTTAAACCGCTGCTGCAAATTAATATAAATACATGATAGCAGTAATCCTGGAACCTTTTAATTGCTAAATCATTTTTGGCTGCAAAGGTAAAAGAAATTATGGTATTTTCTTGTTTAAGCTTTTCCCAAACCACCGACCTCTACCAGCCTGTTTCCGGCGAATTCTCGCCATAATGTCAGAAATCCTCATTTTTCATTTAAATAGCCTACCTATATACAACCATTAGTCTTCGCCGCAGAAACCAACCGCACCTTGAAGTCGTCCTTCTCAAAATCTACTTCGTCCCATCGGCCAGAGCAATTGCAGAAGAAAAAAAAAATAGCAGCCGCCAAAGCTCTGAAATTCCGCCTTTTCCGTCGGGTTTGGAGGTCGTCTGATACCGAACTAATAATGGAGGTAGCCAAAAAACGCTAATGAATGAGGTAGCAGAAGAATGAAAAAAAGGAAGAAGGGAGGGGGCAGACGTCGATGTTACTAGAAGAAGGAGGAGAATGTTAACTTCCAATGAGTCATGAACTTAGGCCCAATGTCCCTCTTTCTTCATTAGCCCATTTGAACTCAAACCCAAACCAAAATGAGTAAGAAGGTGGATGTTTTAGTATATTGAGGGTGTTTGACTAAGCTTATTTTAAGTATCTTATAAGCTTTAACATCTTATAAGTTGTTTCAAGAGCTTATAAGATGTAATTTTAAGAAGCTTATAAGTTAACAAAGTATTTGATAAAAGAGCTTATAAGTTTCTCATTGAATATAGTGATTTAGCTATAAATTTTGGATTTAATTTAAAAGTTAATATTAAACACACATTTTGATTAGTGTGTGAAGTGTGTGAAATTATATATGGTGTGTGTAGTGTGTGTGGTGTGTGTGGTGTGTGTAGTGTGTGAAATGTATGTAATGTGTGTAGTGTGTGAAGTGTGTGTAGTGTGTGAAATATTTGTGAATTATGTGTAGTGTGTGTAAGTGTGTGAATTGTGTGTGAAATTTGAGTGTAATAATTAAAATCTTAAAAAATAAGATGAAAATAAGATGGGGTATAACAACTTATTTTTTTTAGATCTTATAAGCTCTTCGAGCTTATTTTTGTGTCTTATAAGCTTCTAAACATCTTTTTTTGCCAACACTTTACAAGAGCTTATAAACTCCTAAACATCTTATAAGATGTTTAAAGGAGCTCATAAGCTCAGACAAACAGTCTTTTTTTAGGTTATGATTTCAAAGTTTGTTAAGCTTATTTAGTTTCTAGGCAATCTTGGATCAAACTTTAAGAAATATTGTTTGGCTTGTGAGTAGCAATGAATGTTTAAATATCTACTTTTGTTTTATGAATCATGTATTCCAAACTTCTTTGTTCCAACTTACCAAACATGTATCATAGTGACTTCATTTAAATATGCATCTAAAAATTATCTTTACAGAAACATATCACAACTTTAAATATGCATTCTTTTGTATCTATCATAACAAGTTTCAATATCCATCTACTATGTACTACCTATGTCATATAATTAAATCAGAATTAACACATAATAATAACACACAATAATTAGAGTAAATCTTGCATTTGACCGCAAACATATCACTTAATCCATGTGATCAAAAGTAATTTTATTTTTTTAATAGGGTCAATATTTGGAAATTGGTGGTTAGTCATAGACTAACGATCGGAAAAAGATCTCCCGAGAAAATATCCAGCAGAATGAGTTCCACGTAACCATCACACAGAAGTTTTTGTCTAATAATAATGAGTCTAACAAGTAATTAAATGAGAAAAAAAATCAGGATAAAGCTACTTTTCTGTATTTGCAAGCTTATTTCTGCACTTGGAATTAATTTTGACCTACATATTACTTGACAAATTATTTAGTTTTAAATAGTTAAAAATAATAATATCTCATAGCAACTCTTTAGAGTCTTAAAATCTAAAAGCTTAGTTGACATCTTCATTTAATTTTACTTTTATAAGTTAATTTTAAAAAAATTCAAGTTACTTTAAGATTTACTAAAATAATTTTACTGATTTTATAGATAAAATTAATTTTAGTAATCATATATCTATATAAAAAGTCAAAAACTTAAAAGCCACATAAGCAAAAAATAGCCAGCTCATGGATGACCTGATGGGTAACCTGCAGTAGCCGGTCATGGGGCATTTTTATCAATTTTTTGTAAGTTAGAAGGTATTTTTAAAAAATGCCAAACTTAAAGGATATTTTCTTAATTAGGGCAAACTTACAGGACATTTTTACCAATGTCCTTGTTTTGTGTGATCAACGACAACAATTATGGTAACCATTGTTAATCGAGCGTTGTCATTACCCTTTTTAATTTCCTTTTCCTTTTTAAATAGGGTTCATTACATTAAAATTCATGAACTTTGCCTTAATTTTCATTTATAACAAGAATTTTAAAACATAACAAAATAATTCATCAACTCAATTTTCTTTGCAAACTGATACATCGAGTTCAAAATTGGGATCCAATAGCTGACATGGAGCCCGAATTACCATCCTGGCATGTGATGTGTAACAACATAAAAAGAAACACACACATCATCATGAATGGCGTGGTATCTCAAATTCAATCCCAGAAAAAGACAAATAAAATAAATGGAACGTGTCTAATCTAAAAAGTTAAGAAAAAATAAGCTAACCTAATGTTATTAACCTAGATACCACGTACAATTCATTTACAAAACTGAAGAACCCTAAAATCACATCAGACCTAAAGTTGAACCACCCAAAATCCACATTTACGAGAAAGTGTATTGTTGGCAAATACAAGAAGAATCTTGTGACTGAAAATGTATGGCTTGCTAAGGAAAAAAGACAGAGAAAGTGGTCCGCAAAATAAGACGAAATTGTTAATGTCAGACAAGTATGGCCTTTCATGGTTTTCTTTATGTTTTCTTGGTCCATGCATGAACATTCATTATTATATTTTTGTCTTTTAGAGTGCAATTGGATTTATCTTTTTCTTTTTTAAAGACGCAAGTGGTAGCATATATAGGGTAAATATATGTTATTCAGATTGTTATTGTAAGTTTTTTAACAGTATAGTTTTGAACTGTGAGTCTAAGTGGTGTATTTATTTATTTAGGGTGATATTTTCTCTATACTTCAACCATGGCGGGAAGTTTGTTGAAGAGGATGGAATTCTACAGTATGTTGGGGCCACCATTACACCCAAACATTGGTTTGATCCAAATAGGTATGTGGACGAAGTAGAAAAATTAGGATACTCTTCATATGACAAAATTGCATACAATGTTCCACGGACGGATGGAATCTTCATGTTTGTGAGCAATGACAGTGGCATAACGAAAATGCTAGAGCATGTTCACGAGGGGCATGGGCAGATTATTATATATGTGGATGGTGGGAGAAAAAGGAGTGTAGCTCATGGCGAGATAGATGCAAGTGACATAAATGATGATACAAATAGTGAAATAGATGGAAATCAAGGTAAAACAGATCGGGATGAGAGTAATGTTGTTGGTGGCGTAGATGAGACAGATAGAAATCAGGGTGAAGAAGATAGGGATAAGGGTAATGTTATTGGTGGCGTAGATGATAAAGCAACAGATGATGAATCTGAATGTACCGATCCTGAATATGAGCCAGAGTCAGAGAGTGAGGATGACAGTGATGATGAACTAGATGATTGCGAGCTTGTTTCTGATGATGATGATTACGTAGCTGCAAGGCAAAACCTTGCAAAGTTTAAGGAAAAAGGGTTAGTGGAAGATGTTTGTACAAACTCTATGGTGGTGAGTGTACACGGACACATTGGAAGAGACATAAATTCAAACTCTACTTGTGAATACTTGGGATGACATTTGATAATGCCAAACAATGTAGAGAGGCTGTTCAAAAGTATGGCATAAGCCAAGGTTTGCCCTTTCACTTTGTAAGAAGTAGCAATACACAGGTTGAGGTACATTGTGCAGATGGGTGTGAGTGGAAGATGTATGGGTCTGAGATTAGAGGTGAGAAGACCTTTCAGGTGAAGACATTATATGGAACTTACACATGTCATCGAAAGATGACAAACAAGCTTGCAACTTCTGATTGGATTGCTTTTGCATATTTAGAGAAATTTAGATTGACCCCAAAGTGGTCGGTTGATGATTTAGCACAGGATCTGATGACAACTTATGCATTGGAAGTGCCTAAAATGAAGTGCTATAGGGCAAAATGGAAGGCATTATCTTTATTGAGGGGTTCGGTTGAAGAACATTATGCAGAATTAAGAAATTATCAAGCTGAATTGATGAGAGTGGATAGGAGGGGCAGATTTGAGACTTTTTTAGATGATGGTGGTTGTTTGAAAGGGGTTTTTATTGGTTTTAGTTCTTTAGCTCAAGGATTTCTAAAAGGGTGTAGGCCTATTGTTGGTTTTGATGGGTTTTTCTTGAAAACATTCCTAGGAGGTGCATTGTTAGCTGCAATCGGGAAGGATGGTAATAATCAAATGTTTCCAGTTTGTTGGGTTGTAGTGGCAGCTGAGAATGAGTATTATTGGAATTGGTTTATGGAATTGGTTTTTCAAGAACTAAATGTTGGTGATGGACTTGGTTGGACTTTCATCTTAGATCAGCAAAAGGCAAGTTCACTTTCATTCTCTAGCAGCTGCAAGTTGCATAGTTCATTTGTTTATCTCTTATTTTTGAAATAAATAATATGAAATTTTTGTGATTATTATTTTAGGGGTTGATGAATGCCATTCAGACATTAGTTCCATTTTCCGAAGCAAGGAACTGTGCAAGGCATATCTATTGCAATTGGAAGAAAAAATGCAAAGGTCAAATTCTAAAGACGATGTTCTGGAGGGTTGCTCTCAGCACATATGAAGCTAATTATAATGCAAATTTGGAAGACTTAAGGAGTGTTGATGAAGCTGCCTATCAAAATTTTGTTGATAGGGATCCCACAAAGTGGTGTAAGTTGTTTGTTCGTGCTTCACCAAAGTGTGACATGGTTGATAACAACATATGTGAAACATTTAATGACTTCATTGTCAAGTCTAGGTCTAAGCACATCATAAACATGTTAGAAGAAATTAGATGTGCACTAACGGAAAGGCAACACACTAAATTGACAGAAATGAGTGGGGTAAGTGACATCATATGTCCTATCATTAGGAAAAAAAAATTAGAGAGGATTAAATATCAAAGTAGGAAGTGTTCGGTGAAGCCTGGTTTAGGGGATAAATTTCAAGTTAGCATAGGTGATGATCAATTTATTGTTGACTTGACCAAATGGACATGCACATGTAGAGCTTGGGACTTGTCTGGTATACCTTGTATTCATGCTTGTTCTTCCATTCACTTCTTCAGAAAAGATTCAGTTCACTTTGTGCACGAATACTACTCTATTTCCAAATATATGGAGGCATATTCTATCCCATTAGAGCCAATAAATGGGAGGAAAATGTGGCCACGAGCTGAAAGAAATCCCATCAAGCCACCTCCACATAGAGTAATGCTAGGCAGGCCCAAAAAGAAAAGAAGAAAGCAACCTGAAGAGTAAAAAAATAATCCCCAAAAGCTTACTAAACATGGAGTGAGAATGACATGTGGTAGGTGTGGTGGAGATGACCATAATATAAGAAGTTGCACAAATGTTCCCAAACCACCTAAACCTCTTGTAAGCATACTTGCAGCTATTTTGAGTTCTTTTGCATGTATATTTTATGGTGAATTACATTCTATAGATTAAGAGAGGAAGACCAAAGAAGCATATGATTTATGGGACACTCATGAATGGTGGGAGAGGTGGGGGTCAAGCTGCTGAGAGAGGTGGGGGAAGAAATGGTGGAAGAGGTGGAAGAGGTAGAGGCAGAGTTGGTGGGAGAGGTGGCGGTAGTGTTAGTAGGAAGTGTGGAGATAATGTAACTCAAGTTAATGAACTCAGACAGGTGTAGTTTTTCTCTAAATGTTAATTTATAAACCAAGTGATTATTTTTCTTATCTTGAGAATATCCATTTTTTTTAATTTTTTTTTCATATAGGCTAGGTCAGGCCACAGCTTATTGCATTGTGAATCTGGAAGAGTTTACCTAAGGGTATTGCATTATTGCTTTCATATTTCTCATGGCTTCTTGCCTTAATACATACTTGATCACTTGTTTTTTAACCTTTATTGTGTAGATGCCTGGTGCCAAGAGGACTAAATGTGTAAGTGGAGCTAGAGAAGCAGCAAGAGCAGCTCAAAGGTCAAGCAGATCAGTACCTTCTCCAAGTGCACCCTCATCTAGCCATGACCATGCAATAACATCAAATAGCATTGTTACAAATCAATAACTCTCAACAAGCAGGGATAGTGATCCTTAGGCTTTGTTGATCTGTCTCTAACAGAGATAGATAATCAGCCCGCGGTCCCGGCTGGGCGCTAGTTTGAAGATCAGAATTAGTATATTGATAATTTCATTTTACAGGATATTTTGTTATTTGTGACATATATGCCAAATATTCATTGTGCTTGATTCCATAAGCCCTGCATGAATTTACTGCATGGCATCTTAAGTTACTGTTGTTTTTACTGTTGTTAAGTATGGGGATTTGATGATTCTCTAATTTTAATTTTTGATGAATTCTGCTTTGACAGTAATATGCAAATCCCTGTTGTATCTACTGTTGTTGGCAATGTTTACCATTTCAGTGTTGTGTTTTAAATTACCATAGACTAATAATTATAATGTTTGTTCTTGTAAATTTTGTTGCACCAATTTTTATTAAAAAATACAGAATGCCTATTTTCCTTTCCTCATTTTTAATTTGAAACATAGAAAACATATATGTGTTGCTTATATGAGAATAGTGCTCTCAGGCTTGGAAATTAGTTCTGGATTATTTTGATGACACCACCGATGTTGGAAGCTGATAGAAAAATACACGAGAGAACATGAAAATGCAACTCTAAAAGTAAACTAGCCATTAGTAGGTCTGCAAATGGAGCCATATAACTCAGCTTTTCATTGATGCGTTCAATAGACATTACATGGAAATGATCACTATTTATACAACTAGAATTAGTGCTACACCTACTGAACTTCTAGTACAACGAATAAGTAAGATGAAGATAAGTGTAATGATCTATATTCGTTGTCCAACATATATTGCTTTAACTTCATTAATATCAAGCTCTTCTTTATTTTGGCATTATGGAATGAGCTCTTCATGCTTTTAGCTCTGCAGTGCATGTGGTCCATCATTTCCTTCTTGTTTGTCTGTTACTTGCTACTTTTCGGTTTCTGGCTTGGTTGCTGCAAGCATGATTCCAACAGAAGCAGCTAGCAGTTTTCAATCTTAATGTTGGGTAATTCACATTATGCAACATTTGCACTGAGAAGCTTGGCCTCTGAAGGTATGGTCTCTTTTATGACTAAAAGAAAAGCTGAAAGATAGAAAATTCAATTGGAATATTTTTTTGAAACTTCACAATTTTGGAAGACAGCTCCATTGTAGAGAATGATTAATTGAATTAGCAGAATTTCTACTCAAATTCGGAAGCTGGTGCTAATTCATCTATACCAAAAACTAACAAGATGACAACCAGCAAATATTGCATCCCAGAGCACAAAAAATACACATAAGTGTTGTATAAAGCCTTATTCATTACAACAATAAAACAAACTATCTTGCAACATTTGCCTAATCAAAATTGGCTACTTAAACTACTCATCTCATAAGAGAACATCAAATGATTCAAGGTGAGACTCATAGGAAAAGACACAATATACAAGCTAACAAAGTCAAACGCAAAATTCCTGCAATTTTCACAGTCCCAATTCATCATTCAAAACTAAAAGCATTCAAGCTCTTGAGAACACACACATGTGCACAACGAAGCTGACAGAAAAGTAAGAAAACGAAGCTTCAAAATTATATCAGCTTCACACACACATAATTTCAAGTTCAAACAAAACACGATCATTCAATTAATCTAAAATGTAAAATTTCAGATTTCTTCCCTGATTTCTCCCGTAACCAATATGGCCAAAATTCTACAGCGAGAATCTCTTACAAGGGTCCAACTCATAGGGCTTCAATGGTCGAAAAGAGCTGATTTTTTTTTCAAAAGGAGGCATGGCTGACAAGAACTCATTAACTAGGGTTCTTAGTTTGGAAGAAAGGTTTCTTTTCTTTTTTTTCTTTTTTTTATTTTTTTATTATTTTTTTATTTTTTTCAATAAAGAGAGGAGAGGGAAGGGTTAGGTAGAAGATCCGAGGAGAGGAGATATAATCACCGCTAGCGGGCGACGGCAACGCCGAGGAGAAGCAGAGGGGAGAAGAAAAGAATGGATTTGGTTACTGGTAGTATATTCAATTTTCAGTTTGTGTTATACGTCTCTTGTTTGATTTTTTTAACTTTTTTCTTTTAATTTTTTTAAGGTTTTGGTTAAGACATATCCCTCTTAATTACGTGAGGAATCTTTTCTTTTTATACATCACATGCCATGTTGGAAGTTCGGGCTCCACGTCAGCAATTGGAGCCCGATTTTGAACTCGATGTATCAGTTTGCAAAAAAAATTGAGTTGATGAATTATTTTGTTATGTTTTAAAATTCATGTTGTAAATGAAAATTAAGGTAAAGTTTATGAATTTTTATGTAATTAACCCTTTTAAATACATATTTACAAGATTCAAATATTTTTTAATGTTTTACAATTAAAAAAGGTTTATTATTAAATTTTTAAAATGTTCTTTCCTCAATGTCTTTTATTGGTCTATCTAGTATTTTGAATTTAGTTGTACAATTTTTTTTCTATGTATACAATATTAATAGATTTTTATTTTATATTCATTACTAGCTAACACAATTGGAAAAAGGGCGATTTGATCCCTTGAAATACGGTTTTTTCCCGTATACCCACAACGGAGGAGCCGCCCCCACCAGGAAAGGAAAAGGTGACTTCTGGATCAGAAATAATAAATAAAATGGAAAATAAACTAGCGAAACAACTAGCAAAGGCCAATATACTGATTAGCTGTTCGCTCGGAAACGCGCTCTCTCTTTCTCTATTTGCTTGCAATGCTATGCCTATCAAATCAAGTTCTAGTTTAGGTGAAGGAAGTATTGAACGAGTGAGAACTTCATTTCCTCGTTACGCCTATCGACTGAAGAATTCAGAGGTTTAGGACTTATCTATGCATAGACGCTACTAGAAAATTGGCCTATTTGGACACCTTCGCGTAAAAAAGTCTCATTAGATATATAATATGATATTTGTCTAAAAAGAGTCTCATTAAGACATGTCCCCATATCATGTGTAATTATATGACTCTTTTGTGAGTGTCCTATTACAATAAGTGTCCCATATAAAGTGTCCTATATGAGAAAATAAAAATAAAGGAAAGATTTGAGAAAATATAAATAATGGAAAGATCTAACTAAAATACTTTTAAAATTATATGATGCAAATATGTAATCTCTCTAAAAATAAAATGATATACTACTATTATTTTGAGAATAATTATAATAAAAATTGAGTTTATAAAAAATGAGAAATACATTAGAAAGAAACTAAACTGAATTTTACATATGAAGAAAAAATAATAAAATTAATTAAGATACATATACATACATATATATAAATATATTATGCATAATTGTATGTAATAAGTATTGTATATATATATTCAATATTTTGTATTTGGGATAAAACAGTAAAGAGTTCACCCATCTCGTGTGCTCTCACTCTCGCGTTCCAAATCGATCTCATATAAGCCAAATTGATCTTGGGCTCCACACTATCCACCGACACCGAACGATCGCTGCGGCCAATGATCGGCATCATTAATATCTATCGGCGGCCAAAGATCGCTGCAGCGAACAATATCCTTCGACGGCGAGCACTTAGCTACGGACGGTTGTTGAATACACTAGCGAAACAACTAATTTCTTTGAGTCACAACCTTTGTCACGAAGGCCTTGGCATTGGTGATGATAAACAGAGGAAAGCACTTGATTGTTCGACGTCTCCTTACTTTTGGTGAGTTATGCCCTAGATCAAACAATTGAATTCTACATCATATTCTTAACCTAGATTTCCAAAAAAAATTGATTTTTTCTAAGTCCACACAGCGCATATCCCTTCATAGTTTACTAGATTCAATTACAAGACACCTTATTATAATGCTTTCCTTTTTATGAGCTATGATTTCTGTTGTTATATGTTCGAGTTGTTCTGTGCGCATGTACCTATAAAGATAATTCATAGAAATAGTTACAATTATATGATGATACTCCCTGCTCGATAAAATTGATCATCGCTGCGAATTGATGCTTATTATTCTCTATCAATCTGAAATTACTTTTGAAACAAGTCTTCAAAAGAAACACAATAGGAAGCTTCCCTTCCTTCATTGAAGAAATTATAGTGACTTTCTTTCTTTCTTTTGAGTACATACATATTTCGGATTTTAATGGAAAAAATTTGTTCGTGGTGAGGGCTGGTATTATCATAACTCTCTCTCTCTCTCTCTCTCTCTCTCTCTCTCTCTCTCTCCCTACTTTAACATATATCACAATGCTCATGTTTTTGTCACCAGGGTATCATGATGGCTATAGCTGGTTTCTTCTAACCCTTTCCAAACCATCCCAAGATATTTTGGACATACCCAGTTTCTTACATCAACTATGTCGCTTGGGGCTTACAGGTAAATATCTAATCTCCCTAAAAGTTATTTAGTCCCAAAAAATAGTAGTCATTTCTAATAATTACTACTACATACTACTTCAAGAGTCACTTGAAATTATTAATATTTCTAATTGAGCTTGGTTCAAGTATTATAACAATCAACTACTTGCACTGACCAAAATATGTGCCTCATTTCTTGAATATTGTAGGTTTCTTCTGGATCAGTTTGCATTAGTTTTCAATCTGCCATATTTGTCTATGCTGATTTTTTTTTTTTATCTTAAATTATGTGCATTGTGCGTCATATTTTCTCTTCATGAATTATAATAGCAGGTTGTTATCAAATTTGAGGAGACTTGGTGTGGCTCAATTGATTGAGCCCTTTGAATTCATGCAAACGACCACGTATTACAACAACTCTCTTCTTACATCAACATATTTGGGTTGAGTGCATTTGTTGTTTTTATTGGGAAAAAATGTATGTGCAGGGTCTTTTGCAGCAATGTCTATATGGGAAAGATTGATCAAATATTGCCACCAAAAGGGATTTTGATGACAATTGCACCCTTAAGAGCCATTTTTGTTGTTCTCTCAACAACCTCAACCTCTCCTTGTGACAGGGCAGATTACTTCTTATTGCCCTTTTTTCTTATATATATATCATTTTTTTTTCTCAAGATAACAAAAGGATGCCATTCTTGATACTTCACTTTGCTTATAATAGCTCAATCTTGCAAAATTTTATAGCCAGATGTGCTTGAAATTTACATCTACCTTCCTCTCCATGGCCATCTTTAATCCTCTTATGTAGTCATTTCCATCAGGTGTGATATCTTCACATTATTTTAATATTTTTACACTTTCGAAGAAGTTCGAGTCGAACTTTAAATTTACAAAAAAAATCTATTCAAATTCATTTGATATCTTTAATTAAACATAGTTTCAATAAGCTTTAAGGTACAATCTTAAGTCGAGTATCGAGTAGTTTATTTTGATTTCCAGCTTCATTTATATCAACGTGGTTCACTGAATGATGACTATTTCAGATAAGGGTTGATAAGGCCATTGGAGAAGAACCACAAGGTGGGCTATTATTAATTAATCAATTAAGATAGGAATGTTATTATTGGTAAGGAAAATTGCCACCATTTTTCTTCCTAAATTTTTTATTTTCCAAATGTTGTTCCTTATACCTAGCTTTGCAAGATCTTGGTATATCAAATGTTTTGTGATAATTGGTGACTACAATGTATTGCCTTGAAAATCTAATTTTGGTTGTATTTTCCAGGCAGTTCTGAAAGCTAAGCCGAGTTTCGATGAGAATCCTTGGTCTTGTTTGTCTTCAGAGGCCAAGGGTTTTGTGAGTTGTACTTATGTAAAGACCCTAGAAGAAGACAAACAGCTGCTCAAGCTCTATGTTATAAACTCTCACTTCTTCTTCTTTAATTTTAATTTGAGATAAAGTGTTTTTTGAATTCTTACAAGCTTTGTCTAAGACATTGACAGAAGATAAAATGTCATATAACTAAATTAAATACATTAGAATAAAGGTGACTGTAACATACGAAACTATGTTAGGTGTAACTTGACTCAAATCCCCTAATGCTCAACAGCCCGACCCAATTAAGGTTACAGCGTCGTCGCCTCTGTGTTAGTAGAGAAGTTACAATAAAGGTGAAATTATTCACATAGAGACAACGGGAACATTAAATATATGGAATTGAAACATTTATGGATGATTTACAGATTCCTCAGGATGACTGTTGAAACAGCCTCGGTGTTGCCTTCTGTGTTAGTAGAGAAGTTACAATGAAGGTGAAATTATTCACATAGAGACAGCGAGAACATTAAATATATGGAATTGAAACATTTATGGATGATTTACAGATTCCTCAGGATGACTGTTGAAACAGCCTCGGTGTTGCCTTGTTTGAAGAGAAGAAAAGAGTAGTTAATTGCAGGATCAAACATTCTTCAGTGTTGCCTTGTTGCTTTTTTTTAATCTTGGTTTGATGATTAACATAGAAAATAATGAAAGAGAAACAAACGTGTTAATTCTCATGAAGAGTGTTAGTAAATTAAGTAGAGTAAATATTTAAAGTTTTTGAGCTCTTAATTTGAATAAATGAACTGACTATTGTGTCTTATGTTTGATCATTGTTGCTTGATACTTGTTTACTAAAGAGCTAAAACACCCTCGGTAAGCATATTACGTCTAATGTTATTGTCTTTTAGTTCTATCGTGTTAATACAATTATAAATTGATAATCATTTTACGACTCTCTTTTCTTTTCTTTCGTAACTTGTAGGGATTGAATAAGCACTACAATGGTATATTCCACCGTGTTAATACAATTATAGAAGAAGGAAGCTCTGCTTTTTTCAGGGTATTTATGTCGGCCTCCTACTCTGAATTTTATGATTTATTTATTTAATTTAAAATTTGTGAGCGGCAGGGGATGGGACCTAGAGTGTTATGGATAGCATAGATGGTTCCATTTTTTACAGAGTTCTTGTAAAGACGTAATACATGCTCGCGCAGAGACTACGCCCTTTTGAAAAGAATCGAAAAAATTTAAAGTTTGCATGAAACGATTAACTTTAAAGAAATGTCAAGTTAAGCCAACTTAAGGTTGTTACAGCTTCCTTGGTGAGTTTTGTGTTACTGAATTTAGGATGATTAATTTAGGATATTAGCCATCACAATTATTAATGAGAGTTTTGTTTTGTTCTTTCTTTTAAAATTAAATAATGGATGCTTTCACTTTTCGGAAAAGACTATCCAAGGAAGATGAACACTATGATATAATGTATGGGGACATTGATGTGGAACTTCATCGGCATTTTGAGTGGGAGCTGCTTTGAGTCCACTGTTGATTGCTTAATTTAGAAATAATGTTTATATTCCATTATTTTAGTAATTGTTGATTGTAAATGATTTGAGATGCTTGAGAGAAAGGAGTTATAATTCATTATCTATTCATTATCTTTTTTTGTTACGTAAAATATTGATCGTATGTTTAATTGTATATTAATTTCAGTAATATAATAAAAAAATGAAATTACAATTTTCAAATAGCATCAACAACCAATTTTTTTTTTTTTTTTTTATTGAGAAACATCTACGACAACGGTTCAAGACCATTGTCAATAAATAACCAACACCCATAGTCACTTAAATCTACGACTACAGTTCTCACCCGTAGTCGTTAATATATTTTACTACGGTTCAAATCATAGTCAAACGAAGTTCCTAACCGTGGTCATACATACTGTGGTGGTAGATATTAAATATACGACTACGGTTCCAACCATAGTCTTTAGAATTAACCACTACAGTTATGAAACGTAGTTATTGGTAGAGGGTTTACAACTACGGTATCTACTACAGGTTGTTGAATACCTTTAACTACGATTTTTGCCTTTTGGTTGACTTTTTCAAAGGTGGAGATTGAGGGTGGAAATTATGAGAGAAATTCCATTTCTAAGGGTGTGCAAATTGATGTGGGACGTAACAATAAAAAAAGTGTGCAAAGTAGGGTGGGATGGAGGAGTAGTTATTATTAATTGAATAGAGGTAGAATTTTAAAAAAAAATGAAAATAAAGTAGTTTTAACTGACCTACTTAGAATACAGTTATAAAAATGCATTCAACTTCAAATGGTAATACTTCAGACATTTTTCAATTATATATTGTACCTTTATTATTCTTATCTTTCTATTTTTTTCACTTGCTACATAATCCTAATAACCTGTATTGCCAAATGTCAGATCAACTATTTATTTGTTATACATTCTTCTTATACAAAATTCCGACCCGTGCATAACAGGGGTGGACCACTAAGCATAATTAAAGGACAAGATAATCATGGACAGACATATTGTATGAATTAAAAATAAAAAGGGAATAACAAAACCTTGATCTTGAATCTTGATCTTCGTCGTTTCGCGTTCCTTGCTTTTCAATCCAAGCCTCTAAGTGTTTTCAATGATATTTTTCTGATCATTTCGAGCTTGGAGAGGCCCTATATATAGGTTGGGAATGATTGGGGTTGAAACGGGCCTAAAATAGGCAAAAAAACGCGTAGGAACTGTCATGGGGCCGGGTTTGCGAACGCGGCCATGTTGGCCAGGCGAGTTTTTATGTATGAATTCCAAGCCAATTTTTTAGGGTCTTCTGGTCATGGACACGGTCGTGTTCGATCATTTTCCTCTTTTAACTCCCTTTCGTCCGTTTTTGCCCTTATTTGACTTGCTGTAGTTAAGCACATTCCATTCAATCACACATGCAAATAATATAAAATAGACATCCAAATTGACCTAATGCATGCATACACGACGTGTATCATAATGCGCTAAAACATGTTTAGTATTTCTTATGGAAACACGTTTATTGCTTTCATAGATGTTTGATGTAGCTCTTAAAGTTGGTTTTAATTTAACTGTTGTTGATTGTTGCTTGGATGGGGGTGGTCGAAGTGGAGGAGTGGGACTGTTGGGTAAGGATGGAATGGATGTGGTAGTGACTAAGGCAGCGCTAAATTTTATTGATTGTCTGGTTACTTATGAGGGAAACCGATGGCAACTGGCGGGAATATATGGTTTGCCTGAGGAGAAAAACCAAATATATACATGGGCACTATTGGCGGATCTTGCAGCACGATCAAATCTACCGTGGGTGCATGTTGGGGATTGGAACGAAATCTTATATGCGCACGAGAAAGTTGGTGGGGGGGGGGGGGAGTGAGAGAAAGTGGCAAGATGGAGGCCTTTCAGACTGTATTAGAACAAGTCGAGTATGGATTCAGTTTTACATGAACAAATAAACAAAGGGCGATGATAATATTCAGGAGAAACTGGATAAATGTGTTGCAACTGAACCGTGGAAGGCAATCTACTCACATTATAGGGATGGATCATTTGTTCAGGCGAAATTATGATCATTGTCCTGTATTTTTGGAATGGGCGTCAAAAAAGAAGAAGAAAAATAAGAAGAACCGAGTAAAGCCTTATCGGTTTGAGACTATGTGGCTTCAGGATGAAACATATCATTTAGCTATGGAGAGGAGCTACCAGGATGGTCTAAATAGTCTACACCTGATGGGCCTTCAAAGTAAAATTGAGGCTTCTGGAGCCAGTTCTTCAGTATGGGAATCTAGGCCTTTCGGTAATTTGCATACCCAACTTCATGAATGTGAAGCAAAATTGTCTCATTTTAAGACGCTACCTCTTACGCCAGAAAATTTGGACCGAATTTGCCAGACAGAATCACAACTTTCAATCTTACATAAAAGCAAGAGGCAATGTGGGACCAACGTTCATGAGTGAACTGGATGATAGATGGCGATAAGAATACTTCTTTTCTCATAAAACGGCGACGGGAAGGAGAGAAAGGAATCAGATTGATCGAATCAGAAATGGGGAGAATGGGTGGGTTGAGGAAGCCAAGGATATTGTAGAGGTTTTTAGGAGCTATTTTGAGGGTTTGTTTAAGGCCAAGGATAATCTCAATATGGACAGGGCTATAGAGGCGGTGAACCAAAAGTAATAACAAACATATAATAGATGATGGATAAAGCTTTTACAAAGGACGAGATCATCACAACTTTGGCTCAAATGAATCCAACGAAGGCCCCGGGGACGGATAGTATGCCCGCAATTTTCTATTAAAATTTTGGTTAGTTATTCAGTCTGATGTCCTATCTATTGTGCTTGCTATTCTTAATGGGCATGCTAATCTACGTGCTCTCAATCATACATTCATAGCACTCATTCCTAAGAAAAAACATCACGAGCTTGATATTGATTTTCGCCCTATTAGCCTTAGCAATGTTATTTTCAAATTAGTTACAAAAATGATTGCTAATAGGTTGAATTAATCTTACCCGATCTTATCTCTGTTAATCAGTTCTCTTTTGTACCTTGGCGTCTTACTACTGATATACTCTAGCTGCTTTCAAAATCTTTCATTATATGAGTCATAATAGTGCTAAAAAGAAGGGGGCTTTTGCATTCAAATTAGACATGAGTAAGGCTTATGACAGGGTTGAATGGGTCTTTCTGGAAAGGGTGATGCTTAGGCTAGGTCTTAATTGGGATTTTGTGCATCTTATTATGAAACGTGTGTCCGTTGTGTCTTTTTCTATTCTAGTAAATGGTCAACCTGGGAAGCTTTTTGCCTATCTTACGGTCTCCAGCAAGGAGACCCATTATCTCCTTATCTTTTTTTATTTTGTGCAGAGGATTTTTCAGCTTTAATATAAAAGTCGGAACGAGACGGATTGCTCCATGGGTCGCAAATTTTTCGAAGAGCACCCCCTATTTCACATCTATTTTTGTTGATGACAACATTATATTTGGTCGGGCGACGAGGCAGGAAATTGGTGTGGTGGGAGATATCATTCGGTGCTATGAAGAAGCATCGGGACAATTAATCCCCCTACCTATAAAAGGATGGGTGATTTCTTACAAATTAATGTATGGACCAAAATAACCCTACATCCATAATTATAAGTTAAGGTTAAACAAGTAAATTGTTATGTTATTAAATTGCAATAATTAATTTCAAGATAATAATGGTGGAAAAATAACATATATCAATCACTATAATAAAACTCCCACTCAATTTAAGAAGACATAAACAAAAAAAAACAAAAAGAATCACCTATATATATAAGTTCTTTTACCTGTTGTTATATGATATATTTATATTTATTATTTGTTCAGTTAAATTTTTTTAAATGAGATTTTAAGTGGATGGTTAGTTATTTGGTTATGTTTTGAATTGAGTTTATAGAGTATCAATTTTCAAATTTTACGACATTATTTTTCCAGATCATTGATATCAAGTATTTTAATTTTCATGGCCAATAACTTTTGCATTTCAAATTATATTTAAATAATAAAGTCTTCTCCTAACTAATTAAATGAGAATGTTATACTAGCTCCGTCCCGACTAATCTTGCAAACTTTTTGTTTTCGTCCGTCCCAGGTAAACTTGCACACCTCTTAAAAAGGAAAGTTATAACAAAATCTCCACCCTCAATCTCCACCTTCAATTTACCTTTGAAAAGTCAACAAAATCCAAATAACATTTTTTCTTAATACTTGTGACAACCCTTCCAATGCAAGATTAGCCGGGACGGAGGTAGTATTTCATTATAAAAAATACATTTTTTATGATATAGATAATGACATGACCAAAAAAAAAAAAAAAAAATTCTTTAACTTTAGCTACGTCATTTAAATCATCCATATCTGCCTATTTCTTAAGAATGCAAGTACTCTCTTACGAAAAAATATCATAACTAAAATATCATTAGATCATATTATAATATATACAAACAATCAAGTAATTTGATATATATTTAGCAAGATTATCTAGATTATTGAAATACCTATCATAATACATTAAGAAGGGTAAACGACAATTCAATAATATTGATTTATAACTTGAATTTTTGTTCAAAATTTAAATAAGTTTAATACCATATTGAATTAGATGTCAAGAGTTTGCTAATAATATAATAAACATATACTTAGATATTTATTTGATATGATCTTTTATCATTTTAAGCAAGGTATTATGAAAATTTTAACATTTTGACCCTTTTAATGGTAACAAATTGATGCAAGTAAGAATTGTATAATATTGGAGAAAATTGAGAATAAATTTATTCATGAATCTTCAAACAAATAAAGTGAGTTAAAATAATAGAGGTAGTTTAAGAATTTTTTTTTTTTTTTTGTTGAAATTTATTATTTTATTTGTACCATATCTTTTAGATAAAAAGTTTAAAAGGGCAAAGCTCATATGTAAGAATTTACTTAATATTACCTTCATCATTTTTAAGTTAAGGATCATCGACATTTCATATATATATATGTGTGTGCCTGGTTTTAAATTAAGTATGGATGTAAATATATTACAATCCATTAGAGAAGAAAAAAATTATAAACTAATAAGTTGAGATTTATGATTAATTTTATTCAATATTGGTCTTTATTAAAAATTATAAGCAAACATGACAAAAAATTTGAGTTGTTAAATTTTATTTTTGTTGGTGGTTGATTTGATTTTATTACTTAATTGTGTCATGAAAAGTTTAGAAAGAATTTCATGTGAAGGAAAAAAGTTAAAGAAATAGTGTCTCTTCTTTTAAATCAATCTAAACTAAAGAAAAAAGTATATATATATATATACACATCTATTCTTTTATTTTGAAATTAATTATACTTAATGTTACGCAAAACTTCTTTAACTTATTTTATTTTTATTTTCATAATTGCTCATTTAATTTATTTTATTATTATTTTCATAATTATATAATGATATATATATATATACATTTATACAAATATCTATATATCTTTAGGATTAAAAGTTCAATACAAAAACAAATCTCAAATCTGCAAAGACAGAGGGAGGAGAAATAATAAAAATAATTTTTTTAATACTTTAAAGAGAAAGTGAAAAGATACACTATAAAAATAAGTAGGGTTTGTAAATAGGCCTCCAAGAACCATTCACGGATTTGAGAAGGTCCTTAGTTTGAGTAAACAAAATAAATAACATAAAATTATTACATAAATATGTATTTTTGTGACTTATTGGCTTTACATCTAAAATTAATCAGTTAAATTCAATATTTAGTCATCTAACTATAAATCCCACTAACTTTTGTGGTTACGTGCATTTTAATTAGTGTTATTAGTACTACACGGTCATTTTTACTAGAAATCATTGACAATCCACTTAACATGGAATTTTTCTAAAAAACAAAAGAAAAACAAAAACAAAAAAATGAAATGCCCAAGAAAATATTAAAAAAAAAAAAAAAGGCTTACACATATAGTGTGATAATAAATCACACAGAAAAGATTAAGTTGATGAGAAACCAGTACCGATAGTATTCTAAGTATATTTAATTATCTAATTAGTTCTTTAGTCATAGAACACCAAAAAAATTACTAGCCTATCTAATCATAGTATTAAAAAATATAATTTTGAAATTCATATGTACAAAGTACAATGCAATTAACATAGAGAACTAGAAGTAAAAAAAAAAAAAAAACAATAGAGAAAAAAAAAATCATGCATACGAAAAAATAAGACCATTATGTAGCATGGTCATAAACCAAGAAAAAAAAAATTAGTATTGAGTAACCCTAAATTAAAATCAATCTAGACGAAAGAAAAATATGACTATATATATAATAATAATGGAAAGGAAGATAAAATAAATTAAAGGAGCTTCATGTAACGGTAAGTATAATTACTTTCACAATAAAGGGATACAGGGAACAAAATACATTTTGATTTATAATTATGGTTTTTAGCATATATTTTTAGGATGAAAAGTTTACTTCAAAAATAATTTCCAAATTTGCAAAGAAAGAGGAAGAAGAAACAGCAAAATAATTGTGCTATTACCTCAAGAACAGTGAAAAGATTAACAACAAAAATATGTAGGCTTATAAGTAAATCTCCAGAAACCATTTAAAGATTTTAGAAGGGATTTCGTTTAAGTAAACAAAAATTAATCACTTAGGAGTTATTACATAAATATGTATTTTTGTGGCTTATTAGCTTTGATATCTAAAATTATTGGGTGGAATTTAAAATTTAGTCATCTAGCTATAAAGTCCACTAACTTTTGTGGTTATGAGCCGTTGATCATTTTTACTATAAACCATTGACAATATCCATCTAAGACGAAATATTTCAAAAAATAATGAATACCCAAGAAAACATAAAATAAGAGCTTACACATATATAGTGATAATAGGCCAAGCAAAATCTCTTTTGCCTTGATAGTAAAAAAAACAGTACTAAAAGTATTCCAAGTATATTTTATCATATAATTAATTCTTCTGTCATAGAACACTTTTTTCTAGCCTATTTAATCAAAATATTTTAAAGGAAAATATAACAGTGAAAATTCATGTATACCACATGCAACACAATGAACTTTTGGAACTAGAAGTCTAAACAAAAAATAAAACCAAGAAGAACAAAAAAAAATAGTGATCCATACATACACAATAATAAGACCATTTACGCATCACAATCATAGATGACGCAACCCCTTCTTAACTGTTGATTTGTTTTTTGTAATAAAAAAAAAAAATAGTTTATTTAATCATCTTACTATTTTATTTTTCATGGTACGCCTTAATTTAATTTAATTAGATTATGATATATTTGTTTTTATAAAGTCACTTGTGCCACGTGCAATCCTTTACTAGTTTTGTTAGAAAAATCTGAGTTTTGTTTTAATAGTGGGATTGAGGAGGGTCGTAGAGTGTAGTTGCGAGTAGATTGGGGGTTCGTATGGTTGATAAGCATGGAATTTACTTGGTTCTTCCAGCTTCGATTGGACGGTCGAAGGAGGCGTTGTTTAGTGGTGGGTGGTTGCACGAGTTGAGAAAAAACTGAAGAATTAGAAAAGTAGGACACTCTCAAGTGCAGGCAAGTAATGTTTGGCGATTCTGACGTATTTGATGAGTTATTTTTTGTTTCAACAATCTACTCACAGTGGAATTTGCTCTTTATGTTCTCATTTCTGGTGGGGGGAAAAACATCAGGAACATCGGATACATTGGAGATCTTCGGGCATGTTGTATAAGAGGAAGGAGGAAGGTGGACTTAGTTTTCGAGTCTTGTTTCATTTAATAAGCCATGTTAGCAAAACAAGGTTGGAGACTTACCTAGGATTAGAGCTCCCTTCTATCCAAAATGTTGAAGGCAGGGTACTATCCTAATCGATCTTTTCTTGAAGCTGGTATTAGCTATAATCCAAGTTATACATAGAGAAGCATATTAGCCGGTAGAGAAAATTATCAAGAAAGGGATGATTTGGCGAGTTGGTATGAATTCAAATATTGATATTTGGGCTGATCTGTGGCTCCCAAACAAACCTGGTTTTTAGGTTCAGAGCCAACAACAAGAAGGTGGAATGGTGCGGAAGGTTAGGGAGTTATTGCTCCCTACTAGATGTGCTTGGAACAAAGATTTGATACTCAACTATTCCATGCTGATGAAGTTGTACAAATAAGATCGATCCCATTGCATGCGGCTGCTGGGCCCGATAAAATCATTTGGAATTTTACAAAAAAAGGGGCATTATGAGTTAAAATCGGGCTAACGTTTAGCTAGGGCTGAGAGGGAGATGGACCAACCGGGTTCTTCGGCAAGAAATGGGGTTGAAAATTTATGGAAATGGCTATGGCGATTGGATATTCCACCGAAGGTACAAGTTTTTGTATGGAGAGCAGCACAAGAGATTTTACGGTGATGAAAGGACTGGTTCGGCGGGGAATGAAAGTTATCCTGATTTCAAACAAAGCGGCGGGAGTATGGAGACGGAAAGACATGCATTACAAGATTGTGTGTGGTATAATGCATATTGGCGAGGATTGTCGATGTGATTGGAGGGTGAGTTCTTGCTAGCGGAGGCATCGATCGTTGATTTGCTTGAAAAAATCTCTTCATCTTTTGATGATGAGCTGCAATGCCATTTTTGTATGTTTCTCTGGATGGCTTGGAAGAGCAGGAATGTGAGATACTTCAATGATAAAGAGTTGGATCACAACCGCTGTTACAATTTGGTCGAGCGAACATTATTGGACTACCGATGTGCTAAGCTGCCAGCTCCTCCGTCTGTTGGCCGGAATGTTCCTACAGACTGGATGCCATCGGAAGGGGTATAGTTAAGATCAATTCGGATGCATCATGTGTGGAGGGGCGGGGACTAGATTGGGATGTGTGTTGAGAGATGAGTTGGGACGCGTCTTGAAGAGTGGCTCGAAGGTTTTGGATGATTTTTTGCTGGTACAAGCTGTTGAGGCTGCTACATGCTTGGAGGGTGTGTTACTGGCGGCAGGAATGGGATTTCAACGGGTGATTGTGAAAATGGACAACGAAGCTCCCTTTCATAAGTTGCGCAATAAGCGTAATGATTTATCATATATTGGTTCTTACGTTGCTGCTATTTTATCTTCTTTAGCTAGTTTTACAAAAAGATGTTCAATTCTATGATGCTCATTCAAAAAAATTGATAAGCTAGGATTTAATAAAAATTATTGAAAGATTGTTCTTGATTTGATAGAATGTGAAACGTTGGGATATATTTGTATATGTTGCATTATTCTACATAAGCATTGCTACGTGGCCACGTGGGCTTCCGTCACTCACATAGGCAAGCATTTAACAAAAAAAATACACGGATGTTATAATTGTTAAAATTTCGATATGCTATGATTTAATCAACAATTATTCAAAAGTTATGATATACTTCCTCCGTCCCGCTCAGATTTGCACACTTTCCTTTTCGATCCGTCTCACTCAGATTTGCACATCCTTAAAAGGAAAATTTCTCAAATAATCTTCACCCTCAAAATCTCTATCTCCAATCTCTACCTTTAAAAAAGTCAACCAAAAGGCAAAAAACAGTTTTTTCTTAAATTCCGTGCCTGTCCCTACATGCAAATCTGAGCAGGACCGAGGTAGTATTTGTTAAAATCGTGAAACGTTGAGATATATTTGTATATTTTTCCTTTTCAGATTGTTAAAAGTAAGGGAGAATTAGTAAAAACAACCTTTAACATAATTAAGAAAATATCCTTTATATTTGACACTTTTTAAAATTTCCGTAAGTTTCAAAATACTGATAAAAATGTCCCGTCACTGGCTACTACTTGTTACCTACTCGATGATGCGCTGACGTACCAATTTTAATATAGTTTTAAATAAATTTATTAAATATATAAAATAAAAAAAACTTAAAAAAATTTAAAGAAAAAGGAAAAGAACTGTTCATCTTTGTACAAAAGCATAAGATGAGTGATAAACTCCAGCAGCTCAAATCATATTCATATTATTCAACACACCCAAAATGAAGTTACAGCTGTTCCCTATTTATACAAGCTGTAAGTGATAACCGTCACTCTTCTAGAACCTCCTAATGCCAGCTGTCATACAAAATGTGCATGTGTAAAGTAGGTGAGTTGTAAGTAGCTCACGTGTTCTCCAATATAGCTAACAGCCAACACCCCCCCTTCAAGTTGGGCATGTATTGGGATCAAACATGCCTAACTTGGACACCAAAGCAGCAAACGGTCCAGGCCCAAGAGATTTCGTAAATACATCAGCGAGCTGTAGGCGAGAAGACACCTTCAGAGGAGAAACGAAGCCTGCTTTATATTGATTGCGCACAAGGTGACAATCAATATCAAGATGTTTTGTGCGTTCGTGAAATACGGGATTAGCAACGATGTGAAGAGAAGCTTGGTTGTCACACCATAAAGGAATGGGAGTGTGTATGGAAAGCTGTAGGTCAGCAGCTATGTAACTGATCCACTGCAGTTCGCAAACAGTGGTGCTCAACGCCCTATACTCCGCTTCGGCCGACGACTTGGAAACCGTAGCTTGTTTCTTGGCCTTCCAAGAAATAAGAGCATCTCCGAAAAACACGCAATACCCAGTGACTGATTTCCTTGTGTCCAAGCAAGCCCCCCAATCGGCATCCGAATAGGCTTCTAACATCGAAGAAGGAGTAGAAGAGTAGAACAAACCTTGAGCCGGAGTAGTCTTCAGATATCGGAGCAGGTGGACAGCAGCAGTCCAGTGACTATCATAAGGGTCATTGACAAATTGACTGAGTTGCTGGACAGAAAGTGTGACATCCGGGCGAGTCAAGTTAAGGTAGAGCAACCTCCCTATCAATTTCCTATAAGTATCTGGTTTCTCCAGTGGCTTGCCATCCTTAGCTGCAAGCTTGAGTCCAGGAACTAAAGGAGTATTGGCCGGTTTACAATCCATCATACGAAGATCTTTCAATATGTCAAGGATATACTTCCGTTGGCAGAGATAAGTGCCTTTGGGACTTCGAGCGATTTCCAAACCCAAGAAGTATTTAGCATGTCCAAGATCTTTTATAGTGAAAAGGCTGTCCAAATACTTCTTAAGAGCTGTAATTTGATTAACATCGGATCCAGTGACCAAAACATCATCTACATAAATCAAAAGACCCAAGAAATCTGCCCCTGTAGATTTAGTGAACAAACAATGATCACTTGGAGATTGAACAAAACCGTATTCTAAGAGCTTTGTGCAGAACTCAGTGTTCCACTGTCGTGAAGCCTGCTTGAGTCCGTATAAACTTCGTTTTAACAGACACACCTGACCTGGGCCAGCCTTACTATATCCATCAGGAGGTGCCATGTAGATATCAGTATCCAAATATCCATGTAAAAAAGCATTGTTGATATCTAATTGGTGCAATTCCCACGCTTTCTGAGTAGCCATGGCAATCAACATCCTTACGGTAACCATTTTAGCAACAGGAGAGAAGCTATCAATGTAATCTACCCCATAAACTTGGTGATAGCCCTTCGCCACCAACCTAGCTTTATACCGTTCTACCGACCCATCAGGAAGCATTTTTGTCTTGAAGACCCATTTAGAACCAATTGTCCTTTTTCCAGGAGGCAAATAAGTCAACTCCCATGTTTCGTTCTTTTCAAGAGCTGCCAACTCCTGCTCCATGGCTTCCACCCACTCCTTACTTTGTGCAGCCTCAGTATATGATCGTGGTTCTTGGATACTTGACAACTTAGCTAAAAAAGACACATAATCATGTCCAAAAAGGGAAGAGGTAGTATATGGAAAGGCTTGAATGGGGTGCTGAGGAGTAGTATCTGAAGTAATTTGTGAAGAATTGGCCATAGTTGGTTTTGTAACAAAATCTTTCAACCAATGAGGTGGATGAACAATTCTGCCACTCCTAGTAACCACTTGTGGTCCGGTGGGATTGTCTTGAATAGGGGAACCCCGCTGTACAGAATCTTGTAGGATGGGAGGTGGATTTATGGGGGAAGGTAGGATGGATATAGGCGGGACGTTGTAATCATCAAGAACAGGTAAAGGTAAGGAATTAGGGGAGGAAGAAGACGTAGGATTTGCAAGGAAAGGAAAGTCATGTTCAAAAAACTGAACATCCCTGGAGACAAAGACATCCTTAGAATCTAAGTCAAGCAATTTGTACCCTTTTTTACCGTGTTCATACCCAAGAAAAGCACATTTATAGGATCTGGGGGAAAATTTGTGTTTTTGTGGTTTGGTATTCGTCGAAAAAACAAGGCAACCAAATGGCTTGAGAGTAGTGTAATCTGGGGATTTGCCATATAGAATTTCATATGGAGTTTTCCATTGTAAAAGAGAGGTGGGAAGTCTGTTGAGAATGTACACAGCTGATAAAATGGAATATGGCCAGTATTGAAGAGGTAAACCAGACTGAAACATTAGTGCCCGAGCTAGATTAAGCAAATGTCTATGCTTCCTCTCCACAACTCCATTCTGTTGTGGAGTATACACACAGGATTTTTGGTGCAAGATACCGAGATTGTGAAGAATGGTTTGTGTAGCTGAACAAGTAAATTCAGTACCATTGTCTGTTCTAAGAATTTTGATAGTGGTATTGAACTGATTTTGGACCATATTGCAGAAAGTAGATAGTATGTTGGGAACTTGATTTTTGTGAGACATTAAGAATACCCAAGTAGCTCGACTGAAGTCATCGACAAGCGTCAAGAAAAATGGAGTTTTATTGATAGATTCATGTACATAGGGACCCCATACATCAGCATGTAGTAGTTCAAAACAACAAGTGGTTCTAGAATCACGAAGTGGAAAACACTGTCTAGGCTGTTTGGCTTTGTGACAGATTTCACATTTTTGTATAGCCTCTCTTACAGTAGGGCTAGAGTGGTTCTTTACAAAATCAAGGTGTTCCATGACGGGCAAGGAGGCATGACCTAACCTCTTATGCCACAGGTCTACAATGTTATTACAAGAAAAAGAAGCAAAAGAAAGATGTTGTTGAGTAGAAAGAGGGTCTGTGTCTTCAAGGATGTATAGTTTGCCAACTGCTTTTCCTTTAGCAATTACTGCTTCAGTCCTCAGGTCCTGTATGAGACAATGTGTAGGATAGAAAGTACATTTGAGATTAGTTGTTTGGGTGAGCTGAGCTATGGAGAGAAGATTGTACTTGAATGATGGGATGTGAAGAACATCAGTTAACATAAGAGTAGGAGTAAGTTTGATATCACCAGAAAGTCGAACACCTTTCTGTGTTCCATCAGGTAGGTGAACATTAACAGGAGAAGGCATGGGTTTTACATTGATTAGATGACTAAGGTTGACACACATATGCCTACTAGCTCCGCTGTCAAGTATCCAAGAGCCTTGAAGCACACACTGAAAACTGGACAAAGCAAAAAAATCGTTGGATATCGTAATATTACCTGCTGCATCAGGGTAGTGAGCAAAGCTCATGAAGGCATCCGTTCCTGTAGAGGCACTGTTGGAGCCTTGTTGTTTGGTGAGATATTTAGCCACTTCCTGTTGAATAAAAGCTGCCATTTCTCCCATGGATTTCTGAGTGTCAGTGGCTGTAGTTGAAGTATCTACCATGTTTGCAACTTGCTTTGTTTTCTGTTGCTTAATCTTTGTGTACCACTCTGGATATCCATTCAGTTTGAAGCAATCCTGCACTTCATGCCCCGGCACTTGACAATGTGTACATATCAATTTAGATTTTTCTTCTTTGGTGAGTTTCTTAAACACACCTCTTCCTCTACCAGCATTCCAACTACCACTTCCTGTGCTAAACCTTCCTCCACTTCCTCTTCCAGTTGCATTATCACCAGATTTGGACACTAAGGCAGCTGATTCATACATTTCTGGATAATTGTTATGATTCTGCCTCTGTCTCTCAACTCGGAGGACCATTGAATAAGCCTTATTTATGCTAGGCAGTGGATCCATCATTAAAATATGATCTCGTACTTGCTCATAACTATCATTCAAGCCGTTGACAAATTGCATCATTCTATTTTCTATCTCGAAATCACTTAATTGCTTGCTCGCACCACATGAACAAACAGGTAATGGTCGAATGCATGCATACTCATCCCATAGTTTTTGTAACTTCATAAAGTATGTTGCTACTGACATATTACCTTGAGTAGTATTAGATAACTCCTTCTGTAGATGTGAAATCAATTGTCCATTTGATTCTCCAAGTCTATCCTCAATCAGTTGCCATAAATCTCTAGCTGTCTTAGCATAGAGAAATGCATCTGCCATGTCTTTGGATATTGAATTGATAATCCAACTCATTACCATAGAGTCAACTCTTCTCCACTGCTCGTATTCATCTGAATCTTCCCGATCTGGAGCCTTCACTCTTCCATTTATGAAGCCAAGTTTGTATTTCGCAGTGAGTGCAATCATCATAGATCGTCGCCAGTTAAGAAAATTATTTCCATTCAGCTTGTTTGAGACTAGAATTGCACCAGGATGATCTGATCCGCTGAGATACATTGGATCATCGTCGCGATTTAATGAAACTGGCGCAGATCCAGTATCAGCAGCAACATTATTCGATTTCGATCCACCTTCCGTTGATGCAGCAACAGCAGACGTGTTCAGAGCTGGCCACTCTGTATTCCATGCTCGATTTCGATTCGAAGCCATAGTTAAAGGATAAATCTGGCTCTGATACCATGTACAAAAGCATAAGATGAGTGATAAACTCCAGCAGCTCAAATCATATTCATATTATTCAACACACCCAAAATGAAGTTACAGCTGTTCCCTATTTATACAAGCTGTAAGTGATAACCGTCACTCTTCTAGAACCTCCTAATGCCAGCTGTCATACAAAATGTGCATGTGTAAAGTAGGTGAGTTGTAAGTAGCTCACGTGTTCTCCAATATAGCTAACAATCTTCCTTGTTTGTTAAGCCCTACCCCTCTCTCTCTTCTTTCTGTAAACGGACCAGACCAGTGCCATTATCTTCAACATCGATACCGGCAAGACCTGGACCCTGGGCTTCCCCAACAGCCCCCACTCGTCAAAATCTGGGCGCGGACGAACTGCACTTTGAACTCCACCGACTGAGGCAGCTGACCAGAGACTGCAACGGGCAGCTCCAGTGCCAATCATAAGTGTTGCCGGCTCACACACTTTTGCTCAGAAGGATTACTACGACATATCGGTGGGTTCAACATGTCGATTGAATTCCGGCCAACGACAAACGGGTGCACCCAATCCATCAGATGCGCAGCGGATATCAAAGGGCAGTGCCCGAACGACGGGATTTTTTGGCGGAGGGGAATACCACCGGTAGAACGTTGATTTTCGTCACTGTGAGATCTGGGGGTTTTGGGGCGGGGGTGAGGTGGTGGTGGCATGGGGTTTAACGAACAGGAAGATGAACTTCTTCCATTTCTTTAAATTTTTTAGTCTCTTTTAATGTTGTTTTATTAATTTTATTTTAAAATATATTAAAATTGTCACCTAAGTTCCTGATCGGCTGATAACAAGTAGTAGCATAACAAGATATTTTTATCAATATTTTTTTATTTAGGGATAATTTTAAAAAGTGCAAATTTAAAGAATAATTATATTAAATTTAAAAGTAATTTTTCGGATTTAAGTAAAAATCAAATTTGAATTACACTATCTACTCTTGGGAATTTTGATTTTTGTCACATCAATATTATGCGGTAAAGTGATAAAAACCAGGACTTTGGATGAACATTAAAAAATGTACTAAAAATACCAAAGTAAAAATACATTATACTTCATACTACTACCTATATTATATGGTAAAAACTTGTGTGCACCACAATACTTTATGAGCAAATTAATTATACTTTATGAGTCAGTAAACCAATCATATTGTATGAGTAAATCAATCATACTAATAGTGGTATACTGTATGAGTAAATTAATCAAATCTTAAGTGCAAATTAACCATACTTTAATACTTTATAAGTCAGTAAATCAACAATACTGTATGAGTAAATTAACCATACTGTATCAGTAAATCAACCATACCTTAAGTGCAAATCAACCATACTTTAATACTTTATAAGTCAGTAAATCAACAATAAATCATACTTTAATACTTTATAAGTCAGTAAACCAACAATACTGTATGAGTAAATCAATCATACTTAAAGTGCATGAAAATATATTATATGAGTGGTGCATCATAGCACTATTGTGCACATAATGCACTCAAACCCCACTCATATCATATACAGATATTAGCACTGATAAAGCGCAATCCGGTATCCAATAAATTCAGCCGAAATCAATGCAAGAAATATGAAAAAAACACAAGATATACGTGGTTCGATCCGGAGATCTACGTCCACGGGCTAAAAACGGCACCGGCCGAGGTGTTTCTTTTCGATCGCTTTGAAATTACACACTATTGTTTTTGAATGCAAAAGGCCAACCCTAATTCCGAGTACAATTCTCCTACTTATACTACTCAATCCCAAACCCTAACTAACTCCCTGTAATCACGCCTATTTCCGTTGCATGGAAGTTGAGAGCAGATCGTGGACCTAGAATCGTGGGATACGCCGCAGTTGGGCCACGCCAATTGGGCCACACTATTTGGGACGCATGTTTCTGGGCCGGTTACTGGGCTTATCCTCCTAGGCTTAGTTGCTCGGGTCGGGTTGATTTGGTCCTGAGTGTCGACCCGATCCGATGTTACTGGGCCATACCTATCAGATGCCCCCCCCCCAGCCGGAGCGAGGAAGGAGCTACGGTTATGACCAGGGTGGTGTTATAAGCAAGATGAGCCGCGGTCACTTGTGAGCCGAAGTATTTTTAGGAAGCCGAGAATTATCGGAGTCTGAGTTGATCCGTGGTGAAGTCTGCGGGGGCTGAATCGAACTAGGCTCAACGGCCCCGAGGTGATGGCGAGGGCCCGAGCACCCCGAAAGCAATAAAGTGTAGCGGAAGAAGATAGTAATCTGGCCGAGGTGAAGGAGGCACCGGAGTGCTGTCCAAATCTTCCTGGTCAAGAATGAGGTTGATGTGATTGGCGGCGCCATCATGAGAGAGAGGGATGTGAAGTGACACGCTGTGCAATTTCCAATGAACCTGTTCCCCACGCACCTTGGGAACCGTAAGGCGCGTGTTTAACACGTTCAAATCTGAAACACTGAATTTGAATAGGCCGTATCTAGACCGTTGGTTCCTTGAGTATATATTTAGAATAATGGCACAGTATACTTCATCTTCTTCATTGCGATTTGCCAGTTTAAAAAGCGGGAAAAAAGGAGAATTGTGTGCGCCTGTGATTCATCTCAAATACAAACCAAGTAAGTATGCCTTCTTCATCATCTTCTTCTTCTATTAAGGAAGTAGGGACCCAGAGCTCTCCGTTAGATGTACCACCCCTTCGCTATGTTATTCCAGAGAGGAGTGAGATTAGGACAGTGGAAAGAGCTGACGGCAGGGAAACCAACATCAAGGTCATCGGTTTTTACGAATGTATGGAGAATGACTTCGAAGTGTCCACTATAGCGCCGCGGATGACGCGGGTGCAGATAGAGAGCTTAATCCCCTCCTTCTATTTCCCATTTAATTTAGAATATATAGTGCCGGAACCTGGTGATAGGGCCTGTTGCCCGCCGCAGGGTTTCATTGGTGTATATATAGACCCCTTGAGAATAGGTTTGAGATTTCCCCTCTGGGACATAGTTGTCCGACTATTGAGATATTATAACATTGTCTTGAGCCAATTAGCACCAAATGCGGTTAGGCAAGTAGTCGGGTTCACCGTAGTATGCAAGAATTCCGGGGTGGAACCAACCGTAGACCTGTTTAGGTATTTTTACCAACTAAAAGCCTTTGGGAAATCCAAGGGGTGGTACTCCTTCAGTCCCCGAGCACGAAGTGGTTTCAAAGTGCAAAACCCTAGTAAGGTGGATGGGTGGAAGGAGAAGTTCATCTTCGCGAAGACCGGAGTGGCCCTCCCGAGGTGGAGAAGGGAGGAAGTTACTGGATACTGCCCCGGTGGGAGATCCGGAGGCCGAGGTTGTGGATCCATTCCATGCAGTGGGGACTTTCAAGACCCTCTGCACTGAGGAGGAGCTGGAGGAGGCCGGACTGAGCCCATATTATTCGGGCGATGCGGCGGGGATGTCCACCCAGGGTCAAGAGTCGGGAGCCGGGGTTGCCGAGGAGGGTAGGAGTTCTCATATCTGTTTAAAAATTGTTGCCTTGTGCAGGACTAACTCGAATTTCTATATGCAGTGAGACGCTTCGGAAAGGAACCAGCGGGAAGCCCCGCAGTGGCTGCGGCAGCCAAGAAGAAGGGAAAAACTGCTGAGGTGTCTCCCCGGGGGAAGATGTCACCCAGTTCAAGACCCCCCGTTGGGTCGGAGGAGCGAGTAGTAGCGGCGGGGTCAACCCCCGGAGCAAAGAGGAGGTCAGAACCATCCGAGACACCTCCGGCATCAACCAAAAGACTCCGCATAGGGGAAAGTGTAGAGGTAAATCTGAAAGTTCCTGTTAGTTGTTGTTTGCGTAAATGAAGTATACGCTACCAGTATTGATTTCTGTGTTTTGTCTTTTGTGATGTTTGAAGGAGCAAGGGCCCCCAAGTTTGCTGGGGTTGGAGGGGGCGGACGCCGAGGAGCTTCTGCACTTGGCGCGGGGAATCTTGGATCTCGGCCGGAAAAACGAGAAGGAGGCCAAAGAAGATCTGGCCGCGGTGGCAAGGGATCTGCGGGCGCGCAACGACAGGCTAACACAGGATATGGCCGAAGCGCGCAAGAGGGCGGCTTTGGTGGAGAATGAAGTGGCGCGTCTGCGCGAGGTGGAGGCGGAAGCCGGGGCCCTCCGTGGAGAAATGGTGCAACTGCGGGCAGAGATGAATGCTCGAGAAGCGGCAATCGTCGAAGGTCAAGAGGCAATGCTAAAAGCGTTTGCCGAGAAATTGTTCCAAACGAGCACATTTCTTGATTTTCAGACCAACTTCGTTGCTGTCGGGGACACGGCCACGCGATCGTTGCTACTGGAGCAGATCAAAGAAGTCTACCCGAACGTGGACGTATATCGTCCAGAGTTCGGGTATGACTATAATGTTGTGGCCGAGGTGGAGGAGGCCTACTATAAAGCTCTAACGCACCTCCCGGAGTGGCCCCTTGTAAAAGCTCTTGCAGAGAAGAAAGAAATTTTAAGGGCCGAGGAGGTTGCCAGCTGTGAGGTGGACCAAGACCAGGAATTCCTGGCATTCCGCCGGGGTGAGTTCATCTCTGAGCCCCGAAACAAAGACCCCCCCTCCCCCCCCCGCATGGAAGCTGCTGCAGTTGCTGTGGAAGAGGAGGCAGGAACGGCTGAAGGTCGGCAGGAGGAGGTGCCCGAAGACGCCGAGGGGACCGAGGAGGAGGAGGTCAGTCGTTCCCCTCAAATTTGATATAGTAGATGATAGGAATAAATGTAAACCCCTTGTATCAGATTACTCGATAATGTACTCTGATCGTGTTGAATATAAATGTTTGTTGATTAGCTGAATTGCTGTTCATTGTATGCTTTGAAATTGATCTGTCCCGCTGATTCTGTCGCCCGTTCAGGACACCGCGGAATTGCATAACACGATTAAGAAGCTCATGCAATCATTAGAGTGGTTCCGTGGTGAGAAAAATAACTTGCAAATGCAAGTGGTGCCGAGGTTAGAGAGGCGGGCGGCCGTTGCGGAGAGAAGGGTGAAGGGGGCCGAGGAGAGGGCCAGGGACCAGGAATTAAAGTACCTGGCAAAAGTTGCTGAACTGGATCGTGTTCTCATCCATCAAAGGGAGTATGACCGGATACTGACAGAGTTCGGCTTACTGACATTTGAGGAAGTTGAGGAGCGAGTCATAGAAATTCAAGGAGAAATTTCAGCACTGATAGCGAAGGGTCCGGCCGAGTCCTCGGAGCTAATAAGAAAGCGAGAGGTGCTGGAATTATTGCTCGGCATGTACGAGGGACTGAAAGGCCGTGGCAGGTGGCGGCCCACTGCTGAGGAATATATCGCGGGTCCTAGCCGGAGCCGAGGCACTTCAAAAACTCCCCGGAAGGGTAAAAAGAAGCCAGCGGGGAAAAGCCAAGGAATTATAATTCGAGAGCCAGTTCCTATGACTACAGTTGAAGAAGGGCCCGTGGTCGTCGCCGAAGAAGTAGTTGAGGAGCTGGCCAAAGAGATCGAGGTGATGGACCCGGAGGAGTGGGATCCCGTGGAATGGACCCAAACACTGAGGTCTACCCCGCAGCCGAGTCTTCGGGCTCACACAAGAGACGGAGCTCCCAGACAAGTGCCAAGAATGAGCCCGCGACGCCGAGGGGGCCGCGGAGGTGAGAGAGCCGGGGCTCAACGTCGAGAAGCCGCAGAATCCTGTAGGACACGAAGTAGGTCCGGGAACAGATCCCAGCGCCGGAGCACTGAATACTGGCTCGGAGGCCATAGATAGTTGTGAAAAAGACCTTTTTTTTTTTTTTTGAAGTCTCATATACAGAACTTTTTGGCCTTTAATCGAAAAAATGTAATAAACCGTTTTGGTTTGCAAAGTTATGTTAAGGAAAACAATGAGTTGTTAACCAGAAATAAGAATTGCTTTAACGGGTGTTCGGGAACACGATATGGACAGCGCCAATTAAAATCTCTCCGGACGGATCGGGCGGGAGTAAAACACCTTTCCGGTTAAACAGACGAGAGGGGATGCAAGTCCGGGGACGAAACGTGAATCTCCCCGGACGGACCGGGAGAGAGATCCAATTGTCCGGAGACGAATAATAATAGTACTACTACGCTAGGGCGTCCCCGTAAAGTAGAAGAAAGCACAGTAAGATGCACAAATAAAGAACTTTTATTCAATGTGAGTGCCGGAGCAACTTAAAAAATACAAGAGAAATAGCAACGAAAAAGAAATGTACAATGAACGTAAAGATAGGAACGATACTTGTCATTTGGTGTTCATAGATAGAAACGTCTTAAGTTGGTAACATGCCAGCTTCGGGGAATCGGGGTTCCATCCGGATGCTCCAACTGGTAGGACCCGGAATCGTGCGCAGCAACAATGCGATAAGGACCTTCCCAGGTAGCATGTAATTTTCCCTCGGGGGCAGCCTTGCTGGCTGAGTTAAGTCGGAGTACTAAGTCCCCATTGAACTGAGTACCCCGAACCCGGAGGTGATGATACTGAGCAGCACGTTGCTTACACTTGGCTTGCTGGATGAAAGATTGATCACGACGAGCTCATCCAAGTTTGTACGGAGAGCTTCGTTATTATCCTCGGGAGTCAGAGTTATGAGGCGGTACGCTGATTTCCGCCGGAATAACAGCTTCGGAGCCACAAGTAAGACTGTAGGGGGTCTCCCCAGTAGAGGTATGTGGCATAGTGCGATAGGCCCAAAGGACTTGCGAACTGTTTGCCATTATCTGAAATAATAGTGCTCGGTATGCCGAAGCGACATATAATATTTCGCCAGACGAACTTCAAAACGTTCTGACCAGTGATGGCAGTAAGAGGTTCGGCTTCTACCCACTTGGTGAAGTAATCTACGGCGACCACAAGAAATTTCAGCTCACCCGGAGCGACTGGAAACGGGCCGACAATATCAATTCCCCATTGGATAAATGGCCACGCACTCTGAATTCCAGTGAGCTCGGTTTGTGGCAGGTGTTTCACACGGGAGTGCAGTTGACACTTGCTGCACTTGGTCACCAAATCATGGGCATCGTTAAACAAGGTCGGCCAATAGTACCCCCACCGAAGAATTTTTTTGGCCAACGTCCGTGAACCGATATGACTGGCGCAGGCCCCTTCGTGAACCTCCCGGAGAACCTGATCGGCCTGGGCAGGAGCAAGGCACCGGAGATTTGGTTGTAAGTAGGACCGTCGGTACAAGATTCCATCATGGAATGAATACTTGGGTGCCTTGAGAACTATCCGCCGAGCCTGCAGCTTGTCATTAGGCAAAGTTCCATCTCTGAGATACTGAACGATGGGAGTCATCCAATTTGGACCATTGTCGGTCAATACCGAGACCGTTGCCTCATGAATCGCCGGATGAAATAAATCTTCGACTATAATATCCGGAGATACATTAGTACGGACCGCAGAGGCTAATTTACTGAGCGCGTCAGCTTTAACATTCTGTGTACGTGGTACCTTCTGGACAACAACCGAATCAAAAGTTGATATAAGTTTGAGTGTTAAAGCGAGATACCTGATCATCGTTTCATCCTTAGCGGTATAAGTACCCTGGATCTGATTGGAAACAACCTCGGAGTCCGTGAAGAGCTCAAGATGGGGGATGGCTAAGGATTGAGCGAGCCGGAGTCCAGCGAGAACTGCCTCGTATTCTGCTTCGTTATTGGTCACCTTAAATTTGAATCGAACAACATATTTAACTTCAACTCCCTCGGGGTCAATGAGAAGCACCCCAGTACCACTCCCACGAGTTGTGGAAGCACCATCCACATATAATTGCCACTTGCGAGGTGTGGGCGCAAGGGCAGCAGGGTGATGACTATCATTATCTGCGGAAGATTCATGATTATCCCCTGGGGTCTCGGCTAAGAAGTCTGCAAGTGCTTGACCCTTGATAGCTCGGCGGGGAAGGAATTGAATATCATATTCTCCTAGTTCGACAGCCCACTTTGCGAGGCGCCCTGATACCTCGGGCTTGACGAGAATTTGACGAATGGGGTGATTAGTTAGAACCCGTATTTCGCGCCCTTGGAAATATGGCCGCAAACGCCGAGCTGCCATGACGAGAGCAAGCACTGTTTTTTCCACCGTGGAGTACCGAGTCTCCGCTCCGTTAAGAACTCGGCTTGCAAAATACACCGGGTGTTGCACACCATTGACTTCGCGCACAAGAGCGGCGCTAATGGCTTCTTCGGCGGAGGCCAAATATATGTAAAGCGGCTCTCCGGAGAGAGGAACCGATAGAGTGGGCAGTTGCTGTATATGACGCTTTAAAGCCTCGAAAGCTTCGGTGCACTGCGGAGTCCACTCAAATGACTTCGCCTGTCTCAAAATCTTGAAGAATGGGAGTTGACGCTCCGCAGCTTTAGACCAAAAACGGTTTAAGGCCGCCAAACACCAGTGAGGCGTTGTACGTCTCTGAACGTCCTCGGTGGTTGCAGATCTAACACATCCCGAAGCTTGGCCGGATTGGCCTGAAGGCCATGCTGCGAAACCATATACCCGAGAAACTTTCCGGAGCCAACACCGAAGGTGCATTTTGCCGGATTAAGACGCAGATTGTAACGCCGCAGAGTACGCAACGTTTCAACAATGTCCTGCACACATTTAGAATGGGAGGTACTTTTTATGACTAGATCATCAACGTAAACCTCAACATTGCGACCTATTTGATCGCGAAAAACGCGGTCCATAAGACGTTGATACGTGGCCCCCGCATTCTTGAGCCCGAAGGGCATTTTCTTAAAGGCGAAACATCGAAAATCAGTGATAAATGCCGTTTTGAGGGCATCCTGACGATCCATGTAGATCTGATGGTATCCATAAGTCTAAGAAACAAAGCGCCACGTGCCCAGTAATGGCTTCGGCCTTTTGGTCAATGGAGGGCAGAGGATAACAATCCTTCGGACAGTGTTTATTGAGATCGGAGAAATCGACGCACATTCGCCATGCCCCGCTGGACTTTACTACCATCACAGGATTAGACAGCCAAGAAGGATAATAGACTTCAAACAAGATATCTGCATCTAAAAGTTGTTGTACCTCGATTCGAATGGCCGCGTTTCGCTCCGGAGCGAATTTCCTTTGTTTTTGCTGTATAGGTTTGACGCTGGGATTGATGTTCAATTTGTGGGTTATTACATCAGGAGAGACCCCGGGCATATCCAAAGGAGACCAGGCGAAAACGTCGGAATACTCTCGCAAGGTCTGGATGATGGCATGATGTAACCACGGCACGTCCACGGCACCAACAGTTACTGTTTGTTCGGGCTTGGATGGATCAAGCGGCACCTGGACAGTGGTGTCCCCCAGTGATGTACATAGCTTAGGTTCGAGAGTCGATGATGCCACCTGAAGCTGTTGTTTAAGAGGAACCTTTGTTGCCTTTTTTAGTGCGACGTACATGCACTCCTTAGAAACCCGCTGACTGCCGCGGATTGCCACTTCGCCATGTGACGTGGGGAATTTTAACGCGAGGTGGTATGTGGAGCATATGGCTTTGGCGGGAGTAAGCCAATCCCGACCCAAAATCATATTATACGGGGACGGAGAATTAACCACGTAAAAGTCCACAAAAATGGTTTTTATCGCCGGATAAGTTCCCAGAGACGCTGGGAGATTAATGACGCCATCTGGCTGAACTTCACCCTGGGTCAAGGACGAAAAAATCGGTATTCGCGGAGATATCGGTCTTTCAATTTACGGAGATATCGGTGAAATATCGATTAATATCGGAATATCGGTGCAATTTTCTGAAAATCGGCGTAAAATGTATTAAAACACTTAATTTATCACTATATTTGTTAGATTGTCAATAAAATAGCTTAATTCTAGTTTCTAATGGAGTAACATAGATCAAAATACACACATTTACACCTATTCGATAAAGAATAAACATTACATATACTGTCCGCTGATGGGATTACCATTATGAACTATTTTCATCATACAATACTACCTCCTAAGTCCTAACACATTTTCGTCTTTACAGCTGGGCTCTCCAAGGCTGAACTAAACCTGCCAAAAAATACACAAAACCAGCCCATAGTTTATCGACATTCTCTCTCCTATCTTTGCTTTGGAAATTGGGGCCCTCTCTTCTCACGCCATTTATTGTATCTTCTTCACGCAGCAACAGTACTCCCCAGCACTTGCACAATCAGTCCACTACTCCCAGGATATGCAGGTTTGGGAAGAAAATCAAATTTAAAAGGATTAAATATTTTCTTCCTTTCCTCATTTTCATACACGCAGAAATATCACCACATCTGCTACTTCCTTCCCTTAAATTAATTCAACATTTAATGCGCTGGTTTCCCTCGCTAAAATGGCGGACAGCAGGTTCTGGACCTTGTGGTTGCCATCTGAGTTCAGCGACGACCTGAATAAAAAAAAAAAAAACCGATATCGCCGATATTTTGGCGAGATTTCGGCGAGAAATCGCGAAATCTCGCCAGTTCGTGTTGAACTGCTGAGCTGGCAAGGAGGAGTCGAGATATCGCCGAGATTTTCGCGATATCTCGCGAAATCTCGGCGAAAACATGACAAAACGCCATGTCCGACGATAATCGTCTCGGAAGCTCCAGAAACGCGAGAAATCGGCGAGATTTCGCCGATTTCTCGCGATTTTTTCGTCCTTGCCCTGGGTGAAGGTCTGTAATGGCCCGGGGGCCGGCCGAAGTTGCTCACGAGGAATCCCCATTTTTTGAAAACAGTCGGTGAATATAACACTCACTGCGGCTCCATTGTCTACGAAGACTCGCTTTACTGTAACATTAGCTACAGCCATATCAATGACCATAGCGTTTGTATGGGGTGTAATCTCTGGGACTGGATCTCTATCCGTAAAACTAACAGTTTCAGACTGATGGAGGCGCTTATGACGCGGCTCCTCGGGAGGAGGACGGCGTGCCTCTGCCTTCAATGCATTTCGAGAAGCCCCCGTGGGGAGGGTCCCGTATATCACGTTTATGACATGAGTAGGTGCATTGTTCCCGGGTCCTCCCGGAGGAGGTGGTGGTGGCAAAAAACGAGGTTGTTGACGATTTCCGGGGTCTTGCCGTGCATAATTGTTAGACCCCGGCCTATTGTTCTGCCATTGCGGCCTATTTTGTCGCGAACCACGGTCATGATAACTTCCACGGTTTTGGGACGAACCCCCATTCTGGCTTGACCGAGGCTTGTCATCGGTCCGAGCAATGTATTGTCGCAAGAAACCTTTCTTTAGACAATCTTCAATTTCCTTTCCGAGCTCTCGGCACTCCTCCGTCTCATGTCTATGATCATGGTGGTACGCGCACCACTTCTCGCGGTTTCATTTTTCAGGCGGAGCAGTCATCCGCGGACAGGGCCGTAAATCATTCTTGTGAACAGAAAGAATTTCAGCTCGCGATTTTGTAAGCGGGGTGAATTATGGAATATCCCCTCGAGATTCTGAACGCCCCTGGTTCAGACGAGAAAAAGCACTGGGTCGTGTGCTGGGCCCAACCTGTGCCCTATCGGACTGCCGTTTACTAGCATGTTTCTCACGCTTCCGCCGAGTCTGCTCCTCGGCCTTAGCATATCTGCACACAGTATTAAACAGAGCTCGGATTGTGACCGGAGGATTACGAACCAACTCGGTGTAGAGCGGTCCGGGACGAAGACCATTCATGAAGGCATTGATGATAACATCATCCGAGCAGCTTCCTACCTTAAGACTCTCCGCTGTAAAGCGGTCAAGAAATTGGGTAACGGTTTCGCTGTCCCGTTGTTCCATATTCATAAGGTCGGCCAAAGTGGCCATGGACTTTGCACGTGCTTCGAAACGTGCCCAAAAGTGCTCAGCAAGTTCTCTAAAAGAGGATATGCTATTACGAGGGAGAGAATCAAATCAAACCCGAGCCTCGTCCTGAAGATACTCGGGGAAGATCTTACAATAGTGAAGGGACGTGGTATGATCGCGGCTAAGCATGTTGTGCCTAAAAGCTCCAAGAAAATTGGCTGGATCCCCAGTGCCGTCGTAGGGTGGTATGGCAGGTCTTTTGAACCCTTCGGGAAGGGACGTAGCCAGAATTTCTTGGGAAAATGGTGTGATAATGTCCCCATTGGCGTCAAGGCCTAGGATTCTATCTAGTTCAACATTGCGTTGTACTCGTTCATACTCCTGGAGATCTAGAGTATGGGGATTGGCATAACGAACTCTTTTAGTCGCGTTAAGTGGACGGTGACGATCAGCATCTGCAGGTTCGTCGTTGCGCTGTCTTGACCCATTAGAACTCCCATGGTCCTCGGGAGAACCGGGTCGCTCCCGTCGTCGATCCTGGCGCCCATGGTGCACTGGATCTTGTCGGATGTGCGGGTTCTGGCGATGTGGATGCACTGCGGGATTGGTAGCGTGTCCGGCAAGTCCATCAGAATGCAGGCAATTGGCTGCCCAATCTTGGAGAACATGAGCATGTTCTTGTAGGAAAGCCTGGAGTAGTTCTGGAGTCATCTGAATATTAACCTGCGGCCGTGCAGCAGCGGGGTTAGGGTTTTGCGTGTCCTGTGGAGGTAGAGGTAAGAATTGGTTGTCCGGATTCATAGCCGGGCCTTGGTTGCCCTGATGATGAGATGTATCCCGAATCGGCGATTGCCTCGGCGGCAAAATTTGATCCACGGGTGGATCTTGATTGATCTGATCACCTTGGCGAGATTGATTTAAGCGAGTGGTTACCATGGTATATCAAGTGCAGTGTCAATATCAAAACTAGTTACGGTTCCCACAGACGACGCCAATTGATAAAGCGCAATCCGGTATCCAATAAATTCAGCCGAAATCAATGCAAGAAATATGAAAAAAACACAAGATATATGTGGTTCGATCCGGAGATCTACGTCCACGGGCTGAAAACGGCACCGGCCGAGGTGTTTCTTTTCGATCGCTTTGAAATTACACACTATTGTTTTTGAATGCAAAAAGCCAACCCTAATTCCGAGTACAATTCTTCTACTTATACTACTCAATCCCAAACCCTAACTAACTCCCTGTAATCGCGCCTATTTTCGTTGCATGGAAGTTGGGAGCAGATCGTGGGCCTAGAATCGTGGGATACGCCGCAGTTGGGCCACGCCAATTGGGCCACGCTATTTGGGACGCATGTTTCTGGGCCGGTTACTGGGCTTATCCTCCTAGGCTTAGTTGCTCGGGTCGGGTTGATTTGGTCCGGAGTGTCGACCCGATCCGAGGTTAATGGGCCATACCTATCAAGAACCTTATATGTGTTGGAAATTGATTTGGAATTTTGGGTTTTGACTCAAAATTGACCAATTTAATTAATTCAATCCGTTTGTTAAAAATGAAAACAAGTCGCCAATTCATAATCTACACTTCGAGTAGATGAATTTAATGTATTAATATGCTCAAAACCAATTTCGGGTGAATGAGATATTAATGGTCAAAGGTTGCAACTTAAACTTGGAAGTTAAAGAGTTTATGGAGGAAACTTATGGGAACTTGTCCCACATAGAAAAATTGGAGTAAGTGGATACTCCTTATTTAGTAGAGCACTTGATAAGTAGTTATCAAGTGTGCTCCCCTATGGTGGACCTTATGGTGGATCCTAGTGGGATTTTAGCCTTTGGCTAAAATGGACCCGAGGATGGTGCTTCGCCCCATCTGAGCTCGAGCCCGAGCCCGGGCCCGCACGCGCACGTCGCACATGTCGTATTGAGTCTCTTTAGAGGCGCACTTTGCACTTCGCACGTACGCGTCGTCGCGAGGAGCCTTAAAGTTTTGGTTAGGTGGTCCAGACGGATGGCTCGCGGGTTCGTGGCGGTTCGAGGTAGGCGGTGCGGTGACGTGGACCGGGTCCGGTCAGGAACCGGGTCGAACCGGACGGTTGGGCGGCTCGGACCGGACAACCCGGTGGGTCGGACCGACCCGCCAGCAGGCCGGACGGGTCGAACCAGGGCACGGGTCAGCCAGCGGGTGCATCCGCCCAGCGAACTGGTGGGTCCAGTCTAAAGGGTGCAACCAAGGGGTGAAGAGGTGCCTTTCCAAAAAGGCACCACAACTCTTTAACATATATAAATAGGCCCCTCCACATTTCATTTCATACATTCAAATTCACAAGTTCTTTGAAAATCAAAAGCTTTCTAAATTCTGCATTTGTAGAGTCCGAAAGTTCCAAATATCCGAGTACGTTCGCCGATAACTTCCGACTCGTAGTGCAGCGGTCTGAAGTTTTAAAGTCGTTGTATCTTGGAGATGTTTTGCTACTAAATGTACTCCAGAAGATTATGTGATAGTGTGTCTATACGTCGATGACATGCTTATTATGGGAAGTAATCATGACTCGATCGTGAATACTAAAAACATGTTAAAACGAAATTTTGACATGAAAGACATGGGTCTGGCTGACGTCATTCTAGGGATGAAAATCTCTAGAACTTCTGATGGAATTTTCCTATCACAAACTCATTACGTTGAGAATGTGTTGAGGAAATTTGATGCTTATGACGTACCCCCGGCTAACACTCCTGTAGATGTCAATCTACACTTAGCCAAAAATAGAGGTGACCCAGTGCTGCAACTGAAATATGCAAGAATTATCGGAAGCCTGATATACTTGACAAATGGTATGCGTCCGGATATAGCATATTCAGTTAGCAAACTTAGTAGATTTACAAGTAATCCTAACAAGGATCACTGGAAAGTTCTGATTAGAGTTTTAAGGTATTTAAAACATACCATGAGTCATGGAATTTTGTATACAAGATATCCAGCCGTATTGGAAGGATACACAGATGCAAACTGGATATCTGATATAAAAGATTCAAAATCCACCAGTGGTTATGTATTCACTATAGGTGGAGGAGCTGTGGCTTGGAAATCCTCTAAACAAACTTGCATAGCTCGTTCCACAATAGAATCGGAGTTCATTGCTTTAGACAAGGCTGGTGAAGAGGCAGAATGGCTTCGGAACTTCTTAGAGGATATTCCTGGTTGGTGCAAACCAGTGCCTCCCGTGATGATACACTGTGATAGCATGTCTGCTATAGGGAGGGCACAAAGCCACATGTATAATGGTAAGTCTCGACACATTCGGAGGAGACACAATACCGTTAGACATTTGATCTCAAGTGGGGTAATCTCCATTGACTACGTAAAGTCAAAAGACAACATTGCGGATCCGCTGACTAAAGGCATTGGTCGAGATCAAATGTATAGCGCGGTAAGGGGAATGGGGCTAAAACTCACACACTAAAGAGTGTTCATAGTGGTAACTCGTCCATGATGACTGGAGGATCCCAATAACTTGGTTCAACGAGACAACTAAGCTTTGAAGCACTCAGTTTTGCACTTGAAAACAAATTTCAAGCTCATTCTCGATTCCGCTCAAGTGCCAATTGTACCTATTTGGTACAAAACCTGATGACGTGTGGTGAGGCTAAGCTTAACAGCTTTTAATGATTCCTATACCTTCGTGGTAAGGTATTTCAGGGTACCTTTAATAGGAGATCACCTATATAAGTGTGAAGTGGGGCCGCTTCAAACTGACAAATGTAATATTTTCAGTACACACTTATGAATCCGAGATAAGGTCCATGGCCAAAATGGACAACAACGTGAGAACCAAAAGGATATTAGAGTCGTTACTTTGTGGCTGTCATTGTACTTGATTTACACAAAAACTGACCAGTTCAAGACATCATGTTCACTGAGCAGTGAGTAATTCCGATGGCATCTCACTAGGGAAGGTTCAAAACCTGAAGCTACCTATCCTGATGAAGGGATGGCTCGTTGGGACTTTCTTAGGTGTGCATTGCATTAATATCATTCATGTGGGGGATTGTTGGAAATTGATTTGGAATTTTGAGTTTTAACTCAAAATTGACCAATTTAATTAATTCAATTTGTTTGTTAAAAATGGAAACAAGTTGCAAATTCATAATCTACACTTCGAGTAGATGAATTTAATGTATTAATATGCTCAAAACCAATTTCGGGTGAATGAGATATTAATGGCCAAAGGTTGCAACTTAAACTTGGAAGTTGAAGAGTTTATGGAGGAAACTTATGGGAACTTGTCCCACATAGAAAAATTGGAGTAAGTGTATACTCCTTATTTAGTAGAGCACTTGATAAGTAGTTATCAAGTGTGCTCCCCTATGGTGGACCTTATGGTGGATCCTAGTGGGATTTTAGCCTTTGGCTAAAATGGACCCGAGGATGGTGCTTCGCCCCATCTGAGCTCGAGCCCGAGCCCGGGCCCGCACGCGCACGTCGCACATGTCGTATTGAGTCTCTTTAGAGGCGCACTTTGCACTTCGCACGTACGCGTCGTCGCGAGGAGCTGGAGGAGCCTTAAAGTTTTGGCTAGGTGGTCCAGACGGATGGCTCGCAGGTTCGTGGCGGTTCGAGTCAGGCGGTGTGGTGACGTGGACCGGGTCCGATCACGAACCGGGTCGAACCAGACGGTTGGGCGGCTCGGACCGGACAACCCGGTGGGTCGGACCGACACGCCAGCAGGCCGGGCGGGTCGAACCAGGGCACAGGTCAGCCAGCGGGTGCGTCCGCCCAGCGAACTGGTGGGTCCAGTCCAAAGAGTGCAACCAAGGGGTGAAGAGGTGCCTTTCCAAAAAGGCACCACAACTCTTCAACATATATAAATAGGCCCCTCCACATTTCATTTCATACATTCAAATTCACAAGTTCTTTGAAAATCAAAAGCTTTCTAAATTCTGCATTTGTAGAGTCCGAAAGTTCAAATATTCGAGTACGTTCGCATCGAACTTCCGACTCGCAGTGCAGCGGTCTGAAGTTTTAAAGTCGTTGTATCTTGGAGACGTTTTGCTACTAAACGTATTGCACCTGAGTACGTGGCAATTTCGTCTTACGGATATAGAGTCAAATTCTAGCCTCGACTTTGTCTGAATTTTTACATCTTCGTCTATACAATCACATACCGAACAATATAACAATATGTGCATTGTACGACTTGTAATGTACTATCTATTTATTTTTATTATGTTAATATTTGTATTGGTTTGTTAGGTTATGAAACTTCACATTTTCGATCAATAAAAAAGTTGCATATTTTAATTATAAAGATTGTCATCATGGATGACAATATTTGATGCTCCCTCCGTTCGGTTTAACTTTTCTACTTTAACGGACATGAAGGTTAAGAAAAAATAAATGTTGTGAAATTTTTTATTTTTTTAAAGGTGGAGATTGTGAGTGAAGATTGTGAAATTTATCATTTATGGTCTGACAAGTTAAGTTAGGACAAATAAAAAAAAAAGTATAAAAATTAAAGCGGGACGGAAGTAGTAATATTTAATGTTCTAAGTTGAAAAGATATATATAATTATAAATTGAATAGTAAATTTAAAAGTGTATACTTTCTTCATCCTAAAAATTAAACTATACAAATTTGTCCTTTTTTCTGTGACAAAGTAGTATAAAATAAGACAAAGTTAAAGGTCACTAATTTGAGTACTCTTTCATATTACAAATTTTAAATAATATTTCCATGATTGTAAGCCATGTAAAAACATCTTTCCAAAGTATTTTCAATGTATATATTTTAACATTTTTTTATATGATTGCCCAGTATTATTAACAATTATGAATATAGACTAAATCTTAATATTGTTTTAGTTACACATGATTCAGCGTTTTGACGATGGAGAATAATTCTATTGATGGTATGCTGCTATTGTGGCTCAATATCTTGAAGGAGAATGAATCCAATCTTAAGAGAGTGATGAAATTATGATCGTAAACATCACGGCTAACTTTATTTCAAACAGGCCATGGATAATGGATTACAGGATTACTTGAGTCGTTACCATCCCAAACGGTGATAATGTGTTCGTTACTGTATTGTCAATCGGGTTGCGAATTAATTATGTCTTGCATATTCCCTCTTTTAAATGCAATTTACTTTCGATTACCAAACTAACAATGGATTTTAATTCCGCTCTATAGACTTACATTCGAGGAACCTGATTGGAGTAGGTAAATAACGTGTGGTGTACTGAGGATGGCTATGGTTACTACAGTTGAGATATTTGGCATAGACGGTTTAACCACTACAAGAAAAATGATTTTTCTAGACACTGAGAAGTGTCTTCATATCTCATATGTTAATACACATCATCTATGATGACATTTAATAAAAGTGTCATCTATTCTAATGTAGCAATAGATATCACCTATTGAGACATTTTTGTGTGCAGTAATAGGGTAGTTTCTTTTACATTATCAACTACTTATGCAATAAGAAGCACTACAACATAAATGGCTTTATGTAACACTTCGTTTGTAACACTTTTAAAATTTTGACTTTTATGTAACACTTTTGTAACACTAAGGAATATGTAACACTTTCATGTAACACTTTTGTGACATCTGCGAATATGTAACACTTTCATGTAACACTTTTAGAATATGTAACGCTTTGAACGTAACACTTTTAAATTGTAACACATTTAGGTAACACTTTCAAATAAGTAACACTTTTTACGCAACACTTTTGAATAAGTAACACTTATAAATAAGCACTACTAGAATAATTGTCTATTACTACATTAATTTTGTGACACTTTAAATCAAATGTCTTTATAGAGACATTATTAATACAATATATTATGAAATAGTTGTTACTACATTTTCCAAATCACTATTGAGGCATTGCAAAGTAAGCGCCTCAACATATATACAATAAGGCATAAAACAAGTGCCTTCATAGCCCATGCTTAATAAAATAATTTGTGGAGTTTTTTCCTTCTCTCACTTCTCACTGCAGTATCTATGCATAAATAACAAATCAAATTTTGCACATAGTCAACACGCAAAATTAAAATTTACTCCATTACTTTTTTTTTTTTTTAAATGAATTGAGAAACTTACCTAATTCAGCCCAACCACTTCAGTTTAATATCCAAAATAGTTAAGCAAATGAAATTGTAATGCGTTTGGTCTAATTTAGTGTTTAACGAAACCATCCCCGTTATATGCGCTCGACTAAGTCACCTAGCTGTTTCGAGCCACCTTTAGTGGTTTTTAAGTTAACTCAGGCTACAATTTTGTTGAGTCATTTTTAATGGGTCGAGTATATGATTAACTTAATTCTATAAGTTTCGAGCTAATCGAGTTATTATCAACACGAATCAAAATTTAAAATTATATATTTAATTCAAAACTCATACAAAATTCACTTTTAGTGAAAATAATACGGTCACTAACAATGGGAAAAAAGAGGCGGTGATGTTCCCCCCAAAATTTGATCATAATTCTACTAAAGGAAAACCAAAAAGGCTAAATATTAATATTAATTAAGTTTGAAAAACTCAAAATTCAGAGGAAAAGAATAAGTCTCTCGTCTTGTCTCCTCTCCCTGCGAAACCCTTCTCCTTCCCTCTTCTACAGCGTCCACCACCGTCAATTGAGCAGCAGGTATGAAGTTATTTGAATGTTTATATTCGGTTTATTATCTCGTGCTTAAACCCTAGGTACACTTTATTCTCATTCCAATCTATGTCTCTCTATGTCTCTATGTATCAATCTCCGCCAATCGTCATTCATGTTGTCAATTCCTCTATTATTGGACAATGCCTCTCAATCGTTGTCGATTGTTGCAGTGAACAGGTATGAAAATTTAACCTTTTTTTCTCCTCTTCACTCTTTTTTGCACTAACTGGTTGTAATTGCTGAGATATGGCCATTCCTTTGAGTCTCTTTAGTCTCTCCTTTATGTTTACACCATTACTATTGGTTCTATAGCAATAGGTGAGAGTTTCTCCCACTTAAATCATTCCCTGTTTAAACCCCTTTTCCTTTGTTAAGTTTATTGAATTATCGATGCATCTTTGAAACTGAAAATCAAAGGCTATTTAACTTTTTTTAACTGTTTTATCAATAAACTACAAAAAGAATTATGTATTGGATCACTTATCTTTTTTAGTATTTTGTTAAGTGACTTAAATCATTTAGGCCTTTTCACTCTTCTACACCTCTTTTAGAAAGCAAGCACAATTTCGAAAGCTTCAGCAAAGGCTCGTTTAGTAAACTAATAAGGAAATATGGGACAGTTTTGAAGTTAGTAGTATGAAAATCTAGAGAGAAGGATTTTTATGTCTAGTTATAATCTTTGAAGGGTGAAAATCTTGAATTTGAGTTAAGAAATGATGGCTGAAAACTGTAATTGGTGGAGCATGATCAATTGCATGCATCCACAATCTCATTAGCTTTCTTTTTAGTTCATTTATGGCGGCTCAAACTCCACTGCTTTTGCTGATTTGTCGAACCCCTCTCCGGCTAATCATGATCATCTTTCCAACTAGGATTTTTTGTTAGGTCTTGTAGCCAACTGCTTCTGTAACTTTCTCTATCTCTCTCTGATGCTCACTCACACTCCTACACTTCATGAACTAATTATTGCAGGTTTTGATATTTTTTTAATCTTTACAGTAATATTTGTTAATGGGAATCTTACCAGCCTTATTTACTCGTTTAGTTTCCACACAAGACAAGAACTACCCGACTGCTTAGTATATAATTAGCACACAAAAAACTCAGAGGGTAATGGTTTTGAGTGGTCTAATTACAGTTAGTGATATTTCAGTGGCAGGAGTGAAGAAGAAAGATAATTACCAAAGCAGTTGCGGTCAGCATTCCTTTTTTGCACTCTTAGATTCTGTTAAATATATTCTTTACTATTTGTATGAAATTTTGTTTCCCATCTTTTTTGAGTCCCCACAATTGTGTGTTTATTTTTATTCTTCTTTTGGGATCTTGCAGATGCGGGCTGAAAATGTTGCTTCAACAGCTTCAAAACCCGGGTAAAATTTTAGTAATCTTATCGTAATCTGATGTACATTTCGCTTGCTTATATTTCAGATTTTGATAATTGTAAACTAAAATGCCTGCATGCAAGTTTTTACTTGTCAGTTGATTAAAGTTAAATCATAGAGACTGAAGGGGAAACAAGTCAAATCATAGTTCTGTCTGATTGTTAAAGGCCGCATCTCTTTTTCTAAAAAACAACCCCAAAACACATTTGAAAACCTTAAAGGCTGATAAAAAAAGTCACAAAGCTATGCTATCTGTTCAAAATACCTATCTCATTACAAAGAAAAGACATAACCAAGCATAAAAGTAATTTTGATGATGGATTTATTATAAGCTCGATCTGAAAAACAAGAGTTTTATATTTTTTGGGATTGATCTGGTGAGATTGAACCCTAAGCTTATTGCTTTTATGCATAATTATCTTCCCTTGAAGGATGCTATGTCGGTTGACAAGGTGTTAGTGCAAGACGTGAGGCCAAGGTTTGTAGTATTTTTTATGCTTATATATTTGATTATTTACTTTGTTTATTTCTTTTTTCAAGATTATTTACCAATCTTTCGAATGGCTTAACAAGAACTCTCTGTTCGATTTCTTGTTATGCATTAGTAACTGGTCCATAACTGAATCTGAAGCCTGCTTATACAAGGTATTGTTTTGTTAATTGTATGGATATGTGTCACCGTCTTGTGCTACATTCAGGACAACTTGCTCTAGTGACTTGATTCAAATGCTCTTGCATCATCTTCAGGAACATTTATCAATTTCTCAAAACGACTTAACAAGATATGGAGTAACATTATTATAAATACTTTATGAGTTCATTACAAGAATTGCATTATTTAATATCCTATCTTTTTGTTTTATTGGTTTTCTCAAAAGTGTGATTTCCTCCGTTAGATCATTGTTCAATAATCTGACTTTTTAGAGAATGTGGAAATTGATAAATTGTTGAGGATAAGTTAGAAGGATTGGTATATCATGACTCTAATTTTGTTAAGTGAGGAGGGAATATTACGAAACAAATCGAAAAGTGTCCACAATATTTCTTAAATGTCTTTTAGAGATCACATTGCAATCAATTTTAGATAAGTCGCAATTCAAATTTTATATATTAAATCTCTCTTGCATCAATATAGGGGTTGTCAATGGGATTTATCAGAAGAGGAGTAACTCTTCATATTAGTTGATGATCACTTGGTACAATATATCACTTTCTCGATGAAGGTACAAGATTACTCTTTGATTGAGCATATTGAGCTTATTTTATCTTTTATCAAGAAATATTGGTAATTCTTTTTTTTGATTCATAGATATTGGTAGTTCTTGCTGATTAAGAGAGGATTGCATGTCACATGCTATACCAAACTTGAATTTATAAAGGTTGGTCAATGTAACTGATTGTGTGGTGTTTGGTCTTCCAAAGGCACAAAGAATGAAAAGATTTCACCCTACTAATTTTGTAGATTTGAAACTTTAATAGTATTACATTAATGTTTAGTGGGAAATCGTTCATCATATAAATGAGGCAAATTATTCAGCTAATAGATGTTGAACGGCCTTATTCTGAAAATTAGCCAAACATTAAAACTTCAAGACAAGCTGGGCTAATTGACTTATCCAGTTTATGTTGGTGAGATAATAAATAATTAATGATATATAATTAAATCTATTTATTGATAAAAATCCATCAAGATGGATAAGAAGACATTTTTCTAAAAGAATGACATAAGATATCCACTCTTACAAGAAATGAAAATGATCCCATTACCACTTAGTTGAAGCTATTATGTTGCATACAAGAACCAAACAAATAATTACATTCATAGATAGACAAATTTAACAGGGAGAGAGATTTTAGAGAGGCTGCAAAACCAAAATATAATTGAATCGCGCTTTATTCTATTCCTTCTGTTAAAGACTATTTATTATTCATTATATTTTAGTTTATTTTTCCACAGTATGTTATTATGTTTATTCAGGTTGAAATTAACTCCACCTTATTTTATTTTGTTATCTAATGTCCTAGATTGTTTGGAGTGGCTACAAGTGAGCTGCCTGGAGGAATTGAAATTGAAAGTGATATCGAATATGTTTGAGGTGGTGAAATTCATACAGAGAGCAGCTACATCATGTATCTCTTTCAGGTAGTGTTGGAAGATGGTGAAGAGCAATTAAGGGTCTTTGATGCTATGAAGAACATGAAAAATATAAAAAATGGATAGAACGCAGGATCATGATTTGGCCTTCTTCGATAATTATCATCAAGTTTCTTCTAGTACATGCAAAAGCATGGATACGTTCGAGTCTAGATTGCGAGACTACTTCCATGAAGACAACTTTGTTACATAGCCTTGATGACATATGCTGGTATTTGGCTCATGAAGAAGCTCGTACGAAAAAAGTGGAGACGCAGTTCTTCAAGTCTTTTATTAAGCTGGTAATAAGGTGAATGTGTTTTCACCATGTAGTCGGGTGCTTTATTTTTACTTTTCTCAGCTAAAGTTGCTTCAGAGGATACATTGTACAACATATGTTGGGAATTTCAAACTGATGTGCAATATTATGAGATTGTAGTTTTTAGAGATTTTGGTGATTCTTGTACTGTTCACAAATTTTAATCTTCAAATTGGTGATTGTTAGCTTTTTGTCGATTTAATTTGCCATATAGTATGCAAGGTGTGTAGAACATTAATTTATATTGTATGATGGTTGGTTTTATTTTTTTATTTCATTGCAATTGCGATTTGAGTAAGAAGCATTGTCTAATTTAATAATAATAATAACAATAATAATAATAATAATAATAATATTATTATTATTATTGTTATTATTATTATTATTTATGAAGGCATTAGTTATTGCCATTAAATGGGCTCTATTAATGCATTTAATATTAAATTATAAATTGTTGGTGATAATGCGCAATCTGATATCCAGGAAACTTAACGAAAATCTACGCAAGCAATATGAAAAAACACAAGATTTACGTGGTTCGATCCGGAGATCTACGTCCACGGGCACAAAGTAGCACCTGCCGAGGTGTTTCTTTTACTCGAACTTTGAGTTTACACGTAGTAATTCAGAATACAGAATGCGAACCCTAATTCAAAGTTCTTTCCTTCAATTTATACTAAACTCTCCTAAACCCTAACTGAACCCTAACTAACTCCCTTTCTCACGCCTATTTCCCGCTGCATGGCGGTTGGGAACGGATCGTGGGCCTTGATTCGCGGAAAAAACCACCAGTTGGGCCAACGCGTGTTTCTGGACCTGCTGGGCCTACGCGTGCTGGGCCGGTCAGTGGGCTCAGGTATTAACCCGACCCGAAGTGATCGGGCCATCCCTATCAGATGCCCCCCCCCCCCAGCCGAAGCGAGGAAGGAGCATCGGTTGTCACCGGGGTGGAACCATAAGCAAGAGGGGCCGTGGTCGCGGGCGCGCCGAAGTGTTTGTGGATGACTAAGTCCATCCACGTCCCAGGGATTCCGCGGCGCAGTCCGCGGAAGCGGAACCGAACTAGGCCGAAGTGCACGGGACAGATAGCGAGATACCGAGTCTCCCAAAAGCAAGAAACGTGTCGGGAGTACATAATGACCTGGCCGAGGTGAAGGGTACACCGGAGTGTAGTAGTCTGGCCACAATGAAGGGAGCGCCGGAGTGTGGTAGTATGGCCGAGGTAAAGGGAGCACCGGAGTGCAGTTTAAATCTTCCTGACGAAGGGTGAGGTTGATGTGATTGGCGGCGCCATCATGAGAGAGAGGGATGTGAAGTGACACGCTCTACAATTTCCAATAAACCTGTTCCCCACGCGCCTTGGGAACTGTAAAGCGCGTGAAGAGCACGTCTAAATCTCCCTCACTGAATTTGAATAGGCTGTATCAGAGCCGTTGGTTTTTTGCGTATATATTTGGAATAATTGCACAGTAACTCTTCATCTTCTTCACTGCGATTTACCAGTTTAGAAAGCGGGAAAAAGAGGGGAATTCTGTGCTTGTGATTCATCTCAAATCCAAACTTCTCAAACTCTACCCAAGTAAGTATGCCTTCTTCTTTATCTTCTGCCTCTATTCAAGAAGTAGGGACTACGAGTGCCCCGTTAGATGTCCCCCCCCTTCGATATCTCATTCCGGAAAGGAATGAAATTAGGACCGTAGACAGGGCCGACGGCCTGGACAGCAATGTTATGATGGTCGCTTTTTATGAATGCGCGGAGGAGGATTTTGAGGTGGCCTCGGTAGCGTTACGGATGACGCGAGTGCAGATTGAGAGAGAAATCCCTTCATTTTACTTTCCATTTAACTTAGAGTATATAATACCGAACCCCGATGATAGGGCCTGCTGCCCGCCGCAGGGGTTTATTAGTGTGTATATAGATCCCCTTAGAATAGGCTTGAGACTGCCCCTGTGGGACATTGTGATCCAGTTGCTGAAATACTACGGTATTGCCTTGAGCCAACTAGCGCGCCGAACGCGGTGAGACAAGTAGTGGGATTCACCGTAGTGTGCAAGAACGCCGGGATAGAACCGACCGTAGAGCTTTTTAGGTTTTTCTACCAATTAAAAGCCTTCGGGAAATCCAAGGGGTGGTACTCCTTTAGTCCCCGAGCCCGATGTGGGTTCAAGGTTCAAACCCCAAGTAAGGTGGAGGGGTGGAAGGAGAGGTTTATATTTGTAAAGAACAAAGTAGCTCTCCCGAAGTGGAGGAGGGATGAGGTACTTGATACCGCTCCGGTGGAGAACCCGGAGGCCGAAGTCATACATGTATTCCGGTCAGTGGGGACTTTCAAAACCCTCTGTACTGAGGAAGAACTGGAGGGGGCAGGACTGAGCCCGTATTATTCGGGCGATGCGGATGCCGAAGAGGGTAGGAGTTCTTCTGTCCTGCTTTTTACAAACTATGACTGTGTATATAACTAACTTTACCTTCTGTGTGCAGTGGGACGCTTCGGGAAAGAGCCGGCTGGAAACCCCGCTGTGGCGGCGGCAGCCAAAAAGAAAGGCAAATCTGCTGAGGCATCTCCCCGGGGAAAGATGCCATCCGATACGAGGCCCAGTGCTGGGTCTGAGGAACATGTAGGGGTAACGAAGCCTACCCCTATGTCCAAGAAGAGGCCGGAGCCATCCGGGACTCCTCCAACAGCTGCGAAAAGACTCCGCACGGAGGGGGGTATGGAGGTAAGTTCCAGACGTGTTGTCAGCTACTATTAATGCAATTACATTGTATATTTTTCTGTGCTGATCATTGTTTGCTATCATTGGTGGCAGTTGAAGGAGCAGGGGCCCTCAAGTCTGTTGGGGTTAGAAGGCGCGGACGCCGAAGAACTTCTGCGCTTGGCGCGAGGTATCCTGGACCTCGGTCGAAAGAGCGAGAAGGAAGGCAAGGAGGAGCTGGCCGAAGTGGCTAGGGAGCTTCGGGCGCGCAACGACCGATTAACCCAAGATCTGACCGAGGCACGCAAGAGGGCTGCCTTGGTCGAAAATGAGGTTGAGCGTCTGCGCGGAGTGGAGGCGGAGACCAATGTCCTCCGAGGTGAAGTACTGCGGCTGCGGGCAGAGATGGAGGCTCGGGAAGCTGCCGTAGTCGAAGGGCAAGGAGCGATGCTGAAGGCATTCGCCGACAAACTTTTCCAAACCAGCACGTTCCTTGACTTCCAGACGGATTTTGTGGCAATAGGGGACCAGGCCACGCGATCTGCGCTGCTGGAGCAGGTTAAGGAGGTCTACCCGAATGTGGATGTATATCGTCCAGAATTCGGGTACGACTTTGAGGCAGTGGCCGGGGTGGAAAAGGCCTACTATGCAGCTCTAGCGAATCTGCCGGAGTGGCCCCTGCTGAAGGCTCTAGGGGAGAAGAAACAACTTCTGACGGCTGCGGAGATCGCCAACTGTGAGGTGGACCGGGACCAAGAGTTCATGGCGTTCCGCCGGGGTGAGCTGGTCTCCGAGCCTCGAAACAAAGAACCCCCCCCTCAGATGGAGGTCGATGCCTTAGCTGCGGACGAAGCTGTCGCAGCGAATGAGGAAGAAGAAGCCGAAGTGTCAGAGGGCCGGCGAGAGGTGTTGCCCGAGGATATTGAGGGGACTGAGCGGGAGGTCAGTCGTTCCCCGCAAATTTAAAATTGTAGATAATAGGAGTATATGCGAGCATTGTACTGAATCCTGGATATTGTACTTCCATTTTGTTGAATATAATTTTTGTTTCTCAGACACTTCGTCTTCCTTTTGCTTGAATGATCAATTTATGTTTGTTTTCGAACTGAACTCCAACTCTTTACATACTTGAGATTGATTGATCTGGTTGACTCTTCTTTTTGTTTAGAATACCGCGGAGTTGCACGAAACAATAAAGAAACTCATGCGATCACTTGAGTGGTTCCGCGAAGAAAAGAACAACCTGCAAATGTACGTAGTACCAAAGCTAGAAAAGCAGGTGGCCTCGGCAGAGAGGAAAGCGGTTGAAGCCGAAGAAAGAGCCAAAGATTTCGAACTGAAGTATCGGGCTAAAGCTGCTGAAATGAGTCGTGTCCTCTTTCATCAAAGGGAATACGACCGGATACTGTCGGAGTTCGGCCTTCTTACCTTTGAGGAAGTGGAGGAGCGGGTCGTAGAGATTCAGGGCGAAATCTTGGCGCTTGTGGCAAATAACCCAGCAGAGTCCTCAGAGCTTGTAAGAAAGCGAGAAGTTTTGGAGTTGCTTCTCAGCATGTACGAAGGATTGAAGGGCCGAGGCAGGTGGAGGCCTTCTGCCGAGGAATTCATTGCAAGTTCAAGCCGGAGCCAAGGTACTCCAAAAGCTCCCCGGAAGGATAAAAAGAAGCCCGCGGGAAAGAGCAAAGGCATTGTGATCCGAGAGCCAGCACCAATGACTACGATCGAAGAAGAGCCCGCTGTGGTCGCTGAAGAAGTAGTCGAGGAGCTGTCCAGAGAAATTGAAGTGATGGCTCCGGAGGAGTGGGACCCTGTGCAGTGGGCCCAAACTCCGAGGTCTGCTCCGCAGCCAAGTAGTCGCGCTCATACAAGGGAAGAAATTCCCCGACAAGCGCCAAGGACAAGTCCACGACGTCGGGGAGCCCGCGGAGGGGAAAGAGCCGGAGCCCGAGGTCGAGGATCTACAAGATCCCGGAGGACACAATGCAGATCTAGGAGTAGGCCTCAACGCCGGAGCGCTGAATACTGGCTCGGGGGCCGTAGATGATCGTTTGTGTTTTTTTTTTTTTTTTTTTTTTGTAGTTTTATGTAAAGAACTTTTTGTCGTAGGATTATTCGGAAAATAATAAAATCGTTTTGGTGTGCATAAATGTGTTAAGGAAAACAACAAGTTATGAACCAAAAGTAATAACTGTTTTAATTGGGTGTTCGGGAACACAGTATGGATAAATCCAATGCAAATCTCCCCAGACGGATCGGGCGGGAGTAAAATCTCCCCGGACGGGTCAGGCGGGAGTAACCACTTCTCCGGTTAAACAGACGAGAAAGTGATATGAGTCCGGGGACGTAATGTGAATCTCCTCGGACGGATCGAGAGAGAGAGTTAATTGTCCGGAGACGAATAATAATTTTATGAATGCGTTAGGGCGTCCCCGTAACGTAAAAGAGAACACAGCAAGATGCATAAACAAAGAATTTTTATTCAATGATAAGTGCCGGAGCAAATTAAAGAATACAAAGAGAGATAACAATCATAAAAGAAACGTACAATGAGCATAAAGATAAGATGGTACTTGTGATTTGGCATTCACAGATAGAAGCGTCTCAAGTTGGTAACGTGCCAGCTTCGGGGAATCGAGGTCCCATTGAGATGCTCCAACTGATAGGATCCGGAATCGTGCGCGGCAACGACGCGGTAGGGACCCTCCCAAGAAGCATGTAATTTCCCCTCAGGGGCAGCTTTGCTAGCTGAATTGAGCCGAAGCACTAGGTCCCCGACATTGAACTGAGTGCCCCGGACCCGGAGGTGATGATACTGGGCTGCACGTTGTTTACACCTGGCATGTTGAATGAATGATTGGTCACGACGATTTTCAAGCTCATCCAAATTCGCTCGGAGAGCCTCGTCATTATCCTCTGGAACCAATGTGATGAGGCGGGGTCTTGGTACACTGATTTCCGTAGGAATAACGGCTTCGGAACCATAAGTAAGGCTATAAGGAGTCTCCCCGGTAGAGGTATGCGGTGTCGTGCGATAAGCCCATAGGACTTGTGGAAGGTTTTCAGCCCAAAGACCTTTGGCATTATCCAAGCGTTTCTTTATACCCGTGAGCAGTGTACGATTGGTGACTTCAACCTCACCGTTGGCTTGAGGGTGAGCAACCGAGGTGAAAATTTGTTTGATGTGAAGCTCTTCGCACCATGACCGAAAGGGATCGTTGGTAAATTGTTTACCATTGTCCGAGATAATAGTGCTCGGGATGCCGAAGCGACATACGATATTGCGCCATACAAACTTCAAGATATTTTGACCAGTAATGGCCGTAAGAGGTTCGGCTTCAACCCACTTAGTGAAGTAATCTACGGCAACGACCAGAAATTTCAATCCCCCCGGAGCAACTGGGAATGGGCCGACAATGTCGATACCCCACTGAATAAACGGCCACGCACTCTGGATTCAAGTGAGCTCGGTCTGCGGCAGATGCTTCACACGGGAGTGCAGCTGACACTTGCTGCATTTGGCCACTAAGTCGTGGGCATCGTTGAACAAAGTTGGCCAATAATATCCCCAGCGGAGAACTTTCTTGGCCAATGTCCGGGAGCCGATATGGCTGGCACAGGCCCCTTCGTGAACCTCCCGTAGAACTTGAGTAGCTTCGGCAGGAGCGAGACACCGGAGACTCGGTTGTAGGTACGACCGTCGGTACAAGACTCCATCATGAAAGGAGTATTTGGGGGCTTTGAGGACAACTTGCCGAGCTCGCAGCTTATCAGTAGGCAGAATTCCATCTCGGAGATATTGAATGATAGGAGTCATCCAATTCGGATCACTATCGGTCAGTACCGAAACTGTGGCCTCATGAATTGCTGGATGAGATAAGTCTTCGACCATGATATCCGGAGATATATTAGTTCGGACCGCGGAGGCCAATTTGCTGAGTGCATCTGCTCTTGCATTCTGAGCACGTGGTATTTTCTGGATAACAACTGTATCTAGAGTTGACATAAGCTTAAGTGTTAAAGCACGATACCTGATCATTGTTTCATCCTTGGCGACATAAGTCCCTTGGATTTGCTTGGACACGACCTCGGAGTCCGTGAAGAGCTCAAGATGGCGAATGACTAAGGATTTTGCGAGCCGGAGCCCGGCGAGGATTGCCTCGTATTCTGCTTCATTATTAGTCACCTTAAATTTGAATCGGATGACGTATTTAACTTCAACCCCCTCGGGGCAATGAGAAGCACCCCGGCACCACTTCCTCGAGTCGTGGATGCTCCATCCACATATAGTTGCCACTTCCGAGGTGAGGATACGAGGGTAGCGAGATGATGGGTAACACTATCTGCCGAAGACTCATGATTGTCTCCCGGGGTTTCAGCCAAAAAATCGGCAAGTGCCTGGCCCTTGATAGCTCTACGGGGAAGAAACTGAATATCGTATTCACCTAATTCGACGGCCCACTTGGCGAGGCGCCCGGACACCTCGGGCTTTACAAGAATCTGACGGATAGGATGATTGGTCAGAACTCGTACTTCACGTCCTTGGAAGTATGGCCGCAGACGCCGAGCCGCCATAACAAGGGCCAACACGGTTTTTTCCAGCATGGAATATCGTGTCTCCGCTCCGTGGAGTACTCGGCTTGCAAAATACACGGGATGCTGAACGCCATTGACTTCTCGTACAAGGGCTGCACTAATAGCTTCCTCGGCGGAAACCAAATATAAGTAAAGCGGCTCTCCGGAGAGAGGAACTGACAAAATAGGCAGCTGCTGTATATGACGTTTCAAAGCCTCGAAAGCCTCGGTGCACTCCGAGTCCATTCAAAGGACTTCGATTGTCGCAAGATTTTGAAGAATGGGAGTTGGCGCTCTGCTGCTTTGGATAGAAAGCGATTTAAGGCCGCCAAACCGCCCGTGAGGCGCTGAACGTCTCTGAACGTCTTCGGTGGCTGCAGATCCAGAACATCCCGAAGTTTGGCTGGATTAGCCTGAAGACCGCGTTGTGAAACCATATAACCAAGGAACTTGCCGGAGCCAACGCCGAAAGTGCATTTTGCTGGATTAAGTCGCAAATTGTAACGCCGCAGGGTGCGCAACGTTTCGGCAATGTCTTGCACACATGAAGAATGGGAGGTACTCTTTACAACAAGATCATCAACGTAAACCTCGACGTTGCGGCCAATCTGGTCGTGGAAAACGCGGTCCATGAGACGTTGATATGTGGCTCCAGCGTTCTTGAGCCCGAAGGGCATTTTCTTAAAAGCAAAACACCCGAAAGCACTGATGAATGCTGTCTTGAGGGCATCCTGCGGATCCATAAAGATCTGGTGGTATCCCTTATACAGATCTAAGAAACAAAGCGCCACGTAACCAGTAATGGCTTCGGCCTTCTGGTCGATGGAAGGTAGAGGATAATAGTCCTTCGGGCAATGTTTATTGAGGTCGGAGAAGTCGACACACATTCGCCATGCCCCGCTGGACTTTATCACCATCACTGGATTGGATAGCCAAGAGGGGTAATACACTTCGAACAAGATGTCCGCATCCAAGAGCTGTTGCACCTCGATTCGAATGGCTTCATTTCGCTCCGGAGCGAACTTCCTCTGCTTTTGCTGTACAGGTTTTACACTAGGATCGATGTTCAACTTGTGGGTTATCACTTCGGGAGAGACCCCGGGCATATCCAGAGGCGACCATGCAAAGACATCGGAATACTCTCGCAAAGGTCTGAATGATGGCCTGGTGCAACCATGGCACATCCACGGCTCCGACAGTTACAGTCTGTTCTGGCTTGGACGGATCAAGCGGTACTTGGGCGGTGGCATCCCCCAATGAGGTACATACCCGAGGTTCAAGAGCCGATGATGCTACCTGAAGCTGCTGTTTGGGAGGAACTTTAGCAGTCTTTTTGAGTGCCACGTACATACACTCCTTTGAAACCCGCTGACTACCGCGGATAGCCACTTCGCCATGCAAAGTGGGGAATTTTAGAGCGAGGTGGTATGTGGAGCATATGGGTTTGGCGGGGGTAAGCCAGTCCCGACCCAAGATCATGTTGTATGGTGACGGGGAGTTCACCACATAGAAATCCACGAAAATGGTTTTTATTGCCGGATAGGTCCCCAGAGACGCCGGGAGAGTGATGACACCTTCTGGTTGGACTTCACCCTAAGTGAAAGTCTGCAATGGCCCGGGGGCCGGCCGAAGTTGTTCCCGAGGAATTCCCATCTTTTGGAAACAGTCGGCGAATATAACACTCACTGCGGCTCCATTGTCCACAAAGACCCGCTTTATTGTAATATTGGCCACAGTCATGTCGATGACAATGGCATCAGTATGAGGTGTTATCTCCGGAACAGGGTCCCTATCTGTGAAACTAACAGTTTCGGATTGATGGAGGCGCTTATGACGTGGCTCCTCGGGAGGAGGACGACGAGCCTCTGCCTTCAAGGCATTTCGTGAAGCCCCGGTGGGAAGGGCCCCATATATCACGTTTATTACGTGAGTGGGTGCATTGTCTCCGGGTCCTCCCGGAGGAGGAGGTGGTGGCAGAAAACGAGGCTGTTGGCGATTGCCAGAGTCTTGCCGTGCATTATTGCTAGGTCCCGGCCGATTATTCTGCCACGGCGGCCGATTCTGTTGTGTGCCCCGGTCATGATAACCTCCGCGGTTATGAGACGAACCCCCATTCTGGCTTGTCCGAGGTTTGTCATCGGTCCGCGCGATGTATTGTCGCAGGAGACCTTTCCTTAGACACTCCTCGATTTCCTTGCTGAGCTCTCGGCACTCCTCTGTCTCGTGTCCATGATCTCGGTGGTACGCACACCACTTTCCACAGTTCCTCTTTTCAGGCGGAGCAGTCATCCGCGGACAAGGCCGTAGATCGTTCTTGTGAACAGAAAGGATTTCGGCTCGTGACTTTGTCAACGGAGTAAATTGTGGAATATCGCCTCGGGATTCTGAACGCCCCGGGTTGAGACGGGAAAAGGCACTAGGTCGCGTGCTAGGCCCAGCTTGTGCCCTGTCGGACTGCCGCTTGCTAGCATGTTTCTCACGTTTCCGGCGAGTCTGCTCCTCGGCCTTAGCATATCTGCACACCGTTTTGAACAGTGCACGGGTTGTGACCGGTGGGTTTCGAACCAACTCGGTGTAAAGTGGACTAGGACGGAGTCCATTCATGAATGTGTTGATGACTACGTCATCTGAGCAATTTCCCACCTTGAGGCTCTCCGCTGTGAAGCGGTCAAGGAATTGGGTAACGGTTTCACCGTCCCGCTGTTCCATATTCATGAGATCGGCCAGGGTGGCCATGGGCTTCGCACGTGCTTCGAAACGCGCCCAAAAGTGTTCGGGGAGTTCTCTAAAAGAGGATACGCTGTTGCGTGGGAGAGAATCAAACCAAACCCGAGCTTCATCCTGAAGGTACTCAGGGAAAATCTTACAGTAATGGAGGGATGTAGTATGATCGCGGCTAAGCATGTTGTGCCTGAAAGCTCCAAGAAAATTGGCTGGGTCTCCGGTGCCGTCGTAAGGTGGTATGGCCGGCCGTTTGAACCCTTCGGGAAGGGGGGTGGCCATGATCTCTTGGGAGAACGGTGTGATGATATCTCCATTGGCATCAAGGCCCAGGATTCTGTCCAGTTCGACATGCGTTGGACTCGCTCATACTCTTGAAGATCTAGAGTATGAGGATTGGCATAACGAACTCTCTTAGCCGCGTTGAGTGGACGGCGGCGATCGACATCGGTAGGTTCATCGTTGCGTTGTCGTGATTCGTTAGAACTCCCATGGTCCTCGGAAGAACCAGGTCGTTCCTGTCGCCGATCCTGACGCCTGCGATGCCCCGGGTCTTGTTGATCACGCGAGTGCTGACGATGTGGAGGCACCGCGGGATTGGCATCATGTCCGGCAGGCCCCGCGGGGTGTAGGCGATTAGCCGCCCAGTCTTGAAGAACATGGGCATGCTCTTGTAGGAAAGCCTGGAGCAATTCTGGAGTGATTTGAATGTTAACCGGTGGCTGGGCAGCAACGGGATTAAGGTTTTGCATGTCTTGTCGGGGTGGAGGCAAGAACTGGTTGTCTGGATTCACAACCGGGCCTTGGTTGCCCTGATGATGAGATGCACCTCTTGTCGGCGACTGCCTCGGCGGCAAAACTTGATCCACGGGTGGATCTTGATTGGATTGATCACCGTGGCGAGATTGATTCATTCGAGTCATCACCATGATATTTGAATGCACTATTAACGTCAAAAATTGCTTTGCGTTTCCCACAGACGGCGCCAATTGATAATGCGCAATCTGATATCCAGGAAACTTAACGAAAATCTGCGCAAGCAATATGAAAAAACACAAGATTTACGTGGTTCGATCCGGAGATCTACGTCCACGGGCACAAAGTAGCACCTGCCGAGGTGTTTCTTTTACTCGAACTTTGAGTTTACACGTAGTAATTCAGAATACAGAATGCGAACCCTAATTCAGACTTCTTTCCTTCAATTTATACTAAACTCTCCTAAACCCTAACTGAACCCTAACTAACTCCCTATTCTCACGCCTATTTCCCGCTGCATGGCGGTTGGGAACGGATCGTGGGCCTTGATTCGCGGAACAAACCACCAGTTGGGCCAACGCGTGTTTCTGGACCTGCTGGGCCTACGCGTGCTGGGCCGGTCAGTGGGCTCAGGTATTAACCCGACCCGAAGTGATCGGGCCATCCCTATCAGTTGGAAAATCAAGTGTAGAAAAAACTAGTTTATCATGACACTCAAAGGTGCCTCAATAGATGATAACCTATAGCTACATAAGATTAGATGGCACTTTTGGTAAATGCCATCATAGGTTAAATGTAGTAACAAATGACTTTTTAATGCACTTTTCAATGTCTTTATAGACCATTTTTCTTGTAGTGAAGTAACACTTGTAAATAATAAAATTATTTATTTTATTTTAAACTAATTAAATATTTGTGGATTATTTTTCTTATGTGACTTTAATTTTTATTTGTCTAATGTGTTACATTTTAATTATCACAACAGAATATCTGTAACATAAGTGGTGAAAGCGATCAACTCAGACCTACAAAAATAACAATTCATTAGAGCACCTAAAGATTTACTTATTCGTTATCAAAAATAAATTAAATTTTATTTGTGACTTATTTGTGTGTATGTATATAGATATACACACATTATATTTTTACTAAACAATTACAAAATAGACTTGTAGCTTTAGCCTTTAAGAATTTGAATACATTTTTTTAAGTGTGAGAGCCTAGACTTGGGACATTTGGTCATGTCTCTTCATATTTGTAAGTTTATTTTTTTATTTAAAATCTATAAAACACAACAATTAAGGTGTCTTAATACATAAATTATGGTAATTAAAATTAATGATAATGTCTTAAGATTTATATACAATAACTAGATGTATAAAATTAATGTGATATAAAATAAGTCATATATATAAATATATATATGAGTGGATGAAAATGAAAAAAAAAATAGTGGAAATATTGTGTCAAATTGATATGAATAACGTAAATAAAATTAAGTTAGATTGTAGTTTGATGAAAACTTAATTTTGAGTGTATTTTATTGATGGTATAATAAAATCTTGTGTATATATTGTTTTTCTTAAAATAATAACTAAAAAGGCTACTGCAATCTAGCAACCTGGGTTCAAAATCCAACAATGACAATTTTTTAATTTTTTCTTTCAATTAAAAGTGTTACATAAAGGGGGTTATATGTAACATTTTTTAGTGTTACCATAAAGTGTTACAATTTAAAATCTAATGTAACACTTATTAAAAGTGTTACTAAAGATCATCAAAAGTGTTACATTAGACTTTAGGTAGCAACGGCAAATGTAACACCAATAAAGTGTTATCTAAAGTCTATAGTAACATATTTTAGTATATATGTAACACTTTTTGGGTGTTACATTAGCCCATTTATGTTGTAGTGAAGTATATTGATAGAAGTCTGACGCTACACATTTCGGTGATGATTAGACGCTAAGAAATGCCTTAATTGACTCCAAATTTCTGAATGAATGCATGTATATAGTTACGTATATATTAATAATAATATATGTAATTACCTTAATAAAGTAATTATAGATTTAACATTACTAATATATAAATAAACTAATAAATAATAACCAAAATCTACAACTACTACTTAAATAAAAATAATGCTTTAGAAAAGAAAATCTTCATCAAATAATAATTAAATAGAAAAAAAAGTTATAATTCTAATATAATCAATATGTGTTCACACCACTCTTACATTGATAAGTATAAGGAAAATTCATATAATCCCAACTACATCATCAACTTTATCTCGACACACTAATGACTCATCAATTTACAAAAGAACTTTAGAACTCTGGAATACTTGCACTCTAGTAATATACAATCCATAGAGGTTGCGAGTTTGCGACAAGAGAAGGGGTGAGACTATCACCATGCAACGACAATACCACATAAGTTCCTTCCTCTAGTAATTTCTGCATTAGTAGAGCAAAAAACACCATTTTCAAAATGATAGATTAAAATACAACACGATCTGATACTAAAATATATTGTATCCAAAATAAAAAGATAGAGTAAAAAAGAGTATGATAACCATGTAAACTTCATAACCTCTTATGAGAAGACTGACCTTTGATCGTAAGAAAATACATTTACTAGTAATTCAATATGAGTACACAGTGGGAGATGGCTGCATCTAACCAAGCTCTTTCGCAAGAATCTACAATCTGTTCATATTGATCAAAGAAAGAGATCAACAATTATGAAATTTATGAGATCATATAAACACACACATACACACATACATTATATATATATGACCAAAAGACTATTGTAGCAAACAGATCAACTAGATAAGATAAATTAATTCAGAAGGAGATAGAGGAAATAGACTGCGGTTGCACCAGCTTTTTCCAGATTGAGTCCATGAACTTCATGAGCACGAACAAATGTTTTGACAATGGGAAAATACTTCCTCAAAGCCAAAACAGTTCTGTAGTTTACTCCTGGACTATCTTAGGTTACTGCCGAAGCACATGCTCTTTTAGCACCAATTTTATGGAGGACCTAAAAGAAGAATACATTATGAAAATGGCCTTTATTTCTAAATGAACCATAAGTTGATTAGATCATTTAGTTACCTCTCGACTACCAGCATCTCCAAAGTATACTAGAAAATCAAGTGCACATCCAGGGTCCGTTTGATGACACTTCAAAGCAAATGTCTTTTACTTTGATTGCCTATTACTACATTAGTTTGGTAATGCTCTTAGGGTCCGTTTACTTTGGATGTATCTCAATCACCCGTAAACCCATCCAGGGTGGATTAAGCCTTGGACTGGTCCAAATAATCCCTCATAATCCTATGTTTACATTTACGAAATAATAGAAGTTGGATGTGATTAATTAGTCAAGTCCAATGTTTATGTTAGGTGATAAATTAGTCATGAAGTGATTGAGTACTGTTGTTGCCCCATTTACGAAGGGCTTTTCTTCTCCCCATCAAAGCCCCAAATAATTTACAACATTCTTCAGCGAGCTTCTCGTTCCAGATGCGGAGGATACTCAGACCAGGTAATTTTCTGGTGCTTTGAAATTCAGTCCTATTCCGGGACTCGGCCCGATATCCGACTACTTGTTCTGGTCAAATAATGATGACAATGAACTTGAGAAAAAGAGAAGAAAGAAATCTGAAGAGTGAAGCTAAACTTGTCAACTTCACCCAAATTAATGATCGAGTACCTACCATGGAGAACACAACTAGGTCAACCTAGTTTGCCTCATTAAAGTTGCTGAAGTGATGCTGATAAAACATCACGAGAAAACTTTCAAAATCTAAAAGAATTGGTACCATAAAATCTAAAATGCAAATAGAAGAGTTATCAACATTTACTAAAACAGGACCTCTTTCAGTAAATCAACGAACATCTGGTTGAATAAAGTCGCACATAGAGGTATCCCCAAAATTTTGAACCCAACTTTTATAAAAGAATTGGCCAGAAAGATAGAGAAGCTCATACGCAAAAAAAGAGGAAAAGATAAACAAGAAACAAACGATCCAAAGATTCACAAAAAATCGATCTACGAAATAATGCTCGTGACAGAAACAAAACCAGACGATGAACGCCAATGCGATTGACGATAATAATTACCTGGTGAAGTTGGACGAGAAGACCTGCAAGTGGGTGTTTCTTGGTTTTGAAGAGTTGCCCTAATTTAATCCCAAGTTTATTTTGATCTTGGGGGGGATAGTGGGACCAATAATCATGGGAATAGTCCCAAATAGTGCCCATATAACCGGGTCTGCGGGATTATCCGTTTTGTGTGAACCAAAAAAGTAAACAAGTAATTAAGTGGGATTATTAGTCTCAATCCCATGAAATCCGGCGTAGTAAACGGACCCTTAAGGTCAAACTTAATAATATTTGCAGTTTTGATTATTTTTGTGATTCATGTATGAGAGCTAGCAAACATGTTTACCTTTTCCAGCTAGTTCCATACAAACACTTGATTTTTTTTTAATTAATTCACTGTGACAAATGGGGTAATTACAAGACTGATTGTTTTTTAGGTGCTTATTATTTTCTATCTATCGTGGATAATTTTAGTCGAGGAGTATGGGTGTTTCTAATGAAAACTAAGTCGGAAGTGGCACATTTTCTAATAACTTTTTGCAACATGGTTAACACTTAATTTGGTAAAGTTGTAGAAAGGATGAGGACAGACAATGGTGTCAAGTTTCAATCTCGCCGCATGTTAGACTATTACTGTGAGAATGGGATTATCTTGGAAACCTCTTGCACTGACACACACCACAACGGAACGGGGTAATAAAAGACAACACTATCATAATCTTGAAGTTGCTAGGGTTTTATGTTTACAAGCCAACCTACCTATTAAATTCTGAGGGGGAATGTGTACTTACTGCGACGTATATCAAAAATAGACTACCATCTAAAATCCTAAAGGAAAAAGGCCTTATGAAATATTGTTGCAAAAGGAGCCAACTTATGACCACATTAGAGTTTTTGGTTGCCTTGTTCATGCGCGGGACACAAAGAAATGAGGAGATAAATTTAGTGAACACGGTCGAGCTTGTATTTTCGCTGGGTATCCTAATGGACAAAATGGATATATTATAGGGTCTATTATTTGGAGTCGAAGAAAATTTATACGTCCCGCAATGTAAATTTTTTTGAACATATTTTCCCTTTTGATAAAACGACAGAGATTGAAATTTTTTGTAAACACTGCGATTATGATCGAGAAAATATGTATGATACTGAAACCAGTACTCAGTTGAACAATGCACAAGAATTTTTGGGCCTAGAAATAGAGCCAAATAATTATGAAATGGGCAAGAGCGTCCAGAATCTCCAACAGGAAATAAAAGCCCAGGTTTAGGCTGAAAAGTTCATGAGCCCACAAATGCAGAAGAAAGTTCAGATTTGGTTCAAGACTCCCATCAGTTAGTCCAGCAGTTGCATCAAAATGAGCATCCCAAATAGCGAACAAAACATCTTAGCATTACCACTTCGACTTACCTCATTCTTTAGATCATTCGCGGCCTAATCCAGAATCAGGAACCTCAACGGTATATCCTTTATTGCATTATGTTTCTTACGAAAAAGTCTGTACTAATTATGAAGCTTACCTTGCGTTCATCACTTCCAATTATGAGCCAAAAAAATTTCTCACGAAATAAAAGACCTCTGATGGCAGGAAGCAATGAATAAAAAAATGCGACTTTGGAGACGAATGTGACTTGGACCTTAGAGTCCTTACCTCCTGGAAAAAAGGTTGTTGATTCAAAGTGCATTTATAAAATTAAATATAAACCCAATGGAGATGTCGAGTGCTTTAAAGCTCGTTTAGTCGCAAAAGGGTACACCTAGATTGAGGGCATCAACTTTCACGAAACCTTTTGCCCCGTTACCAAACTTTTCACAGTCTGAAGCTTATTAGTCATAGTCGTAAAGCGCGATTAGACCATCCACCAATGGGATGTAAACAACGCGTTCCTCCATGGTAGCTGAAATGAGAACATCTACATGATGATACCTCAAGAATTTGCTAAAAAAATGGGAGACCACGTATGTAAATTGTGCAAATCACTTTATAGACATTGACTTTCGACAATTAAAAGCGGACCATTCGTTGTTGTTTTTTAGCGATGTTATACTTATGTCGTGGCACTTATTTATGTTGATGATGTCATCTTGGCAGAAAATAATGATGAAAAGATAGAAGATGTAAAAACGTATCTTGATGTGAAATTCAGCAACAAAGACTTTGGGTCACTTTTTTTTTTTTCTAGAAATGAGGTTGCACGGTCAAAAGAAGGAGTTGTTTTAAGCCAATGCAAATACACACTTGATATTTGAAGAAAATGGTTTGCAAGGAGGACGACCGAGCACTTTTCCTGTGGAACCTGGTGTCCGATTCTTAGCAGATGATGCCACCTCTCGCATCGACGCTACTCGCTATCGACGACTCACTGGAAGATTGTTATACCTAACGATAACGCAATGGGATATTCAATACGCAACGATCCTTCTCAGTCAATTTCAGCCCCCTGTACGAGAGGGAGGATCGAAATCCTCTCCCACTTGGAAGAGAAAAATATGGATAAAATCTTATCCCTTTTGGGATTAGATTATTCCATATATTTCATTTCCTATCTCCTACTTCATAATTAATCATTATCCTCTTAGTCAATGGACTTCTATTGCGCTACTCAAGGGCCTTTAGGAGGAATAGGTTTGGGCCTCCCAATGGGCCTAGATGTAATATTGAGTCATCAATATTATTCTAGCCTATTAATATTAATTCGTTCCACTATAGAATTAATATTGAACTACCCATCATAATCCATATTACGAAATATAGCTCCCGGTTATTTTTCCTGTGTTTAAGATTCAATGTCCATTAATTAATTTAAGCTACTGAATGCTTTAATCAATTAATATATTTTATTCCTTGAGAACAAACAGCTCAACATTATTATCATATCGGAAGTTAATCCACTGTATAAGCTTGATATGATAAACAATATGAGCCCATCAAGGGGACATAATCAACTTGTTTCACCAAGACACGATTTTCTGTATTAATTTAGCAATCTGTCATATAATTAATAATATTGCCCAAAGTACAGAGCATTGAGTTCCAATGACTCTTTGCCCAAAATAAATCAAAGCAAAATTAATTAATTATATACAATCTCAATTGAGTGATAGAAATTAAGAAATCAATAACCACTGAGATCTAATTTTTCTTTCAAGTCAATCTAGAAAAACTATCTCGTTGTTGGTCTAATTCAGTACAACAAATGCATAAGTGTAATCTCTTGGTCAACCAATTCGAGCCTTACACATCAACTTCTACCAATGGACTATTCAATTCCGTCTAAGTTATGAATCATTATACTTATTACAAGGAACTAACAATGTGATCTCATGTGATCTTCTACAACGTAAAGTATTTAAACAATATGCAATAAATATATATATATATATATATATATATATATATATATATAACATTCATAATATTTAAAGCATACAATGATAATTATTTTCATTCTAAAACGTGCAAGAAACAGTTATATACAATGCAACACTTAAAAGCATGCTTTACAGTATAACCCTAACAAACACACATGGAAGCAACTATGCGAGTACTGCGATACTTGAAAGCTACACCAAGGCAAGGGATTTGTTTCCCGCTATTGGCTCCTTACTAATGGAAGCTTATTGTGACTTTGATTGGGGAAGATGTCCCATGACACGTCGCTCACATACTGGCTATTTTATTTCCCTTGGCGGAGCACCCATTTCTTGGAGGACTAAGAAATAGTTTGTGGTCTCTTGCTCTTCCGCTGAGGCCGAATACCGAGCTATGACCACCACCGTTAGTGAGATTTTGTGGTTGACAAGACTTGATGTTACAGAACCAAACACCAAGCCTCTATATAGTGATAATCGAGTAGCTCGCCACATCGCAAATAACCTCGTTTTTCATGAACGTACTTAACACATTAATATGGATTGTTTTTTGTACGATAACAGGTTGAGTACAATGAAATCCTCCTATGCAAGGTAACTACCGAAATGCGACTCGCAAATAAATTTACAAAAGTTCTTGACAACAACTGTCTTAGATTTTCTTGACAAGATGGGTGTTCGAGATCTTCACACGCCATCTCCCTATATCTTCTTTAAGTATCTGGTTACCATGTAAAAAATATTTTCCTAGTTTACAGGTCATGGATGTCACACCAGTCTTTTATATAATTAGCTTCTTGTACGTTTATTTGTAGTAAAAAAAGGTTCCCATCTTCAATTTCTTCAATAATACCCAACGAACAGAAAATAGAAAGAAATAAAAATTTACATATTTGAATTAACATTTTCATATAAGAAAATAGGTCAAAAGTGTGATAATGCATTTACAAAAGAAAACCAATTAGTATATTGTGCTAACTATAAAAGCTTGTTTTAGTGTTTATTACATTGAGCATAATTAATGAATTATTTTGCTTCAAAACAAAAACCTAAACATCAATACAATTAAGAAGATTCAAAAGAATGAAGAATCATATGAACCATTAACTGCTAAGATTTTCTTTAGTAAAGGTCTACATTATTTACAAATTTTAATATAAAGCAAATCCAAACTTTAATAGAGAAAAAATACGTAAATTATTGATATTTCATACACTTCTTGATAACGATTGTTACATATTTGAATTAACATTTTCATATAAGAAAATAGGCCAAAAGTGTGATAATGCATTTACAAAAGAAAACCAATTAGTATATTGTGCTAACTATAAAAGCTTGTTTTAGTTTATATTACATGGAGCATAATTAATGAAATTATTTTGCTTAAAAAAAAAACCTAAACATCAATACAAATAAGAAGATTCAAAAGAATGAAGAATCATATGAACCATTAACTGCTAAGATTTTTTTAGTACAGGTCTACATTATTTACAAATTTTAATATAAAGCAAATCCAAACTTCAAAAGAGAAAAAATACGTAAATTATTGATATATAGTACACTTCTTGATAACGATTGTACACTCATGCAATATGACTACTGATATTTTTGTTCTTCTTTGCTTTCTTGGTCTAATATAACAATGCACGTACACAGATACATACATACATACATACATACATACATATATATATATATATATCTTAAGGGACATTCTACAATATAAATGATCCATTAATACACAGGATTTTCTAACGGTTAGATTTTCTTCCTTTCAATCTTGACCCTTAATTTTTTTACCATTGTGAAAATTTCATATTGCATTGACCAAGTTTCAATTATCTACAGCTACACCATCTTCTTATGAATCTGTTCATATATCCAATAATTGACACATGTTTCTTTTTTTTTTCTTTTTTCACTTAATTCTAACAAATTACTAACACCCACAAACCATGATTTACCTTAGTCATACAGATTAAAACCAAAAAATGAAAATAAAAAATTATATTGTGCCTGAAGAATGAGTGTTTTACTGAGATGAAAAACCCTAAAAGTGGATACGATGAAGTCGATGGCGTCGGAATGTACAATTCCGGTACACTTTTGGTGATCAAGTTGCCAGATTCACAGGCGATCAGGGTAAATAGATCATCTCTCTCTATTTCACTTTTAGGGGTGAGTATTCAAATGCCATACGAAAAAAGGAACAAAATGTACCGCTATTATGCTTCCCCCTTTTTTCTAAGAAGAGAAAGTGATAGCTAGGGCTCGAGCCGAGTCGAGCTTGTATCTGTTCATGTTTGGGACCGGCTCAGACCGGACTGAACCGGTCTAGAAGTCAATCCAGGCGTGAAAAGGCGCGACCGCATCCACAATGCAATGCAATGCGGCCGCGATAAAACCACTCCGCAAAGCGAATCACCACTGTTGACACAACACGGCCGCGTCCATCACGCAAAGCGGCCATGTCAAAACGTTACGTTTCGAGGAATTTTCCAGTACAAAGCAACGCGGCCGCGTCAGAAGCGCAAAGCAGCCGCGTCAAAAGCCTTATTTTTTGAAGACTTTCCTGTTTCCAGTAGGATTCGGATCCTAAATTTCCCAAGAACTATTCTGAAGTTTATAAAAGGACAAGAGATGCTCATTTTTCAGAGAGAACACATCATACAGAGCTTAGAGAATAATTTGAGAAGCAATTAAAGAACGAGAAGACGAAGATTGACGAGCCGACATAGTTGGGTTTAATTATTTCTTTTCTAGTCTTTATTTCTTTACAATGTATTCTTGAATTATTGTATTGGATTAATACTAGGCATGAGTAGCTAAACTACAAGTGTCCTAGGGTTATAGAGTAGTGTTTTATGACAATGTTTGATTTACGTTTTGATTTATGGACTCTGGTTTTTAAGTATCCATCTATATGTTTGTTTTATTCCATAACTGAGCATAATTTGATCACTTAGGCTTAGTTTACACGTTTAGCAATTCCGTTTGAAAGGAGGGAATCGTTAACAGACGTAGAACGTATAGCGTAGTTATCTATGACTGTGTAGGCAAGGGTTAAGGGTCTTTTGGGAGTTGTTAGGATTAATTGACTCGAGAAGGTAGTTATCCTAATCAATCTACGAATTAGTCGCTTCGAGAGAAGGACTAAGTTAACTAAGTGCCGTCTAACAGATACTAAAAATTGGTTTAAAAGTCTATTAGTTGAACTTAATCAATATTGAAGTAATTCACGAAATCGACGCCCTAGGATACATTCTCGTTAATTGGAATTTACTCGTTAGTCAAGATTAGTAATTAGTTAAAATATTTAGTTTATTAAAATCGATCTTGCAATTCGAGTTTCTAGTTAGGATAATCCTAGAAAATTGGGGTATCGAACTGCATTAACCTGTTCTCTGAGGATCGACCTTGACTTTCCCTATACACATCTACACCCGTATACTTGCGGTATTTGGGGTTAGAAATTAGGCCTGTAATATGTAATATAAGTATATTAGATTATGTGTAGTATAAATACTGTTGTTTTGTTTTTATTATTGTTAATATTACTATTATTATTAAGTGGGTCTTGAACGAGCTTGTTCACGAGCCAATCAATGTTCAAGCTCTATTCATTTATAAAACGAGCTCAAAATTTTGATTGTTTATTCAAATAAACGAGTTTGTTCACGAGTTGTTCAATGAAAACTCTATTCATTATAGCCAGCGATAGCTTTTGCGAGAAAGGAAGCGGCACTAGCACAAAGCATGGATTATTTCCTCATGGGTTTCTTTCGAAATTCGATTCGTTTAGTTTTATTACATTATCGTAATCATTATTCGTTGTAATGGTTCTTCTAGCACTGTCGTCCTTTTCTTGATGAAGAGATCTTCTTCTTCAAGCGTTTCTCTCTATTCGCCTGATTAGAATTTAGATGGGATTAAGAACTCATATTTCGGTGGAATAGATTAGACCATCTTTTGGTCGTATATCGATTGATCGATCTAGTTAGTTGAATGATTGGTTGATTACTTAATCGATCAAGCAACTAGATTGGCTGATCAATCGAAATTTGAGTTTGTTAGTCTGAGAAGCTGAATTGGGAAGAACGGAGCATAGCAGGCATGCAATGGAGTTGTACTGGAGAGATCCAGGTTGATAGACAGTCCCACATCCGACGAGGATAAGGTCACCCCGGTCTACAAATTAAATAAATTTTACAATTTGCTCGGGTCTTCACAAGTTACCATTATCAAATAAGTCTCCGAGTTTATTCTGAAATGCCTCGAGCATAAATCACCAATCGCTAAGCAAAAGGTTCTTCAGTTTCACTGCTTAATCTTCGTTTATCTATTTTGACTATTTTTTCGTCTGAATATCTACATATTTAGTTAATTGAGGATGATTATGCGTTTATATTTGTTTGATAACGTAGTTCAGTTTTCTTTAGGGCATAAGTATGTGGACTTGATCTTGAAGTTATTCTGCTAATCACATGTTTAATTTGTAATTCCTTTTTTTCTCTCCCTAACTTCGGAGCTTAGAAATTTTACATACTATTGCCTTTTTTATAGGATTAGGTGGTTATGTCGAATTATGTTAGTAATCTTGATTCATAAAATGGATTATCAACTCGTTAGGAAATTGTATGGTAATCTCTGTTGTATATGATTTAAGTGGAGAACTTGCAGCAAAGATACGTACTCTTAATCCTTATCATTCCAATTCAATCTCGGTTGGTTACTTTATTAATTTTTTTTTCTCAGGCATTGCGGGTAATCTAATATGTAGTGGGAAAGTCAGGTGCATAGATTAAAAGGGAGATGCAAAGGATTTCTGTCAAACTACGTCAACTAATTCACAACAAGGGCTAGCCAGATCTTTTGAGTTGCTCTGTTTGCACATCATTTCTTCCTATTTTTCTTACTTATTCTGTCCTACCCAAGGGACTAGTGTCCCACTTAGATAATCCATCACACACTTGGAAAGTGTATGGAGATATATATAAAAAAAAAAAAAAATGGCCATTAGATTCCTATACACTTTTCAAGTGTATGGTAGATCGTCCACTTGGGTACTACCCAAGTGGGTAGCATAGAAATAATTTGCTAGTGTTCTGTGTAGTAATTTTCTTATATAAAGTATTTTAATATCGTTTTATTTTTAATATACAATTTAATCAAGATAAAACGAAATAATAAATTTGTTCAGAATCTACTAATTATACTTTTAGGCATTTATGTTTTCAAGATAATTTTTTGGTAATGATATAGTATACAATAAAAAAATGAATTTACAATTTAGAATTTTGGTTGTTCGATAATTTGATTAGTTATGGGGTTTACCGTGTGTAGTTAGGAACCATTGATTAATGTCTTTCAATAAATTGAAAAGTGAAATGAGGGGTTACAGATATATCCGCGTAATTGCATGTATCATATATAACAGAGTTCGGATGTAAATCCTTTTTGTAGTGGAATGGAGGAAGTGAGATTCGAACCTCTAACCTCAACCATAAATTGGTGAAGTGATGTCACTAGACTACCAAGGTCTGGGATGTAAATCCTCTATATTACATTTGAGCGCTTTTTTGCTACGCTACGATACTATCCAAAATTCTTCATCAAAATAAGGTTATTTTTTTTACTACCAAATTATACTCTATCTGGTCCAAAAAGAGTGCTCTAAAGAAGAGATTGTCTAGAAAAGTATCATATATAATAGATTTCGGATATGTTTGTAGTGCAATAGGCGCAACATACTTCCAATCTCTATCTAATGTATTAGATGATTGCAAAGTAAGTTGTTTTTCCATGTTGAATTTCTTGATTTTTTTTTCGAAGAAAGATTGGGATGATTATGAATGTCCTTTATTTTTTATACATCTCGTTTGATGATAAACTTGAGGATTCTTTTTCGAGGGATTATATTAGTCCACCATTTTTTAGGAAGAGAGGAGTGAAATATTTCTTAGGATACCCATATTTTGTTCGATAACTACTAATACTAAATTATGATATTCTGGCACTTTAGGATGTGAATTAAGCCAACTGATATTTGGCTGTGTTCGTCGTCAAAGCTTAAATTCCTTCGATCTGTTGACTATATAAATTTACAGATGTTACATCCCATCTTTCATACCACTAAGGCCAACCACGATTCAAGGGCAAATCCCCTTCAAGGAGAGGATGGAGATACTAATATGATTCGATTTTATATTTTATTTATTAGATAATCTTTTGATCTGTTTCATATTTGAATTATGATTAGTTTCTTAAGGTCCACTTTATTTTATTAAATAATTAGGTACTTTCATTAAATGGTTGATTTGAGATATAGAAAATATAACTGTCTCTTTTCAGGTATTCTTAAAATCAACGGAGTTAGACCGTGTAATTATTGTTCTTGAATGCATCAATGTTTCTACAGACGGCAACATACCGTATATCGCCTCAACAGCTGGTGAGAACTAACTTTTAATACACTCAATTTTTTTCCTTATATGACGCCTCCAAGGAGGGCAACTCTAATTAAAAAGAAATATGTCACTGTTTCCCATGCCCAATCACAGCATCTCACAACTCAATTAAATTTAAATATTGCCACTCCAATTGGTTCTTGTAAAAAAATTGTTATTACGAAAGCGTCTAGGTAGCATTGAGATCTCATCATCTTTTATTATTGAATGATTTCCTATCATATATGATTTTCCGAGTTTGAGTTTCCTCTAAAAAATGTTGCACCCCACACAAATAATCCTACTAGCCCATGTAATGTTGAACGTTGAAATGATCGATTTTCTCACATGTTCCACGTTCATATTTGATTGAATATTGTGATTGTTTGATATGTCTAAGTGCAAATTTCGTGTAAAACTATATTTCAGGTTAATTTTCCTTTCCGATATGATTTGATACACGTTTGGGTGTTTTTGAGTTGTATTTTAAAGGTTAGGAAAATTTGGGAGCTCAAGGAAGTCGTTTGCACACAATTCCCTAATCTGGCCTATGTTAGGCCCAACTCGAAGATCGTCGAGCAGTGAACAAAAGTCATGAAGAATTCAGATCAAGAAAATGAGTTTAAAGACCTCAAAACAACAAAGAACGAAGACAGCACGCGCAACGGGAGGCGGGAAAACTCGACGATCAAACGCTGAGTAAAAACCCCAATACCGGTGCATACTGACAAGGTACTGATGGAATACCAGCCAGGTACTGGCGGTGGTACTAAGCCACTGACCTCAATAACAGTAACGGTAACGGTACCACACCGGTATGGGTGTGGTGTTCGAGATCGGGTACCCCCTATTTTCCGGTTGACCGTAATTTTTTCATCTAACATCAGATCGAGATGATTAAAAGTGCTACAGATAGCCGAGACAAAGCCCTACAACTTTACAATTGAAGTTGAAGGCCAATTCCAACTAGAAAAGTCCCAATATCACCGAGAAATTCGAGTTGTGCGCAATCGAAGGGTTCGACTCAACTTTAATGAAGGCCAAGCATTACTTTCTTGTTATTTTACATTTTTACCCTTACTGAGTGATATTTTTTTTCCAGATTTTAGGCTTTGAGAAGGGAGAAAATGTTCCCCGTATAAATACTCATTTCCTTTCTTTTAGAAAAACAACTTTCATTTCTAAAATTTCAGTTTTCTTGTAATTGTCTCTCTAGGATTCATTTTCTCTTAAGAAATAAGTTTTTTATTCTTGGGGAACAAGAATCCATCCTAGACTTTCTTGAACTTTCTTGACCCTTGGAAGAATTTCCAGCTTTTTATAAGGAATTGGTGGAAGTATGGTCTCACAAACATTTGAAGACTTCCTCATTATTACAAATTAAAGACTAAGCTTTCTTCTCTCTTTTACTTTTTGCATTTATTGCTTTTACTATTTTTTTTGTCTTAAATGCTTGGTCTTGCTATTGTATGGTTAATGAGGTGCTATTAATGAGTTGTGAGCAATTGATTGTGGTTTCCAAGGGTTGGGAGCTCAACCCTAGGATTGCAAATACTAGTTAATTGTTTGTTAATTTTGGGATTTTGTGATGGAATTAACAATATATATATATATATATATATATATATATATATATATATATCGGTCCTCTCCGATGGGCCCGTGATGGACGAAGAGAGGACCCGAATCATATTTTTCGACCTTGTAGGATGTCTTAAGGTCTCGCTCCTTAAGAAAAAATCGCATAGGGTGGGGATTTGATTTGTTGATTGAATGTGTATAATATCACTTGCTTGTCTTAATTGGTTCACATTGCCAGTCTTTAGTGATAGGAATCGAAGTGAATCTTATGGTTATTTGGTTGGCTTATTAATCCCTCTTGTTATGCTACTTGGATTTCTAATGGAGACACATGATTCACAACCCAATGGTTAATTTGTGATTACTAGGTTATAATCCTTTTTATTTAGTACAAATCCTGGTTAGGGTGGGGTCGGTGCATATCGATCATAGGCTTATTACTTGGTTACAAGATGCTCTACCAACTTAGCTATAATCAATTCTCTTCTAGGTTATGATTGAGGTGAAACATATACTTTGGAAATCCACTCCTTAGTTCTTGGGTCATTTTATTTGCTTTTATTGCTTAATTGATGTTTGCTTAGTGCTTAATTAAATCTCACCCATTATTGAATTTTCCTAACTTAGTTGAACATTTCTCCTCGAGTGTGTTAGAAAAGAATATCCTCCCTGTGGATTTGACAATCTTATATACTACCACTATAAAAAAAATTGTGCTGTGATTTGGAAAATCGTTCTAATCCTAGTATTCAGAAGGATTTTCGAGACTAGTTCATGCAGTGATCCTGACTTCATAACTCTTTATTTTCATTTTATGCTTTTAAGTTCATAAACTTCGTTAAGCGCAATTTTTCTTTATTTTCTCAATTAGTTCTTATAAAATATTTTATCTATATAGTAATATATCGCGAATAATATCCGTACAAGTTGGCATACACTACTCAAGACCAATCATTCATAACAATTATGGGTCACTTAAATCATGGATAACACTTTGAAAATATAAATTGAATTGAATTGCATGAACAACTAATATATACTTTCATAAAAATAAGCATGAATCAACAAATGCTTGAATTAAATTAAGAACAAAACCCTACAGTTAATAATATATTCGTGATATACTCGTATATTTGCTACATTTTACAAAAATTAGGTATTAATCATTTTTTATTTAAAAAAGATGCAAAATAAATACGTAATAAATTGAAATCCAATTTTTTTTTTTTTTTTTACTATGATGGAAGAAATAACAACTTAGCAATATAGTTGATAAAATATTCTAGAAGAATTAAGACTATGTTTGTTTATGGATTGATCTAGGGGTGTTCATTATTTGGATTTATCCAGAAAACCAGAAAATCCAACTAAACATAGTATAAATGATGTAATGGTGATTGCTAATTTTTTATTATGAGACACTAGATTCATAAATGTTGTTTTTGCTTGTATTTTATTTTTGTATTCTTATTTGGTGAAGTAGTTACTAATTTTAATTTATTTGAAATTGTGTTCATATTGTAGCCTTTGGAGTTTTGGATAATTTTACACCTGAACCAATAAAAGAGATAACCTGAAAACCGATTATTCATCCGAATGAACAACCCTAGATTGATCCGTCCGGACGGGGGCAGGTCGGTCCAATTCTAATAATTTTATTACTTAATTTTTCATACATTTCAATCACTTCTTAAACATGATTTGGTAATATTTAATAGCATTTTATTCCAAAACAAACACCAAATATAATATTCATACAGCCCAACTCTTCAAGATATATTTAACAAACACCCCTTCATTCAAAATCAAACATACCTAATTGAGAAAACAAAGAAAGATTGTATTGTTAATGAACGTACTTAAAAACACAAAATATTAATTCTAGAAGAACTAATTGGAGTGATAATATTCCAAGTTAATTGAGTTGATTGAATGTGAGGTTTGGCATGGGAAGCAGTGTCATTTTTGTTTAATTAGACTCACCCTGCTTGGAGGCGGCATATAAGAAAATGAAAAGAAAAAAGAACTGTTTATTAGTTGTCGTCTATTGTTGTGGCAACATACGATATGCAAATGTTCAAAGAAGCAATTTTATAATTTTAAATAGCAAAAGAGGTACCTTATTTTCTTAAAGAAATTTGAGCAGTGCTCCAGTATAGTAAAACCCCTTTTATTTTTGTGAATTTCCTGTGAAGTTAATTTGAAGATAATGATTCTTTCATATACTAGAGAATTTAATTGGAAGAGAAAATATTTGCTATTACGGATTCCGAGAAAATATTTCATACTAATAGATTCATATACATAGCCATGAAGACAAAAACTACGTGGCGGTCACGGATCAACCAAAATATAGTTGAAAAGAAAATAGGCAAATGGAGCTCCGCCGCTTTTTTCTTCTTGATTTGGGTAAATAAAATTCCGCCACATAGAATGAAATTCGTGTGACCACCACACACACTCCTTTGAATCCAATAGAAGTGATTTTGGGCCTATTATTGTGCTTCGAAGTTTTTAAAAGAAAATAATACATACCAACGGATTCGAAGAGAATGTTTCCATACTAGTATATTTCAATCTAGTTATAAGCCCCAAATTCCAACAAGAGATTTTGGGCCTATTATTGTCCTTAGAAATTTTTAATTACTGATATTTTTTTAATTGCGGAACTGTATCTCTTGATTCTTTTCCTAGATATAGATTAACGAATAATTAAAAAAAGTGAATTTCTAACAATTAAGTCACTCTCTTTTTTGAATTTATAATGTGAAAAGATAAAGAATCCAAATCCATTTGAATATTATTTTAGAATTATTAATTTCGAATTGCATGCTTCTATCAATAAAACACCATAATCAGACCAAATAAGCATGTTCATCAATAACTAAATTAAATACCTTCTACGATGATAAACCGAGATGCGAAGAACAATCATCTAGAAAGCGGAAGCGTATATAAATCCATATATGATCTTGTGCAAAAGTCAGAGCAATAATTTAGAAAGCGGAAGTGTACCTGAATCCATATATGATCTTCTGCGGAAACAGGAATGGTCTTCCAAACGATCAATCTCACCCTCAATTACCTTCTGCGAAAAGAATATAAAATGTAGGATAGAACAATTACCTTCTGCAGAGAGAATACAAAATGTAGGGTAGAACAACTGATGATCTCAGATTGTAGAATATAATAACTGATGATCTTGTGTGAAAACCGGTATGGTCTTCCACATGATCAGTTTCACCCTCAATTACCTTCTGCGGAGAGAATATATAGGATATATGATAGAAAAACTAGCGTTTGGGGACCATAATCCTAACTTATAATAATAATAAGCTTCCTTTTTTTTTTTTTTTTTTAAATTTGGTCCCTCAATAAATTGAAAATTTCATATGGTATCTACACTTAAAGCCCATGATTATTTAGTACTCATTAAGGCCCATAACTTAAATCTTTAGTAGTCCACCTTGATTGGACCACCATTAAACAACTATATTGTTAAGCATAATATCTCCATGTAAATATATTCGTGTATGTTTGTAGAATATATGTAACCGTATCTTTTATATTTAGATAGGATTTGATATGTTGTAATCCTGTTGTGAAACACCAATGATAAATAGTGGAATGACTCAATCACCTACGTATCGGTGATTTTTTATTATTCTCATATGGTATCAACTTAACCACCCTACAAACCCTAATTTCTCTTCTTTTATTTCTCCTATTGTTGCCACCTCTGATTGTCTTTCGATGGCTTCTTCTTCTTATATTCCATTCACAACCCTCACTCGTCCCATCACCATCAAGTTTGCTTCTCCCAACTACTTACTATGGAAGAAATAAGTCGTTGTGGTTCTTCATAGCCACGACCTATACGGATTCATTGATGGCTCAATCTCTATCCCTGCTGCTATTGTCGTATCCGGCAACGCTACAAAGCCGAACCTAGATGATGTTTACTGGTGTTCGAAAGATCGGCGCATCCTCTCCATTCTGCTCTCCTCGCTCACCATGGAGTCTCTCCCTGAAGTTTTGGATTGCACTACATCCCGGTCTGCGTGGGATGCACTCGAGTCCGCATTCGCTCACTATCTATCTCTCGTGCAAATATTTTACGTGAATAATTGTTGTTTCTTAGGAAAGGATCACTTTCTATTGTTGATTTTGGTGGAAAATTTAAGGCTCTTTATGATCAGTTAGTTGTCATCGATAGTCCGATTGATGAATTAGATAAATACCATCGGTTTCTCCGTGGCTTGGGACCGTAATTCATCGATTTTTTCGATACTCGAATGGAACTCTCACATGCGCTGTCCTTTCGTGACCCGCTGCACCATGCACATCAGTTCAAGATCCTCCTCCAAACGGCGTCTGATGTTATCCTGACGCATGCAGACTTCACTGTTTCTCCTCGGCGTGGCTACACCATTCTGGCCGTGGTAATAACAACCCCAATTCACCTACTAGTCGTAACAACAACAACAACACACCTCAGTGTAGCAATGCCTCAAAATTTGGCAATGGTCGAGGTCGCAAGTCTTATACCTCTCCCTGCCAAATTTGTCGAGACGAACACTACAGCGACAAGTGCCCCCAATTTCTCCAAGCGCGAGCTGCTAACCCGTCCCCTGCCCAACTTGCCCAGGCCTTCAATGCATCTTGCAATGTCTACGACTTTTGATTGGTGTATTGACTCGGGCGCCTCTACCCATATAACCTCATAGGCATCCACTCTGGACTTCTTTGAACCATACTATGGTAATGGACACGTTGCAGTCGGTGATAGAGCATCTTTAAATATTACTCATACTGGTTCTCATTCCTTGTCTGATAATGTGCGTTTACTTGATGTATTAGTCATCCCGCATTTGACAAAGAACTTATTGTCTATTAGCAAGCTTACATCTAATTATCCGATTGATTTTATTTTCTCTGACAAAATTTGTCATAATTGGGTGACAAAAGTAGTTTTGGCTTAAGGTCGGTGTGAAAGGGATTGTATGTGGTAGAGCGTGGGCATCTAGTGTTAGTTGCAGATTTTTGTACCAACAATTTAAAGGCTAGTTATAATTTGTGGCATTTATGTCTAGGGCAGGTCCCATTTTCCGTTGTTTCGCATTTGAATAAACTTGGACATTTAGTTGTCACTTCATTATAACCAACTCCTAGTGTTTGTTCCTCTTGTCAGTTGGCTAAGAGTAAGAAAATTGTCATTTGCTTTTAATGAGGAACATGCATCTTTTGTTCTTGATTTAATACACTGTGATTTATAGGGGCCTGCGCCTATTGTTTCTGTTGAGGGTTATTATTATTATGTGGTGTTTGTTGATGACTATTCGTGTTTTACCTGGATATACCCTTTGCGCTTGAAATAGGATTTTTTTGACATATTGGTTCGATTTCACAAGTTTGTTTGCAATCAGTTCTCTTCTACTGTGAAGGTTTTCCAAAATGATGGTGGGGCGGAATTTATTAACACTCATGTTCATGAATTTATGACTGAGCATGGCATTCATCATCAATTATCTTGTCCGTATACACCTCAGCAAAATGGTCGCACTGAGCGCATTAATCGCCATATCATGAAAGTAGGATTACCTATGTTATTTCATGCCCATGCCCCGACTCAGCACTGGTTTGATGCTTTTGCTACAGCATTGTTTGTTATTAATTGTCTTCCTACCACACTTCTCAACAATATATCACCGTTTCAGCTGTTATATGATTCTGTACCCAATTATGAAAATTTTAAATTGTTTGGTTGTCGTGTTTTTCCTTATTGACGCAACTATGCATCTGATAAATTTGCTCCATGCAGTTCTTCTTGCACATTCTTGGGTTACAGTAGTCTCCAAAAGGGTTTTTGGTGCTACAATCCTGCCACCTCGCAGACATTTCTAACGCGACATGTTGTCTTTGATGAATATTGTTATCCATTTCAAGTTACAAAACCCATTCACGACTTTCCAATCTTGATATTTCGTCCTTTTTAGAGCCCAGAGGCACTCTTACATCATCACCACCCGGTGTTGCATCTGGATCGCAGCATGCTACTTGTCCGCCCCTGCAGCCGTGCAATTGTGTCATTTATTCCAGTTTGGCTGCCGCTCCACATCCCCGCGCTGATAAACCGACTCCTGAACTTGTGCTCCATCCTCTAAAACCCGTTGTCCTCTTATGGACCTTGAATCACCAGCTTCGAAGTCAGCGCCTCATGCGCTATAACATCCAATGGTCACTCGTGCCAAGTTTGGAATTTTCAAACTGCGATACCCCGTCGACTTAGCCTCCACGGCTCTTCTTTCAGCCCTTGTCACTTCCTCCAAGCCTCGTGGGTTTAAATCTACCTTGACATCCCCACTGTGGCCTTCTGCAATACAAGAAGAGATCGACGTCGTGCGTACCAATCATACTTGGGACTTAGTTCCACGTCCCCCGAATACCAATATTGTTGGCTCCAAACGGGTTTTCCGTACTAAATATCGTTTGGATGGCTCTATCGAACGCCATAAGGCACATCTTGTTGTGCAAGGGTTACCCAAATTCTGGGTATAGATCTTGTTCACACGTTCAGTCAAGTTGTTAAAGCTGCCATTGTCCGTGTACTTTTGGCACTCTCAATCCAACACAAGTGGTCGCTGCATCAGTTAGATGTTAAAAATGCTTTCCTTAAAGGCGTGCTTGACAAACCCGTATTCATGGCACAACCTCTTGGTTTTATTGATCCCAGATTTCCCGACCCTGTTTGTCGTCTGCAGAAAGCCACCTATGGCCTATGCCAAGCTCTTTTGGCGTGGTACCAGTGGTTCAACACTTTTCTCTCGACTCTTAGATTTCGTGAAGGCCGCTCTGACTCGTCTCTTTTTTTATCTCCATAGAGGTACTTCTGTGCTTTATCTCCTTCTCTAGGTTGATGACATTATTATGACAGGGAATGAGCGAGATTTACTTCGTCAATTTATTCCTGCACACATGCTGAATTTGCTATTAAGGATTTCAGGCAATTAAGTTATTTTTTGGGTCTTGAAGTTTCTCACACTTCTATTGGTCTATTTGTTAGTCAAGCCAAGTATGCACGAGATATTTGACATGTGCAGGTCACTTGGACTCAAAGCCTGTTGTAACGCCTCCCGTTGTTGGTGCCACTCCCTTAGCTCGGGAAAAACATTTTCTAATCCAACATTGTATTGATCCCTCGTTGGTGCCCTCCAATATTTGGCAATTACTCGTCTGAATCTCTCTTACACTGTTAATCTTGTCAGCCAGTTCCTCCACACTCCGACTGATGACCATTTTCTGGCAGTCAAGCGGATTCTACAGTATGTTAAGGGTACTCTTAATTTTGGCTTGTCTTTTACCTCTCATCCGGAATTGTCTATTATTGGTTGCTCCGATACCAATTGGGCTAGATGTGTCGAAACTCGACAATCAACTTATAGGTTTTCTACATTTCTTGGAGCGCCAAAAGTAACCTACCGTTGCCCGTTCTAGTTGCGAATCTGAATATTGGGCCTTCGACAACGCTACTTCTAAAATGATTTGGCTCACAAACCTAGTTGGTGAACTCAAGGCCCTACCATCTTTTCATCTTGTGCTCCTTTATGACAATAAAAGTGCAGTTTTTCTTAGTCAGAATCTCATCGCCCATAAACGGGTAAAGCACATTGACATAGATTGTCATTTTGTTCGCGAGCTCGTTACTGCTGGGAAACTCTCTACTCAGTTTGTTTCTTCGTGTCTCCAGTTGGACGATACAAATACCAAGAGTCTTCCACATTCTACTTTTAAGTTACTCTGTTCCAAGTTTTGTGTGTGTCTTCACCCCACGCTTTGCTGGCGGGGGTGTTAAATATAATATCTTCATGTTAATATATTTGTAGAATATATGTATTGTATCTTCTATATTTAGATAAGATTTGACATGTTGTAATCTTGTTGTAAAACACCAATGATAAATAGTGGAATGATTTAATCACCTAATTAATGGTGATACAATATTATTCTTACATATATATATTAAACTTAACATGTGTCGATCCAATATGTTGAATATTTCCAACATACTGAACTGTGACATCACATACAAATTGTAACTTTCATTACTGTCTTTTAACAATAATGGTAGTTTCGGAAACTAGTACAATTGATCGATTCATAAAGCATGAATTAATAATAAATAATATCACATGCATCATGCTTTTATTAGAACAAAGATATTTTAGGCGCGTAATTGGTTTCCACAATTTTCAACCTAATTTCTTTCAGAGTAGTTAAGTTTGTAGACCCTACGTCAAGCTATTATGTCAGAATTGTATAAACTCCCATATTTTACATTTTCTTTTATTTATGTTTGGACAAGAATGTACATGCCTGATGGAAGATATGTCTATCAAAATGCATTTGTATTACAATGAAGTTTGGTAGGACATATAAGTTGTATGTTAGGTGAATAACACTGTAGAGAATTGATATTCACCACACAAACGTTGTGGTTTTGTGATTTGTATTATATACACTTAACATAATACAACAAGAAAGGAGAAATTACAGGGATAGATTTACAACAAATCAAGGAAAATATTCTATCTAATCTAAACCATATTTATCCTCTAATACCCCCCGTCAAGCGAGGCGTGGGATGAAGACACACCCGAAGCTTGGACCGTAAAGAGTCAAAGGCTGGTCGAGGCAAACTTTTCGTGAAAACGTCTGCAAGCTGAAGATGCGAAGGGACGAAACTAGTAATGAGCTTGCCAGCGGCAACGAGTTCACGAACAAAGTGGCAGTCGATATCAATGTGTTTTGCTCGTTTGTGAGAAATCGGGTTCTGACTTAAGAAAATAGCACTTTTATTATCACATAATAAAGTAGGAGGAGTAGAGGGTAGACAATGCAATTCACGAAGAAGATTACACAACCACATAACCTCCGAGGCAGCATTAGCCATAGCACGATACTCAGATTCACAACTTGAGCGGGAAACGGTAGGTTGTTTCTTGGCACTCCAAGAAACAAGATTTGGTCCAAGAAAGACAGCATAGCCATATGTAGAGCGGCGAGTCTCGATGCATCGAGCCCAGTCAGCATCCGTATAGGCAGTAATGGATGAGTTGCTGGAGCGAGAGAAGGAGAGTCCAAAATTGAGAGTACCCTTTATATAACGCAGAATGCGTTTGACTGCAAGGAGATGACCATCAGTGGGACACTGCAAAAACTGACTAACCATATTTACCGCATAGGAGATATCCGGACGAGTGATGGTGAGGTATTGGAGGGCCCCAACAAGAGAACGATAAGTTGTAGGATCAGATAAGGGAGTGCCCAAACTCGTGAGGGACTCACCAGAAGCTAACGGCGTAGAGACAGGCTTCGAGTCAAGGAGATCGGATCGTGCAAGAATGTCATGGGCATATTTTGCTTGCCCAATGAAGAGGCCGTTTGGAGCATGAGAGATTTCAAGCCCAAGAAAATACGATAAACGACCGAGATCCTTGATAGCAAATTCGCGGTGAGTCCGATCGATAAACCGACGGAGCAGTTTTTCATCAGAACCTGTGACAATTATATCGTCAACATATAACAGTAAAAATATAATAGAAGTCCCACGATGAAAATAGAAAAGTGATGAGTCGGACTGACTCTCTCGAAAACCAAGACTGATAAGAAAGGAACTGAACCGTTGGAACCACGCAAGAGGTGCTTGACGAAGCCCATATAAAGCCTTTTTCAGACGACACACATGAGTAGGAAAGCGAGGATCTACAAAGCCAGGTGGTTGGGCCATGTAGACGGGCTTAGTGAGAATGTCGTTGAGAAAAGCATTTTTTACGTCGAGCTGATGAAGTGGCCAACCAAATTGAACCGATAAAGCCAGGATTACGCGAACAGTGGAGGATTTTACCACGGGACTAAAAGTGTGATGGAAATCAGAGCCGGGAAGCTGACTAAAACCTTGAGCGACAAGTCTTGCTTTATGTCGTTCAATAGAACCATCAGAGCGATACTTAGTGCGAAACACCCACTTCGAACCAATAATATTAGCACTAGGGGGAGGAGGAACAAGATCCCACGTTCGGTTGGAACGGAGAGCATCGATTTCTTCGTCCATAGCAGAGACCCAGTGAGGGGATTTGAGTGCAGACTTATATCCACGAGGTTCAGAGGAAGCAGTTAAAGCAGAAAGTAGTGGAGTAAATGCAATATTAACAGGATAACGAGGTTTGAAAATACCCGACTTGGCGCGGGTTACCATAGGATGGCTTGGCAGAGGAGCTGGTGAACATGTGGTAATGGGCGAGTGAGAACCAGATGTAGACGTAGCAGGAGAATGCATGGCAGGGACTGGCTGTTGGGCCGAAAACGGTGGAGAGCCCACATCATCAATTTGGGCCGAAATAGGAGAGTGGGCCTGAAGAGGCTACTGCACAAGGGAATCAGGCTGGGCGGTAGGGAAGTTGGGCACGTCTTCCGGGGGGCAGCATGTTCTGGGCCCAATAGGGGCAGAATTAGCGGCTGTGCTGGGCCCAGTAGATGGACGTCCAGGAGGTGGGCCTGGTGGTGAGGGAAGCCCAGGCTCAAAGAAAAATGAGTCCTCCAAATTAAATTATGTTCGTCCAGATTGAGAAGTGGCAGCAAAAGGAAATAAAGTCTCGTCAAATTTGGCGTGACGAGTGACAAAAATACGAGCGGCATGTGGATCGTAACATCGGAACCCTTTGTGGATGCTGCTATAGCCCAAGAAAATGCATGGTCTGCTGCGGTGGGCAAGCTTATCACGAGCATAATCCCTTAAGTATGGAAAAACACGACAACCAAAAGGACGAAAGAGAGCATAATTCGGACAAACATCAAACAATAATTCGAACGGAGACTTTTCATGCAAGAGAGAAGATGGCAGACGATTAATGATATAGACGGCAGTGGCGAAAGCATCAAACCACAAATGAGCAGGAGCATTTGCATGAAAGAGCATAGATAAACCCGATTCAGAAATGTGACGGTGTTTTCGTTCTGCCCGTCCATTTTGTTGAGGAGTGTGAGGACAGGAGAAGCGATGAAAAATCCCGTGTAAAGTAGTAAAATCACGAACTCGTGAATTCACAAATTTAGTACCACCATCACTTTGAAAGATTTTTAAAGTGGTAGAGAATTGGTTACAAACAAAACGGTGAAAGCGAACAAATACATCATAAAAATCAAATTTTGCGCGTAAGGGGTATATCCAAGTGAAACGGGAAAAATCATCGATAAAAGCAACATAGTAACGATAACCTTCCGAAGTAGAAACGGGAGCAGGGCCCCATAAGTCACAGTGAACCAACTCAAGGACATTGGAAGCATGTTTATCTTTTAAAACAAAGGGCAAACGCTTGCTTTTAGCGAGTTCACAAGAAGCACACACACGAGGTGTTGGCAATAAAGAAGTAACAGACAATTTACCCAATTTGTTCAACAAACTAATAATAGAAAATGGGACATGCCCCAAATGAAGATGCCATAAATCATAACTAGCCTTGGAAGTGGACCGAGAGATAACCGTAGCGAGAGCAGACTGACCACGATCAAGAACATACAGTCCATTTTCACACCTGCCTTGTGCCAGAATTTCCCGCGTCACTCGATTCTGAACAGTGAAACTTTTATTAGAGAAAACCACATCAACAGGAAAATCATGGGTTAATTTGCTGATAGATAACAGATTTTTAGTTAGACGCGGTACGACTAAAACGTCCAAAAGCTGAACATCACAAGATAAATTACGTCTACCAACATGAGAAATAGATAATGAGTCCCCATTGCCAACAATAACGAAACTGTTACCATTATACGGTGTAGCGAAATCAAGATTGGAAGATTGAGTCGTCATGTGAGTAGAGGCTCCCGAATCAACATACCAGTCGGGAACGGTATCCGAGATAGTACAGCTGGTGTTAAATGCCTGAGCAATATTGGCAGCAGAATCTGAAGGACGCGAGGTGAGATAGCGGGGGCACTTATCCGCATAATGTTCGCCTCTACAAATCTGACAACGTGGCACGTAATTCTTCCTGCGATTATTATTATTATTATTGTTGCGACCACGACTGGACTGGGAAGGAGAAGACCCAGTTCGAGGAGGGGCATCAGGGGTTGTATGGGGCCGCTGAGATGAAGATACCAGGTTTGACAAGCGGGATTTGGCTCAGAATCATTGTCGGCGGCCGTATCTGTGGCAACCGCGCCGGAAGAAATAGTAGCTGGGGGCGGAGATGAGGTGCCATCAACATGGCCGGCGAGCCCGAAACAGGCGAGCATAGACATAATCTGACGTTTCCAGAGGAGATAATTAGAAGAGGTAAGTTTGATAGGAACCATGTGAATCATGGTGGCTATCTGAAGGGAGTCGGCCATGAGAAGAATTGATATTCACCACACAAACGTTGTGGTTTTGTGATTTGTATTATATACACTTAACATAATACAACAAGAAAGGAGAAATTACAGGGATAGATTTACAACAAATCAAGGAAAATATTCTATCTAATCTAAACCATATTTATCCTCTAATAAACACCACAAGAAAACGTGTAAATAGCGGCAAAAACCATATCGCCGCTAAAATTACAAATAGCGACAAAATTTCATGCTTCACCGCTAACTTAGCGATGTTTGAAACTAGGGAAAATTGGTAAAAATATCCTGTAAGTTTGCCATATTTAAGAAAATATCCTCTAAATTTGGCCATTTTTAAAAATGCCCCGTAACTTACAAAAAGTTGGCAAAAATGCCCTGCAACCGGGTATAGCAGGTGACACAACCGGTGACTGCTGATGTGGCTTATTTGAGATGATTTGGCTATGTTACGTGGCATTTTTAATTTGTGTGGCATTATGTTAAAAAAACATGTGTCATTGTAGTTATAACATTCCTATTTGGATAATAACAAAATGTAAAATTATTAAAAAATCAAATTTCAGAAAAAAAAAAAAAAAATTCAAAAAAACAGAAATAATAGAAACCCACCCCATCCCAAACCCCACGCACCACCCACACCCCCACCCCTGTCTGAAATTTGAGAACCCCAGAAGAAGACACCCCCAAATCTCCAGATATTTCCTTATCCCTCAGTGGCGCGGCGGTGGGAGAGAGGCAGTGGCGCCGCCGCGGTGAGAGGAAGGCAGACGGTGGTGGGAAGGAAGGGAAGAGCGCGGCGGCGGTGGCAGGAAGGCGGTGGCGCGGCGGCGATGGTAGGAAGGCAGTGGCGCGGCGGTGGGGCGGCGGCGGTGGGAAGAAGGGGGTGGCGCAGCGGCGGTGCTGGTGATACAATGAAGACGGATGGCGACGGTGGGAGGAAGGCGGTGGCGCGGCGGCGATGGCAGGAAGGCAGTAGCGCGGCGGCGGGGGGAAGGAAGGCGGTGGCGCGGCGGCGAGAAGAAGGCGGTGGCGCGGCGGCGGCGGTGCTGGTTATATATATATACACATATACGTGTGTATTTATGTTTATATATGTATCTTGATACAATGGTGGAGGTGGTGTGGGAGGTGGGTGGGTGGGGTTTGGGATTGGGTGGGTTTTCTATTATTATTTTTTTTTTTTTTGAGAATTTCTCTTTTTCTGTTTTTCCTGAAATTTGATTTTTTTAATAATTTTTCAACATTATAAAATTACTTTTCATATATTTTATATATGTTAGTTTAATTCTAAATTTTATGTATCAATATTTTATTTTTATCATCCTTATTTATAAATTTAAAGAAAAGTAATAACAAGACAAAAGAAAAATAAACAAATATCAATACCACATCATACAAAAAACCACATCAGCTTCTTAAATTAAAAAATTAATGCCACATCAGCTGTCACCGGTTGTGTCACCTGCTATACCCGGTTGCAGGGCATTTTTGTCAACTTTTTGTAAGTTACGGGGCATTTTTAAAAATGGCCAAATTTAGAGGATATTTTCTTAAATATGGCAAACTTACGGGATAATTTTACCAATTTTCCCTTGAAACTATTTTGTCGTTATTTTTACTTCGCGACGAAAACCTACATTTTGTCGCTAATTTAGCAATGAAAATACACTATTTGCAGCAAACTTAGCGGAAAATATGTTATACTTTGTCATAAAACATGTATTTTTTAAAAAAATATATAGTTAAATCTAATATCCTATTAATCATATGTCTAATAGCCGCAAAATATCTATTTTGCTGCCATCACTTAACGACATATCACTTGAAAGTCGTCGCAAATGACCAAAATATCAAAATTAATAAATAAAATTATTTTCTTAGTACATTTAAATTTAATAATTTTAGTGTGAAGCTGACAAAAAAATAAAATATTTGCGGCGAAATTTATCCATACACCGCTAACTTTAGCGACGTTTGGAACTATTTTGTCGCTATTTTTACTTCGCGACTAAAACCTACGTTTCGTCGCTAATTTAGCGATGAAAACATACTATTCGCAACAAAGTTAGCAGCAAATATATTATACTTTGTCGCAAAACATGTGTTTTTTAAAAAATATATAGTTAAATCTAATTTCCTATTAATTATATGTCAAATAGCGACAAAATATATATTTTTGCCGCTAACACTTAGCGACATATCACTTGAAAGTCGTTGCAAATCACTAAAATATATAAATTAATAAATAAAATTATTTTCTTAGTAATTTAAATTATAATAACTTTAGTGTGAAGCCGACAAAAAAAAAATTATTTGCGTCGAAATTTATCCATCCGTCGCTAACTTTAACGACGTTTGAAACTGTTTTTTCGCTATTTTTACTTCGCGACTAAAACCTACGTTTCGTCGCTAATTTAGCGATGAAAAATATCCTATGCGCAGCAAAGTTAGCGGCAAATATATTATACTTTGTCGTAAAACATGTGTTTATAAAAAAAATATAATTAAATCTAATTTCCTATTAATTATATGTCAAATAGCAGCAAAATATCTATTTTTGCCGCCAACACTTAGCAACATATTATTTGAAAGTCGTCGCAAATGACTAAAATATCAAAATTAATAAATAAAATTATTTTCTTAGTACATTTAAATTTAACAATTTTAGTGCGAAGTCGCCAAAAAAATAAAAATATTTGCGTCGAAATTTATCCATACGCCGCTAACTTTAGCGACGTTTTGAACTATTTTGTCACTATTTTTACTTCGCAGCGAAAACGTACGTTTCGTCGCTAACTTTAACGATGAACATATAATGTTCGCTACAAAGTTAGCGGCATATATATTAACGTTTGTCGCAACATATATTAAATTTGGGGAAATAAAAAGTTAATTCTGATTTTTCTGAATTATATAACAAATTGTGGCTAATTGTCTATTTTCATCACTAACATGTAGCGACACATACCTTAAGATTCGTCCCAAATTACTAAAATATAAAATTAAATAGATGAAAAATATTGTTTTGGTATATTTAAATTCTGATAATTTTAGCGACAAAGGCATATTTCATTGCTGACGGTATAATTTGCTGCGAAAGTTCACACTCTGCCGCTAATATTAGCGAGCACGTACGTATTTTGTCGCTATTTGCAGTTTGCTACTAAAATTCTATATCTTGCCACTAACTTTAGCAATGAACATATAATTTTCGCCGCAAATTTAGCGGCAAATATATTATCGTTTGTCGCAAAATATATTTGGTTTAGTTAAACAAATAGTTAGTTGTGTTTTTTTTTTTTTTTTTTTTTTGAATTATATAACAAATTGCGGCTAGTTGTTCATTTTCATCGCTAACATTTAACGACACATAACTTAATATTCTTCGCAAGTTATTGAGATTATCGAGCCGGCCCGTGGTAAATCGAGATTTTAGCCTATCGGGTCGAGCCTGTTGGGCCAAATAGTACTTTGGGCTAGAAATATTATTATCCACCCCGTTTAAAAAACGGGTTGGATTGGGGCGATCTGAACCAATTTTGCCACCTCTAAATCTATCTGTATAATGTATTTAGGACGTTAAATAGTGACTAAAGTATGATTTGCCTACCTCTCTTGAATAAATATATAAAATATAATTCATTAATGAGATTATTTTGACCTCCTTTAATGAATCTTTTGTTTTATAGATCTATAATTGTTTTTTTTTTTTTTTTTTTTTTTTGTATTACACTTAGAAGTGGTAATTCATCAATCTTAAGCGAAACAGAGTTTTAGAAAGAACCTTAAAGGGTAGGAAGCACATAAAATAAAATAAATTGTTGTACAGGATAATAAACTAATCAAGAAAATGGAATATACCACTAATTAAGCATGTAAAAAAAAATAGAAAAAGTGAAGGATTTTGACCATATTTCAACCAATAGTAAACGAGCAAGAACACACAATGCAGTCAAGAATTAGTTATTTCTTTCAACTTTCACCAATATATGCCATACAAAAATAATAATAATAATAATAATAATAATAATAATAATAATAATAATAATAATAATAATAATAATAATAATAATAATAATAATAATAATAATAATACATAAATAAATCATATCTATTGAAATATATTACGTGGCCCATCACGTACTTGTTTCTTAAATATAAGAATTTGAGTATCAGAATAATATTACCAAATGTTAATAATTTTACTTTTAGCTTTTAACCTTAAATCACTTCTATAAAAGCTAAAGTTGTTTTTCCAAACACTCCAAAACAGCTTATGTCAAGCTATAAGCTGAAAAGCACTTCAGAAAATTAATTGCAAACACCCCATAATCCTAGTCCTATAAAACAATATATAATCTTCAATTTTGACATCCTTTAAAGATTTTTTATTTTTTAAAATCTATAATATAATTATCTTTTTTAGATCTATAATATAAGATGAGATCGATGTAAAAATCATGAATTAGAAGCTTATTTGGAATTTAGATGACTACGCCTATATATATACCTTCTTTTGATCGATTCATTACTTTCCACGACACATGAGATCTACAATATCTGCTACTACTGTTTAAGTACATTAACAAATTATAGGACAGTGGCGAAATTATAAGACAATGATGATTTTGTCGCGAAATTAGCGGCATATTCGAAAGGTTTCATTGCAGACTTTTCTTGATTTGTTACTTAGATATTAGATTTTGATTTTGAGCGCGATACTTGTGCGGAAAACCTGATCATAAACACATCTAACTTTTGTCCCTCTCAAAACCCTATTTATTTCTACGATTCTACAGCATCGAAGAACAGTGGCAGGTGAAGCGAGAAAAAGTGCAAGGGGAAGACAGAAAAACAGTGCGAGCGGTTCGATCTTCGCAATTTTTTTGAAAAATTAAGGTACATATTTCTACCATTAATTTTAAAGAGATACTTATATTCGGGGCATGTCTAATGTGAGTGTGTGTTTATGTTTTTCATGGTTTTTTGCTCTAAAGATGTTTGATAAATTGCTTAACTGGTGTTAATTTGTTGCGAGGATGAATATTGTTGTTTGATTTTGATGTTGGATTATAAGGTGGGTTGGATTATAGGGGTTGTATGCTGACCTAAAAATGTGGTATCATGTTCCTAGGAGAAATTGTCAGTAGGGCAGGACACAATGCACTGTTGAGGCGCTTGGTACAAGAAAAAGGAAAGTTACCCATCACCTTTCGCAAATGTGATAGTCGGTCGATTGAAGATTATGCAGCCATGTTTACAACTGAACTAGGACTTTTTGTCAAAATATTTTCCCCCCTACAGATAAGACGGTGGAAGAAGGTAACTGAGGAATAAAAGATAGCTTGTTTGATCAGTTACAATTAGTTAAACAATTTAGCAAAAAGTTTTTTTTATTTATTTTAAATATTATCGTTTTCGTTTAGTACGATACTGGTTGTCTGGTCTAATTAGCACTTCTTTTAGTTTGAAATGTAATTGAAAACATTTATTATGATTAATTATTTGAGCGGAATAAAAAAGAAAGTCTTAGATTGTGGAACCGTTTGTAACGTAGCTGTAAAATAATACTATGATATCTTATGTTTGAGTTAGAGTCTCCCACATATTTTATACTCTCTCTGTCTCACAAAGATGATTTACATTTCATCTTTTCACCATTTCAGAATATATTCATCGTTTTACCACTCACAAATATATTAGTACTGATTTTGATACATGAAACTTCATTTGTAACAATTTCTTTTGTAGAATTTTTTCGATGTGGACGTGGGCACAAGACCTCATTCAGTTAGGAAAGAAATAGATACATGAATGGGAAAAATATACAGTGACAATAGGTCAAAGATGCACAATAAGTACAAGAAACTATTGCATTTACCTTGGGAGATGCGAATAGAGAAAATACCTAAGAAATTTCATGGAAGCGAAGAAGATTGGATATATTTGTGCATTTTATTTGAAGATGAAAAGTTTAAGGTACTGTTTGAATTTTCATGTAATTTAATTGCATATTTTGTCTCTGAAGGGTTTGAAGTATGTATACGATGGTGTTGCATGTAGAAGTATGGGTCAGAAAGTCTGAGTTGTAATTGCACTTTCTTTTTCACATAAGTAGATAGATTCTAGTTCACCAATTGCAAATATGATTTAGCATATTATGAGGAAGAAAAAAAATTAAATTTGATTATTTAATTTTTTTGTCTTGCAGGATGTCTCCAAAAAGAATACTGATAATCGAGCTTCGTTGAAAATCAATCATCGTGGAGGCTCAAAGTCATTTGTACGCTTTAGTTATGAAGCTGTAAGTGTATATTACCTTTTTTTTCTTTATACTGTAAAGGATCAAGTAATAATTATTGTGTTATTTTCTTCTACTTTACAAGGGAGAAGCGCCAAAACGAGTTAATCGTATTGAACAGTACAAATAAAAAACTCTGGACTGAGAAAAATGGATGGGCTGAGGGTGCTGAAGCAATATATGTATGTAACTTGTAACACTTTAATTATAAATTTTATTAAGGTATTCTTTTGTTGTTAGCTAACTCTCTCGCTATATATATACTTTTTAGAACAAATTGGTGCAGCATTTTAACGAGATGAAAGAAGCATTCTCTGATAGCAGGACTGATGATGAGAACCTACTGCTAGATGACATAGAGATCTCTGAACTAGTTTGTGATGAACTTCTAGGAAAGAGGTCCGGTTACATACCGGGACTTGGACATGGACCTAAGCCTATACCAGCTTCTTGTGATGACAGTTCTCGAAGGATAGCCAATGCTAAACTTAGAAAGGAGCATCAATCTACTCAAGGTGAACTAGGAAGCACTCAAGCCTCCTTGCAATCACCACAAGAATATATCAAAAGCCTTAAGGAAAACATGGAGGCTTATTAAAGAATGACAATGCAGATATTTCAGAAAATAGCCCCTACTGAAGTTCAGTCTCTGATAGGTGCGATGTCATCATCTCCCGCCACTTTAGTGTTAAAGTGAGTCTACTCATTATTATTTTTGAAGCATATTGCGGTTTCTCTCTGTGCCCCCCTCTTTCATTTTTGCAGCATCTTATGGCACATGAATATATATATATATATATATATATATATATATATATATATATATATATATATATATATATATATATAATAAGCCAAGTCATCCAAAATTAGTAAGTTAAGATTTTTCCCGCCCAATTATTTAGTTACTAAGAATAGAAGTGAATTTGAATTTCGAATTTTGAATTTTGAATTATCCCATAATATATTTTGAGATTTGGCGAAAAATCAGCAAGTAAATATATTTAAAATAGATTTTGTTATATTATTTAAAATTTTGAAATTTGAAATTTACAAAAATCCTTATCTGATAACATATTTGCTCCTATAAATACACTATCTTCAGTAAATGAGAATCACGTAAATAAGAATCACATTTGCAGCTGGGTATTTTTATTTTTTATTCATTTCGCAATTTCTTTATTTCGCCAGTATTTCAGTTTATTTGATTAATATTTGATTTTCTTGAGTAATTCTATTTCTTATTCATTTTGCAATTTCTTAGCTTTGTAACTATTACAGTTTTTTGGATTCACATTTGTGGATGCAAATTTCTATTATTCTGACATTCCTTAATTATTATGTGTCAACTTTGATGGATACTTCACCATAATGGATGCTTCAAAGGGACGACCTGCAAATAAAGATAAGAAAAAACCAGCAACACTGAATCATGATTCTGGTGAAAACAGCTTTGAAGATTGCAAAACTCAAATTTATCTACCATCATCTTTTTCTACGGTAATATGTAATCATATAAAAAGTTTAGATTTATTTATTTCCTGTTATGTGAATTATTTATATTGTTGTCAATATATTTTTCTAAGAAAAAAATAATTTGGTTTATTACATGTATACCGGCAATCCGCGAAGAATATTGGAAAAGGGTTAGAGATTCGCTAAACATTCGAGGATCCGCTGATGTTGAAGACCAAATATGATTTTATTGTAGTAAATTTTAATTTTATAATTTTTATTTAAATAAATTCATGTATCAACTTCAATTGAATCGACATTATTCACAATTCTGATAATGTTTTAGTAAACAATATAAAATCATTGAAATATATATAAATTAAAATATCTCGGCAAAAGCATTGTTTGGTTAAGATATTTTAAAAAGAAAAAAAAAAATCCATGGAATTGAAAAGGCCATATATTGATTTACTTTTCAATTGGAAATCTAATTGCCATATTAAACGATCTAAATATCCAGTCCAAATCATATCAACATGGTATATATTTAATGTTGAATTGTTCATGTTGTTGAGATGTTTTAGGAATTAAAAAATATGTTACAGATATGTTTTCTAGAATTTTAAAATACATCATATCTATTTAAAATTTATAGTTATATAATACAATTTATAAATAAAAGAATTTGTGTGTGTGTGTGTATATATATATATATATATATAGTTAGAATTAAAAAAAGGCAATACATATCTAAAATCAAATGGTAAAATGTAATTGAATATTAGAAGATTTAAAAATCCGAACTAAATAAAACAAAAGAATAGACATGTAATTTATTTTAACATATAGTGTAAAATGTAGTTGAGATATTTCAGAAATTATACATTCGTTGATATTTAGACATGTGTATATTTAAGTTTTAAATAAACTTTAAATAAATATATGGACTCCCGATTTTTTAAATTAATGTTTAACAGAATGAATATTTAGATGCGTGTATACTAAGGCGAGCATGTTGTTTAAAAAGAAAATGTTTGCCACATATTCAATGCATGTATATAATACAACTTATAAAATCAATTTAAAATTATTTCATTAGTATAGATATAATAAAAACATATTATAAAATTTAGATATGTAATTGAGATATTTCAGAAATTGAATAAATTGTATATATATATGTATTCTATATTTTCAAAAAAGATTATATCTATTTTTTATTTATGAAATAAATATAAATAATTTTTAAATAACTAATGTGGATATATTCACTGATTAAAAAGGTTTATAATTATATATTTCAATTTATAAATCAAAGAATATTTACATAGAATAAAAAAACGCCATATATCTTTTTTAATAATTTGTACGATATTATTGAAACATTATAAGATCTATATTTATGGTCCAAAAAAAAAAGAAAAAGAAAGATAAACTAATGATTTTTTTAAAGTTATTATGTAAAATGTAGTTGAGAGATTTCAGGAATTATATAATCAGTAAAATATGTTTTTACGCGGTATGTTTAACAGAACGTAGTTACAGACGCGTGTATACTAGGGTTTTATATAAGCTATAAATATCTGGACCCCTTCATCCATATCTGTCACACGCAACATTTTAGTTTCAAAGTCAGTTGATACAGAAACAATGGCTCCGATATTCAACATGGTTGATGAACTTACTCCAGAAAAAATGTTGTGGGCAGTAAGGGTTCGTTTAGTCAGAGCCTATATGGACTTCCAGGTGAACCTTACAACTACAGAAAAAATAATTCTAAATTACGATCAGAAAAATACAAAATAATTTATCTTAGAACAAATTTATTTCAAATGGTGGAATATTTCTAAATTAATAGAAATTTAGAATGTTCATTTTTTTAAAAATAAATTTAAATTGGTAATTTGCAATCCGAAAATACTTAATTTCATTCAGTTTTTTCTTAGTGATTAACAATAATAAACAAACAATAAAGCCCGAGAATTGCAATACAATTTCATAAGATTGAGAAAATAATATATTTTCTTAATGATTATTCCTATATAAAGTATTTTATTAGTTTAGTTCATTAATTTTTCTTTATGTTTATCTAAATCAAAATCAACTTTATTTGTATTAATGAGCTAATTGAAAGATTTGAGGTCATCCATGTCTTTAAAAATTCTAAATCCAAATTCAAGTCTATTTATATGAATCAGCTCATCATATGGACTATGAAGATTCAATTCATCATAAAATAAAATTATATTTTCTCTGTCTTTCTTAAAATTTATTTCTAATAGAGGATATTTTGTAGGTAAACTAATAAAATATTTTATATAAGAATAATCCTTAATTCTTTTTTTTGTTGTTGTTTCTAATAGAAGATGTTTTGTACGTAAACTAATAAAATATTTTATATAAGAATAATCCTTAAGATTATTTGTTTCTCAATCTGTTCAATTTCTCAATCTGTTTAATCATATCGGATTTTGGATAATTTATGTTCACTTTATTTATTATTATCAATCAGTGTGATCTATTCAAATTTATTATAATTTAATATGAATGTTTTGATATAGACAAGAGACGCTAAATAAACGGATGAAATAAAAAACAAATTTATTATAATTTAATATGAATGTTTTGATATAGACAAGAGACGCTAAATAAACGGATGAAATAAAAAACAAATTTATTATAATTTAATATGAATGTTTATATAGACAAGAGACGCTAAATAAACGGATGAAATAAAAAAAATAATAATAATTTTCTGGAATAAGATACAAGGAAGAAATTTGTGAAAAAATTAAAATGTAATTTTATTAGTGGAAAAATCTGATTTTCTGGAGTAAGAGGCAAGGAATGAATAACACTGCAAAAGAACACAAAAGTTTTCTTTGTAACAAACGTTAACCATTTCTTTTTTTGTTATATATTATCAAATAAAAATGCATTTTTAATAAAAGGTATTGTTCATATTAATATTAATTTACTCTTAAAAATAATAGCCCGTGCATCGCACGGGAGCATTTACTAGTATATATATATAAGTATGAAAATTATTATCTATTGATGGGCGATGATTATAGGAGAATAATGAAATGATGTTATAGATTATTTCATATTATTGTATTTAGTCTAGACCTTTGAAAATAGATTTTAGGGAGCTTTCGGGGCTTCTAATTTTTATATAAGTTTTAAGCAAAAATGATAGTTATTGATTGTTTGAGGAGTATTTGTTTTGCAATCGAGTCACACAACATGTGAAATACATCCAAGATTGATGCAAGTTTTATTGCGGTGCAATGTTATTTTGTGGTATTATTTTTTACATATTGATGATAGTAAATGTAGTTTATTGTTTTATGTAGCTTGTTTTTACTATGATATGCAGCAAAATTTAAATGGATACATGATGTAATAATTTTTTTTCTTTAGGTTCATGTGGTCGATGAAGGAGCTTGAATGAGGAACGTAATTTCGTTTCTTTTTTTTCTTCTTTATGTTTTAGAACAAATTTCATGTTTAAGTACTTGAAACACTACTTGTGGTACTGGATTTGTTGACAATTTGAATTGTTATTTTGATTATATTTATTTTAGGATGGTTTTATATATGATTCAAGAGCATATCATTTTAGCTAATTCTTCGAAATAGCAAGGAGGCTCAATAATGCGTTGCAAATTTTTCTCCAAACTAGGGATGGAAGTATTAATATGCTTTAAAACTAGTTGTGCATAAAATATTTAGCTAGCAATTTTTTCGTGTTATTTTATAATTTTCGTAGCTAATATTTTTTTAATATTTTTATTAATTTTATTAATTAGCGACAAAATTTTAAATTTTCGCCACAAACTTAGCTACAAAAGATAATTTCGCAGCTAATAATTAGTGACGAACTTTTACATTTTCGCCTCAATATTTGCGACGAAATATAATTTTCACGGATATTATATTTATTTTATTATATCACAATTTTATTAATTAGCGACAAACGTGTAAAGTTTCGCTGCACACTTAGCTAAAAAATATAATTTCCCAGCTAATAATTAGTGATGAATTTTTACGTTTTCGCCTCAAAATTTGCAACGAAATATAATTTTTGCGGCTAATATATTTATTATTATTATTTATAATTTTATTAATTAGTGACAAACGTGTAAATTTTCGCCGCATACTTGACTTTGAAATATAATTTTGCAGCTAATAATTAGCGACGAAATATTATATTTTCGCCGCAACATTAGCGACGAAATATAATTTTCGCGGCTAATATATTTATTATTATTATTATTATTTTATAATTCTATTAATCATTAACAAAATATTATAATTGCCCGCAAAATTGGCAGCGAAATAAAAGAATTGCAGCTAATATATATTTTTATATTATTTATAAGTTTTATTATAAGCGACAAACTTATTTTTTGCCGCTAATATTTGCGGCAATGTACTAACTTCCGTCGCAAACGATTAGCAACGGTCCTGGCGACGAAAACTTTTTGTCGCTAACTCAGTTTAGCAGCGAAATCCAACTGGTTTGCGGCTAAAATTTTCGCCGCTAAAAACACGTTTTCTTGTAGCGTAAGTTTGTAGGTGGTGATTTATATTATTATAAAGTGATGAGTAATGATTAAAAGGCTAGTTCTACACATCATTTGCATGGATCTTAAATCCATGCATGAAATTTAAATCTATGCAATTTGGGTCGTAGGCAAATCCGTCAAGTTGTGAGCAATTTTTATGAAAATATATTAAAGATTATACTAAAAGATTACTTGTTCTGAAGAAAGGTATACATTTATATAGAATAAGTAATACATTTGAGTATAAAACCGTGATATATTTTTCAGAAAAAACTCCATACAACCTGCAGACCTATCCACTATCATGCATCTAGTGTACATGAATTTGTGATGATTAAAGGTTGCTAGGATTGATCAATTTAGGATGTTGGAGAAAATACATTCAAAAAATCTAACAGGGAGAGAGAGCTAATTAAAAAAAAAAAAGATGAAATAAACCTCTAACTTTTCTCATCCCTCACACATGAGTTATTAGTTTTTTTTCTTCACAAAAAATATTATCTCTAATTTATGAAGCTACAAAAGTTGGTTTTTACTATTTCTAAAGTATTATGATAAAATAAAATTAAATGGTTTTTTATAAAATAAATTAAGATTTTAAAAAATAAATTTAAAATTGAATATATTTTTCAAAATATACATAATAAATATTTTTATATAATTATTTTTTATCGGCAACTCAACCCAATTAAGATAAATCAACTCATACTATGTATACAAATCTAACATAAAGAATTGAAAAACAATTGTAATTTTTATGTAACTTATTTTAAAATTTGTGATATAGGTGTCAAATTAAAGTAGAAAAAAATTAATTTGATATTATACATAAAAAATATGTAATGGAGAATTATTTGTGTTTTAATTTTTGAAAATAGTTTTTTATATATATAATAAATCAATCATACATTGTTTTCTATAATATATATATATATATATATATATATGGAAATAAAAAAATCTAATTTTGGAACTAACTTTTTTACTTGGTTTTACTATATAAACACATATATTTTATATCTTATCTTATTATATTAATAATAATTAAATTACCTATTTTAGCAAGTAAATTAGGCGGAAAAGTGTCTTGGTTCCCTCTTATAGAGGGTTCACTTTTATTATATAGTATAATCTATATCTATATCTATATAATAACAAAATCCACCCAAAATAGTAATCTATGAATTTTCCCGCCCAAATCCTTTTGTCATTTCTGGAAAAAATTATTTGATATAAAGCATTTTATTTGAAAAATATTAGTATTTTTGTTATAAAACATTTTATTTGAAAATAGCTTAATTTGAATTTTCTTTATTTTTAGTATAAAACATTTTATTTGGAAATAGCTTAATTTGAATCTTGTTTCCTTTTTTTATTATTTTTTTAATAATATAAAAATTAAATTATTTAGTAAATATTTTATAATTTAAATTTATAATTTTAATATTTTATTTTTTCCAAAAAAATATATAATTTGTTTAAATAAAATATATATATATTTTTTTCCTTTCTAATGTGATTTTTTTGTATAATAAATTAAATTAGTTATCTATTATCGATCCATAGTTTGACACTATATTGTATAAATAAATTAAAGAAAAATAAATAATTGTTTGTTGGTTGATTATGTGGATTAATTATTAGTGTGTTTGTGCCACAAATAAAAATTAATAAAATTAGAATGTAATGCTATTGGTACTTACTAAAAGCTTTTGAGAATTTCTTGAACATTACATTTGAAAAAATTAAAAAGTATAGATACTTTGAATAAATATAAGTGTTTATCATAAAAATTATAAATATACATATATACACTCATCTTTTATACAAGATGATCAACATGACCTTGATACATGGATGGTAGAAATATTTGATAGGGATAACCTGGTTACTTCGGGTCGGGTTAATACCTGAGCCCACTTACCGGCCCAGCAAACGCGCCAGCAAGCGCGAAGGCCCAGGCCCAGCAGGCCCAGCAACACGCGTTGGCCCAAAACGTAATCTGTTCCGCGAATCAAGTCTGTTCCGCCAATCAAGGCCCATGATCTTTTCCCAACTGCCATGCAGATGTGGTGGGCAAGATTATAGGGATTTAGTTAGGATTTTGATTTGGTAGTATAAATAGGTGAAAAGAACTCGGAATTAGGGTTCGCACTCTGTATACTGAATTACTATCTGTAAACTCAACATTCTAGGGAAAGAAACACCTCGGCAAGAGTGATTTTCTGCCCGTGGACGTAGATCTCCGGATCGAACCACGTAAATCCTGTGTTTTTCCATATTGTTTACGTCGATTATCGTTATAGTTCTTGGTTAGAACCACGTAAATCCTGTGTTTTTCCATATTGTTTACGTCGATTATCGTTATAGTTCTTGGTTACCGGATTGCGCTTTATCAATTGGCGCCGTCTGTGGGAATGCTTTAACCAACAATTTTTTACGTTTACATCGCATTCAAGAATCATGGTGACAACACGTTTGAATCAATCTCGCCACGGTGATCAATCTAACCAGGATCCGCCCGTGGATCAAGTTTTGCCACCGAGGCAATTGCCGACAGGGAGTACGTCTAATCATCAGGGCAATCAAAACCCTCCACTCCCTCAAGACCTGCAAAACCCTAATCTTGCTGCTGCTCAACCCCCGGTTAACATTCAAATTACCCCAGAACTGCTCCAGGCTTTCTTACAAGAGCATGCACATGTTCTTCAAGATTGGGCAGTTAATCGCCTACATCCCGCGGAGCCTGCCGCGGGGCCTGCCGGCCATAATGCTAATCCCGTGGTGCCTCCACCCCGTTCGCGTGATCAACAGGACCCGGGGCACCGCGGCCGTCAGGATCGACGACGGGAACGACCTGGTTCTTCCGAGGACCATGGGAGTTCTAATGAATCACGACCTCGCAATGAGGAACCTACTGATGTGGATCGCCGCCGTCCACTTAATGCGGCTAAGAGAGTTCGCTATGCCAATCCTCATGCTCTAGATCTTCAAGAGTATGAGCAAGTTCAACACAATGTTGAACTGGACAGAATTCTGGATCTTGATGCCAATGGAGATATCATCACGCCGTTCTCCTCAGAAATCATGACCACTACCCTTCCCGAAGGGTTCAAACGGCCAGCTATACCACCTTACAATGGCACCGGAGATCCGGCCAATTTTCTTGGAGCTTTTAGGCACAGCATGCTTAACCATGATAACATCAAATCCCTTCAGTACTGCAAGATTTTCCCTGAGTACTTACAGGATGAAGCTCGGGTTTGGTTTGATTCTCTTCCACGCAACAGCGTATCCTCCTTCAGAGAACTCGCCGAGCACTTTTGGGCACGGTTCGAAGCACGGGCGAAGCCCATGGCCACCCTGGCCGATGTCATGAACATGGAACAGCGGGAAGGTGAAACCGTTACGCAATTTCTTGACCGCTTCACAGCGGTAAGTCTCAAGGTGGGAAATTGCCCCGATGACGTAGTCATCAACGCATTTATGAATGGACTCCGCCCCGGAGCACTTTACACCGAGTTAGCTCGGAACATACCGGTCACAACTCGAACACTGTTCAAAACAGTGTGTAAATTTGCTAAGGCCGAGGAGCAGACTCGTCAGAAGCGAGAGAAACACGCTAGCAAGCGGCAATCCGACAAAGCACAAACCGGGCCTAGTACTCGACCTAGTGCATTTTCCCGCCTGACACCGGGGCGTTCAGAATCCCGAAGCGAAATTCCACAATTGACTCCGTTGACGAAGTCACGAGCTGAAATCCTATCTATCCACAAGAACGATCTGCGACCTTGTCCGCGGATGACCGCGCCTCCTGAGAAGAGAAATCGTGGAAAGTGGTGTGCGTACCACCGAGATCATGGGCACGAGACAGAGGAGTGCCGAGAACTCGGTAAGGAAATCGAGGAGTGCCTTAGGAAAGGATTCTTGCGCCAATACATTGCGCGAACTGATGATAAGCCCCGGACAGGTCAAAATGGGGGGTCATCCAATAATCACGGATATCATGACCGCGGCACACAACAAAACCGACCGCCGTGGCAAAATAACCGGCTGGGGCCAAACAACTACGCACGGCAAGATTCTGGCAATCGCCAGCAACCACGTCTCCCACCACCACCTCCTCCTCCGGGAGGACCCGGAGATAATGCACCCCCTCACGTGATAAACGTGATATATGGAGCCCTACCCACCGGGGCTTCACGACATGCCTTAAAGGCAGAAGCTCGACGTCCTCCTCCCGAGGAGCCACGTCATAAACGCCTCCATCAGTCCGAGACTGTCAGCTTCACGGATAGGGACCCGGTTCCGGAGATAACACCTCACACAGACGCTATTGTCATCGACATGACTGTATCCAACATAACAGTAAGGCGGGTCTTCGTGGATAATGGGGCCGCGGTGAGTGTTATATTTGCCGACTGTTTTCAAAGGATGGGGATTTCTCGGGACCAACTTCGACCGGCCCCCGGGCCACTGCAGACTTTCACTCAAGGTGAAGTCCAGCCGGAAGGTGTCATCACTCTCCCAGCATCTTTGGGGACTTATCCGAAGATAAAAACCATCTTCGTGGATTTTTATGTGGTGAATTCCCCGTCGCCGTACAACATGATATTGGGCCGGGACTGGCTCACCCCCGCCAAAGCCATTTGCTCCACGTATCACCTCGCGCTAAAGTTTCCCACCTCGCATGGCGAAGTGGCTATCCGCGGGAGTCAGCGGGTTTCAAAAGAGTGTATGTATGTGGCACTCAAAAAGACTGCCAAGGTCCCACCCAAACAGCAGCTTCAAGTGGCATCATCGGTTCTGGAACCTCGGGAATGTACCTCGTTGGGGGATGCCACTGCACAAGTCCCGCTTGATCCGTCCAAGCCGGAACAGACAGTGACCGTAGGAGCTGTGGATGTGCCATGGCTACACCAGGCTATCATCCAGACCTTGCGAGAATATTCCGATGTCTTCGCATGGTCTCCTCTGGATATGCCCGGGGTCTCTCCCGACATAATAACACACAAGCTGAACATTGATCCCAGCATCAAGCCTATCCAGCAGAAACAAAGGAAGTTCGCTCCTGAGCGAAATGAGGCCATTCGAATCGAGGTAAAGCAACTCTTGGATGCAGATATCCTGTTCGAAGTATTTTACCCTTCTTGGTTATCCAATCCGGTAATGGTGACAAAAACAAGTGGGGCATGGCGAATGTGTGTCGACTTCTCCGATCTCAACAAGCACTGTCCGAAAGACTGTTATCCTTTGCCCTCAATCGACCAAAAGGCCGAAGCCATTACAGGGTACGTGGTACTTTGCTTCCTATATCTATACAAGGGATACCATCAGATTTTTATGGATCTGCAGGATGCCTTCAAAACGGCATTTATCACTGCCTTTGGGTGCTTCGCTTTTAAGAAAATGCCCTTCGGGCTCAAGAACGCTGGAGCCACCTATCAACGTCTCATGGACTGTGTTTTCCACGACCAGATTGGTCGTAACGTTGAAGTTTACGTCGATGACCTGGTCATCAAAAGCTCCTCCCATCCTTCATGTGTGCAAGACATTGCCGAAACCTTGCGCACTCTGCGGCGCTATAACTTGCGACTCAATCCAGCGAAATGCACTTTTGGTGTTGGCTCCGGGAAGTTTCTAGGTTACTTGGTTTCGCAAAACGGCCTGCAGGCCAATCCGGCCAAACTTCGTGATGTGTTAGATCTGCAGCCACCAAAAACATTCAGGGACGTTCAACGCCTCACAGGTGGTTTGGCGGCTTTGAATCGATTTTTGTCTAAAGCGGCGGAGCGCCAGCTCCCATTCTTTAAAGTCTTGAGACAAGCGAAGTCCTTTGAGTGGACACCGGAGTGCACCGAGGCCTTCGAGGCTCTGAAACGTCACATACAGCAGCTACCTACTTTGTCAGTTCCTCTCCCCGGAGAGCCGCTTTACCTATATTTGGCTTCCTCCGAGGAAGCTATTAGCGCTGCACTTGTACGTGAAGTCGATGAGGTTCAACATCCCGTGTATTTCGCAAGTCGTGTTCTCCACGGGGCAGAGACACGGTACTCCGTGTTAGAAAAAACTACTTTGGCAATTGTTATGGCAGCTCGGCGTTTACGGCCTTATTTCCAAGGACGAGAAATACGGGTCCTGACCAATCATCCTATCCGCCAGATTCTTGTCAAGCCCGAGGTGTCGGGGCACCTCGCAAAATGGGCCGTTGAGCTAGGTGAATATGATATTCAGTACCTTCCCCGCCGAGCAATCAAGGGCCAAGCACTCGCTGACTTTTTGGCCGAAACCCCGGGAGACAATCATGAGTCTCCGACAAACAATGATACACATCACCCCGGTACCCTCGTGTCCTCACCTCAGAAATGGCAACTATATGTGGATGGAGCATCCACGACTCGAGGAAGTGGTGCCGGGGTGCTTCTCATCGACCCCGAGGAGATTGAGTTTAAATACGTCATCCGGTTCAAGTTCAAGGTGACTAATAATGAAGCGGAGTACGAGGCAGTTCTCGCCGGGCTTAGGCTCGCTCAATCCTTAGACGTTCGTCATCTTGAGCTCTTCACGAACTCCGAGGTTGTGTCCAGACAGATCCAGGGGACTTATGTCGCCAAGGATGAAACAATGGTCAGGTATCGTGCTTTAACACTAAAGCTTATCTCCCTTTTTGATGCAGTTGTTGTACAGAAGATACCACGTGCTCAGAACACAAGAGCAGATGCGCTCAGCAAATTGGCCTCCGCGGTCCGAACTAATATATCTCCGGATATTATGGTTGAAGACTTGTTTCATCCAGCAATTTATGAGGCCACAGTTTCGGTACTGACCGACAATGGTCCGAACTGGATGACACCTATCATCCAATATCTCCGAGATGGAGTTTTGCCTACTGATAAGCTACAAGCTCGGCAAGTTGTTCTCAAAGCTCCCAAATACTCCTTTCATGGTGGAGTTTTATATCGACGGTCATACCTACAACCGAATCTCCGGTGTCTTGCTCCTGCCGAAGCTACCCAAGTTCTACGGGAGGTTCATGAAGGGGCCTGTGCCAGCCATATCGGCTCCCGGACATTAGCCAAGAAAGTTCTCCGCTGGGGATATTATTGGCCAACCTTGTTCAATGATGCTCACGACTTAGTGACCAAATGCAGCAAGTGCCAGCTGCACTCCCGTGTGAAGCATCTGCCACAGACCGAGCTCACTGGAATCCAGAGTGCGTGGCCGTTTATTCAGTGGGGCATCGACATTGTTGGTCCATTCCCCGTTGCTCCGGGCGGGCTGAAGTTCTTGGTTGTTGCCGTAGACTACTTCACTAAGTGGGTCGAAGCCGAACCACTTACAGCCATTACTGGTCAGAATATTTTGAAATTTGTGTGGCGCAATATTGTTTGTCGCTTCGGCATCCCGAGCACTATAATCTCAGACAATGGTAAACAGTTTGCCAATGATCCATTCCGGTCATGGTGTGAAGAGCTCCACATCAAACAGATTTTCACTTTGGTTGCTCACCCTCAAGCCAACGGGCAGGTTGAAGTAACCAATCGGACACTACTCACGGGAATGAAAAAGCGCCTGGATAATGCCAAGGGTCTCTGGGCTGAAAACCTCCCACAAGTCCTATGGGCTTATCGCACAACACCGCATACATCTACCGGGGAGACTCCTTACAGTCTTACTTACGGTTCTGAAGCCGTAATCCCTGCTAAAATCAGTGTGCCGAGCCCCCGCCTCCTCACATTGGTTCCAGAGGATAATGACGAGGCTCTCCGGGCAAATTTGGATGAACTTGAACACCGCCGTGAACAATCATTCATTCAACAGGCCAGATGTAAGCAACGAGCAGCCCGGTATCATAGCCTCCGGGTCCGAGGCACTCAGTTCAATGTCGGGGACTTAGTCCTTCGGCTCAACTCAGCCAGCAAAGCTGCCCCCGAAGGGAAATTACACGCTTCATGGGAAGGTCCTTACCGAGTCGTTGCCGCGCACGACTCTGGATCCTATCAGCTTGAACATCTCAACGGAACCCCGATTCCCCGAAGTTGGCACGTCACTAACTTGAGGCGTTTCTATCTGTGACGGCCACATCTCAAGTACTATCTTATCTTTCATTTCTTTTACAGTTATTACCCTCTTTGTACTTTTGAGTTTACTCCGGCACTTATTATTGAATAAAAATTCTTTGCTTATATAACCCGTTGTGTTATCCTTTACGTTACGGGGACGCCCTAACGCAGTCATATTATCATTATTCGTCTCCGGACAATTAAATCTCTCTTTCGGTCCGTCCGAGGAGATTAGCATTTTTAGTCCCCGGACTCATACCACTTTCTCGTCTGTTTAACCGGAGAAGTGTTTACTCCCGCCTGATCCGTCCGGGGAGATATATTACTCCCGCCTGATCCGTCCGGGGAGATTGGACTAATCCATACTGTGTTCCCAAACACCCAATTAAACAGTTAATAATTTTTCCCGTCGTGTTCCCGAACACCCGATTAAGTTGGTTCGTAACCTGTTACCTTCATTAAACCAGTTCGTACACACTACAACAGTTTTATTATTATCTGAATATTACAACATTAAGAAGTTTTTTACATAAGACTTCGCAAAAAATATATATATATATATATATATATATATATATATATATATAACAACTATCTACGGCCCCCGAGCCAATACTCAGCGCTCCGGCGTTGTTGCCCGCTTCTTGGTCTTCGCTGCGTCCTCCGGGGCCTTGACGTTCTCCGGCCTCGGGCTCCGGCTCGGTCATCCCTTCGAGCTTCCCTACGCCGAGGACTTGCTCTAGGCGCTTGCCTGGGGGCTTCATCTCTGGTCGCGCCTGGCTACTTTGTTGTGGCACGGACCTTGGAGTTTGGGCCCATTGCTCAGGGTCCCACTCCTCCGGAACCATCACCTCGATTTCCCTGGCCAGCTCCTCGACTACCTCTTCGGCAACCGCTGCGGGTTCTTCTTCGACTGTGACCACTGGAGCTGGCTCTTGGATAACTATGCCTTTGGTCTTTCCGGAGGGTTTTTTCTTATCCTTCCGAGGAGCTCTCTGCGTACTTCGGTCCCGACTGGAGCTCGCGATGAATTCTTCAGCAGTAGGCCTCCACCTGCCTCGGCTCTTCAGCCCTTCATACATACTGAGAAGCAGCTCCAGGACTTCTCGTTTCCTCACGAGCTCCGCGGACTCGACAGAGCTCCTCGACATCAATGCCGCGATGTCACTCTGGATTTCAACGACCCGCTCCTCTACTTCTTCAAAAGTCAGAAGACCGAACTCTGAAAGAATTCGTTCATACTCCTTCTGATGAACACGGACGCGGCTCATCTCGGCAGCTGTAGTTCGATACTTCATCTCGAAGTCTTTGGCTCTTTCATTGGCCTCAACCACCTTCTTCTCTGCCGAGGCAACCTGCTTTTCCAGCTTTGGCACTACGTGCGTCTGCAGATGATTCTTCTCTCCGCGGAACCACTCAAGTGATCGCATGAGCTTCTTTATTGTTTCGTGTAGCTCCGCGGTGTTCTAAACAGACAACGAAGACAACCACATCGATTACTCTCAAGTATGTAAAGAGTTACATTCAGTTCGACAACAGACATAAAATTGCTCATGCAAGTAAAACAAGAAGTTCAAGAGTTTGAAAAATAGAAGATTGTATTTCACAAGACAAAAGTACAATTGTTCCAAATTCGGTACATCGTTCCGCATACATTCCTAAACTATACAAGTTTAAATTTGCGGGGATCGACTGACCTCCCGCTCAATTGCCTCAGTCTCTTCGGGCAACTCCTCTCGCCGGCCCTCGGACACTTCGGCTTCTTCTCCTTCAGCTGCTGCGACGGCCTCGATCGCAGCTGGGGCTTCGACCTCAATCCGTGGGGGGGGCTCGGTGCTCCGGGGTGCGGTAGCCAGTTCACCGCGGCAGAATGCCAGGAATTCTTCGTCCTGGTCCACTTCGCAGTTTACAACTTTCGCGGCCGTCAGAAACTGCTTCTTCTCCCCGAGCGCCTTCACCAGAGGCCACTCCGGCAGCTTCGCTAGAGCGGCGTAATAGGCCTTTTCCACCTCGGCCACCGCCTCAGAGTCATACCCGAATTCCGGACGATTGATGTCCACATTCGGGTACGCCTCCTTCACCTCCTCCAGCACCAAGGCTCGTGTGGCTCTGCCCCCTATTGCCACAAACTCCGTCTGGAAGTCAAGGAACGTGCTGGTGTGTAATAATTTTTCGGCGAACGCCTTCAGCATCGCTCCTTGCCCTTCGATCACAGCGGCTTCCCGCGCCTCCATCTCCGTCCGAAGCTGCAGATTTTCTCCCCGCAGAGCAGCGTTCTCGGCCCCCACACTGCGCAAGCGCACCACTTCGTTTTCGACCAAAGACGCCATTTTACGCGCCTCGGCTAAGTCATGAGCTAGCTTGTCATTTCGCGCGCGAAGATCCCACGCTGCCGCGGCCAGCTCTTCTCTGGCCTCCACCTCGCTTTTCAGGCCAACCTCTATGATTCCTCTGGCCAGCTGCAGAATCTTCTCGGCATCCGCGCCGTCAAACCCCAGCCTACTGGGGGTCGCCTGTTCTACCTGGATAAGTTGAATACAACACGACACCGAGCTCAGACCTCATACTACACACCTCGCGTATGTAAAAGTTATGATCAGCGTTTTGAGTATTACCTCCGTACTCTCCCCTACTCGAGGTCTTTTGGATGGTGCCAGCGGAGTGCCGGTAGGCTCTGGCCTCCTTTTCATCACGGGAGATGGCTCTGCCGACATAACCCGCTCGTCAGACCCCGCCGCTGGTCGCGCACTGGGTGTCATCTTCCCCCGGGGAGACACCTCAGCGGCTTTCCCCTTCTTCTTGGCCGCTGCAGTCTTAGCGGGGCTTCCTGCTGCTGGTTGCTTTCCGAAGCGTCCCACTGCATATATGTCTATGGTTAGTCCTGCGCAAAACGACAGTTATAAACAGCAAGATAAAGAACTCCTACCCTCTTCGGCACCCGCCGTGCCCGAATAGTACAGGCTCAATCCTGCCTTCTCCAATTCCTCCTCGGAGCAGAGGGTTTTGAAAGTCCCCACTGTCCGGAACGTATGCTTCACTTCGGCCCCCGGGCTCTCCACGGGGGCGGTATCAAGCACCTCGTCACTCCTCCACTTCGGGAGAGCTATTTTATTCTTAATGAATATGAACCTCTCCTTCCACCCCTCTACTTTGCTCGGGTTCTGAACCTTGAACCCTCCTCGGGCTCGGGGACTAAAGGAATACCACCCCTTGGACTTCCCGAAGTTTTTTAGCTGGTAGAAGAACCTAAAAAGCTCTACAGTTGGTTCTACTCCGGCCTGTTTACAGACCACGGTGAATCCCACCACCTGCCTCACCGCGTTCGGCGCTAATTGACAGAGGGCAATACCGTAGTATTTTAACAATTCGATGACTACGTCCCACAACGGCAATCTCAATCCTACTCTAAGGGGATCTATATACACGGTAATAAACCCCTGCGGTGGGCAACAGGCCCTATCCTCGGGGGTAGGGATTATGTACTCAAGGTCGAAGGGAAGGTAAAAAGACGGGAGCTCCCTCAAAATTTGCTCTCGCGACATCCGTAGCGCTATAGAGGACACCTCAAGATCCTCCACCGTGCATTCATAAAACGCAACCATCATGACGTTGCACTCTAAGCCATCAACTCTGTCTATTGTTCTAACCTCATTCCTCTCCGGAATGAGATATGATAGGGGGGGGATATCTAACGGGGTATTCGAAGTCCCTAATTCTTCAATCGAGGCCGAAGATGAGGCAGAAGATGAAGAAGATGAAGAGGATATCATACTTACTTGGTTTGAATTTGAAAGGGTTGATTTGAGAAGTTTTTTTATCTGAGATGAATCACGAATGCAGATTTCCTCTTTTTCCCGCTTTCTAAACTGATGAATCGCAATGAAGGAGATGAAAGGTTACTGTGCAATTACTCCAATTATATACGCAAAAATCAACGGCGTTGATGCAAACGATTCAAATTCAATAATGGGGATTTAAACGTGCGCCACACGCGCTTTACAGTTCCCAAGGCGCGTGGGGAACAGGTTTCTTGGAAGTTGCAGAGCGTGTCACTTCACATCCCTCTCTCTTATGATGGCGCCGCCAATCACATCAACCTAACCCTTCGTCAGGAAGGTTCACACTACACTCCGGTGTATCGCCCTCCTCGGTCACACTACCACACTCCGGGGTTCCCTTCATGTTGGCCAGACAACTCACTCCGGTGAACCTCCCACCTCGGCCAGGTTGTTACGTACTTACACCGCGTTTCTTGCTTCTGGGAAGTTTGGCATCCCGATAAAGGTCTTAGACACTCCGGCCTAGCTCGACTTCGTGTTCACAAACTGCTCCACCAAGTCCTCCGGGGACTTGGATCGACTTATTCGACCGTAAACACTTCGGCCGGCCAGTGACCACGGCCCTTCCTGCTTACCGTACCACTCCGGTGACAACCGAAGCTCCCTCCTCGCTTCGGCTGGGGGGGGGGGAGGCATCTGATAGGGATAACCTGGTTACTTCGGGTCGGGTTAATACCTGAGCCCACTTACCGGCCCAGCAAACGCGCCAGCAAGCGCGAAGGCCCAGGCCCAGCAGGCCCAGCAACACGCGTTGGCCCAAAACGTAATCTGTTCCGCGAATCAAGTCTGTTCCGCGAATCAAGGCCCATGATCTTTTCCCAACTGCCATGCAGATGTGGTGGGCAAGATTATAGGGATTTAGTTAGGATTTTGATTTGGTAGTATAAATAGGTGAAAAGAACTCGGAATTAGGGTTCGCACTCTGTATACTGAATTACTATCTGTAAACTCAACATTCTAGGGAAAGAAACACCTCGGCAAGAGTGATTTTCTGCCCGTGGACGTAGATCTCCGGATCGAACCACGTAAATCCTGTGTTTTTCCATATTGTTTACGTCGATTATCGTTATAGTTCTTGGTTAGAACCACGTAAATCCTGTGTTTTTCCATATTGTTTACGTCGATTATCGTTATAGTTCTTGGTTACCGGATTGCGCTTTATCAATATTCATACATCAAGGAAAACAAATATGAATGTTTTGTAACTTACTCTAATTTATATTTTTTATTTTTAACATTTTTCATTGACTCTTCTTTCATTAACATATAATTTTTTATCTTTTATTATATTAAAATTATTATTTATTTATTTATTTATATTTATAAATTATGCATCGCACGGGGATATTACTAGTTATTCCAAACAGTAGAATGCACGGAAAGAAACTAGGCTAGAACGTATTTTATCATTGCTAGGGTGAAATTAATTTCATCTTTTTGAGGCACAAGGAAATGGGGAGATCAAACATTCTTATCTGATGTTTGTTTATAATTTTTTATGCGGAACGATCTTATTCTAATGATATTATTAATTATTATGTAATTGTTTAATGATAATTTGACAATAATTTATAAATAAACAGTAGATCTTGAATTTATATAATGAAATTTGTAAATTGATTGATAAGCAAACATTAAATTAGTTAAATCCGTAGTTTGAGGTGAAGTTATTATTAGCATCATTTGGAGGTTAATATGATGTTTAATTATAGTAAAGTATTGGAGTAATAAATAGGAATCTGAAGGTATTTGTATGTTTTATAAAAGTTAAAATAATTTATTATCCGTAGAAAAAGTGAGGATATTAATAGCAAATAATTTGGATAATGTAACTAGTTTATCGGGATAAGAAAGTAGCGTTATTATCCAGTCCTATGATCTGTGTCTCTCTCTTTGGCTACATACACGCACTCACATCTATACGGAGGAGCAGTTATAATACTCCTGCCCTCACACCCCTACACCAACCTCTCTCTCGCTCTGCCTTTTTTTTTTATATTACAAAATTCAGCTGCGACTTTCGACCTCTCCTATCGATCACCTAACTCCTTTGATCTCTTCGCTCCAACCTTCAATCTTTTCATTCATCTCCTGGAATTCATTGAAGATTCTGCTTTCCTGCATCCACTGAATGCTATTTTTATTTGTTTCCATTTGATTTTTTTGTTTCTTTGGTCATTAGACTGTGTTGCACAAATGGAATTTTTTCCATAGATCTCCCCCTTGTAGCTCCGTAGTGCTTCAATTTTTTGTAGCTTTTAGCATTTGATTATTTAATTGTATTAAAGGAATAAGGACTTAGTCAGCGTATGGCACTTTGATTGTTGTCTTGTGTTGTTTGGTGTACCTATATAAAGTTCAACAAGGATTAGGGTAGTGGAAAGTTCATTTATATTTCACAACTTTTGAATCGAACGGAGTTTATTTGCTTCGTGGAGGAGATGAGTTTCGTTGATAAATTGATTGCTCACATTTTCGAAAAGATTGAAAGCTGAGGGAACTGGATGTGTTTTCTTCTCACTGCAATTCATCTACTTATTAAGTGGTGGATTCTTGGGTCTTTTGCAACGGATCCAAATAGGGTAACCAGTGGGTGTAACTGTGTGGTTGGTCTGGAGTGCTTATTAAATATCTTCTTGGCCCTAAGAATGGGGTCCTGCTTTTCGGGCGAAAGCAGGAGCCCTCCTCTGCCCAGCTCTCCTATGGGAGTTCGGAAAAGGAAGGGCTCGACAAAGAGGCCTGTGTCGCGAAATTCGTCCTTCGACTACAGGAGGGAGGAACAGTTGCACAGGAATCCTCATCGAATGTTCTTGAATGGTTCTACTGAGATTGCTTCACTTTTTACTCAGCAGGGCAAGAAAGGGATCAATCAAGATGCCATGATTGTTTGGGAGGTTAGTTTCTCTCTCCTCTCCATGTGGATGGTTAACTATGACAGGATACAACATGTAACTACTTGGTTAGCGTCATTTGCTTCTTATTTGAAGTCAAAGTTTTCTGCATCATGTACATTTTAAAAAGTGAATAGTTACTTACAGGCTCTACTACTGGACTTTGATTTCAATTGGAAATGCATTGAGCAAGCCTGTTGATATTCTAAACTGTGTGCTCTCGTGATCTCTGTTAGCTGCCTTTTGATGGCTGAAATATTCATAAAATGCAGCTTTATCTGTTCTTGTTGCACATAACTTTTACTTAGTAAAGAGAAAAGTTTCGTACACATTGCACTTATAGCTGCAAATCTACAGCCCTACCTTTCTGAAAAAAATCAAGGTTTCTATGACACTAAATCCAAAATTTGTAATTTCCTTATTTGTTCTTTATCCATCTCGTGTATATCTCTCTCACTATTAAAAAGTGCATTATGAATCATCTCAATTAACTAAAGTCCACAAGTTAAGTTAATTATGAGATTGGCCGTTTGCATTTGATTTATAGTTATATTTTAGCATGTCATCCATATAGTTAAATCCCTAAGACGTAAGCTTGGTTGCTAGACATAATGTTAAACAAATCAATTCTTCTATTGTTATATATGCCTAAAGTTGCTTTAAGAGACTGCATCCGCTGATCCTTTGTGAGATAAAATATCCAGAACTTTGGTTCGAGGACAGACACAGTCTTCTGTGGGGTATTTGATGGCCATGGCCCATATGGTCATATGGTGGCAAAGCGTGTTAGAGATTCTCTTCCTTTGAAGCTTAGCGCAGACTTGGAAGCTGATATAAAAAGTGGTGAGAGTTTTAGGGAGGTCAGTGTAAATACTGCAAGTCTTTACGCAGAAGTTGATCCCTTCTTATCCGTTAAAGATGAAGCTAGGGCCTCCATTAGTGTCAAAGAAACTGAAAAGCGTCCAGAGGTCTTTCAGACGTTCAAAAAATCTTTTATGAAGGCCTTCAAGGTCATGGACAAGGAGTTACGAATGTACACAAATATTGATTGCTTCTGCAGTGGAACTACGGCGGTGACCCTGGTGAAACAGGTACTCCATATAATTACAAAAAGGGGCCTATTTTGAAAGAAGTAAAGAAACCGAAAAAAGTTTTTTTCCATACAAATTCCCCGATTGTTTGCAAGAACAGTACAAACCTCAAGGGTTTGTATTTGTTGAAGACAGACTTCATTGGGTTGTTTTGTAGTTACCCTGAACATCAAGGTAGTTCTGTGATCATTTGGTGATATTGTGGATGTACTTAACAATACCTTGATTATTTTCTGTAGGGTCAGGATCTTGTAATTGGAAATGTTGGGGACTCGAGAGCTGTATTAGGTACAAGAGATAAAAATAATTCACTTATTGCGGTCCAGTTGACTGTGGATCTCAAGCCTAACCTTCCAGGTAACTTCCACTTGGAACACGTTTCATGATTATAATAAAATTTGCTAAGCCGCTCCCTTCGTTTAATTGGAAAACAACAAAAGTATATCTATTCCAATTAAGATTTCTGTCTAGCAATCAAGTGGGTTTACAGCTGATAGCCAAATACATGTTGCAGCCTTCTGCTGAGGAACCCTTCCAAATCAATGCCAATGTGTCCCTTCACCATTCTTTTGCTTTCGTGAGATCAAAGTTCTTTTCGCTATGTTTTTCGAATTTTCAATTGACGATCGTGAGTTTGATTGATTGCTAAAACTTTTGAGCTTCGCTGAAGTTGTGGCCTTCTATAACTCGAGTTATCTGCATGTTCTATAGCGTGTTTCTTGTTCTTCCTTTTAGTCAATGGCTGTTGGACTATGTTTTACTGTGACTCTAGATCCACTGTTCGTCTGTCCATATAATTATTTTAACAAATAGGCTGATGATTTAGTAGTTATGAGCTGCTATATTTGATTACCTCTTGACGAGCATTGAGGAAAATCAAATGATTTTACAGAAACAAAGGCTTGATCATCTTGGACAGGGTTTCATGTAGTGTGAGCTTTCTTAATATAAATTATCTGTGATTATCCCTTGCTTTTGATGTGGAAATTTTTATTGTGTTCAGCTAGTTTCTTGTCCAGCATCTAACTGTTGTCATCTTGCAGCGGAAGAAGCGAGGATCCGAAAATTTAAAGGGCGTGTTTTTGCCCTCCGGGATGAACCTGAGGTTGCAAGAGTTTGGCTACCGCACAATGACTCTCCGGGCCTTGCTATGGCACGTGCATTTGGCGACTTCTGTCTCAAGGAGTTTGGCCTTATATCCGTGCCTGATATTTCCCACAGGCGCATCACTGATGAAGACCAATTTGTAGTTTTAGCAACAGATGGGGTATGAGAGCCACAGGCTCTCTCTCTCTCTCTCTCTCTCTCACACACACACACACACACACAATATCTTAGATTTTGATGTGATATATAATTTTATTTTACTTTAATTTGTTGCAGATTTGGGATGTGCTCTCAAATGACCAAGTGGTGGAAATCGTGGATTGTTGCCCGACGCGGTCATCTGCAGCTCGAACACTTGTGGAGTCAGCAGTTAAGGCATGGAAATCCAAGTACCCAACTTCTAAGGTTGATGACTGTGCAGTTGTTTGCCTCTTCCTTAACTCAAATGACTCTGCTGCTGCTTCTACCGCCTATTCCCAACTCGGATGAAGGCTGATCCCAACAAAGATGGTGGTCTTTGTGGCCCAAATGGACTGAACGGTTGAGGTACACTTAGGTACTTTGGGAAGAACGAAACTTGTCAACATAATGCAAGGGGATCATGCAACCAGACGGGGATAATAACAAAGAAATGAGGCGGCCAAATATCTGTTTCAGATTCAGGTTTGTGCATTAAATTTATTTTTTCTAAATCATGTTGACGAGATTTGGGGCCGTAATGGAGAGATGGACCCGACTATTATTAGTGTGTCTGGTCTCTTTCTTGTGTGGATAATTGGAATTTTGTTATATCCAACTCTCCATGTTTTTTCTTTTTGTTTACAGTCTCAATTTTTTTGGTAGTGTGATCTGTATCTATCAATTACTCCAAGTTGATTTCAGGAATGGGAAAGAAAGACATTGAAGCTGCTTTTCTTTGGTAGTACAAATTAAGATTTTCAAGTAAATTTCCGCAGAGGGACTCCTTTTTTGATTGATTGATAGATAGATACACCATCCTTCACTTGGGCTAATTCTACACTACTCAGTGGGGGACTACCTATTTGAGTGTAGTGTTGTCCGTCCAATTGCACACGCACAATACATACAGATTTATGTGTAGATGGAGGGTACATCATGTTCGATTGACTTTGCTTCTACCGTATTTTGGCTATAATTCTGTTAATATTATTTTACATTTGTGAGATCTGATCTTTTTTCCTTTTTGAAGAATTAACTGAGTTAATAGCAGAGCAGTAATGAATTTGAGAAATTTATTAACTTCTCGTTTTAAAACTTCAAATCCTATGGGCCTGAATTATAACAAGCAAGAGAGCGGTTCAGTTATTCCTGTCCTGGTATATTTGCTGAACTGAGCGTATTTCAAAGATCTTATAAGATGCAATTTGTTAAGAGTTTATAAGTTATTAAAGTGTTTGGATAAAAGATCTTATAAGCTGGCAATTGAATGGAGTAATTTAGATATGAAGTGTGTGTACTAGGTGAAATTTGAGCGTAATTTATAAGATCTTAAAAAATAAGTTGGACTTGAGGAACTTACTTTTTTTTAGCTTATTTTTACATCTTATAAGTTGTTTAACATCTTATTTTGTCAAACACATTTAAAGAGCTTATAATTTTTCAAGCATCTTATAAGATGTTTTAAGGAACTTACACGCTTAACCAAACACCTTCGAAGTCAGAAATGGGAACTATTCCGAACGGAACAATTTCTTTTTCCAATGTCGGTTACTTAGCAAGAATGTATGAATTGTGGATCATTTTTATTTGAAAACTTTCTCTACTTCATCAATAAATTAGTAAATCACCCTTGCTTCTGAATATATAGTGATAAAATGTCGTCGTAATTTTAAATTGTATTTATTTTAATATTTTGACTAATTAATAAAAAACTAGTTGCACATTAAGTAAAACTCATATAATAAAAAAGGTAAACCTATCTTGTTCGTATATATTTGAACAAATTAATTGATCCAAGTGAAAAAAAAAAAAAATATATGGAAGTTTATAAATAAGTGAAACGCAAGATGTGTACGAAAAGTCTGATGTTTGTATTGCACATTTAATTGAAAAATAGTACATTTGCACATTTCTAAATGTTTTCTTATAAATAACATTTGTTGTTTGGTAGTGCTTTTATTTTCCTGATCACAAATCAATATCTTAAACTCTTTCATATTTGTGACCTTGAAACTTGGCCGTGAATGTGCACAGATTTTTAAATATAAATCAATACGAAACAACGAATGACCATGATGACATTAGAAGTCTATCTAAAAATTTATACAGTTATTGTAGTAAAATATAACGTAAAAATACTCGATCTTTTGGTCAATTAACATATACAACACGATCTTTCAATTTTAACATATAAATACACCACCTCTCAATTTTTTTACAATTATATGCACGCGGGCTAATTTCGAGCTTCAATTGTTGATATGGAGCCCAAAACTGAAATTTTGGGCCATATTTCCTGACGTGGAATTATAAATATTTTTCTTTTATTTAAGATCATATTTTGCTGAAGAACGTGACAAACAAATTAATAACGGAAATTGAGTGTGAATCTTTGTCCTCACCGGTGGACGACTTTTCTCGTAATGAATTTTCTTGTATGGCAGATCTCTCTTATTATTTGTTCTAATAGCCATAACTTAATTGTATTGATGGTGATTCGAATGAAATGATCCACAAGTAACAACTTAAATAGAAAACAGAGTCCAACAATCGACCTTTTATGCGATGTCATAGTGCTCAATTAGATCAGATAGATAATGGTTAAATCTGAAATTGGTTTCCACTTATTTATAGGATTCAACAAAAATTGAAGAAAAGTTAAATAACGCTACAAGACCCACCTTTTGTAATAGATCACAATTAAAAAACGAAAAGAAAAGAAAGGAATAAATAAGAAAGTTCACGTATTTGTCCTCCATTAAAGAAGAGTTCGGAAATAAAATGGCGAAACTTTTATGAGGTGTTTATTCTACTGCACGTTTAAAAGGGTTATAGAAAATCTTCACCAGATTGATTAGGATTATCGTTAAACAAAAAGTCACAATCCACGTCAAAAAATATGGACCAAAATCTAAGCTTTGGGCTCCACGTCAGCAATTGGAGCCCGAAATTAGGTCGTGTGTACTAAATTGTTAAAAATTAAAAGTTGGTGTTTTTATACGTTAAAATTGAAAGGTCGTGTTGTATCTGTTAGTGACCAAAAAGTCGTGTATTTTTACGTTATTAAGCGTAAAATAAATTAACAGAGTAAAACAACTGTCCGATATTATAGACGGGTTGAAACATAAAAAATATAGGTCGTAAGTACCATAAGGCTAACTCCGCTTGATTTCAGGGGACAATAATTTGACGTGCTATTGGCCAAATATGAAAACATAGTATATTTTAGGAGCATGAGCGGACTTTATTTTCTAAATTTTTTAGCGATAACATTTTGGACCGAACAGACACGACCTGATCCAATAAATGAGCAGTATTGTAGTAGGTAATCCAAATTGCCACCATTAATTAATCATAATCCCCACCATATCTGAAAAAGAAGTAAGAAAATTGCATTCCAATGTATCAATTAATTTTGTAGTTGAGACAGAAGCAAGAAAGTCCATTTGATTGAATTGTGAAGATAGTAGCTGATTAATTCAGCTGGAAGGAATTCATCACAGCATTCCTTATTTTGAAGAGCAACAGAACGCGCGTGAATGCATGTATCTATGCATTTAATATTCTCATGCAGAAAACAGTTATGACGGTTTTTGCTGATGAAAGTTTGTTAGCTATCTGTTAGACGTCTACTTCCATTCTTCTCTGTTGTAACTTCTATTGTATATATAGCTTGTAACCACTTAGCTTAAAGAGTAGAAGATACACGTGATAACAAGAAACAGAGTTGTGAGAGAGTGAGTGCAGCAGTCGTAGCTGGGAAAGCTCAGTATCATCAATCTGTGGGGAATTGTTATTGTATTGTTGGTGTAATCTCAGGAGCAATATAGTGTGTGATCTTTCCCGTGGATGTAGGCTTTGTTAACAGCCGAACCACGTAACTTTGGCGTCTTCTACATTCTTGCATTTCAGGCGTGTGTGTGTTTTGATTGTGTTGTGTTTGCTGTTCTTTGGGGATTCTTGCGTTACAAGTGGCGCCGTCTGTGGGAAGAAGGTGTAGGTTCTCTTAATTGAAGATTCACCATGTCCACGGCAAGGTTTGACACGGAGAAATTCTCCGGCAAGAATGATTACAACCTCTGGAAATTGAAGATGAAGGCGTTATTAACACAACATGGCCTGGCTGGGGCTCTGAAAGGAGTAGAAGGATTGCCTGAGAAGATGGACGTTGCCCAGAAGAATGAAATCATGGACAAAGCTCATAGCATGATCATTCTATGCCTAACAGACAAAGTCTTGAGGGAGGTAGCGAAGGAGCAAACCGCGGCAGGAGTTTGGGAAAAATTGGATAGTCTGTACATGACTAAATCCATGGCAAATCGTCTCTACACAAAACAAAGATTGTATTCTTTTCGTTTCTCAGAAGATAAACCAACAGAGGATCAGCTTGATGAATTCAATAAGTTGCTGGATGATCTGGAAAGTATAGATATGTCACTAGGAGATGAAGACAAGGCAATCATGCTGCTCAATGCATTGCCTAAATCCTTTGAACATCTCAAAGATGCCATGCTCTATGGAAGAGAGACTGCTATCACCCTATCAGAAGTGCAGACTGCTTTGAGAGCAAAGGAGGCACAGAAAACAAATGACAATAAAGCTGACACATCTGGAGAAGGATTGGTAGTTAAGAAGGGAAACTTCTTCAAGAATAAGAAGCAACAGCATTATGGGAATGAAAAGAAACCAAATCAAGAACAGAACAAGAATCCTGATGGAAAGGAAACCAGAAAATGCTATTTCTGTAAGCGGCCTGGACATATCAAGAAGAACTGTTTCTCTTGGAAAAAGAAACAAGCCCAAAAGAACCAGACAACAAATTCCACTGAGAAAGCTGTGGACACACAAGATGCAGAGGTCCTCAACATAACTGACAAATCAGTAGAAGGTACATGGATTCTTGACTCTGGTTGTTCATTTCATATGACACCTCATAAGGAATGGTTTATACAATACCATGCACAAAATCTGGGATCTGTACTCCAAGGAGATGATCACATATGTCCTGTAGAAGGAATAGGTCAGGTGAAACTACAGATGGAGGATGGTTCAGTTAAAATTCTGAGTGATGTCAGACACATACCTAAACTAAAAAGAAATTTGATAAGTTTAGGGACTTTGGAATCAAAGGGGTGCAGTTTCAAAAGCCAAGGTGGCCACATGCTTGAAATGAAAGAAGGGCATGTGGTGATGAAAGGAGTAAGAAGATCCAGCCTGTATTACTTGCAAGCCATCACTATTATGGGGGAAAGTGGAAATGTTGCATTGAATGACAACATAATGTGGCATAAGAGACTTGCTCATCTTAGTGAAAAAGGCATGGCAGAACTCTATAAGAGAAATCTGATAAAGGGAAAAGGGATGGAAAATCTTGAAAAATGTGAGAAATGCATAATGGGAAAGAGCAAGAAAGCACCATTTCCTGAAGGGAAGAAAAGCTCAACAAAACCACTGGATTATGCACACTCGGATGTGTGGGGACCTTCAAAGGTGGATTCCTTAGGTGGGGGAAGATACTTTCTAAGCATCATAGATGACTTCTCCAGAAAATTGTGGGTCTATATACTCAAAAACAAATCAGATGTTTTTGGAAAATTTAAAGAATGGTGTGCTGAAGTTGAGCTTGAAAGAGATGCAAAGCTGAAATGTCTGAGGACTGACAATAGGATGGAATTCTTATCAGAAGAATTCTTGAACTACTGCAAAACAAAGGGGATAAAAAGGCATAGAACAGTGCCTGGGACACCACAACAGAATGGCATTGCAGAAAGAATGAACAGAACCATACTGGAAAGAGTAAGGTGCATGATATTAGAATCTGGTTTACCCAAGAAATTTTGGGCAGAAGCTGTTACAACAGCTGCTCTTCTGATTAATAAATCACCATCATCTCTTGAAATGAAAACACCAGATGAGGTCTGGAATGGCAGGATTGCTGATTACTCAAACTTAAGAGTATTTGGTTGCTTGGCATATGCTTATGTCAGGCAAGATAAGCTGGAGTCAAGAGCATTAAGGTGTGTATTATTGGGATATCAACCTGGTGTGAAAGGCTACAGGCTATGGTGTTTAGAGCCTGGAATGAACAAGATAATAGTAAGCAGGGATGTGACCTTTGATGAGTCAAAGATGCCTTTCAAGAATGACAAATATACTGATCTTGAGATTGAAAGGAAAACAGACCAAGATAATCTACCATTGAAGGTGGAGCATGTCTTTGAAGAAGGACAAATTCAACCAGGAGAGCTTGATCAAGAAGCAGAAGAACAAGTGGAAGAGTTGAATGAATATCAGTTGGTCAGAGACAGGGAAAGGAGGATTCCCAAGCCATCCACAAGATATGGGGATGAATTTCTGCTTGCTTATGCTTTGTCAGTAGCTGAAGAAGAGGTTCATTATGAACCAAAAACATATCAGGAGGCTATTGATAGTAAAGATGCAGAAAAATGGATGATTGCTATGAAGGAGGAGCTGGAATCGCTTGACAAAAATGGCACATGGATATTGGTTGATAAACCCATCAATCAAAAGCTCATCAGCTGTAAATGGATTTTCAAAAGAAAGACTGAGGTAACAGCTGGAAAGGAGAAAATCAAATTTAAAGCAAGGCTTGTGGCAAGGGGGTTCACTCAAAAGGAAGGTATAGACTACAATGAAGTATTTTCTCCAGTTGTTAAGCATTGTTCCATCAGAATCCTTTTAGCACTTGTGAATCAGTGGAACCTTGAATTGGAACAGTTAGATGTAAAGACAACATTTCTGCATGGAAGTCTGAAGGAGACAATTTTCATGACTCAGCCCGAGGGGTTTATATTGCCTAAGAATTCAAACAAAGCATGTTTGCTTAAGAGATCTTTATATGGTCTGAAGCAGAGCTCAAGACAGTGGTATATCAGATTTGATCAACATATGAAGAAGATTGGATTTGTAAAATCTCAGCATGACAGTTGTGTGTTCATGAAAAAGGATAAAACTGAAGTATTGGTTTACTTACTTTTATATGTGGATGATATGCTTATTGCAAGCAAGTATCATAATGAAATATCAAAAGTAAAGTATGAGTTGAGTGCTATTTTTGAGATGAAGGAACTGGGTGAAGCAAGAAGAATTCTTGGGATGGATATAACCAGAGATAGGGAAAAAGGGGTCATGTGGTTGCATCAGAAGGATTATGTGAAGAAGGTGTTGAGAAAATTCAACATGGATGCTTCTAGGAGTGTGTCAGTTCCATTAGCTCAGCATCACAAGCTGTCTGAAGCTTTAAAACCAATAACTGATGCAGAAGTTGAAGAAATGAGCCATGTTCCATATTCTAATGTAGTAGGGAGTATTATGTATACCATGGTGTGCTCAAGGCCTGATATAGCATATGCAGTAAGCTCTGTTAGTAGGTACATGGCAAACCCAGGAAAGGGGCATTGGGAAGCTTTAAAATGGGTAATGAGATATTTGCAAGGGTCAGCTGATAACAGTTTAATGTTTGAGAAATCTACTGAAGGAAAACATGAGTTTCTAAAGGGGTATGTAGACTCTGATTATGCTACAAATTTGGACTCAAGAAAGTCACAGACAGGATACATTTTTACACTGTTTGGTTCTGCAATTTCTTGGAAATCTATGCTACAATCTGTAGTGGCCTTATCCACTACAGAAGCAGAATACATGGCACTCTCAGAATCAGTTAAAGAAGCTATATGGCTTAAGGGAATACTGAGAGATCTTGGAATCGCACAGGATGTGGTGAAAGTATTCTGTGACTCACAAAGTGTAATTCATATTACCAAACATCAAGTGTTTCATGAACGCTCGAAGCATATTGATGTTAGACATCATTTCATAAGGGACATTGTGGAGAAAGGGTCAATTGAAGTGTGCAAGATTGGAACAGAACATAATCCAGCAGATATGTTAACTAAAGTGTTGCCAGTTCAGAAGTTTAAGTACTGTCTCAGTTTAGTTAACATTAAGGAGTTTGGATTATATCTGGAATAGGCCCGTATAGGGCAGGTTTGGAAAGATTACAAGATTATGTGGCTTGTTGAGCTTCATTAACAGTGAAGGTGGAGATTGTGAAGATAGTAACTGATTAATTCAGCTGGAAGGAATTCATCACAGCATTCCTTATTTTGAAGAGCAACAGAACGCGCGTGATGCATGTATCTATGCATTTAATATTCTCATGCAGAAAACAGTTATGACGGTTTTTGCTGATGAAAGTTTGTTAGCTATTCTGTTAGACGTCTACTTCCATTCTTCTCTGTTGTAACTTCTATTGTATATATAGCTTGTAACCACTTAGCTTAAAGAGTAGAAGATACACGTGATAACAAGAAACAGAGTTGTGAGAGAGTGAGTGCAGCAGTCGTAGCTGGGAAAGCTCAGTATCATCAATCTGTGGGGAATTGTTATTGTATTGTTGGTGTAATCTCAGGAGCAATATAGTGTGTGATCTTTCCCGTGGATGTAGGCTTTGTTAACAGCCGAACCACGTAACTTTGGCGTCTTCTACATTCTTGCATTTCAGGCGTGTGTGTGTTTTGATTGTGTTGTGTTTACTGTTCTTTGGGGATTCTTGCATTACATGAATGGTGAAGAGAGAGAGAGAGAGAGAGAGAGAGAGAGAGAGAGAGAGAGAGAGAGAGAGAGACGTATTTTGTGTAGAATCTGTTTCTAGGAAAGCAAGAGACAGATTTAGAGATGTTGATCCAGCGAGAAAATTGTAATTTTGGTCCCACAGGACACGGGAGTGTTTCATTTTGGTCCCAGCCCTGGCAGAAGTGATGCCAAAGAAATTTTTTGTTGCACTTGTGGTCCCAAATTTGTTTTTCATTGCAAAACTCGTCCCATTTACTAGCGTTTTTAGTCCCATACCGTCAAATATTAACGATTTTAAACACATGCCACTCACGTGATTGTTTGCTTACATCATAATCTAGTATTAAAAATAAAGAAAACGAAAAAAGAGATACAAAACATGCTAAATGTTACTATTTTACCACATTTATCAAACATCCCCAATTCTATTCGCCTGTGAACCCTAGTTCAATTTCGTCCCCAATTTTCTCAAATTGAACTTACATTGTGGAAATAAAGGCTCCAATGACTTGCCATCTGACTTTTCAGACGCCAACGTTGTAAAAACTCGACTTTCTTCTTCTCCCACTTTCTGCGAGACCTTTTTTGTTTGATTTCATTGTGGCTTTTCAATCATAGGCTTCGCAGAGGTAAATGAATTATGAACCCTTCCTTTTTACTGCCTCTGGCACGCCGATAAGGCCCCGAATCAGTTGTATTTGATTGACCGGCTCAGTTTTCTGTTCCTGGCACTCCTGCCCTTGCTCGCGTTAGAGTTTTTTCGAGGGTTTTTGGTTACTCTTCAGAGGGAGTGGCCTGGCATTGATCGATTAAGGTTAGATAAGTTTTACTTGTTGATTCGAAGGTTTATTAAAGTTTAGCAGAGGATAAATTGCTGGGGAATGGGATGAATTATCAATTCCTTGCTTAATTACTTTTTTTGTACTTGAAATAGGTTTCATGAATTTGTTGTTTCTTATGTGGTGCAGAAGTCAATTCAAATTTCAGATTTTGTTTTTAGTTGGTTAATTTTTGCTTCATGATTTTTTATTTATTTTTGGTTATGCACCTAGATGTTTGATTTCTCCTTGATTTGAGGCTGAAGAAGTACAAGCAGGTATGGGTTTAATTTGAGAGTTTCTTCGAGTTTTTGTGCTTATTGGCTTGGTTGTATCATGTATGTGTAAGGTTTGTCCCCTGATTTAATTATGTCTTCAGATTCCATAGTAGTTTATGATTTGTAGGGAAAATATAGTGCTCTTTGCGGTATTCTTGAATGTTGTTTTCAAGATTGCCTGTTTATTGGAGGTTGGGTCTTGAAAATTGAAGCATTTCTTGATAATTGAAGCTTCAGATATGCTCTTGATTGCGGTTTCTGAGATTTGCCTGGTACTAATTCTAACATCACATGATATTGACAGGTTTTCTCTAACACAAGGGAACAAAATCTGAGCCTATTTTATCAAAATGCAAATCGGGTGAGAATTGGACTAAGATAACATTCAAGCCTCACTTTTGTTCGCATTTGTAGATTTGCATTTATGCTCATTAAAATATACTTCTACGCAGATTTTGCAAGGTCAGGATGCTTATCATTGACTCACTTTCATCACTTATAGTTGGAGATGGCGGTGCACATGGTATACATTTCGTTAAGACAGATATGCCCTTTGATTGCTAACCAGCACAATTCATTTATTTTGAATGAGGGACTCCTATGACATGTTGTCCTAATTTTTTTCCATGCCTGGTATTATACTATTGTATTTATTAGGAAGTGTTCTTGTGCTATATTTTTTGCAAAATTAGATATTTTAAGCGGTTCGCTTGGACTATGATGTTGTAGTGTTCATTTTATTTTTATAAGTCTGTTGTGGTGAGTAGAACAAAGGATTTTGGCTCCAAAATGGGCAACTTTCTCTCCAAGAATGCCTTAACTGTTATTACATAATTTGGGACCAAAAGTGCAAATTTGTGTGGGACCAAAAATGCAAAAAAATTAACCGAAAACGTGACGTTGGGACTAAAAGTGCAACAAAAAAATTCTTTGGGGTCACTTCTGCCAGGGCTGGGACCAAAATGAAACAATTCCGTGTCCTGTGGGACCAAAAATGCAATTTCCTCTTGATCCAGCAGAGCAGAACAAGACTCAAATCTTACGGTTACCTCCAACAAAAACTTAACTTCTTTCATCTTTCCTTCAAAATACCAAAACAAAATCCTCATGTACCATCTGCCTAATCCCAAATCTCTCTCTCTCTCTCTCTCTCTCTCTCTCTCTCTCTCTCTCTCTCTCTCCTGCAATTTGAAAAAAGAAGATCCGTAAAATAACCCAAATATGGACAAAACCGACTAAATCTTTTTTGTATAGGTGATTGAACGACTGACAGATCTAGATGAAGATCTATACTCAAATAAGTATTCACTTTTTATTCTTACATATTTATAAACTATTTTGTAATGTATATACTATATTAATTTCAGAATGCAACCTTAACGTACAGAGGAGAACGTATATCAATACATATTTCTATTTTTCAACATTGGTTTGACATCTACAGTACAATCTTACCCTGTAAAATCTCAAAACAAACGTAAATCTTTACTAGTTACCTTTATTTTTAAATCCTAGTATTTTAAAGTCAGGATTTCCCCCCACCCACTTAAGCCTAAACCAAACACCCCCTAAGTTATTGCAACTCCTATGTTGAAACAAAAATAATGCAAATACAGAGGAGAACTTTATTCTGAGTAGAGTTTAATTAGACATAAGAGGTGAAGGGTTCTTCTACCATACAACCATTGCACTGATACAACCTATGATAATAACCACTAGATCATGTCCTTTTAATCTTGGTCATCGAATATAATAACTTGCTACTTGCTAAACCGGTAACCAAAACACTTTCCCTTTTTCTTTTTGTTCCAATTCTTTCTGGATTTGACTCTTATTCAATTACATTGAAAAACTTTAGATTAATTAGGATCTTAATTATAATAATATATTCCTACATACAAAAAAATATATATACATGTGATAAAATACTTCCTAAGAAAATGGACGTAGGATTTATACCAAAATAAAAAGCAATAAATTTTCCCACTAAAATATATAGTTACCAAGTCTGCCAGCCTTTTTTTTTTTTTTTTTTTACAATGAATAATTTTATGATCCATGTATACTTAATTGATATTCATTCTTAACACATAATAAATCATCTTATTTATTTTATAAAGATATTTTATTTGATACTAATATTTCACATTATATCCGAAAATTCTCGATTCTAAACAATCATTCATGATATATCAACACACAAAAAATATTACTTTTTATAATTTATGAATTATCTATAAAATAATGAATATTTAATATCAATTATCTTCAAATAAATAAAATACGCACCTGAGAAACATGCAAATGAATTCAATTTTTTTGAAGAATTAAGCTAAATATATCCTCATTTTTTACGTGTTATGTATTATTTAGATATATGAGTTGGTTTTAGTATATGTAATGAATTGAAGCATTAATGAATTGAATCATTAGGGGTTGTTCGGATAGGTAAAAAATTATACAAACCCATCATAAGGTGAATTCTTTTTAAGGATTATTATAGGGTGAACTTAAATTTTTTAAACTAATTAATCAATTTTTTAAAGTAATCCACACACGAAATGTACATTCATCAATAGTTTGTATGGTTTGCCTATTTTTACCCTGAATTTCCCCACCCCAAATTTTGCAATGTAAAAAAAAAACCATGAACTGGTTAAAAAGATTATTTGATACTCCCTCCATTTCCACTACAAGAAAAAGGGTCATTTTTTGTGGTTTCAAATAATGAGTATTTATCACAACTTAAGTGAAGTGGTCTTAAATAAGGAGTAATTATCACAACTTATGAATATTTGTGACAATTTTATTGTCGCCTCAATAATCCAGCACAAATAATATATGGTGGCGGCTATACGCAGCCCACAAAATTTCTTAAAGCAGCCCATTAATTTAATGCATTAGAATATTATTAGTAAAAGACTACAATGTCCTTAAAGAAAAAATAACATAATCAATTATATATTGATATGTATAATAAAATGAAAATAGAAAAAATGTTTTTTTCTTTTTTTCTTTCTTCCATATCTGTATCATCTCCAACCATGTCTTCTTTGCACTGTTAGATTTTGTATAATCCATGGATATACAAAGCACAAGTGGGAAACTAAAGCACAAGAGGGAAACTATTGATCAATTTGTATGTATTGAGTGTGTTAGAAAATAGAACATAAGAGACCCTTTATATAGGGCCAAAATCCAAAAAAAGACAAAATGGCCTCCACAAGTGGCCTCCACTAAAGTGACCTCCACTAACCTCCACTAACCTCCACTAATATAACCTCCACTAAATTACAGAAATGCCAACATTTAATTTAACATCCCCCCTCAAACTCGCGATGGTGTAGTAATAAACATCGAGAGTTTGTCAAGAAAGAACCGGTGTCGTGGGAGGGTGTGTGCCTTCGTAAAGAAGTCTGCAAGCTGCATCGAAGATGAGACAAAGGGCAAGGAGATGGTGCCTTGCTCAAGATGATACCGAGTAATGTGACAGTCAATTTCGATATGCTTGGTACGCTCATGAAAGACAGTGTTGTGCGCAATGTGAATAGCACTCGTTATCACAATACATCGGTGTTGGCCCATCAAGAAAAACACCCATATCAGCCAATAACCATCGTAACCATACAATCTCGCAAGTGGTAGAGGCCATGGCACGATATTCTACCTCGGTGGAAGAACGAGAGACAACATCTTGTTTCTTACTTTTCCATGAGATGAGTGAATCCCCTAGAAAAATACAGTAGCCAGTAGTGGACTTCCGGTCAGTTTTGTCACTGGCCCAATCTGCATCTGAAAAGGCATGAAGCTCCAAGGTTGATGTAGAGGGTAACAAGAGACTCTGATATAGTGTTCCCCGAAGGTAACGAAGAATACGCATGACTGCAGCCCAGTGAACAGAAGTAGGAGCACAAACAAACTGACTGACAATATGAACAACATATGCAATATCAGGACGCGTAATGGTAAGATAAACCAGACTACCCACAATGGAGGTTTCCAACCTTGCCCCGACTGTTGGGTCTTCCAACCGGAACCTTTTCTCAACTCGGGACATTGATTCTTCCAGTGGCCTGGTTGCTTGCAATAATTACAATTTCCAACGACAGAAGTCTTGTGCGGATTTGTGGAAGCAACAAGGACAGGCGCAGATGAGGAGACTGCCAAAACTGAACTAGAGGCAATATGTACCCCCTTTAGAGTCTTCAAACAAGTTTCTTCGGCCATGAGTTCATTGACCACATCTTCAACAGATGGCAAGGGCTTTCGGTGCAAAATCCCCGATCGACAATTATCAAATTCTGGACGAAGACCCATCAAAAGTTGAACAAGTCGGTCTTCATCCCTACACTTCACATAAGTAGTACATGCTTGCAATTCAACAGATTCTGTCAAGGCTAACTGATCCCAAAGAGCTGTCATAGCACAAAAATAATCTTGAATCCCCAAATCATTTTGAACTAATGCCCAAATTTTTGACTGCAGCTGATATTTAATAGCAAAATTATTCTGCACAAACAATCTTGACAAATAATCCCAAACCTGTTTTACAGTTTTAAATTTAGCTAGTTGGACCCCAATTCTTTGTTCAACAGAGTTATTAACCCAAGTAATAATTTTCGAATTATGTCTCCCAAATACGAAATAGTTCATCATATTTCTCATCATCAGATTTAGGACATACTGCCTTTCCAGAAACATAATCCCACAATCCTTTTCCCTTTAAGAAATTTATCATAACATAACTCCAATACCCAAATTTTTTTCCATCAAGACGAACCCCAATAGACTGCAATGAATCATCACCCCCACCCATCACAAACAACCAAACAAAGAAAACAAAACAATTTCAAGCGTAGCGGAAGCAATAAAATCTGGTTAAGACCACTACAACATAAATGAGTTAATGTAACACTCAAAAAGTGTTACCTATATACCAAAATATGTTACTATAGACTTTATGTAACACTTTATTGGTGTTACATTTGTCGGTGCTACCTAAAGTCTAATGTAACACTTTTGATGATCTTTAGTAACACTTTTAATAAGTGTTACATTAGATTTTAAATTGTAACACTTTATGGTAACATTAAAAAAATGTTACACATAACCCCCTTTATGTAACACTTTTAATTGAAAGAAAAAATAAAAAAGTTGTCATTGCTGGGTTTCGAACCCAGGTTGCTAGATTGCAGGAACTTAAGTGCAAAGTCTTAACCACTAGGCTACAATAACTTTTTTAGTTTTTTTTGTAAGAAAAACAATATATACACAAGATTTTATTGTAACATCAATAAAATATACTCAAAATTAAGTTTACATCAAACTACAATCTAACTTAATTTTATTTAGGTTACTCATATCAATTTGACACAATGTTTCCATTATTTTTTTTTCATTTTCATCCACTTATATATATATATATATATTTAAAACTTATTTTATATCACATTAATTTTATACATCTAGTTATTGTATATAAATCTTAAGACATTATCATTAATTTTAATTACCGTAATTTTATGTATTAAGACACCTTAATTATTGTTTTTTATAGATTTTAAATAAAAAAATAAACTTACAAACATGAAAATACATGACCAAATGTCCCAAGTCTAGGTTCTCACACTTAAGAAATGTATTCAAATTCTTAAAGCTACAAGTCTATTTTGTAATTGTTTAGTAAAACCACAAATAAGTCACAAATAAAATTTAATTTATTCTTAACGAATAAATAAATCTTTAGGTGCTCTAATAAATTGTTATTTTTGTAGGTCTGAGTCGATCATTTTCACTACTTATGTTACAGGCATTCTGTTGTAATAATTAAGATATAACACATGAGACAAATAAAAATAAAAGTCACATAAGAAAAATAATCCACAAATATTTAATTAGCTTAAAATAAAATAAATAATTTTATTATTTACAAGTGTTACTTATTTATAAGTGTTACATAAAAGTGTTACTTATTCAAAAGTGTTGCGTAAAAAGTGTTACTTATTTAAAAGTGTTACCTAAATGTGTTACAATTTAAAAGTGTTACGTTCAAAGCGTTACATATTCTAAAAGTGTTGCACGAAAGTGTTACATATTCGCAGATGTTACAAAAGTGTTACATAAAAGTGTTGCATATTCATAAGTGTTACAAAAGTGTTACATAAAAGTCAAAATTTTAAAAGTGTTACAAACGAAATGTTACATAAAGCCATTTATGTTGTAGTGGACGCTGCCCCTGCGACTCCCAGCCAACTTACTGCAAAGTTGGATCTGCGACCGCCTCCAAAATTTTAACTAGCTCTGATACCATTTTAGATTTTGTATAATTCATGGATATACAAAGCACAAGAGGGAAACTAAAGCACAAGAGGGAAACTATTGATCAATTTGTATGTATTGAGTGTGTTAGAAAATAGAACATATATAAGAGACCCTTTATATAGGGCCAAAATCCAAAAAAAGACAAAATGACCTCCACAAGTGACCTCCACTAACCTCCACTAATATAACCTCTACTAAATTACATAAATGTCAACATTTAATTTAACATGCACAACTCCATGAACTCTTAACTTTTTTTAAGGTTTCATCAACTCCAGCCCTTCTAAAATCACGTCTTAGCTAAAGAAATAATGTCTTAGATTTAGCTAATTCCATTCTACTTGATCTAGTTCTTATCACAACCCGATAACAAAGGAGTATACAGATTAAATGCCTCATTTTCAAAATTAAACTTCACTGGTTTTTTAAAGGACCCAGTCAGAAATACACCACTGTGTAATAATAAGATCATAACTCGGAGTGATTTCGTGCAGGTTTCCGAGATTGAGGAGGAGACTTCAAATTTGTCCAAGACATAGGACCATCTATTGAATATATGGCGAGGCTAATGAGATCAGTGATTGCTTGAAGCAAACTTGGAGTGTAAGCTCAAGTCATATCATCAGTGAGAATACATTCTCTTACATTCTTCGTTTTTCCCCCTTTATTTTTTAAATATTTTATTTTATTTAATAACAAAAGGGTATAGTTGGTATTATATGGATTGTATTACCAAATATTAAATAAAAGTGGGTTGCATTAAGAAGTGGTCTGCGTTAAAAAATTTTGTGGGCTGTAAATAGTCGCCCCTATAATATATTTGTGACCACAAAAGTGGTCTCAAATGCGTCTCAAATATTTTTTGCAACAACTAGTTGTCTCTAAAAGTAGTCTTAAATAATTTGTAGAGAGATTTGTAACAACAAGTGATCACAAATAACTTATTATTAGTGACCACAACTGTGGTGTCAAAAAGTATTGTACAAAAGACTTCTTTTGTTGTCGTGTTCAAAATAAATGTCTTTTATGCTTTAAAAAAATAAGTATAGATATAATAGACAAATAATTCCATACAAAATCTATTTTATTGGATATAGTTTGTGGAATAAGGAAATAATCAATAAATTAAGTAGGTTGTTTATGATAAAACTATAAAAATTGTCATTTTCTATGCTAAAGCGATACTTATTTTAAAAATTTCCACTATTTTGAAACGGAGGAAGTAAATAATTATAAATTTATATATCAAGGAAATGATTGCATGTTCGATCTTTAGAGGAAATAATGCTTTAATTTATTACAAATGGTTGTATAAGAAAATCTATCTAGAATTAATTAATATTTTCATCACCTTAGAAAACGGCAATTGTCTTATTATGAGTCATCAGGGACGGAGCCAGGATTCTATAATGAGGGGGGCGAAATAATTTTTTTGAAATATATATAAACATGTTCGAAAAATTGAGGGTGGCGAAATCAAATTTTTAACTATAATTACACTGTATATGTATATATAGAATACACCAGTCGGAAAATTCAAGGAAGGAGGAGGGGGGGGGGGGGGGTGGAGGCTGTGAGTCATGACAAATAATTTATTGTAAAAAAATGTTAAGAGAAAATATTTCTACTTAATACGTATGTATTAATAAATTTAATATTGATAAAATATATTTTACTTGATACCTATATTTTAATGGTTTTAATATCTTATTTATTTTTTATTGCTTATAATTGACATAATTGTTCTTTGAGAAATCATGTAGCAATTAATAGAATATTGTCTAAGTAGTTCTATCAATTTATCGATTAATAATTCTTTTTAAAAATTAAATTTTCTTTAAATATTTATACTTTCACCAACAGTCTAGTAAGCATAAAAAATAAAAATCATAAATTAAAATGTTGCATTAAATACCATTTTTTTTTTACAAGAGAGTAAAATAACGTATTTTTTAAAAAAGAAAACTATAAATGTATAAAAGTTGTGTAGAACTCACAAAATTATAAACATCCAAACAGATATATAATAGCTATAGTGTACAAATATTTAGACTGCTTGTTATCCGAACAATTCTCATATTCTTGCTGTAATTATGCCTTAAATTTTGATGATCTTTATTTAATGAATCTGATGTTACAAAAATAACACATACTTTATTTGATAATGAATAAAAAATGTGGACAAAATCATAAACAAAAGTATGATATATATTAAAATATTAGAATACAATAATGATTAAACAAAACAACAATTTACTATATCTGGAAACCATTTCATAACATGGTTCAGATATAAATGGATCATATAAGTCATACATGCAATCCTGAATTTAAACACACAAAAGGCGTTAACACTTAAGAAAAAATTATAAAACACACATCTATATAGAATGATTTATAAATTTGATTAAAATTTGCCTGGAGTTGGTCAAGTATTTAGAATGAATTTATGAAATAAAGAAAGGATAGTTGTCAAATTCATATAAATTTTTGGTCTTTGAATCAAGAAGCGGACCCCACTCAGTGGATGTCTACAGGAAAGCCTTTCCAAAGAACTGATTATTTATATCTAAATTAATTCTCTCACTTATTTTTTCGCTTCCCTGCCTCGTGGAAACTATATGTGTTGGGTTTAGGTCCAATTATTTGGGCTGCCCCTTTATCTACCTAACCCAAACCCAAGCCCAGGCTGCCCCCTCTCTCCCTATGAAGCCGGTCCATCTCCCAATCTCCCTCATTATGATTCTCGTATTCCCAATACACATTATTTCTCTGGTTTTATGTTCTCCTTCTTCCATAAGTATGGGTTCTCTATGTGAGAACCATAATCCATTCTTCCTGAATTTTTCTGCTTTCGTCTTCTTCATCCCAAATCCTCTTTGTGAGTTCTGTTCAAAAGGGTTGAGTGCAAGAGAGAGGGGAGTAACCGGGTTTGGGTTCGGGGTTCTTCTATGTGATGTGAATCTCTGATTGGGGCTATTTATCACACTGTCAAAAGATCGATCGAAACGGACTCAAGGTGTTCTGAGCCATCTCTATTCAGACCACTGATCGATTCCTAACAGTAGTATCAGAGCCACGGTTGTAAAAACCGTGGTCTCTTCATTGTGTGAAAATCCCTGTGTGGGATTGAGGGTTTTTCGACGAAACAAGGGTCTGTCCATTTTCTCTGTTTTTCTGTCGCTACAGAATCTCGGCCGAGACTATTTTTCTTCTCGGCCGAGACGGGTCTCCCGCGCCTGCTTACTGTCCCTGCTGTGACTAAATCTCGGCCGAGACTCTTACTCCTTCTCGGCCGAGATGGGTCTCCCGAGATCAGTTGCCCAAGGCCTAGTCCAGAATTTTCAGCCCCCTTGGCTGTCCTCCCGTCGCGCCTTTGCCCGACGTGAGTCGTGCTCCTTCCGGTGAGGTTAGTTGGGTTCTCCTTCCGGTGAGGACCCGCTCTGGTAAAGAGGCTTAAACCTATCTTTATTGCTTTCGTAGCTGCCGTTTGGGAACGAATAGGTTTGACTGTAATTGCTGGTAGTTTTTTAGGTTTTCTGTGTGATTGCTTCCGCGTGCTACTCATCTGTTGTTAGCTTTCTGTGCATTTGCTTGGAGACTTTCAAGTGACCCCCTGCTCCACTGATAAATCAGTGCTGAGAACTGGGAAATCCTTGGATTATTCAGTCCTCCCTCGTATCTGTGTGATGGGAACTGTGTCTGGTTTTACCTTGGCCCCGTTTGACGGGCGCTCTGATTTTGGTATTTGGCAACAAAAAATGAAAGGGATTTTAATTCAACAACGTGTGTTCAAAAGTATTAGCCTTTCATTTTCTGATTCTGACACTGCCGAAAAAAGGGCAGAAATGGATGAGCTTGCGTACTCGTCTATTATTCTGAACCTTTCTGACTGTGTGTTAAGAAAGGTTGGGGATCAGGATAGTGCTAAGGCATTGAGGGATAAGTTGCAAGAACTATATGTTGAAACATTTTTGCCTAATAAAATGTTCTTACTTGAAAAGTTCTTTAGATTTAAACTTGATTTAAGTAAAGATATTGAAGAAAATCTTGATGTGTTTACCAAACTTGTTCAAGACATAAAGAAAACTGGAGATAAAAACATTGATGATTACACCCCTATTGTTCTCTTAAATGCCATACCTGACTCCTATAATGATGTAAAATCTGCTATAAAATATGGTAGAGATCAGGTGAACCTTGAAACTGTTATTAATGGCCTAAAGAGTAAAGAAATGGACCTAAAAATCAATCCAAGTAATAAGGGTGAGGTTATGTTTGTTAAGGGAAGACCTAAACCTAAGGTTCAAAAATCTTCCAATAATCAAACTAACCAGGAGTCTGAAGATGGTAAATCTGATAATCCTCATTGGTTCAAGCCAAAGAACCGAAAATGCTATTCTTGTGGTGACACAAATCACTACATTAAGGCTTGTCCTAAAAAACGGAAAGAACAGACTAATAAGGTCTCTGAAAATGAGGAAAACAATATTTGTGATGTGTTCATGGTAACTGAATCAGGTATCGTTTCTTCTGTGAATTCTGTGTTGCCTTCTTCTCTGTGTGAGAGTGAGTGGCTTATTGATTCTGGTTGCTCTTTTCACATGACACCTTCTAGAAATTTTTTTAACTCATATAGGGAAGTTAGTAATGGCTATGTTTCCCTGGCTGATGAGAAAACATGTAAAATCATGGGGGTTGGTGATATCTCCCTAATGTGGGATTCTGGCTGTGAGTTTACATTAAAAAATGTTAGACATGTGCCTGATCTGTGCAATAATTTGATCTCTTGTGCTGCTTTAGAAGATGAGGGTCTTGAGGGGAAATGGGGAAATGGTTCTATGAAAATATTAAAAGACTCATTGCTGATCTTTAATGCTGAAAAAAGAAATAACTTGTATGTGTGCATTGCTAAATCCTGTGCTAATTCTGTCAATTCGATAAAAGAAGATAAAACTGAACTTTGGCATTGCAGACTTGGTCACTTGAGTAATAAGGGCCTTGAATTGTTACAAAAGGATGGTCTTTTTGGAAATTATAAAGTGTCTTGTTTGCCCTTTTGTAAATCATGTGCAAAAGGAAAACAACACAAAGTCAGTTTTCCTACTTCCCCTCCCCCGAACATGTCTAAATGCAGTAGAATTCTTGAATACTTGCATGCTGATGTTTGGGGTCCCGCTAGTGTTCCCACTCATGGTGGGAAAATGTATTTTCTGTCTATGATTGATGATTTTTCCAGGAAAGTGTGGGTCTTGTTGTTAAAACATAAATCTGATGTTTTTGAAAATCTAAAAACCTGGAAAGTCTTAATTGAAAATCAAACAGGAATGAGAATTAAGAAACTAAGGACTGATAATGGTCTTGAATTTTGTAACAACCTTCTGGATAAGTTATGTTCTGATTCTGGCATTCAAAGGCACGGAACTGTTCCTTACATACTTCAACAAAATGGTGTGGCTGAAAGGATGAATAGAACTCTTTTAGAAAGGGTGAGGAGCTTGTTGGCTTTCTCTGGTCTTTCTAAAAAGTTCTGGGGTGAGGTAGTCTGTACTGCTGCTTACCTAATTAATAGGTCACCCTCTGTACCTTTGAATGGCAAGTGTCCTGAATCTGTGTGGACAGAAAAACAATTAAATTTGCCAAATTTGAGAATATTTGGCTGTGCTGCTTATGTTCATCAGAAAGTTGATAAACTTGATTCCCGATCCAAAAAGTGTATTTTCTTGGGATACCCAGAGGGTGTAAAAGGGTATAGGCTGTGGGCAAGGGATGATCCCGGTTTTAAAGTTTTGATAAGTAGGGATGTCATTTCTAATGAATATGATTTTCCTTACTTATCTACTTCTGTGCCCTTACCCATACCTAATACTGCTCACTCTAAGGTGCGCTTTCCGTGGGTACTCCATCTGATACTCTAGTGACAGACTCTGATAATGTTGAGCATGTTTGTGTGAGTGATAGTGAAAATTATCAACTTGCACGAGATAGACCTAGAAGGAACATCAAGCTCCCTGCTAGACTCGAGGATTTTCATATTGACTCACATGCCTTTAATACTTTTGAATATGTAAATGATTGTGAGCCTAAGTCTGTCAAAGAAGCCTTAAAATCTGAATATGCAAATGAATGGTTGATTGCAATGAATGATGAAATGAATTCTCTGCATGTTAATAAAACTTGGATCCTTGTGCCTAAGCCTGATCATTGTTCTGTTGTTGATTGTAAGTGGCTTTTTAAGGTTAAAGATGAAGGTGAAAAAGTTAGGTTTAAGGCTAGACTTGTAGCTAAAGGATTCACCCAAAAAGAAGGCATTGACTATACTGAAATTTTTGCCCCTGTGGTTAAATTTGTAATTGTCAGAATTATGCTTGCCTTAGTTGCTCACTTTGATTGGGAATTAAAACAATTAGATGTTAAAACTGTCTTCCTTCATGGTGACCTTGATAAAGATATATATATGAAACAACCTGATGGATTTGTAGATTCTAATCCTGATCATGTTTGCTTATTAAAAAGGTCTTTGTATGGCCTAAAATAGTCCCCGTGACAGTGGAATAAGAAATTTAATTCATGCATGCAATCCTTGAACTTCAAGAGAAGTGCTTATGACCACTGCTTATATTTTAAAGAAAGTGTGTCTATTCCCATTTTCTTGCTTATATATGTTGATGATATGCTCTTGGTGAGTCCTTGCTTGAAATCTATTGAACATATTCAAAAACGTCTGAGTGACAACTTTGATATGAAATATCTTGGTGATGCAAAAAGGATTCTTGGCATGAATATTGTTAGGGATAGGAAACATAAGACTTTGCTCTTAAATCAGTGCTCCTATGTGGAAAAGATTTTAGACAAATTTTCCATGTCTGCTTGCAAACCTGCTTCTGTGCCTCTTGCTGCTTATTTTGTATTAAGTAAGGACCTGTCCCCAAAGACAGATTCTGAAAAAATAATTTTACATCTCTAAGTCTCGTGCTTAGGGGTGGTTCGGTACGGTAATCGCCTATATCGTTACCATACCGAAATTTTCGGTACGCCAAAAATTCATACCGTTATCGTACCGAAAATTTAGGTATCCCGAAATTCGGTATGATATCGGTAAATACCGATACCGTACCGAAAATTCGGTATACCGAACCTGTGGTTAAATTTGTAACTGTCAGAATTATGTTTGCCTTAGTTGCTCACTTTGATTGGGAATTAAAACAATTAGATGTTAAAACTGCCTTCCTTCATGGTGACCTTGATAAAGATGTATATATATGAAACAACCTGATGGATTTGTAGATTCTAATCATCCTGATCATGTTTTTTTATTAAAAAGGTCTTTGTATGGCCTAAAACAGTCCCCGAGACAGTGGAATAAGAAATTTAATTCATGCATGCAATCCTTGAACTTCAAGAGAAGTGCTTATGATCACTGCTTATATTTTAAAGAAAGTGTGTCTATTCCCATTTTCTTGCTTATATATGTTGATGATATGCTCTTGGTGAGTCCTTGCTTGAAATCTATTGAACATATTCGAAAACGTCTGAGTGACAACTTTGATATGAAATATCTTGGTGATGCAAAAAGGATTCTTGGCATGAATATTGTTAGGGATAGGAAACATAAGACTTTGCTCTTAAATCTGTGCTCCTATGTGGAAAAGATTTTAGACAAATTTCCCATGTCTGCTTGCAAACCTGCTTTTGTGCCCCTTGCTGCTCATTTTGTATTAAGTAAGGACCTGTCCCCAAAGACAGATTCTGAAATTAGTGATATGTGTAGGGTTCCCTACTCCAACGCTGTTGGATCTATTATGTACCTCATGATTAGCACTAGACCTGATATTGCCTACACGGTAAGCTGTCTAAGCAGGTATATGGCTAATCCGGGTTTGCAACATTGGGAGGCTATGAAATGGTTGCTAAGATATCTTAAATGCTCATTGAATGTTAGCCTAAGGTTTTGCAATTATGCCCAAGGTGTTAACCTCGTTGGATATGTTGATTCTAACTATGCTAATGATAGGGATAATAGAAAATCTAATACCTCTTATGTGTTTACGTTGTGTGGTTCTTGTATTAGTTAGAAGTCTCAGCTTCAACATATTGTAGCTTTATCTACCACTGAATCTGAATACATAGCTATTACTGAGGCTCTGAAAGAAGCTGTTTGGCTAAAGGGTTACTTTCTGAAATTGGTTATTTGAATGGTGATGTCACTGTTTACTCTGATAGTCAATCTGGAATACAATTATGCAAAAACCCTATCTTTCATGATAGAACCAAACATATAGATGTTAGATTCCATTTCATACGAGACATTGTCAAAAAAGGAATTGTCCATTTAGAGAAAATTCCTTCTCAGTTTAATTCGGCTGATATGGGTACTAAGAGCTTGCCTTTAGAGAAGTTCCACTCACGCATGAAGATCTTGAATTTTGTACTGCCTGATTAAATGTGTTTTCTGACTTGCTTTGACTTTGTGTCATGCCTATGTCTTTGTGACTGTATTTTTCATGTATATGTCTTTGTGACAGCTTATGCTTTGTGCCTCTTCTTTTGTCCTGTTCTAACTTTGTGTTTGTGTATGCAGGTGTTTTTTGGGCGATGATGAATCCTCCGTTCCGTGTTCGATCGACAGTGTTGGTAAATTGTGCCTAAGGTGGAGATTTGTTGGGTTTAGGCCCAATTATTTGGGCTGCCCCTTTATCTACCTAACGCAAACCCAAGCCCAGGCTGCCCCCTCTCTCCCTATGAAGCCGGTCCATCTCCCAATCTCCCTCATTATGATTCCCATATTCTCAATACACGCTATTTCTCTGATTTTTTGTTCTCCTTCTTCCATAAGTATGGGTTCTCTATGTGAGAACCATAATCCATTCTTCCTGAATTTTTCTGCTTTCGTCTTCTTCATCCCTAATCCTCTTTGTGAGTTCTGTTCAAAAGGGTTGAGTGTAAGAGAGAGGGGAGTAACTGGGTTTGGGTTCGGGGTTCTTCTATGTGATGTGAATCTCTGATTGGGGCTATTTATCACACAGTCAAAAGATCGATCGGAACGGGCTCAAGGTGTTCTGAGCCATCTCTATTCAGACCACAGATCGATTCCTAACAATATGTGGTTCTTTCGATCCTTGAAAATTCTTCCTCCTCGCTTCTCCACGGGCTCATCGGCCGAGGATCCTGATCCGGCTGCTGGAATTTGATATTTGATGATGAAATTTGATGCTTTTTCTGGAAACTGATGTTGCTTGACTGAAAATCAAGACGTTGATGCTTAATGGGATGATTGTGATATTTGATGATGAAATTTCAGGCTTTTTCCCGTTAATGGAACTTCCCAGATGGAGGAGGAAACAATGACTACAGAAGAGGGTAAAGTTGCAGATCTAGCCGCAATTACAGTAAAGATAACCATTAAATATACAAAGGATAAAAGTGAGGAGTTGTTACACCAAGAAGAAAAACGCAAAGAAATCTTTTTTTATTATATAGAGGAGAAGAGGGAGGAGTTGTTACACAGATAACAAAGAGGGAGGATTATGAGTTGTTTGATAAAGGAGAAGAGGGAGGAATGAGGCAGAGGTTACCAAGATTCGGGTGATCGTGAATGATCTAAAGAGAAAACCGCCGTAATCGATCGTGCAAATGATTTAAAGAGAAAATCGCCCAAATTATACATGCAAAATATAAAATTGACACATGTAACAATCTAATTTAATTAATGAATTAGAAATAAAAGAAAAAATTATAGGGATGAAGGAGAGAGCGACGCGTCAGATGAACACGTGTCAGTGCAGGAATTATTGCACTCCTCCTTTAATATTAAGTAGGGATAGGGATGAGTTGATCAGGTGTATTGAGTAATGAAATATTTTCTTGTAATTCCAGCTTATAAATTAGGAACAATTAATTTGTAATATTTAGTTTTTATTTTATTTTATTTAGAAGCATGCTTTTGGAAATAAATAGAATTGATATATGCACCTTATGAAAATTACTGGAATTATGGAATACTGATTAGACATTGAGATACTACTATGACTTACCCAAATTACTGAAATTCTTTTTAGGTTGAGATATTACGATGAGATGGGTGGGCAGGATCTTGCCTAAATATTACATAATATCTACAAATAAAATCGTCAATGTAGCGATGAAATTTCTTCTAAAATTAAATTTCTAGTTTCAGAAATTGTATTTCGCGGGGAAATCTCAAACTTTTTATTCTTGGACAGTTCCATTTTATTATTAAGTAAGATATATATATATATATATATATATATATATATATATATATATTCCAATTATAACATCAATAATCTGAGATAATTGTTATCAATAGAAACACCTACACGGTGCCTTGTCGAGTTTGTCCCAAATTCACTATCTATTTTACCAATTGAGATTTTATATTCCATTAAGTATTTCATCTTATATTCCAAGATAATAATCATTGAACGTGTAACAACCCGATTTTCTGGATTGTAAGTAATTATAAAGCCCAAAAAAAGCCATGATATTTAATTTATTTAATTAAATACTATATTTTAAAATCAAGCCATTACGAAAATAGTAATTTAACATATTCATATATAATGTCACAATATTTTACGAAATAAATATATTAAAATTAATGTTGAATATATACGAAATATTTTAAAAAATTTAAGAATTTTGATGATAGTATTAACTAATTGACAGTGGAAAATATAATTTGTTCAAACCTAGCACATCTTAAACATCTCCTCAATCAAATTAACATTCTAGTATAAATCACTAATAATTTGTTAAGTATCTAGAACATGTAAAAAATTATTAAAGTATTTTCCAATTATGAATCTAACACATCAATTCACAATAATAATTTTATCAAGTACTCAATTATAATTACAAATTATATAAATCACCTTAAACTCCTAGCATACCAATTTCATAAGATCCCAACTACCCCATACTACAAGTCCAAAATTTCACCATACTTTTGAAATAATGTAAATCCTAAATCGTAAACATCATATTGCACACATTTAATTATTAAGTCCAAATAAAATTTTATTTATAACTTTATACTACAAATGCTTTCCGGCTCCGCCTCATTTCTACCTGAGGTTCAATGATGGGATGGGGTTAGGGATGGCAATGGGGCAGGTCGGGGCGGGTACTTGAATACCCATGCCCGCCCCATCCTTCGAATGGGGCGGGTCGGGGCGGGGCGAGGCGCGACAGGTCACTGGTCAGGGCAGGTCGACCCATTATTTATGAAAAATAAATAAAATTTAGTTACTATAATTTAAAATAAATGTTGACTTAATACATTCTATACAAATATTATTTCAAAGAGTCATCGTAAACTATAAAAAAATAGTAAATGCTTAAAAGACATTTATAATCCTATTTTGTAATATTTATTTATGTGTCTAAACTTAATTAATAATTTTTACATTTGTTATTTGGTATTATTTGATACATGTTATTATTATAAATATCGCATGCTTATTGAATACTACTAGTATATATTAAATTGATTCATTATGTGAATAACACCATATATATATATATATATATATATACATACACATATTACTGCGGGCCATGACGGGGCGAGGGCATGACCCATGTCCGCCCCGCCCCGCCCCGGGTCACGGGGCGACCCATATGCCTCGAGCCAAGGCAGATCAGGACGGGCCAGGTCGAAATTGCCATCCCTAGTTGGGGTGAGCTTCTTTCAGCTCGTGGGAGTCACAATTTATCACATCAATTATAAATACAAAGAGCATACAATGTAACAATTATCATAATGATGCACTTATATTGGCAAGACACATAGAGCTAACTTGTATTGGCAAGTAACATACTGGTAATGGACTAAACTTGTATTGGCAAGTAGCATAATGACAATGAGCTAAACTTGTATTGGATTGTAGCAAATTGAATAGTCACTTGTATTAACAAGTAACAACTTGAAGAATAAGTACACACGTATACAATCAAGTAAAAATAATTAAAGCGATAAACAATAAACCCCCACCTGGAAAATGAGATGATTGAAATGCAAATGAGTGGATTAATCTGTAGTCCTAGCCTCGAACTCTCGCTCCTCAAATCCTACATTTAACCGTGGAAAATATTTTAAAACTATTGATAGTAGATCACTATAAAAGCAAAAGAGGAAAATATAAAGAAATTACAGTGAAAAATATTTTAAAACTATTGATAGTAGATCACTATAGAATCAAAAGAGGAAAATATAATTAATGAAATAATAATAGTTTTCATATGCGAGATCAAATTATCCTTACCTTCATCCGATTCCTCCATTCTGAATTCCTTCATATTCCAATTCCGTCATCCGATTCCTCTATTCTGAATTCCTTCATATTCCAATTCCATCTTCATATTCGAGATCAAATTATCCTTTCCTTCATCCGATTCCTCCATTCCGAATTCCTTCATATGCGAGATCAAATTATCCTTTCCTTCCTCCCATTCCTCCATTTCAATTCAGCCTTTATATGCGAGATTAAATTATGCTTTCCTTCCTCCGATTCCTTCATTCCAAATCCGCTTCATATGCGAGATCAAATTATCCAAGCGAGATCAAATTATCCTTTCCTCCCTCCCATTCCTCCATTCCAATTTCGCCTTCACAAGCAAGATCAAATTATTTTCCCCCTTCTTCAGTTCTTTCACTCGCACCCACCCCATAGAACTTCATTGACAATTGACAAGGGAGAGGGAGTGGTGTGCGCGGTATTTGTGGGGATAAAAAAATTGGCGTGTTAGATCGGAAATAAGCATCTAATGAAAAAGGATGGTGTTAGAGTTAGAATGTGTAGGCTTCAGATTAATTTTTGAAATTGAGATTTGATTACTGGATATAGTTGTAGAAATTTTGGACGGAATTTGGTTGGATCAGAACAGTAGAAGAAGAAGTGAAGAACATTTTGGTTCATAGGAAACTATGTAAAAATTATTCGCTACACATTTATATACAATTTTTGTAGCGGTTTTCAATCTAGCTCTCGCTACCCATGATCTCCCCACTCCTCTTCCACACTCCACTCCTCCACTCCTTCACCCTCCACTCCTTCACGCTCCACTCCTTCACGCTCACAAAACAGCCTTACAAAATAGGATATCACGCCCACAAAACAGCCTCACAAAACAGGATATCCTTCACGCTCACAATATAGCGCTCACACGCTCACAAAACAGTGCTCACAAAGATATCCTTCACGCTCACTGATAATGCGTAAAACCAAATATCAAACGGATCACAATCACAACAACAATCCCGAACAATCAAAGAATGCAAGAATTTAAATGACACAAAGATTTACGTGGTTCGCTCCGGAGATCTACGGCCACGGGAGAAGGCAATAACCTTCCGGGGTGCTTTCACTATTCTCTTCTGGATCTTGGAATACAAATTTTCCAGTTACAACTTCTGAATTCAAAATCGGAACCCTTTACTCCTCAACAATTCTCCTATTTATACTCTATAATTGAAACCCTAACTAAATCCCTATAAATCCGCCAATCATATCTGCATGGCCGTTGGAAAAGATCATGGGAATCTTTTCCCCACTTCCAAAGATGCCGCAAATGGGCTTGGCTGTGTTGGGCTTGCGCTCTTAGGCCCAATTGACCCGTCTGGCGGGCTAGACCGACTCGAGAGACTGGGCCATACCTATCAGATGCCCCCCCACCATCCGGAGCGAGGTAGGAGTTCGGTCAAGAAAATTTGTGCGCGGGCCGATGTGTATGCGTGGTAGCCAAAGTGGAGTTGAAGTAGGATCGGAGTTCTGTTGTGAAAGAGTCAATCCTGTGCCGAACTTAACTACCCCCGTGGTACAAGAATCAATCAGAGGCGAAAAGAAGTGTTCCCGAGGCGAAGGGGTCAACCAAAGTCGAACTGAAGTATCCCCGGGGTGAAGGAGTCAACAGGAGTCGAACTGAAGTACCCCCGGGGTGAAGGTGTCAACCGGAGTTGAATTGAAGTACCCCCGGGGTGAAGGTGTCAGCCAAGTTGAAACACAAAGCTTCCTAGGGAAGGACTTAGCTTGATGTGATTGGTGGCGCCATCATTGCGCGCGTGGCGCGTGAGAGGCACGCAAGTACGCAAACCGAGGGCGCGTGTAATGCACGCGCTAATGTGAGCCATGGAATTTGAACAGGCACAATCTGGGTCGTTGAATCTTTGTATTAGAGGGAAAAAGGAAGTGATAGTTGCACTTTACTCTCATTTGCAACTGCGATAAAAAAACCAGCGGGAAGACGAGAAAGAAAGCAACAAACTTCTGAAAATCATTCCAACTTCGTGCCTGCTTCTTTGACAAATCAAGTAAGTATGTCTTCATCCTCAGATTCTTCTAGTGTGAGGGTAGTGGGTAATGGTGAGAGCCCTGTCAATGCTAGACCTCTGCGAACCATTTTCCCAGAGAGGAGGGAGAGTAGAAAAGTGTATAGGGCTGACCTTAGGGAAATTTGGACCCAGGAAGTGGGGTTTCCCACTTGTTTGGAGGAGGAGGGTAATCTGGAAGTGGCGTCGAGGATGCCTCAAGTGACCGAAGCCCAAATCGAGGCGATGGTGCCGAGTTTTTATTTCCCAATAGATTTAGAGTACATAATATCCGGACCCAGTGATAGGGCTTGCTGTCCACCGAATGAGTTTATAACTGTATATATAGACCAGCTGAAGGTAGGGTTGAGATTCCCATTGTGGGATTTTGTGGAGCTGTTAAGATATTACGGCATTGCATTAGGGCAATTAGTGTCGAATGTTGTGAGGCAAATAGTAGGATTTATGCTGGTGTGTAAGTCCTCGGGGGTAGAGCCCTCCGTAGAATTATTCAGGTACTTCTTCCAGTTGAAATCAATTGGGAAGGGAAAGGATTGGTGCTCGCTAAACCCGAGGCCGCAAAGAGGGTTCCGGGTGCAAAACCTGAGCAAAGTAGAAAATTGGAAGGTGAAGTTTATGTATATAAAAGAGTCGAAACCGATCCCGGGGTGGAGAAGGGATGAGGTGGGGGATGGGATACCAAAAGGTGTACCAGAGTCGGTTGAGGTGTTCGAGCAAGTGGGGACGCTGAAACAAGTGTTCACCGAGGAAGAGTTGGAGGAGGCCAGATTGTCCCTCAATTATATAAAGGGACCCGAGGCGAGGACGTCGCCAGCCCCGAGTGAGGGTTCTTTAGGCGGGGCAGAAGTGGAGGGTAGGGATTCCTTTTTTTACAATTGTATGTGGCTGGTTCATAATATAGTCTGGTAACGTGCTGATCTTTGCTTGCAGTGGGGCGTTTTAAGACCAGCCTCCAAAAGAATACCTCGGGGAATGTGCAACAAACTCCTGAAACGGAGAGAGTGGCCACTCCCAAAAGCACGACCCCCGAGGTGGAGAGAACCTCAGGGAGAATACTCAGCGAGGGGACCGAGAAGGTGGTTGCGCGGACGGACACCAGCCCAAGGGCGAAGAAGAGGTCGGGGCCTGTATCGACGCTACCTTCTGTCTCAAAGAGAATGCGGTTGGATCCGACCTTGGAGGTATAGTTTCATGCATATAAATTTCCTGCTGATGTGCCATGTCTTATAAGGTTTTCTGCAGGGCCAGACAAGAGTGGGGGGCCACGAGGTGTCCGAAATGGAGGAGGTGTGGACCCTGAGCCAAGGGCTCATTGGGTTTGGGCGTTGATGGGTATGGCCCAGTAACTTCGGATCGGGTCGACACTCCGATCCGACCCAGCCCAGTAACTGGCCCAGAAGCATGCGTGGCCCCAGTAACTTAACCGGCCCAGAAGCATGCGTGACCTAAAAGAGCGTGGCCCAACTGTGGCGTATCCCAAGATTCCAGGCCCGCGATCTGCTCCCAACTTCCATGCAACGGAAAATAGGCGCAATTATAGGGAGTTAGTTAGGGTTTGGGATTGATAAGTATAAATAGGAGAATTGTTCTCAGGATTAGGGTTCTCATTTTGTATTCTGAAATTATTACGTGTAAACTCAAAGAGATAGTGAAAGAAACACCTCGGCAGGTGCTATTTTGAGCCCGTGGACGTAGATCTCCGGATCGAACCACGTACATCTTGTGTTTTTCCATTTTTCTTGCATAGGTTTTCGTTGAGTTTCTCGGATACCGGATTGCGCTTTATCAATTGGCGCCGTCTGTGGTTAACGTAAGTGATTGTGATATTGACATTGTATTTGGTAAACTATGGTGACTACTCGCTTAAATCAGTCTCGCCAAGGTGATCAGATCAACCAAGATCCACCCGTGGATCAAATTTTGCCGCCGAGGCAATCACCGATGCGGGATACATCTCATCAGCAGGGCAACCAAGGCCCGGTTATGAATCCGGGCAACCAATTCTTACCTCTGCCCCCGCAAGACATGTAAAACCCTAATCCCGCTGCCGCCCGGCCGCAGGTTAATATTCAGATAACTCCAGAATTACTCCAGGCTTTCCTACAAGAGCATGCTCATGTTCTTCAAGACTGGGCGGCCAATCGCCTGAATCCTGATGGGCCTGCCGGACACGCTACCAATCCCGCAGTGCCTCCACATCGTCAGCACTCGCACGATCGACAAGACCCAGTGCACCGCGGGCGTCAGGATCGGCGATGGGAGCGACCTGGTTCTCCCGAGGACCATGGGAGTTCTAATGGGTCAAGACAGCGCAACGACGAACCTGCAGATGCCGATCGCCGCCGTCCACTTAACGCGGCTAAAAGAGTTCGTTATGTCAATCCTCATACTCTAGATCTTCAGGAGTATGAGCGAGTCCAACGCAATGTCGAACTAGACAGAATCCTGGGCCTTGATGCCAATGGGGACATTATCACACCGTTCTCTCAAGAAATCATGGCCATCTCCCTTCCTGAAGGGTTCAAAAGGCCTGCCATACCACCTTACGACGGCACTGGAGATCCAGCCAATTTTCTTGGAACTTTCAGGCACAACATGCTTAGCCGCGATCATACTACCTCTCTTCACTACTGTAAGATCTTCCCCGAGTATCTTCAGGACGAGGCTCGGGTTTGGTTTGATTCTCTCCCTCGTAATAGCATATCCTCTTTTAGAGAACTTGCCAAACACTTTTGGGCGCGTTTCGAAGCACGTGCCAAGCCCATGGCCACGTTGGCCGATCTCATGAATATGGAACAACGGGACGGCGAAATCGTTACCCAATTCCTTGACCGCTTTACAGCGGAGAGTCTGAAGGTAGGAAGCTGTTCGGATGATGTTATCATCAATGCATTCATGAATGGTCTCCGTCCCGGACCACTCTACACCGAGTTGGTTCGTAATCCACCGGTCACGACCCGAGCACTGTTTAATACTGTGTGCAGATATGCCAAGGCCGAGGAGTAAACTCGTCGGAAGCGTGAGAAACATGCTAGTAAGCGGCAGTCCGATAGGGCACAGGTTGGGCCTAGCGCACGACCTAGTGCCTTTTCTTGTCTGAATCAGGGGCGTTCAGAATCTCGAGGGGATATTCCACAATTCACCCCGCTGACAAAATCGCGAGCTGAAATTCTTTCTGTTCACAAGAATGATTTACGGCCCTGTCCGCGGATGACTGCTCCGCCTGAAAAGCGAAACCGCGGAAAGTGGTGTGCGTACCACCGTGAACATGGGCACGAGACAGAAGAGTGCCGAGAGCTCAGCAAGGAAATTGAGGATTGTTTAAGGAAAGGTCTCTTGCGACAATATATTGCGCAGACCGATGACAAGCCTCGGACAAATCAGAATGGGGGTTCGTCTCACAACCGCGGAGGTTATCACGACCGGGGTTCGCAACAAAACTGGCCGCCATGGCAGAATAATCGGTCGGGGTCTAACAATTATGCACGGCAAGACCCGGGCAATCGTCAACAACCTCGTTTTCTGCCACCGCCCCCTCCTCCGGGAGGACCCGGAGATAATGCACCCACTCATGTCATAAACGTGATATATGGGGCCCTCCCCACTGGAGCTTCGCGAAATGCGTTGAAGGCAGAGGCTCGCCGTCCTCCTCCCGAGGAGCCACGTCATAAGCGCCTCCATCAATCCGAAACTGTTAGTTTCACATATAGAGACCCGATTCCAGAGATAACACCCCATACTGACGCCATCGTCATCGACATGGCTGTAGCCAATGTTACAATACAGCGAGTCTTCGTAGACAATGGAGCCGCAGTGAGTGTTATATTCGCCGACTGTTTCCAAAAGATGGGGATTCCTCGGGATCAACTTCGGCCGGCCCCCGGGCCATTGCAGACTTTCACCCAGGGTGAAGTCCAGCCAGAAGGCGTCATCACTCTCCCGGCGTCTCTGGGAACTTATCCGGCGATAAAAACCATTTTTGTGGATTTTTACGTGGTTAATTCCCCGTCCCCGTATAATATGATTTTGGGTCGGGATTGGCTTACTCCCGCCAAAGCCATATGCTCCACATACCACCTCGCGCTAAAATTCCCTACGTCCCACGGTGAAGTGGCTATCCGCGGCAGTCAGCGGGTCTTTAAAGAGTGCATGTACGTCGCACTCAAAAAGGCAACCAAGGCTCCTCCCAAACAGCAACTTCAGGTGGCGTCATCAGCTGGTGAACCTCATTTATGTACATCATTAGGGGACACCACTGTCCAGGTGCCGCTCGATCCATCCAAGCCTGAACAAACAGTAACTGTCGGTGCCGTGGATGTGCCAGGGTTGCATCAGGCCATCCTCCAGACCTTGCGAGAGTATTCCGATGTCTTTGCATGGTCCCCTTTGGATATGCCCGGGGTCTCTCCTGATGTAATAACCCACAAACTGAACATCGATCCCAGCGTTAAGCCTATACAGCAAAAACAAAGGAAATTCGCTCCGGAGCGAAATGCGGCCATTCGAATCGAGGTACAACAACTTTTAGATGCAGATATCTTGTTCAAAGTTTATTACCCTTCTTGGTTGTCCAATCCAGTGATGGTATTAAAGTCCAGCGGGGCATGGCGGATGTGTGTCGATTTTTCCGATCTCAATAAGCACTGTCCGAAGGACTATTATCCTCTGCCCTCCATCGACCAAAAAGCCGAAGCCATTACTGGGCATGTGGCGCTTTGTTTCTTGGACTTGTATAAGGGATACCATCAGATCTTCATGGATCGTCAGGATGCCCTCAAAACGGCATTTATCACTGATTTTGGGTGTTTTGCTTATAAGAAAATTCCCTTCGGGCTCAAGAACGCGGGGGCCACATATCAACGTCTCATGGACCGCGCGTTTCGCGATCAAATTGGCCGCAATGTTGAGGTTTACGTTGATGATCTAGTCATCAAAAGCGCCTCACATTCTTCATGTGTGCAAGACATTGTTGAAACGTTGCGTACTCTGCGGCATTACAATTTGCGACTTAATCCGGCGAAATGTACCTTCGGCGTTGGTTCCGGAAAGTTCCTCGGGTATATGATTTCGCAGCATGGCCTTCAGGCCAATCCAGCCAAGCTTCGGGATGTGTTAGATCTGCAACCACCGAAGACGTTCAGAGACGTTCAACGCCTCACGGGTGGTTTGGCGGCCTTAAACCATTTTTTGTCTAAAGCAGCAGAGCGACAACTCCCCTTCTTCAAAATTTTGAGACAGGCAAAGTCATTTGAGTGGACTCCGCAGTGCACCGAGGCTTTCGAGGCCTTAAAGCGTCATATACAGCAACTGCCCACTCTATCAGTTCCTCTCTCCGGAGAGCCGCTCTATATATATTTGGCTTCTGCTGAGGAAGCCATTAGCGCCGCTCTTGTGCGAGAAGTCAATGGTGTTCAACATCCGGTGTATTTTGCAAGCTGAGTACTTCACGGGGCGGAGACACGGTACTCCATGTTGGAAAAAACAGCACTCGCACTTGTCATGGCAGCTCGGCGCCTGCGGCCATACTTCCAAGGGCGCGAAATACGGGTTCTGACCAATCATCCCATCCGTCAGATTCTTGTCAAGCCCGAGGTGTCAGGGCGCCTCGCCAAGTGGGCTGTCGAATTAGGAGAGTATGACATTCAATTTCTTCCCCGCCGAGCTATCAAGGGTCAAGCACTTGCAGACTTTTTGGCTGAAACCCCAGGGGATAATCATGAATCTTCTGCAGACAATGGTACTCATCACCCTGCTACCCTTGAACCCACACCTCGTAAGTGGCAATTATATGTGGATGGTGCATCCACAACTCGCGGAAGTGGTGCCGGGGTGCTTCTCATTGACCCCGAAGGAGTTGAAGTTAAGAATGTTGTTCGATTCAAGTTTAAGGTGACCAATAATGAGGCAGAATACGAGGCAGTTCTCGCTCAATCCTTAGCTATCCGCCATCTTGAGCTCTTCACGGACTCCGAGGTTGTGTCCAAGCAAATCCAGGGTACTTATGTCGCTAAGGATGAAACGATGATCAGGTATCGTGCTTTAACACTCAAACTTCTGTCAACTTTTGATACGGTTGTTATCCAGAAAATACCACGCACTCAGAATGCCAAAGCAGATGCGCTCAGTAAATTAGCCTCCGCGGTTCGCACTAATGTATCTCCGGATATTATGGTCGAAGATATATTTCATCCGGCGATTCATGAGGCAACGGTCTCGGTATTGATAGATAGTGATCCGAATTGGATGACTCCTATTGTTCAGTATCTCCAGGATGGAACTTTGCCTAATGACAGGCTGCGAGCTCGGCAGATCGTCCTTAAGGCACCCAAGTACTCATTCCATGATGGGATTTTGTATCGGCGGTCGTACTTACAACCGAATCTCCGGTGCCTTGCTCCTGTACAGGCCGATCAGGTTCTTCGGGAAGTGCACGAAGGGGCCTGCGCCAGTCACATCGGCTCACGGACGTTGGCTAAGAAAATTCTTCGATGGGGGTATTATTGGCCAACCTTATTTAACGATGCCCACGATTTGGTGACCAAGTGCAGCAAGTGTCAACTGCACTCTCGTGTGAAGCATCTGCCACAAACCGAGCTCACTGGAATTCAGAGTGCGTGGCCATTTATCCAATGGGGAATCGATATTGTCGGCCCGTTCCCAGTCGCTCCGGGGGGATTGAAATTTCTGGTTGTCGCAGTAGATTACTTCACTAAGTGGGTAGAGGCCGAACCTCTTACTGCCATCACTGGTCAAAACATATTGAAGTTCGTCTGGCGAAATATTATATGTCGCTTTGGCATACCGAGCACTATTATTTCGGATAACGGCAAACAGTTTGCCAATGATCCCTTTCGAACATGGTGCGAGGAGCTCCATATTAAACAAATTTTCACCTCGGTAGCTCACCCTCAAGCCAATGGTCAGGTGGAAGTCACTAACCGTACTCTCCTTGCGGGTATGAAGAAACGTCTGGATCGTGCTAAAGGTCTTTGGGCCGAAAATCTTCCGCATGTCCTATGGTCTTATCGCACAACGCCACATACCGCTACCGGGGAGACCCCCTACAGTTTGACCTATGGCTCCGAAGCTGTGATCCCGGCGGAAATCAGCATACCGAGCCCCCGACTCATAACTTTGACTCCCGAGGATAATGACGAAGCTCTTCGTACAAATTTGGATGAGCTCGAATATCGTCGTGATCAATCGTTCATCCAGCAGGCCAAGTGTAAACAACGTGCAGCTCAGTATCATCACCTCCGGGTTCGGGGCACTCAGTTCAATGTCGGGGACCTAGTACTCCGACTCAATTCAGCCAGCAAAGCCGCCCCCGAGGGGAAATTACACGCTTCTTGGGAAGGTCCCTATCGCATCGTTGCTGTACACGATTCCGGATCCTACCAGTTAGAGCATCTCGATGGAACCCCAATTCCCTGAAGCTGGCATGTTACCAACTTAAGACGCTTCTATCTGTGAACACCAAATGACAAGTATCATCCTCATCTTTATGCTCATTGTACACTTCTTTTACGTTGTTATCTCTCTTTGTATCCTTTAATTTGCTCCGGCACTCATCATTGAATAAATATTCTTTGTTTATGCATCTTGCTGTGTTTTCTTCTACGTTACGGGGACGCCCTAACGCAGTCGTATTATAATTATTCGTCTCCGGACAATTAAATCTCTCTCTCGGTTCGTCCGAGGAGATTCACGTTCCGTCCCCGGACTCGTATCACTCTCTCGCCTGTTTAACCGGAGAGGTGTTTACTCCCGCCCGATCCGTCCGGGGAGATTTAAATTAACGCTGTCCATATCGTGTTCCCGAACACCCGTTAAAATAATTATTACTTTTGGTTAACAACTCGTTGTTTTCCTTAACACAACTATGCACACCAAAACGGTTTATTACATTTTTTCGATTAAATGCCAAAAGGTTTTTTACATAAGGCTTCAAAAAAAAAAAAAAAAAAAAAAAAACAAACAAACAACAAAGAAGATATTTTTATTTACAATTATCTACGGCCTCCGAGCCAGTATTCAGCGCTCCGGCGTTGAGGTCTATTCCTCGACCTACGCCGTGTCCTACGGGATCTTGTCATTCCTCGGCCTTGGGCTCCGGCTCCTTCCCCTCCGCGGGCCCCCCGACGTCGTGGACTCGTCCTTGGCGCTTGTCTGGGGGTTTCGTCTCTTGTGCGAGCCCGACTACTTGGCTGCGGGGTAGACCTCGGAGTTTGGGCCCATTGCACAGGGTCCCATTCCTCAGGGGCCATTACCTCGATTTCTTTGGCCAGCTCTTCGACTACCTCTTCGGCGACAACAGCGGGCTCTTCTTCAATCGTAGTCATTGGAACTGGCTCTCGAATAATAATTCCTTTGCTCTTTCCCGCTGGCTTATTTTTACCCTTCCGGGGGGTTTTCGAAGTACCTTGGCTCCGGCTAGAACTCGCAATGTATTCCTCGGCAGAGGGCCGCCACCTGCCACGGCCTTTCAATCCTTCATACATGTTGAGGAGTAACTCCAACACCTCTCGCTTTCTTACAAGCTCCGAGGACTCGACTGGGCCCTTCGCCATAAGTGCTGAAATTTCATTCTGAATCTCTACGACCCGCGCCTCAACTTCCTCAAATGTCAGTAGGCCGAACTCGGTCAGTATCCGGTTATACTCCCTTTGATGGATGAGGACTCGGTCCAGTTCAGCAACTTTCGCCAGATACTTCAACTCCTGGTCAAAGGCTTTCTCCTCGGCCTCCTTCGCCCTTCTCTCCGCAGCGGCCACCTGCTTTTCTAGCTTCGGCACCACTTGCATTTGCAAGTTATTCTTCTCTCCGCGGAACCACTCTAATGATTGCATGAGCTTCTTTATGGTATCGTGCAATTTCGCGGTATTCTGGACAGATAACAGAATCAACAAGAAAGATCAATCTCAAGCACACAATGAACGACAACTCAGTTAATCAACGCAATTTCTATTCAAAACAATCAGTTTACATAATTCATGGTCCGGTTCAGGGGATTTACATTTACTCCTACAATCTAATACATCAAATCTGAGGGGAATGACTGACCTCCTCCTCGGTCCCCTCGGCCTCTTCAGGCACCTCCTCCTGTCGACCTTCAGCCGCTCCTGCCTCCTCCTCTACGGCAACTGCATCGGCTTCTATGCGGGGGGCGGGGGGGTTTCTTTGTCTCGGGGCTCGGAGATAAGCTCACCCCGGCGGAATGCCAGGAATTCCTGGTCCTGGTCCACCTCACAGTTGGCGATCTCCTCGGCCTTCAGAATTTGTCTCTTCTCTGCTAAAGCCTTCACCAGAGGCCACTCCGGCAGATGCGCTAAAGCTGTGTAGTAGGCCTTCTCCACCCCGGCTACGGCATCAGAGTCGTACCCGAATTCTGGACGATATACATCCACATTCGGGTAGACTTCCTTGATCTGCTCCAGCAACACAGATCGCGTGGCCTTGTCCCCGATTGCAACGAAATTGGTCTGAAAGTCAAGAAACGTGCTTGTTTGGAACAGTTTCTCGGCGAACGCTTTCAGCATCGCTTCTTGACCTTCGATGATTGCAGTTTCCCGAGCCTCCATTTCTGCCCGCAGTTGCATTATTTCCCCCCGAAGGACCCCGGTTTCCACCTCCACTCCGCGCAGACGCACCACTTCATTTTCCACCAAAGCCGCCCTCTTGCGCGCTTCGGCCAGGTCTTGTGTCAGCCTGTCGTTGCGCGTCCGCAGGTCTCTAGCCACATCGGCTAGCTCCTCCTTGGCTTCCTTCTCGCTCTTACGGCCGAGTTCCAAGATTCCTCGCGCCAAGCGCAGAAGCTCCTCAGCGTCAGCCCCCTCCAACCCCAATAGACTGGAGGGCCCTTGCTCCTTCAACTGCTACAAAAAACAGAGCACAGAAATCAATACTGGTGAGCACACACTTCATTTGCGTAAACAGTAACTAGCAGGACGTTTTAGATTTACCTCAACACTCCCTCCTGTTCGGAGTCTTTTTGCTGTTGCCGGCGGTGTCCCGGATGGCTCCGGCCTCTTCTTGGCTCTGGGGGTGGGCTCCGCCACCACTACCCGCTCCTCAGACCCAACGATGGGCCTCGCACTAGGTGACATCTTCCCCCGGGGAGACACCTCAGCAGCTTTTCCCTTCTTCTTGGCCGCTGCAGCTGCTGTAGAGCTTCCCGCTGGTTCCTTCCCGAAGCGTCCACTGCATACAGAAACTCAAATTAGCCCTGCACAAGACAATAATTTCTAAACAGATATGAGAACTCCTACCCTCCTCGGCAACCCCGGCTCCCAACTCTGGACCCTGGGTGGACATCCCCGCCGCATCACCCGAATAATATGGGCTTAGTCCAGCCTCCTCCAGCTCTTCTTCCGAACACAGGGTCTTGAAGGTCCCCACAGCCCGGAATATCTCCACAACCTCGGCGTCTGGGTCCCCCACCGGGGCAGTATCTAGCACCTCCTCCCGACTCCACCTCGGGAGGGCCACCCCGGTCTTCACAAAGATGAACTTCTCCTTCCACCCCTCAACCTTACTGGGGTTTTGTACCTTGAAGCCACCTCGTGCTCGAGGACTGAAGGAGTACCACCCCTTGGTCTTCCCGAAGGCTTTTAGTTGATAAAAATACCTAAATAGCTCTACGGTTGGTTCCACTCCGGAGTTCTTGCACACTACGGTGAATCCAACTACTTGCCTAATCGCGTTCGGCGCTAATTGGCTCAAGGCGATGTTATAATATCTCAGTAGCCGGATAACTATGTCCCAAAGGGGAAATCTCAAACCTATTTTTAACGGATCTATATATACACCAATGAAACCCTGCGGGGGGCAACAGGCCCTATCACCGGAATCCGGCACTATATACTCTAAATTAAATGGGAAATAGAAGGAGGGGATTAAGGCCTCTATTTGCACTCGCGTCATCCGCGATGCTACAGTGGACACTTCAAAGTCCTCCTCCGCACATTCATAAAAACCGACCATCCTAATGTTGGTTTCCATGCCGTCGGCCCTTTCTACTGTCCTAATCTCACTCCTCTCCGAAATAACGTATCGAATGGGTGGCACATCTAACGGAGCGCTCTGAGTCCCTACTTCTTGTACAGAAGAAGAAGAAGATGAAGAAGAAGGCATACTTACTTGGTTTGAGTTTGAGAAGTTTTGATTTGAGATGAATCACAGGCGCACAGAATTCTCCTTTTTTCCCGCTTTCTAAAACTGGCAAATCGCAATGAAGAAGATGAAGTATACTGTGCCATTATTCCAAATATATACTCAAAGAACCAACGGCCCTGATACGGCCTATTCAAATTCAGCGATTGAGATTTAGACGTGCTAATCACGCGCCTTACGGTTCCCAAGGCGCGTGGGGAACAAGTTCATTGGAAATTGCAGAGCGTGTCACTTCACATCCCTCTCTCTCATGATGGCGCCGCCAATCACATCAACCCCATCCTTGCCCTGGAAGATTTGGAAAGCACCCCGGTGCCTCCTTCACCTCGGCCAGACTGCTGTTTTCTTTCGCCACACTTTGTTGCCTTCGGGGGTGCTCGGGCCCTCGCTATCACCTCGGGGATGTTCAGCCTGGGTTGGTTTGGCCCCCGTGGACTACACCACGGATCAACTCCGGCTCCGGCAATTCTCGGTTTCCCAAAATTACTTCGGCTCACACGTAACCGCGCCTCATCGTGTTGGCAACTCCACCCCGATCATAACCGAAGCTCCTTCCTCGCTCCGGCTAGGGGGGGGCATCTGATGGGTATGGCCCAGTAACTTCGGATCGGGTCGACACTCCGATCCGACCCAGCCCAGCAACTGGCCCAGAAGCATGCGTGACCTAAAAGAGCGTGGCCCAACTGTGGCGTATCCCAAGATTCCAGGCCCGCGATCTGCTCCCAACTTCCATGCAACGGAAAATAGGCGCAATTATAGGGAGTTAGTTAGGGTTTGGGATTGATAAGTATAAATAGGAGAATTGTTCTCAGGATTAGGGTTCGCATTTTGTATTCTGAAATTATTACGTGTAAACTCAAAGAGATAGTGAAAGAAACACCTCGGCAGGTGCTATTTTGAGCCCGTGGACGTAGATCTCCGGATCGAACCACGTACATCTTGTGTTTTTCCATTTTTCTTGCATAGGTTTTCGTTGAGTTTCTCGGATACCGGATTGCGCTTTATCAGGCGTTGCCTCCAAAAAGAGGAGACCGAGGCGCTGGGCGAAGAACTGAGGATTGTGCGTTGGGAGTGCGATAAGCTCCGCACAGAGGCAGCTGAGGCCAAGAGTGGCCAGGTGACGGCACGGGGCAGGGTGCTCGAGGCCGAGAAGGAAGCTGCCCGGCTCAGGGGCGAGGTTGCGGAGATGGCCCTCCTCCGGGGAGAACTGGCCGCAGCTCGTGAGGAGCTAAAGAAGAAAGCGGAGGGCCAGGGGGCGATGCTGAGGGCCTTCGTCGAGAAGCTGTCACAAACGGAGACGTTTGTGAACTTCTTGACGAACTTTGTGGCGGTTGGGGACGTAGCCACGCGCTCAGAAGTGTTGAAGGTGGTAAAGGACGTGTACCCGGAGGTAGACGTCTATAAAAAGGACTTCGGGTACGACTACGCGTCCGTGGGCAATGTTGACGCCGCCTACTACAACACTTTGTCGATGGCTCCCGGAGTGGCCACTGGTGGAGGCACTGGCCCAGAAGGGGACCGTTCTATCGGCGGAAGATGTGGCAGGCTGTTCGGTAGACCAGGATGAGGACTTCCTGGGATACCGAATGGGTATGCATGTGCCAGAGCCAAGGCAGAGGGCCCCTCCACCGAGGAGTGAGCCCGAGGCGATTGAACTAGCTCCCCAGGAGGGCGGAGCTCTTCAGCTGGCACTGAACCCGATCATGAACCCGGCTGCCACTACCTCGGTCGCAGCGGAGGTCAGTTCTCCTCCTGCCTTAGGCGGAGATGTAGAGTACGAGGCATGTGTTGTTTTGTTTTTTTTCTTTTTTTTTTTGAACTCGTATTTGTAAAAAAGCACTTGATTTGTAATCGGTTTTTGTTGAATGCATAAATGATAAGGTGTCGATTTTGTGGTAATGAATCTTGAATGTATGCCTTGAACTCGAATATTAATATGTGTTGTACACTGGTGGCCTTATAAATGTTTATGTATATCACACGTGCAGCAGGAGGACACCGCGGACCTTCACAAGGTCTTAAGAAGCTGATGCAGTCAATGAACTGGCTACAAAGAGAGAGAGATGACCTGAAGATGTCGGTAGTCCTAAAGCTGGAAAAAAGGCTCGCGGTTGCAGAGAATAAGGTATCCGAGGCTGAAAAGGCAAGAATTGCGGCCGCCGAGAAGGCCTTGGATCACCAGCTTAAGTACCTGTCCAAATGCGCTGAGGTGGAACGACTCTTCGTCCACCAAAGTGAATACGAGCGAATATTGTCGGAGTTTGGCATGCTAACTTTCGAGGAGGTTGAGGAGCGCACGGCTGAAATCCAGAAGGAAATTGTCGTACTGATGAAGGCCGGACACACCAACTCCTCCGAGCTGGTTAGGAAGCGAGAGGTGTTAGAGATATTCCTCAGCATGTACGAGGATTTAAAAGGCCACAGGTAGAGTTGGCAAAACTGGCCCGACCCAAAATATAGAGCGGGCTGGGCCGGAATATTAGAGGTCCGAAAAAATTCGGGCTTTTTTGGCCCATCCCGAACGGGCTTTTCTTTTGGTGGGCCAAGTCCGTCCCGGCCCGAAGGACCGCGGGCCGGCCCGATGGAATTAATTTTTTTTCCCCTCATTAATCGAATAAGAAAAAAAAAATAGGAATTAGGTAATATCTTGTGTACTATTTGAAACATGTTTTTCTTTTTTCTTTTTCTAGCAGAGCATAAATGTATCTATTTATCGAGAAATTAAAATATTTGACTAATTTAATACTCTATTTCTTCAGTTTTATTAGCCGAAGATGGCAAATGAATTTGATCCAAGCATGCTCATTAATTATTATGTGTCGAAAAATGAAAAATTGATTAACATGTAGTATAGTACGTACACAAAAATTAAATAACTTGTGACATGTAGTATATAACTATATATCATCATCCATTCCTTCTTTTTTATTATTATTATTATTATTATTGTTATATCTGGGGTTTGAGACATGCCTATAGATTAGTAGATATCATTCCATATTGCAACGAATAGTAATATATTATATTCCGATCAAGTCTTTTCTTAAGAGAATTAAACTGAAGTTCGCCTCAATATATAATTCTACTTCATGATTAAAGTAATAAAAAAGAAAAGAAAAAAACTCATTGGTGGGCTTTTTTGGCCCGATGGCCCAAGGTCCTCCGGGCCGGTCCTAGCATTTCTAGGCCTGAAATAAATCGGGCCCGGCCCGAACTTTTCCTTGGCCCGACTGGGCCTGGCTCGGCCCGACCGGGATGCCCGAATTGCCACCTCTAGCCGCAGGAGGTGGCGTCGTGCTGCGGAGGAAAATATCGCCAGCTCCAGCCGGGGGAACTCCTTGAAGGCTCCTCGAAGAGGAAAAAAGGGCTCGGTGAAAAAACCGACCGGTGTGGTAATCCGAGAGCCGAGTTCGGTAGCGGTCGCCGAGGAAGAGGTTCAAAAACTGGCTGAGGAGATCGAAGTAATGGCCCCCGCAGAGTGGGATCCTGTTGAATGGGCTAACACTTCAAGGCCAGCTCGGCAACCAAGTCCCTACCCTCAAAGAGGCCGTCAATCAAGTTCTCGCCATCAAGGAGGCCAGAGTAGGAAAAGGACCGGAGTCCAGTTCCGGGGTACTTCCAGATTCCGGAGGACGCGAAGAAGCTCCTGTGGCGTATCTCAGCGCCGAAGTTCTTGTTATGATCAAGTCTATCTCACACACAAACAACACGCACAACTGTATTGAATGAAAAACAACCAAGAACTCGGCCACTTGCAACCGAACTAAGAACAAGAAAGAAAAATGATGAACACAGGATTTTTTACGTGGTTCGATCAATGTGATCTACATCCATGGAGGTTCTATACACCTCAATTCACTTCACTAATCAATCAATTACAAGAATTACCCAGAAAAACCAGAAACCCCAAATCACAGCTTGATTTGAGCAGAAAACCCTAGCATTCTAATTCTCTTGATTGAGTAATGTTTAAAGGGAAAAATACGTCAATTAGCTCACAACTACAAGTGTTTACAATGTATATAAATGCCGGAGCTCGAATCAGGGAGTTGAGGAAGTTGTAACACATTTTGACTCAAGAACTCAAAACTGCTGCCGCGGGCTTTTTACAACGGTTTCACATGCAACGGATTAAAACTGTTGCGAATGGCAGTTATAACAAACTTGGACCCGGTTTCCTCTTTTAACCTCTTTTCTGAACTGGTTAAAATCCGGTTCTCTGACCCAGTTCCTTGCATCCCAAACCCGGTTCTGAAACCCTCAAAACCTCTACTACATTCCATAAACACTTGATGATATTGAACTATTATCTACAGTGCTGACCATTAGTTAGGTGGTAATAGGTAGATAGGGCGGTTATATTTGTAAAGTATGTTTGTAAATAAAACTGTAGTGAAAATCAATGTCATACACAACAAGATCTTTTGCAAATAAATAGAGTAGAGATGCATTTTTTTTTATATATGTTGATACTACGTGATGCAAATAATGTAGTAGATAGTACTCGTGAGTATTGGATGTAGATAAGCCCTTGTTCGGAAAAAGGACATAGAACTCCCCGGACGGGTCAGGCGAGAGTTAACGTTTGCAAAATGACAAAGTCATTGACCTCCCCGGATAAATCAGGCGAGAGGGAATACATGTTCGGGGACCAAGTTTGTGGTCTCTCCGGATGGATTAGGCGAGAGACCAATGTGTCCGGAGACAAGTAACAATTTGTCACAATAAATATGTGAGTATTCGAGGCCGGGGCGTCCTCGCGGAGTAGAATAGAAGCAATGTATGCATTGGAAGGAAAAACTATTATTCATAAAAATTGTCGGAACATTTGAAGGATACTAATATGAACTTGAAACATAAAGTATCATGTTACGAAAGTAAAAGTATGTACAAAAAATGTAAAGGAGGAATAAGTACTTGAAAGGGGAAATTATAGATAGAAATGCCGCAGATTGCTGACGTGCCAGGTGCGAGGCATCGATGTGCCATCCAAATGCGCTAACTGATAGCTCCCGGAGGTGTGAGCAACGGTGACGCAATAAAGCCCTTCCCAGGTGGCATGCAATTTGCCCTTGGGGGCAGCTTTGCTGGCAGAATTTAACCGAAGTACAAGGTCTCTGACCTGGAATTGTGTACCCCAAACCCGGATGTTGTAATATTGAGCCGCTTGTTGCTTGCATTTAGCTTGTCGGATGAAAGATTGCTCGCGACGATGTTCGAGCTCGTCCAAGTTGGTACGGAGCGCTTCCTCGTTAGCCTCGGGATCAAGGTGTAAGAGTCTAGGGCTAGGCACTCCCACCTCGGCAGGAATAACAGCCTCGGAGCCATAGGTGAGGCTATATGACGTCTCCCCGGTGGAAGAATGTGGTGTCGTGCGATAAGCCCAGAGAACTTGCGGAAGGTTCTCGGCACAGAGACCCTTGGCTTGATCCAATCGCTTCTTCAGGCCGTTGACTAGAGTACGGTTTGTGACTTCGACCTGGCCATTAGCTTGGGGATGAGCTACCGAGGTGAAAACTTGCTTGATGTGCAACTCCTCGCACAAGGACCGAAAGGGATCATTTGCAAATTGTTTGCCATTGTCAGATATAATGGCACTTGGAATGCCAAAATGGCATATAATGTTACGCCAAACAAATTTCAGGATATTTTGTCCAGTAATGGCAGTAAGAGGCTCGGCTTCGACACATTTGGTAAAATAATCCACAGCAACCACGAGAAATTTCAATCCCCCCGGAGCAACTGGGAATGGGCCCACGATGTCGATTCCCCACTGTATGAATGGCCAGACACTTTGTATGCTAATGAGCTCGGTTTGCGGCAGGTATTTCACTTGGGAGTGTCATTGACATTTGTCGCACCTTGATACCAAATTGTGGGCATCATTAAACAGGGTGGGCCAGTAGTATCCCCACTGGAGCACTTTCTTGGCCAACGTCCGTGACCCAATATGACTTGCACACGCCCCCTCGTGGAATTCTCGAAGGATATAATCGGCCTGGACCGGGCCGAGATATCGTAGGCTCAGCTGCAGGTATGACTGACGGTATAGGATCCCGTCATGTAGTGTGTACTTTGGTGCTTTCAAATGTATCTGCCAAGCGAGTAACTTATTTTCAGGCAAGGTGCCATCGCGAAGATACTGGATGATTGGGGTCATCTAATTGGGATCGGCATAAGCCAACATAGAGATCACCTGCTCACCAATCGAAGGGTGGGTAGCTTCTTCGACGATTATGTCCGGAGACACATGGTACGGGACCGCGGAGGCCATTTTACTAAGAACATCAGCTTTAACGTTTTCTTCTCGGGGTATCTGTTGGACATTAGTCGAAGTAAAAGTTAACAAAAGCTTATGAGTTATAGCCAGATACCTTTTCAATGTATCATCTTTTGCCATGTAGGTGCCCTTGATCTAGCTGGATACCACCTCGGAGTCGGTGAACAGCTGGATATGCGAAGCGCCGAAGGTTTGAGCGAGCCGGAGCCCAGCAAGGACTGCCTCATACTCAGCCTCGTTGTTGGTCACTTTAAACTTAAAACGTAGGACATATCTGACTTCGACGCCATCAGGACCAATGAGGAGGACCCGGCACCACTGCCTCGGGTTGCAGAAGCGCCATCCATGTATACACGCCAGTAATTGGTTTCGGCTTCAGGGTCAGCTTGGGGTAAAGCCTCAGCTTGTGTGACAGTGTTGGGATTATTGAACGGGGCCTCGACCAGAAAATTCGCGAGAGCCTGACCCTTGATGGCTCAGCGAGGTAGAAATTGTATGTCATGCTCCCCGAGCTCAATCGCCCACTTGGCCAACCGCCCCGATACATCGGGCTTGATAAGAACCTGACAAATAGGTTGATTTGTGAGGACCCTAATAGCATTCCCTTGGAAATAGGGATGCAGGCGGCGGGCCGCCATGATTAGGGCCAACACTATTTTTTTCGCTACATAGTATCGGGTCTCTGCCCCTTGGAGTGCTCGGCTAACGAAGTACACTGGTTGTTGACTTCCATGGTCCTCGCGGACGAGGGCCGCGCTAATGGCTTCATCGGCAGAGGCCAAATATACATAGAGTGGCTCTCCAGGGAGAGGCGTGGACATAGTGCATGGGCAATTGGTTGATGTGTTGTTTCAGAGCCTCAAATGCTTCTTCGCACTGCGGAGTCCATTCAAATGTCTTAGCTTGGCGCAAAATTTTGAAGAAAGGAAGTTGTCGCTCCACTGCCTTGGATAAAAAACGATTTAAAGCTGCAAGGCCCCCGGTTAGGCGTTGGACGTCTTTCATAGTTTTCAGCACATCCCTAATCTTGGTTGGGTTGGCCTGGAGACCATGTTGCGAGACCATGTACCCCAGAAATTTTCCTGATCCGACGCCAAAGGTACACTTGGCTGGATTGAGGCGAAGATTATAGCGCCGCAATGTTTCCAATGTCTCGGCAATGTCCTGCACACATGTTGTAGGGGAGGAACTCTTTATAACGAGGTCATCGACATATACCTCAACATTGCGGCCGATCTGGTCTCAGAAGACGTGGTCCATAAGACGCTGGTAAGTGGCCCCGACGTTCTTGAGCCCGATGGACATTTTCTTGAAAACGAATGTTAGACAAATCAACTCCTAATCACACAACACTAAGGAACTGGAACGAGTTCGAAAATGAAACTTCTGAAAAATACACAACTGTTCGGCCAGAGTTGTGGCCGAAGTGAGCTTCGCACAGAACTGAAAATAAATGAATCACACAATCGATTTTACGTGGTTCGTTCAAGATGAACTACATCCACGGAGGCAAGGCACACCTCAATCCACTAAGATATCCAATCAATTACAGAAATTACACTCAGAAATGAATATGCCCAATTCTGGAACAAATTAGGGCAGAAAACTATCACTCTCAAATTCTCTCTGTAATCTATGAAAACTGGAAATTGCTCGACGTAGTGTTGTTCTCCTTGAAGAGAGCTTTCCAATGATATAGGTCTTGTAGCTCGAATGTAACTGATGGAAAAGTTCTAACTGATTGAAGATGACTGCTGCTACCGGACAAATGTGACGGTTTATTCCGTCACAAACTGTAACAAACTCGTCACAACTGACGGTTATCCTCCAACAACCCTGAACCCGGTTTATTCTTCACAGACTCACTTCTACACGCTAAAACCCGGTCTATCCACCCGGTTCTTCACTTCATGATCCCGGTTCCACATTCTAGACACATCCTATTTCAAAATATAGCTCACTTGATGAGATTGAACACTTCCTCACAGCGAAGCATCCAAAATCGGTGATGAAGGCTGTTTTGATGGCATCTCGGTGGCCCATATGGATTTGATGATATCCCTTGTACAAATCCAAAAAACAAAGTGCCTTATACCCGGTAATGGCCTCAGCTTTTTGGTCAATGGACGGCAGAGGATAGCAGTCCTTTGTGCAGTGCTTGTTGAGATCGAAAAAATTAACACACATCCTCCAAGCCCCACTAGACTTCGTCACCATTACCGGATTAGAAAGCCAGGATGGATAGTGAACTTCGAATAGGATGTCGGCATCCAAAAGTTGTTGAACTTCAGTTCGGATGGCTGCGTTTCTCTCTGGAGCAAATTGCCGTTGCTTTTGTTGTATTGGCTTCACATTAGGGTCAATGTTCAGCTTATGAGTAATAAGGTCGGGAGAGACGCCTGGCATATCTAGGGGAGACCAAGCAAAGACTTCGAAATATTCCCGTAGCGTTTGGATGATGGCACTGTGCAACAACGGTATGTTCACGACACCTACTGTAACGGTTTACTCTGGCTTAGCAGGATCGAGTGGCACCTCGGCAGTATCATTTCCGAGTGATTCGGATGAACCCGGGGCGGGCGCCGGGGTGCCCGGGGTGGCTATTTGAAATTGAGGCTTAGGAGAAGCCTTGGTTGTCTTCTTAAGTGCGACATACATGCACTTCTTGGAAATTCTTTGATTGCCACGGATGGTGACCTCTCCGTGGGGTGTAGGAAACTTCAATGCCAGATGATATGTGGAACAGATGGCCTTTGCCGGAGTGAGCCAATCTCGGCCAAGAATCATGTTGTATGGAGATGGAGAGGTGACCACATAGAAATCGACAAAGATTGTTTTCATCGCTGGATATGTACCAAGCGACGCGGGGAGGTTGATAATTCCCTTAGGTTGGACCTCTCCCTGAGTGAAGGTCTGCAATGGCCCGGGGGCAGGCCTAAGCTGTTCGCAAGGTATGCCCATCTTCTGGAAACAGTCAGAAAATATGACACTGACGGCGGCGCCATTGTCGACAAAGACTCGTTTTATGGTGATATTGGCCACGACCATGTCAATGATGATAGAATCCGTGTGAGGGGTGAGCTCGGGAACAGGGTCATCTTCGGTGAAGCTCACTGTTTTAGATTTGTGGAAACGCTTGTGACGTGGCTCCTCGGGAGGAGGCCTTCGTGCTTCGGCTTTAAGGGCACTTCGGGAAGTCCCTGTTGGCATGGAGCCATAGATTACATTTATAATCCCGTGAACTTCATGATTCGGTGGGTTGTCCCCGGGACCGCCATGTGGTGGTGGCGGTGGCAACAATTGGGGTTGTTGCGGTTGATTTTGTTGACGATTACCCGGATCCTGTCTTTGGTAATTAGTATACCCAGACCTGTTGTTCTGCCATTGGGGCCTGTTTTGTCTTGGACCTCGGTCGCTGTAACCTCCCCGACTTTGATTGAACATAGCGTATTTAAAGGCGCTCAGAAAGTTACCTGGGTCTCCGGTGCCATTGTAGATGGATACTGGTGGAAGTTTAAACCCTTCGGGAAGTGGTGTAGAAAGAATCTCCTCAGAGAACGGGGTGATTATCTCCCCATCAGCATCAAGGCCCAATACCTTGTCAAGCTCGACGTCAAATTGAGCCTGCTCTTGTTCCAGAGGATCGAGTACACGAGACCTTTCCAAGCGAGCCCGTTTTGCCGCATCTACAGGTCGGCGGCGGTCTGCGTCCTCGTGATCAGCATAGCGAGGCCTTGAACCATTAGAACTCCGGTTCTCCCCAGGCGATATTGACCGCTGTCGGGCGATCATGCCTGGCCCTGTGAGGCGAATCTTCATCGAGTGCGCGAGATCGATCACGGGGCGGATGTCCTGCCACCTGGTTAACGCCATCATCGGCGCGTACACCGGTGTCAGCACGCCGATGATTCCATTCTCGGAATAGAGCGGCGTGTTCCCGAAGAAAGTCTTGCTGTGCCTGCAGTAATTCGGGGGTTGGTGAGGGTTAACCTGCGCTGGCGCATCAGCGGGTGCGGGATGCTGTGCATCTACTTGCCCTGCAGGCGGATCATGGATCTGCTGACGCGGCAACAGAGGGTTTTAATCCACGGGGGGATTGCGACGAGACCGGGTTAGGTTAGCAAATTGGCGAGTGTTCACCATGACTGACGTGAATCAACTTTGAAGGATACTAGGGTTTTCCTTTCAATCGCGTTCCCACAGACGGAGCCAATTGATAATGCGTAAAACCGAATATCAAACGGATCACAATCACAACAACAATCCCGAACAATCAAAGAATGCAAGAATTTAAATGACACAAAGATTTACGTGGTTTGATCCGGATATCTACGTCCATGGGAGAAGGCAAAACCTTCCGGGGTGTTTTCACTATTCTCTTCTATATCTCGGAATACAAATTTTCCAGTTACAACTTCTGAATTCAAAATCGAAACCCTAAACTCCTCAATAATTCTCCTATTTATACTCTATAATTGAAACTCTAACTAAATCCCTATAAATCCGCCAATCATATCTGCATGGCCGTTGGAAAAGATCATGGGAATCTTTTCCCCACTTCCAAAGATGCCGCGAATGGGCTTAGTTGTGTTGGGCTTGCGCTCTTGGGCCTAATTGACCCGTCTGGCGGGCTAGAAAATTCCTTCACGCTCACAAAACAACGCTCACAAAATAGAAAAATATCCGGATTCTAAAATTGTATCTGCTCACAAAACAACGCTCACAAAACAGGAACATATCCGGATTCTAAAATTCTATCTGTTTTATGTGGGCTCTATAGATCTTGGGGTAAAATTGAATCCATAATTATTGATTGGGCCTAAATATTGAGCCAATGATGCAAATGGATGAGTATATGAATGTGCTTATTTGAATTAAATAAATGGATTCTAAAAAAATATTTTAACTTCTAAATAAATAATTTTTTAGAAATATGATTTGAAATAATATACTGGGCCAATATAAATTTATTTTGGTTGAAAAATTCAAATCTTGAAAAATGATCACATAAAAAGGGTCGGCCCAATTGAATGAAATGATGAATAAAATAAAATCATACAAAATAGTTTAATAAACAGACGAAAATTCCCGGGCGTTACAGAACGCCACATGTATTTGATGTAAGGGTTTTTATCGGTCAAAAACCCGAAAAATAGGTCAACTATCAATTCAAGTCCTGAAAGATAATTTCTATTAATCCAGGACCTAAAAGATTTGAAAACTATTAATGGAAGACCCATAAGTCTAAAATCATTAGAGGGCCTGTTTGGAAAAATTGCTATTGAAGATAACAGAACTGAGCTTATGAAGGAAAATATAGCTGCGAAGCAGCAGAGCAATTCTCATGACAGCCTTGCAACTGATAACAAGATCAGTAAGAGATATAGTACTGTTCCCTGATCACTTTCCCTTTATCCAATGTATTGAAGACGCGTGTATAGTTCTAGAGTATTCCTACGGCTGCTAGGGTTAGTAGTGATTACTATAAATGGTGAGGGTTGTGGTTATTGCATGTAAGAAAAAATATCAATACAACAGTTATCTTTATGCAATCCTGTTACAATGGCCTTCTTCCATTATTATGTCCCTCTCACCTTTCTCAACATGGTATAGGCTGTGCTCTGATTACCCTCACCTTCCTATAGACCTTCTCCCTTCTCATCTACAAATATGGCTGAGAACACCACCAACCAAGAAACACAGACACAACCTACCCCAACACAGATCCAAATAATACAACCTCAGCCGCAGCTTGTGACAACCAAGCTTGGAGAATCTAATTTCTTGGTATGGAAACAACAAATCCTCGCAGCGGTGAGAGGATACGGTCTCGAAGGCTACCTCACCGGAGAACACGAACCACCCCAGTCTGCAACGGACCCCCTGCACAGTATATGGGTCCGACAAGACCAACTGCTTGTGTCTTGGCTCTTATCCTCTTTGTCCGAAGAGTTGTTGGTTACTACTGTTGGTCTGGAAACCTCCAAGGAGATATGGGAAGCTCTAAGCGGCAGTTTTATGAGCCAGTCAATAGCAAAAATTATGCAGTACAAGCTTCAACTCCAAAACATCAAAAAAAGCAATATGGGTATGAGAGAATACCTAAACAAGATAAAAGGGTGTTGTGACGCTCTAACGGCTGCTGGACAGAAGATTTCAGAGACGGACCATATCCTCTACATTCTAAGCGGGCTTGGAGCAGATTATAACCCGGTAATGGTATCGGTCTCGGCCAAGGCAGGAAGTTGCAGCTTAAGAGAAGTGTACTCTCTACTGTTAAGTTTCGAGAGTCGGATCGAGAGCTTGGAGGGAACACAAATCAACCCCGATGGCTCCATTCCAACTGCAAATGTTGCTCAAGGTTTTAGCAGAGGAAGCAACAATGGATCTTGGAGAGGAAGAGGTCCTCCGAACCGAGGCGGCAGAAGCACTGGAGGTAGAGGTCCAAGTCGAGGTAGTAGCTCGAGGGGAGGTCGTGGAGGAAGGTACACCAACACTAAAAAGTGGTGCACCTACTGCAACAGGGATAATCACAATACCGCCCAATGCTACTACAAAGAGTATCATGACTTTCCCGCTGGAAATAGCCAGGGACAGCAGCAAGGAAGGAACCAAGGCCGAAATCCCATGGCTAATGTTGCGTCCATATCCAGCAACGATTACTACCACGATAATGAGTGGTACCCGGATTCCGGTGCTACAAACCACCTCACTTATGACCTCAATAATCTGAATATGGCATCGGAGTATCAAGGCAATGAGAAGATTCAAGTAGGCAATGGATCAGGTTTGGCTACAACTCACTTTGGCAATTCTGTAGTAAAGTCGTCTACATCTTTTCCATCACAATCCTTCCTATTAAAAAATCTTTTGCATGTCCCTCACATCACTAAAAATTTACTTAGTGTTTCCCAATTTGCAAAAGATAACTCCGTCTTTTTTTAGATTCACCCATTTTATTGTTTGGTGAAGGATCAGTCCACAGGGGAGGTTCTGCTCAAGGGGAGTGTTAAGAATGGCCTATACACATTTGCCTTAACCAGTCAAGATCCATCACAATCCGACCCACCGTCCAGTTCTTCTTTCAACCTTTCCAGTACTTTCCCTAAGAAGGCTCTAACCACTTGTGTTGTAGAGTTAAAAAATAAGCCTAGTATAGACATTTGGCATTCTAGACTAGGCCATCCAGCTTTTGATGTTGTAAAGAAAGCTCTTCAAATATGTAATATTTCCCATCAATCTAATGAGAAAGAGTTTTTCTGCACTACTTGTCCTTTGTCAAAAATGCATAAACTCCCCTTTCCTAACTCTCACTCTCGAGACTATGACAAGTTAGAACTTATCCACACTGACCTTTGGGGTCCTTCACCTATTGCCTCTTACAATGGTTTTCGTTATTATGTTAGTTTTATTGATCATTCCACAAGATACACCTGGTTATACCTCTTAAAACACAAATCCGACACCATCACTGCCTTCTCTCATTTTAAAAACATGGCGGAAACTCAATTCAACAAAAAAATAAAAATCGTACAAAGCGATGGGGGAACCGAATATAAGCCTCTCATACATCTTTTTAACCAATCCGGTATCATACATAGACTATCTTGTCCCTATACCCCGGAGCAAAATGGCCTTGCCGAAAGGAAACACCGACACATTGTAGAAGTGGGCCTTTCTTTACTGACTCATTCCCATGTCCCTCACAAACATTGGGACGATGCCTTCTCCACTGCCGTCCACCTAATCAACAGGCTGCCATCTAAAAACCTTCACTATAAAATACCCTTTGAACAACTTCACGGCTCCAAACCACATTATGAAGACCTTCGCATATTTGGTTGCCAAGCTTTCCCTTATTTGCGACCGTATAATCAACACAAATTGGAAAAACGGAGTGAGGAAGGGATCTTTCTTGGATACTCATTCCAACACAAAGGTTACAAAATCCTATTACCAACAAGAAGGAGAATAATAATATCTAGACATGTTCTCTTCAACGAGTCATGCTTTCCTTTCCAATCAAAAGCCACTGATCCTCCCTCACCAACACCACCCCCACTTACTTCTCACACCATGTCCACTCCACCCCCTCCCCATGCTCCTCCTAACATCAGCTGTCCACCTCGTGACCTCAGTCCCAATCCTCCCGACCTAAGTCCTAATCTATCCCGCAACACCTCGTCTTCATCACAACCCACTCCTCCCAACCTCGTCTTAGACGACGCTACTACAGCCTTGTCAAATGAGAATGAACCAAGTTCTGACCCCGTTGACTCTCTTGTATCTAATCGTTCCTTGAGTGTTGCAGGTAATGAGCTCGGTCCAAGGGGGCATCATATGATAACTAGATCAAAGGATGGGATATACAAGCCAAAAACTTACTCGACCGAGTTGCGTTCTATAGAGGAAGAGCCGAAGACCCATGTTGAAGCGTTACAAAATGATAAGTGGAAAGAAGCAATGAAGGAGGAGTACACTGCCTTGATAAAGAATCAAACATGGATCCTCACTCACTTGCCCCCGGGGAGAGAAGCAATTGGTTGTAAGTGGGTATACAAGTTAAAGAGGCATGCCGACGGTTCTGTAGCAAGGTATAAGGCCCGATTGGTCGCGAAAGGATATAGTCAAGTTGCCGGATTCGACTATTTCGATACCTTCAGCCCGGTCGTAAAACCAGCCACGATTAGATGTGTATTGACCATAGCCGTTTCAATGCAATGGAAAATCCAACAACTAGACATTGATAATGCCTTTCTCAATGGAGACGTCGATGCCGAAATATATATGAGGCAACCACCGGGCTTCGAAAGCAATGGTAACCTCGTCTGTAAGTTAAAGAGGTCTTTATACGGATTGAAGCAGGCCTCTAGGGCTTGGAACTTGAAGTTTGGTAGCACTCTTGTTAATCTCGGATTTACACAATCCAGGGCAGATTCGTCGTTATTTTATAAACATGATGGGGGTTCAACAATCCTAGTATTGGCATATGTTGATGATTTGATAGTCACAGGTAGCGATGATAAGGAGATTCGATCATTTGTTGAAAAGCTGAGACAGTTTTTCTCCTTAAAAGACCTAGGCAGCTTGAGTTATTTCCTAGGGATGGAAGCGAGATATACGTCAAATGGCCTACACCTATCTCAACGGAAATATGTACAAGGAATTCTTGAGAAGGTTGGGATGCTAAATGCAAAGGGACTATCCACGCCCATGATAGGAAGTCCTGGACTCTCTAAATATCAAGGAAACCCGACTGTGGATGGCACAATGTATCGGTCGATTGTCGGAGCCCTCCAATATGCCACCTTGACCCGACCTGACATAGCTTTTAGCGTGAATAAGGTTAGTCAATATATGCAAGCCCCTCTTGATACCCACTGGAAAGCGGTCAAACGAATATTGAGATATCTTGCTGCCACTTTGGACTATGGTTTGCACTTAAAAGCCTCTAATAAATTGATTCTTACAGCCTTTTGTGACTCCGACTGGGCGACGAATATTGATGATCGGAAATCCATTTCGGGTTACTGTATATTCCTTGGGAAAAGTTTGATTTCATGGAGCTCGAAGAAACAATCAATCGTCTCGAGATCGTCCACTGAGGCAGAATATAGGAGCCTTGCCAACGTTGCATGTGAAGTTATTTGGGCTCGAAATTTGCTTTCAGAAATACTGTCCGTACAGCAGATGGCTACTCCCATTTGGGTCGATAATTCTGGAGCAATCTCTCTCTCCAACAACCCAGTTTTCCATTCACGAACCAAACACTTCGAACTTGATCTGCATTTCGTTCGAGAAAGGGTCCTCAAGCATCAAATAAGTGTTCATCATATTCCCTCGCTCGATCAGATCGCTGATGGTCTTACCAAGCCGCTGAGTGGGCAATTCTTCAGCCGAATACGGAACATGTTGACCGTAGTTCCGATATCCAGCCTCGAATTGAGGGGGCATATTGAAGATAACAGAACTGAGCTTATGAAGGAAAATATAGCTGCGAAGCAGCAGAGCAATTCTCATGACAGCCTTGCAACTGATAACAAGATCAGTAAGAGATATAGTACTGTTCCCTGATCACTTTCCCTTTATCCAATGTATTGAAGACGCGTGTATAGTTCTAGAGTATTCCTAGGGCTGCTAGGGTTAGTAGTGATTACTATAAATGGTGAGGGTTGTGGTTATTGCATGTAAGAAAAAATATCAATACAACAGTTATCTTTATGCAATCCTGTTACAATGGCCTTCTTCCATTATTATGTCCCTCTCACCTTTCTCAACAATTGCAAAACCCATAAAATAAAATTACACAAAATAAAATTGTCTCTAAGTGATAAGCAGTGGAAATATACGTCAAAAGTCTTTCACGATATTTTTTTAAATTTATTATTTTTTAAATTTTCTGTAGTTTCATATTTGAAATTGTTAGTTTTTTTTTTTTTTTTAATTTGTTTTATTAAACATCTATAATTTCTTTTTTAAGTCATACGCGGGATTTTTTATTTTTTTTTAAAAGTCTATAATTTCTTTTTGAGTTCATAATATTTAAATTCATGTAAAATATTTCACTAAAATGTATTTTTTCTTATGTAAATACCTTTTTGTAATTTGTATATTTTAAAAATAATATTGTAAATATTTAATTATTTTAGATATATCACGATAATTTAAAAAAGCAATGTAGTGAAATATTTTTGGCGTATATTTCCTTACTTATCATTTTGAGATAAATTTATTTTTTGGGTTTTGCTATTTTTCAAACAGGCCCTATAATAATTTTGAATTTATGGGTTTTTTTTGATAGTTTTAAATCTTCTAGGTCAGGATTAATAAAATTATCTTTTAATATGTAAATTGATAGTTGACCTATCTTTCGAACACTTGATCGATAAAAACCCTTATGTAATGAAACAGAATACTTGTCGCAGCGGTTATAAAATTGCATTATGTACATTTTTATTTTAACCTTACTGTCATCGTAGACCTAATATAGGCATATATTGGAAAAGGACCATAACCTTACTAAAATTGTGTTAAAAAATTAAAAAATGCGGATATCTTATTCTGGCTCCACTTAAACTTGAGAAAAAACTCTCGAATCTCGTACCCTCCGTCGCCATTATTTTAAGATTTGATCTTTAAATTTTCGTTGAGATAATTAACTACATTACATGAGATGTTAACATCACATTAGTTTTGTGTTTGCAATGGGGAAACAGTCCCAATATTATACTGTTTTTAATATTGTGCAAAGGATGATTTTTTTTTTTTATTTATAAAAAATACTTCCTAAAATAAAGTAACATAGTGTAATAAGGCAAACACTTATATGAGATAATCACACGACACTTATGCGGTGTGACGGAAAAAAGATATTACCTTTTATATTAAAAATATCACGTTTATCTGTAAAAATATTACTACCTCCGTCCCAGATACTCTTGCACATGGGAGGTTGACACAAATATTAAGAAAAATTGTTTTTTAAATTTTGGTGACTTTTCAAATGTGGATTGAATGTCTAGATTTTTAGGGTGGAAATTGTGTTATAACTTTCTTTTTTAAGGGGTGTGCAAGATTAGTTGGGACGAACGAAAATGGAAAGTGTGCAAAATTAGCTGGGACGGAGGTAGTACTTTTTTTTAACAAAAAAATGTATCATTTTTTGTAGCAAAAATATTACTGTAACAAGAGTCATTTTTATCTGTAAGAGTATGACTTTTTTCTGTAAAAATATTAATTTTTCTTATAAAAATATATTTGGTCACACACAAGACTCGCTGGAGTAATAATTATTGGCATATGTGTTTTTTATAATCTGTATTCTGTAGTAAGCACTTATGCACAGCTCTTTATACCCCTAAAAACGCTCTTTGCACACGTTATATAATTGACACATTTAGTGGCGACCGTAATTGTGCAATATCAAAACTCGAACTTTTAATATGCTGCAGACTTGTTAAATTATATACTCGGCAAGTTTCAACTGTGTAAGTTATGAAAGACGGGGAATGAGCGCAGATCTCACAACTGAATCCACCCCGCTGCCCGTTGATCGTCAAATCAAATTAGGCCAGGAACCGCCAATTCGCCGGACCGCCGATCCCTACGCCACCAATCGGTAACCTTTTCCTTTTTCCTCCGTTCCGTTATTTATCACTGAACTGTCAACCAGATCTCCTTTTATCTGAATTATCATCAGAGTTTCTATTATTTGTTTGTTATCGCCTCTTAAAATGCATGTATCAAGTTCCTTTGTCCAATAATCCCTTTCTAATGTGGATTCTGGAGCATGTACACCTGTTTTGATGTGTGCATTGAAATTCCCATGGATCTGCATGATAAGAACCACGATTTATTCGTCGCATTTCATGTGTTTCAGATCCATTAACTTGAGAAGCTGTATCCACGGATTCTATCTTGGCTGTTTCTGATTTTGCATATGTGAGGCTTCACTTATTTAGCTGCGATTAACTATTTTCGTGTGTAGTTGAACTTTTTATTAGATAAGAACTTTTGAGTACTTGACCAAAATTGATTCAAATGGATGGTTTGATTGACAATTTGCTGTTTTTTTCGGGTCTCAAGTTCTGTTGGGAACATACATGTCTTAATCTTTTTAAGCGCACCAACTAGCATGAAGTTTATAATGTGGAGACATACTGCGCAGATATGTTCTCATTTAGATACTTATACCTTGAGTTGGTGCTCTTTTTCACTTCAACTATTCATAGGCCCTATATGCCATTGTGAGACGCTAGATATCTGTTTTTTTCCCCACAAATATATTTTCTTTCAAATATTTTTGTGTTCTGTATTAATAAAGTGTAATCATCAGATTACAAGTGAAAAATGGAGAAATCTTGTTCTCTGTTGGTACATTTTGACAAGGGCACGCCAGCCCTCGCTAATGAAATCAAGGAGGCGCTTGAAGGCAATGATGTTCAAGCTAAGATTGATGCCATGAAAAATGCTGTTATGCTTTTGCTGAATGGCGAAACTCTACCGCAGCTATTCATTACAATAGTAAGATATGTGTTGCCCTCTGAGGACCACACTATTCAGAAACTGCTGCTGCTTTATCTGGAGATCATTAATAAGACTGATGGGAAGGGGCGCGTGTTGCCAGAAATGATTTTAATCTGCCAGAATCTCCGGAATAATCTTCAGCATCCCAATGAATATATTCGTGGTGTCACCCTAAGGTTCCTTTGCCGGCTTAGTGAAGTGGAAATTATCGAACCATTGATCCCTTCCATCATGTCAAACTTGGAGCACCGACACCCATATGTTAGGAGAAATGCAATTCTTACTATTATGTCAATTCACAAGCTTCCCCAAGGCGAGCAGCTTTTAGCTGATGCTCCAGAGACAATTGAGAAGCTTCTTTTGACGGAGCAGGATCAATCAGCTAAGAGGAATGCCTTTCTGATGCTTTTCAATTGTGCCCAGGATCGTGCTATTAATTATCTTTTGACCAATATTGACAGAGTATTAAGCTGGGGGGAACAAATGCAAGTGGTTGTCTTGGAGCTGATCCGGAAAGTTTGTAGGACAAACAAAGCAGAAAAGGGGAAATATATCAATGTCATTGTATCTTTGCTGAACGCCCCTTCCGCCACTGTGGTTTATGAATGTGCTGGAACCCTAGTTTCTTTGTCGTCTGCTCCAACAGCTATTAGAGCTGCAGCAAGTACATATTGCCAGCTTCTTCTCTCTCAGAGTGACAATAATGTTAAGCTCATTTTGCTTGATCGCCTGAATGAACTCAAATCTTCCCACAGAGATATTATGATTGACAAGGTAATGGATGTTCTGAGGGCACTGTCAAGCCCAAACCTTGATATTCGAAGGAAAACACTTGATATAGTTCTGGAACTGATCACACCCCGCAATGTCAATGAGGTGGTTCTTACCTTGAAGAAGGAAGTTGTAAAAACTCAAAGTGGGGAGCTTGAGAAGAGTGGGGAGTACCGTCAAATGCTCATTCAAGCTATCCATTTCTGTGCTATTAAGTTCCCTGAAGTAGCAAGTACAGTGGTTCATTTGTTGATGGATTTCTTGGGAGACAACAATGTAGCATCTGCAATGGATGTTGCTGTTTTTGTGCGAGAGATCATCGAGACCAACCCAAAGTTACGAGTTTCAATCATCACCAGGCTTCTGGATACATTTTATCAGATCAGAGCAGCAAGAGTTTGTTCTTGTGCTCTTTGGATTATTGGAGAGTATTGCTTATCTCTTTCTGAAGTTGAGAGCGGCATTGCAACCATAAAGCAATGCCTCGGAGAGTTACCATTCTTTTCAGTTTCTGAAGATGAGGGAGCGGCTGATTCTTCAAAGAAAGCTCAGCAGGCAACCTCAATTACTGTTTCATCTAGAAGACCAGCTATCCTTGCTGATGGAACTTATGCAACTCAGAGTGCTGCCTCTGAAACTGCTTTCTCCCCTCCACTTATAGTTCAAGGATCTTTAACAACAGGAAACTTGAGATCTCTTCTTCTCACTGGTGACTTTTTTCTTGGGGCAGTTATTGCCTGTACCCTGGCAAAGCTCATCTTGAGATTTGAAGAGGTTCAACCGTCAAAAATTGAAGTGAACAAAGCATCAACAGATGCATTACTGCTTATGGTAGCGATGTTACAGCTCGGGCAATCATCAGTTCTCCCTCACCCAATTGATAATGATTCTTATGAAAGGATTATTCTGTGCATAAGATTGCTCTGTAACACAGGGGATGTTATGAGGCAGATCTGGCTGAAGTCTTGCCGTGAGAGTTTTGTTAAGATGCTTTCAGATAAGCAACTTCGTGAAACTGAAGAAATTAAAGCCAAGGACCAGATTTCCCACTCACAGCCAGATGACCTTATTGACTTCTACCATTTGAAGAGTCGAAAGGTGAAAACTGCATTTTTTATCTGTTTCATATCTGTGATGAACATCACAGATTTGCTTTTTAGCATCAGAATCTATGTCTCATTTTGAATGTGTGTATTGCTGTTCCACACACTTATTAGCAAAATCCCCCCTCTCTCTTTCTCTATGTGTGGATGGGTGTGTAGGGCTTCCCTTGATTTCTTCTTGTTGGTTTTGTTGGCCAATTATTATCTCAGGGTTTGGAATTGAAACTTCTGATATTGATTACTCTTTTTTATTTGGCATTGTTCTTTTTAGTATCTTGAATTCTTGTTAACAGTTTTTCTTTTCTGGTCACTTGCAAATCCTGCTAAGTCATGTATTTGCAAGGACCTTCGCTTGATTGTCAAACTATATCAATAACTTTGATACTAGGTGATGAGATTAGTTCTGATGTATGCTTGCTTGTTTGTAGTAGAAGCAAGTCAGGAACATATTGATTGCTAATCAGTTGTCTCATTGTTATCTTTGTTCAGGGCATGAGCCAACTGGAGCTAGAAGATGAGGTCCAAGATGATCTTAAACGTGCTACTGGGCAGTTTGTTAAGGAAGCAGATGATGCTAATAAGTTAAACCGTATTATTCAGCTCACGGGGTTCAGTGATCCTGTATATGCTGAAGCTTATGTGGTAGTTCATCATTATGACATTGTCCTGGATGTTACAGTTATTAATAGAACAAAAGATACTCTTCAAAATTTGTGTTTGGAGTTGGCTACAATGGGTGATCTTAAACTCGTTGAGCGCCCACAGAATCATACCCTAGCACCTGAATCAAGCAGGCAAATAAAATCAAATATAAAGGTGTCCTCTACTGAAACTGGAGTCATCTTTGGCAACATCGTCTATGAGACCTCCAATGTGCACGAGCGCACTGTTGTTGTCCTCAATGATATCCATATTGATATCATGGACTACATATCTCCTGCTTTTTGTAGTGATACTGCTTTTAGAACCATGTGGGCCGAATTTGAGTGGGAAAACAAGGTAATTTGATAACTTATATTGTTGTAATTAGGTTAAAATGTTAAAAAATGCCTGATATTTTCTGATATCTTAAGTGTGTCGTAAGAAATATATTTCATGCAGATGATTATTTGCTTAAACTGTTGATAATAGAAGTTCCATGAAATTCTCTATTTCCTTATCCCATTTATTATGGCACTCATGCATTTACTTTACTACTTCAAACTTGACTGGATCATGTTCTTGTCCAGTTTTGTCTAGAATTATAGAAGATTTATAGATAAGCATTTCTGGAAAATTATCCAAGCTTGAAACAGAGATTTCAGGAAATCCTTTCGACTATATTGTAGTGTTACATCTGGCAGTAGGTAGTACTGAATCATTTCTTTCTGATTTGTTGGTAATACTGTGGTCTTATCAGTTGGCCTCTTTTACTTCCTGGGATTGTGTTTAGTTATGACACATTAAGTAGATGGGTTCTTTGTCTGTTATTCTCTCAGAGAGGCCAAATGCATACTACTATTATCATATCATCAGATAATCCCCTGCAATTATTAAACTGCATTAAGCATGCCTATTCTAGTGATCTGATCTGCAAAACTCATCCTTTAGAATTATTACCGTTCTGTTTTTCTTTTTTTTGTTTTCTCCTGTTAAGTTGGTACTCTTTCTTTGTCCTTTTCCTCCTAAGCTTCCATTTGATTTTTTTCCAGGTTGCTGTCAACACGACAATTGCAGATGAGAAAGAATTTCTTGACCACATAATTGAATCTACCAACATGAGATGCCTAACCCCTCTGTAAGTCAATTTAGACTCTCTTGACTTGTTTGGTTTGAAAGAGAGTAACAATGCCTTCACATCTATGGGTTCCCCCTCCCCCTCTCTCTGAAGGTAAGAGAAATTATAAGACTCCTGAGGTATTGAATCTGTTCTGCAATTTCTTTTCCACTCGTTGCTAGCAGACCAATTCTCTTGGTTGTGGTATTTAAAGCTTGTTTTTCTGTTTTCTGTGGGCAAGGATCAAGAAATAAGTTTTTTGTTGCACATCATAATTTGGTCACCGGTTTCTACTACAGTCGGAACTTGGTGCTCTGTGTTAATGTCGGAGAAGGTTAGGGACAAAATTCAATGATAGGTTGATGGTAGGTCAAGAATAAGTCTACTTAGCGAATTGTCAGGATGAGGAGCTATTGTTTACAATCTTATGTAAGAGTATAACATGGCCGGAGAATGCTCCATCCTGCCCCATCTTGAGTAGGATTGCCAAATTAACATATGACAATCAAGGTAAGGTGCTCTAAGAAGTCGGAGTCCAACAGTTTATTAGCTTTGAACTGTCCAATTGGTAGATTTTTTTCACAAGCAGAATCCTGGGTGTTGGAAATCAATAAAATCTTTCCGACTTAATTTGTTTAGGATTAAAATACTTCTCTCAAAAGATATGGCAAATGTTGGCCCTTGTCTTGTTAGGCTGGCTTGTTCAGTTTTATCTATCGATCATGCAAGCAGCAATGAGTTGTTGATTCCATAGCCTGTATCAAATTCAATAATTCAATTGGCATTGGCTAATTTACCAGCAAATCCTCTTTTACACAACAAAAAATTGGACGAAAAATAAGAATTGTTTTGCGTTTCTACAATTTATATTTCTATTTTAAGGGGTTTTTAAGGGTTTTTTTTTTTTCATTATGTAAATGTTTCTTGACCTGCATTTATTTAAGGCAACTAAGTTCGAAATTTCTTTTGCCTTACGTCTTGGTTGTATGGTGAATTTCCAGGTCAGCTCTGGAAGGTGGCTGTGGGTTCTTGGCTGCTAATTTGTATGCAAAGAGTATATTTGGGGAAGATGCTTTGGTAAACATTAGTGTTGAGAAACAGGAAGATGGCAAACTCAATGGATATATCAGGATACGGAGCAAGACTCAGGGAATCGCCCTGAGCTTGGGTGACAAGATCACACTGAAGCAGAAGGGAGGAAACTGATTTTCTACTGGTAAGTTTGTTATCCCCATCCTTCATAGCCTGTGAAATTGATTAATGCTGCTTGCTTTCAAATTTGTCGGGGAAGAATACCATCCAATCTTTTTCCTTAATGCAATCATATTTTTCAAGTTGCTGATGTAAGCGTTCACTTTCATGTACTCCATACACTTATGCATTGCCAAAATATTCAATCCATTTTTGTGAAACCATTAAACTTGAAATGATTTTTTTTTTTTTTTTTTACAACCACCGTAACACCTACAATGCTTTTGGAGTATAGTGTTAGGTGATGAAAACGAAAATGAAAAGAAAAATGAGAACAACAAAAGTGAGAAGGTTCAAAAGAGAGGCTAGCATCAATAGCTGGATATTAAATAATGCTTTAAAAATGGCGTGGCAGTGTGTGCATAGGAGACCTTTCGACGTCCAATACTACTTATCGGAAGTAGAGAATCATTAACTCTAGGGAGGCATGTTAAATATAAATGAAAACATTTCAGTCAAGATACCCCTTTGATTTCCGTGTATCAACTTCATTGATATCTTTGTAACATTTTCAAGGCATTGTTGTGTAGTCGGTTTCATTTTTTTTTTTTTTTTTTTTTTTCCTTTTTGATTTAGAACTGCTATGATCTGCAGGATGCGCATGTTTGGGGCTCCTGCCCAAGTCGCAACTAAGAGCTTTGTTTGGTACAGTTGGATTCATCTGTTCAATAAAACTTTTACATTCACATTAGGTCAGAATTCGACCATGGAGCTCATAAGATTGAGCATATATTTGACATTTTGCCTTTTTGCTTGAATTTGGGATACCGAAAATTCATCAACTGAAGTATCTTTGAAAATATTTTTGTAGATGAGGCTGGAGAGAATACCGAATTTCAGTTAGGCTGTTTCCATTGTGAACTTCCTCTTTTGTTGCATGATATAAGTGTTAAATAAAAGTGGCATATAATTACTTCACTTTGTCAACATGTGTGTGGTGCTCAATTTTATAACTAAATTAGATTAAGAGGTGGATTTGTTTGAGAATTTGGTAAAAGTCCAGTTTATGGAATGAAGTATGAGGGAATTTGAACTAACCTAACCAAAATTAGCAACATCAAGTGGGGAGCGGATGATGTTTGTTTTATTTTGGGAACTGAATACCTAACTAAATTTACATCAGGATCCTCACAAACAAGTCTTGACCCTGTCCCTAAATGATTTGGATCTCAAAACCTCTTAAAAAGAAGGCAACCAAAATGCGGCCAAAGATGTGGCATATGACTTCTTATAAATGTGTTATGGGTCATACACAATTGATTAAAAACAAATAAGAAATTACTTGTTGCTAACCTACTATAGTAGGTAAAAGATATAGGTGTATTAATACACTAAGTGTATTATAGAACTACCCTAAACTTTTATACTTATTATTAACTGAAAAAAATGATCTACAGTTGTTTAATAAAATAAAACATAGGCCCAAAAGATGTCATTAAATTGTTTTATTTCTCTTTATTTTTTTAATCAAATCAAAACACTTTTTTTCATAATGAGTGTAAAATGATTCAGAAAAAGATCTTTTTTTTTGGATTAGAAATATTACATTGTAGTTTTGTTTGATTTGAACTTTGCAAGACATAGATTGAATTGTTAAAAGAAAATAATTACACCATCAATTTACATACTATTAAATGTACATTATGTGTGGCAACCATTATATATTTTTTTTTTTAGAAACAAAATTATACTATTTTAAAGTTATATAAGAGAATTACATATGGCTTCTAAAAAATTCTCTATATAATCTTATAATCCTTTATAATATAATAACACAAGCTAATCAAGGTGCATTTAATGATTTTGTTGTGTGCATTGTATGGACAAACATCTCATAAATTTTCTGAGGACAAACATCTATCTAATAAATACTTTATATGTCCTCTAAAAAGAATATGTTTGAAAATGTACAACTTTTTATTTTTGGCAGAATATGATTCTCCATAGACTATACATGCACAACTTCATTTGTTATTTTCATTTATATTTATATCTAACTAATTTGTTAAATTGAAACTTTGAATTTTTTTACTTGAATTGGTATAATAAAACATTAATTTTTAAAATAAGGTTAGATAATAAATTGTTTCAAATAATTTCTTTTTATAAAACAGGAAAAAGAAAAAAAATATCTTCAAAGTGGTCAGACGAACCACAAGTGTGAAGAATGAGATCTCAGTCTGATTGGCCCACTCACGAAAATCTCTTTTTTTTTACTTTTCTTATTATACGTCCCTTTCAAACTGATAAGTATAATAATTGTAATTACAAAGTCTAACAATAATTGATTTTCCATCCCACCGTAAAAATGGAGACCACTTTTTGTTTATACGTTATGCTCACTAGTATTATTCCATGCATCGCAAATATAATATAGATACACAATAAAAAATAAATTATTATAAATATAATAAGTTATGAAAAATTGTAGATTTATTAATGAAAGAAAAGACTGAATAAAAATCTAGCTGAGCCCCCTTAAACTAAAGCAAACACAACCGTAGATTTTACTATGCTATGCTATCTGGCGAGCGCCCACTAACGCATATTATATTATATAACGAAAATCCCTGGTTTGTTTCTCATATCATACGCTGCTTCCTTCTCACACTCTGCACTCTCCCATTACACTAACCCTAGTTTTCGTTTATGAGGTAACCTTCTTCCGCTCTGAATCCATTCTCTGCTCAACTTTGCTTCTTTTCTTGTTCCAGTACGCGGATTTGCACTTTCTTTCTTTCTTTCTTTTTTTAGTTTTTTGCGCGTTATATCTCTATTGAATACTGAGAGGTTATTTGAGATTTAAGAATCTTGAATTAGTTAATATTCTTTTGCTTTGAGTTGCTCTTGTAGAGGTTGATATAGCTAAAGGAGGTTCCTTTGTTTCGTCTCTTGTTTTTTATATAAATAAATGTTTAATTTGATGATTCTGCTTCTTCAAAGGAGATATCTTATACTTATTAATTTTAATTCTTACGATTCTCTTTTACTTTGTGCAGCAGCTCTAAGGAGAAACCTACTCTTGGGTAAGTTCATTGGAAGGAATTGTCTTCTTCAAGTGGTTGATATGTATTTTACTGAATGAAAGTGGATTAAATATAGTATTGTGTTCATTTCAAGTCTTATTGTTAAGTCTTTCGAGGATATTAAACATTTGCCGACTTGCTTTTCTCAAATTCAACACAAATGCCAGATAATGTTTCTTTATGTGCAATAATTGACTTTTGGTGTGATTGACCTGACCAGAAGCTGATTCTCTTCATATGAGTGGATTTTATAGCTCATTGTGCTTTTTCAGTTCTTGTTGTGTTGATGACTGGTGTCTTCTCTTCAATGTGACTGCAGTGGGACGCGGATTAAGACCCGCAAAAGGAATATAGCCGCTCCTCTGGACCCTGCATCATTTTCAGATGCAGTGGTCCAGATTTATTTGGATAATTCTGGTGATCTGGTACTTCCTGTTTTCCTTTACATATTGAAACTTTGAGGGCCCTCATTTGATTGCATATTGCTGGATGATGGGATAAGTTGTAAGATATTTTAAGTGGCCATTGCTGAAATTATGCAGGAACTTGTAGCAAAGAGCATAGAATCTTCAGACCTTAATCTCTCTAGATATGGTGACACCTTTTTCGAGGTAACTTTATTCAACTTTATTGTCAGGGTTTAATATTTCAACAATTTGGATCTAGCGGCAGATTTTGGCATTGATACGTTATATGGCAACTTGGGGAAAAGTTTAATTGGCCATCATTATAGTGCATGTAAATTAGCTTCAATGGAATCTGCAAGCCTGTGTTTTGGCACCGTACATGTTCCCTTCTTCTAACTGAACATGAATGACATGACCTGTCTGGTAGTTTGCTGGTTTTGGTGGAAATATGTTAGGCATATAAGATAGGGAGCCCTAACTTAACCCGAAACCGTGGTCCACAATAAAGGGTTAGCTCCTACTTGTATACCCTTCCACACTTTCATGTGGAACCGATGTGGAATATCGTAACAAAACATATGATATTCTTTCCTTGACTTTTGGTTTTCTACTTCACGTCAACTTGAACATTCTGCTTGAGCACCCTTTAATGATTTCATTCTGCTTGATTTCCGTTCATGTTTTCCCTGTAGTAAGAGTTGCTAGCTATTCAAACCATCTGACCACGTGTTTTTTAAATACCAAACACTGTTCCCTCTGCTGTTTCTATTGAAAACAAACTTTATATTCTTTCAAATGGCGCATCCGTGTTACATTAATCACTTGAGATCACTTCGGTGTGGACTATCTTACTTAGTCTGGTAGTCTCTGTTAAACTTATTAATTGAATGAACTCAGGTTGTCTTCAGAGGAGCGCGCACACAACCTGGGACAGTTAAGCTTGATGAAGGGGAGCGACATCCTTACTCTATAATTGATTGTGAGCCCAAGCGTGAAGTCATTTTACCATATGTTATATATGTTCAAAAGATCTTGAGGAGGAAGCCCTTTCTTATAAAGAATCTTGAAAATGTTATGCGAAGATTCCTGCAGTCATTGGAGCTTTTCGAAGATGATGAAAGAAAGAAACTTGCAATTTTCACTGCACTTGCTTTTTCTCAAAAGTTGTCTGGTCTCCCGCCGGAGACAGTCTTCCAGCCACTGCTCAAAGATAACCTGATTGGCAAAGGACTAGTTCTCTCATTCATCACTGATTTCTTCAAGGAATATCTGGTAGATAATAGCATTGATGACCTGATTGCAGTCCTAAAGAGGGGTAAAATGGAGGACAATCTTTTAGCCTTTTTTCCATCTTCAAGACAGACGCCTGAAGCTTTGTCAGAACATTTTACGTAAGTCCCACCCCAACCCCCAAGAAAATGTTTGGGAATATTACTACTAGACAATTTGAATTCTAGCTTGCTGAACTGACTTCTAATTTGTTCTCTTATTTGTGCTATATATTTCAGTTTATAGAAGGCTTACTTCTATGTTCCTTGTATATATGTTATTGGTTAGTGACAGTTTTCTTTACTTCTTAAATTTTGAACTTGTTTAATTGAGACACAGGACAGTTTCCTTTGATACAAAAAAAATGCTCTTGGGCTTGATTGGGTTTGTTTTGAAGTTTGAGGAAAACAATTCGGAAGATGTATATAGAAGTGTGTAAAAACTGGAAGTATGTCTCCTTTGTTATATAGTGGCGGAGACATTTTCGACCATACACCATCCTTAAGAAAGAATTTTCTGCGCATTCACGTTTTTCACGTAAATTTTTGTGGCCAGTTTTACATCAAACTATTATTATATGATGATGGAAGATGTAAATTATAACTAATTTAATCATTGGAACATATCGTATGTTCACCTTCATTAATTAATCGCTGACATAAGTTAGTGGTATTTGTAGCAGTAGAATGTTCAGTCCATTGTTATACTTAATTTCTGTGGTTTTTAAAACTTCTAAAGTAGTATAGTTATATTTAGGGGCTATTTTGTTCTGTCTGAATTCACCGGCACTTCAATTTATTATGTCTCAGCAAGGAAGGACTTCTGCCATTGGTTGAATATAATGAAAAGAAGTTATTTGAGGTGAAGCTTAAGGAAATGAAATCTGCACTCACAAGTCAGTTAGCAGCGGAAGCTGATATATCTGAAGTCATAGAAACTGTCAAACAACACGTTAAGGATGCTAAGCTTCCAGATATTGAGGTTGTGGGGATTCTGTGGGACGTCATGATGGACGCGGTGCAATGGTCTGGAAAAAACCAGCAGCAGAATTCAAATTCAGCTTTACGTCAGGTATGGTCTAACTGTCTGGTGTTCGATGATTATAATAATGAGTATTATTATTATTATTATTTTAACATTTTTACGAATTGATCTATTTTTAGTATTTGTTTTACGACTTGTTTTGAGATTTTTGGTTTTCTTGTGATAAAGGAAACTGATCAACTGCTCACACTCTAATATCCTTGATTTTCAGGTGAAGACTTGGGCAGAATTGCTAAAAACCTTCTGTACCAGTGGAAAGCTGGAGCTTGAACTTATGTACAAAGTTCAGGTGCAGTGCTATGAAGATGCTAAACTGATGAAGTTGTTTCCTGAGATAATAAGGTCACTTTATGACCAGGATGTTCTTGCAGAAGATACCATTCTCCACTGGTTCCGCAAAGGAACAAATCTTAAGGGCAGGTATGCCTCTGCTATTTTTTAAGCGGCATGCCCATCTTCCTATCCTTTTTGTTTCAATTAGACCCATTTTATTTAGTTTTTATCGTCCATAGGGCTATTAATTTTGTAGGTGTTGTTTTTCTTCCACGTGCTTAGTTTTCTTTAGTTATATCACGTTGTCCAGTATGTACTCTGAAACTAGAAGTCTAGAACCAACAAAAGGATGGTGTATTTCTCAGTTGTCAATATTTCTACCTTGTAAAAAATAGAAGGTTAGGTTGAACAATATATATGCTCCATAATCATGGAAAACAATCATGTGGTTTAGGGCTATGAGTCTGTGACAGATATAGGTATGTGTGCGCGTGCCTCCCACCCCCCAATGGTAAGTATTACAACCTTAAACACATGTAGTTTTCTGTGCTTTTTCCCTCCCTATGTTGAGGGGGACAGACTAACAATTAAATTTGTGACAAGTTGTAACGGGGAGGTAGTTTTTATAAAGAATGTGGAGCTGAAGCCTGCTTATTTTGTAATGTTGACAGGCAAGCACTAGTGAAAGCATTGGAGCCCTTTGTGAAATGGCTAGAAGAGGCAGAGGAAGAAGAAGAAGAAGAATAACAAGTTGGGTTTTGTAATTCTGCTGCGTGTTTGCTTTTCCAATAACAAATGTCGACTCAGTTAATGTTATTTTTCCGCTAGTTTCTGTTTCTGTCAACTATTAATCACATTTATCCTACTTCATATCATCACTTAAATCACACCCTCACACCAAAATCGGAAGGAAAGAAGATGCGGCCATATTTTGACTCATGGCATGTGACAAAGTAGTTGAAATCAAGAAAAATATAATCATTAATTTTTATCCATGTGGCATACAACTCATGAGGTAACATAGAAACTTCCCCGGATTGGTGGGTGAGAGTTTCTATGGACAAAACAGATGTATATGGTCAGCACATACAATACACAAATTGCACTCTACTCGCTATTGCTTCAAACACCATTCACGCACTTCTCATACCACACATAAAATAGCATATGAAATCCTATTAAGAATAAAATAGCATATGAAATCGAGTATTTGAAGCAATAAAATAGCATATGAAATCCTATTAAGAATAAAGGATCTGAAAAAATTATACTTTATTAATATACACAAATTACTACACGGCAAACACGCATATACTATACACACGTTTTGGGTCTACCTCCGGGTGTTGCTCTGCCCAGAAGAATAAATCATTTTTCTTAGGAAACCACTCCATCTCCGTGGCTGTAAAACGCCCTAAACCACACACTGCATTTCGTAGATGTCCTTCAGAGGGAGGGGCCGCCTACGCGCCGGATTTCTTTCAGTGAGTAGTTGAGTAATCTTGTATGATCCATCCATCCATTCGAAATTGATTTTGATTCATCGTGTAATTGGTAGGAAATCGAGGGTTTAGATACTGCTGAATATCCTCCTGTTAACGTACTATCACTTGGTAAGGTGGTCTCTGAAACATCAGAACAATGCTGAATCATCCCCTTATTATTACCAAGATAATAGCAAACACCCTCAGAGTTCCCTTTTATTTTTTCTAACTTGTGATTTTGCGTGTTCAAAGTTTCTCATTTAAGCTTCTCAAAATGAATATGTTACACACTAATGATGATTTTGATAAATTTAGTTTTATGTTTACGGTTTTAGCAACTCGCTAGTTACCTGGGGTAGTATGTATGGTGGATTTTCATACAATCACACCCGCAATCACCCGTGTGCCTATGTGCAACTCTACAATATATACCCCTCCTGCCCTCTGGTGTGAACAAAATTTCTTAAAACAGAGGAGAATTCTATTTGCATTCTGCATTTCATAAATGGAAAAGGGGAGGAATTCTTTAATTTGCCACTATGATTTCCTACGACAGAGACATCTTTGCGTGGAAAAATATTATATGGGTGTTATGCTTGATGAATCTGTGGGCTTAATGGAAAAAACATACATGCATTGAAATGTCATAACGAGCTTTCATACTAATCGATATGTCTTAACTCTGGTTTCAGAACAGCAAAAGCAAGACATAGAAAGATATTCAGATAGGCAATTGCAGAGGAAAGATGTTAGGCGGCCACTCTGGCAGTTCATTCAGCTCTACACTGATCATATGCCTGCAGAACTTGCCGGTACCTGTGTGTGGATTATTTACTCTTTCAAGTGAATGCCTATCTTAGTTTGAAGCATCATGATCATCTAGCAATGCTGATATATATTCCTGATGTCATTTGTGAAACAGATGAGAAGAAATGTGTCAAGAAAGTCAAGTGGACCACTGGATCAGGTATGACAAGAAAATAATTGTACTTATTTGTTAATAAAAAGATTTTAGAGATCAACTTTTACTTTATTTTTTCTTGTTGAAGATAGTCCTCGTAATTGTGGAGGTGATTTGCTTATCTTAGATTGTGAATATTTGATCTTTGCTCTGTTTAAGTCTGAAATATGCCTCTTAACTGGAATAATTGTTAAATGACATTAGATGTGACCAAATTTGATTACTTTGAGAAGTTGGAACAGCAGTGTCAGGTACATTCCCTTGCATCAGTTGAAAGTAGACTCAATGATTGACATTTTGCTATTTGGGAGTATTTTTCTTACTTTTAATTTCTGCTCTCTCAATTTGTTTTCGTGTGTGAATTTTGAGTTTCTAGGGCAAAGAAGGAACTGAAAAGAAAGAAAATGAAGAAGAGGAAGACGAGGAAGTAATTGAAGAAGATCAAGGAGAATACAGTGATGAGGGTGATTATGAACAGGTATCTGGATACTCTGGGTGCCTTTTATCTTGTTCTAATATTTGGGCCATGCTAATCAATTAGTAATTGAATATACATGGTTATCTTGCGAGTTTCAAGTAATTTTTGCACGTACTTTTCGCTCTCTTGTAAGAATTACCGGAGGCAAGAAACTACCATGTCTCCTCTGATAATTCAAATTTTGGGAGCATTCTCTCTTTTCATGCATCTTCTTTGAATTATATTATCCTTGGTGAAATTAAATGAACCTGGCTTTTATTGTGCAATTTTACAGGCTGATAATTTTGATGATGATGAAGATGATTTCAACATGGCCGATGACGCCAGTATGGTTTATCTTGCCCATGTTTCTTTTGAATTGCTTCAGGATGTATCGACTGTTTACCAATTTTTATATTGACATAATGACATTTGAGCACCCTTCTTTATTTCCAGTTACCTTGAACTTGTATTGTTCATTTCGTAATTTATGCAGATGAAGCGTGCTATTGATTTCTTGCTTTTGGATGGCTTGACCCGACTTTAATTTGATTTGGAGCTGATTTTGGATCAACCATCTCCTCGAAGTGTAATGGTAGTTGAGTAGGTTTATAGATGCACTTACTAAGAACTGTCGAACCTCAACAAGACCCTTGAGTAGTGGTCTTTTTGTCGGTGGGTCATATTCTAAATTGAAGGGCTGTAGATGTCACACATTATTAGTTGTTTAGAAATGGACATGTACACAGAAAGTAATGAATTATCAAAAATATAATATAGATTGTACGCACATTTTATAATCACAGATTCACAATTCCTTGTTCCCTGAATGATTTGAAGATATATCGTAGAAACAATGATCCATCACAAGAGAGAGAGACATCAATGGAAACAATCAACTCATCAACACAACTGGCTTATTAATAATTCAAATACACACAATTTGAAACTTAGTCACTGGTACAGAAACCAACCTTATTGCAAAACCCAAACAAATACTGAAAACCAAAAAATAAAAAAGAACACACCTCACTAACATCATAACAGAATAATCTAAAGAACCAGTGAATAACGTGATTAATCTCTCTCAAGCAAGAGTTGAAATAATATCTTCAAGATGCTAATTTGTGAATGGTTTTCATATCAGCTGCTTCTTTCAGAGTCCCCTTCTCGACGTGATCCCACCACTTGAACAGGAAGTTATCCACCACTAATCTGAACCACGGAGAGAGCTTCAGTCCCCCCTCCCCTGCGTCTGCTTTTCGCAACAATTCTTTCAGTTCTTGGCGATCCACATATTTTACATCCGCTACTTCATCTGGGTTCGGATGAACATTCACATCCCGGACAATGAAGAGGAGATAATCCACTGCGCCAACAAATACTTATCAGAAAAGCCCAACAAATTTGATTGGTGATTTCTTCTAAAAATTGTAAAGAGAGTAGATTGATTCCATTAGTCAAGACTAGCTAGGAATGGAACAACCAAAAGCAACTTGCAACTTGTGCTTTATTGATACTTACATTCATGCTCCCCCCATTTCCCATCTGATGGTGCTTTGTACAGCATACGGCCCAACGGGATAAACTGATCGACTGGCACTTCTTCGGCAGGGATACCCAGTTCATCCAACAGCTTCCTTTGAGCAGCATTTCTCGCCCCTTCAATTGATTGATATTTGGGTGTCAGTGAGTGAGAGAGAGTGCAAGCAAAACAAAATCAAGGTTTAATGGACTATACCAAGAGCATTTTCTTCAATAAGCTCCGATTCTCGGTACAATGGATGACTGCAACAGGTGTTTGTCCACACTAAAGGAAAGGTCACCTTAGTTGCCGATCGTTGCTGCATAAAAGAGTGTTGAGAATGTAGAGTCGATAAAGTTAATTCAGGTTAGTTTTTCAGGGGCTTTTTACCATATTCGACAGTTAAGAACTCTATCTACATGGCAATGTAACTCAATCTGCGCTACATTGTTGGATAACTTTTCCTCCTAACTTTTCCTCTGTTAATAGTAAGCAGAATTTGTTTCCATTAACAAGATTCTTCCACCCCCACCCCCACCCCCGCCCCCGCCCCCGCCCCCCAATCTCTCTCTATTATAATCTTCATGATTTTTTCAAAAACAAAAAGGCCAAATCATTGATAAGGGAATGAAGAAAAAACTCATGGACAATGTCAAATAGAGAACCATCCTCAAAAAGAAAAAGATCCCCAGTTCTCCATGTTTGTTTCACCTTAACCACCATTAGTTACGTATGAAACAACTAAACAGAAGCATAAATCAAATGATCACAACAACTTTAAATAGTTGCTAACTGGTAGCAGCCATCTGGCAGAAGTTACATGGACATCACAGAATAACTGTGACAAAACTGTAGGCTTTAGGTAAGGCTACAACATTCAGAGTCTCAGACAAAGGGTGATTAATGATGGAGTAGTGCTTTTATAAATTCCAATATTCTTATCCAATTGCTGAAGGTATACGCGAGTGATCTGAAGATGTTCGAGCCTCACAGGATATACTTGTCCAATCAAGGCATTTCATCCTTTTCTAGTATTATAAAAAGTTTCGTTTTATATAGCTAACTGACTAAAATAAAAGAACCATGTAGCATTTATACCAGGAATATGCAAAAGCCATAAGAGCAGCAAGGTGAAAATACACAAACTAAGAAGCATCAGTAAGATGCAACGGCTAGATCATACTAATTGATTGGGGAAGCACGGTTCTGGACAAACCGAATACCCCAGTTTCTTCCCAGGAATAATTTAGTTCTTTAGCCATGGGGATGGAGGAAATTGCAGACAAGTTTTATGAGATTGAGTGGTAATACAAATAGGAACCCAGAGAAGCTAGGTACGAATGCCTATGCTTAGGCTAATATAATTTGTAAAGATACAGTGCCTTCTACATACCTATACCTTTTAGAAAGAGAGCGAGGTCTCATCATTCATGCATCTAACTATCTAAAATGACCGTTTTTACATTTATGAACCTTAATATAGATTGATGTAACTTGAGGATATCTATAAGTCCCTAGAAAGAAGCTACTACAGCCAGTTTCCTGCAATCGACGGAACTAAACACAATCAAGTAAGATTTACCTGAAGCAACAACTCATACTTTGAGTTAAACAGGAAGACACTAAACGCTCTATGCAACAAATTCTCAGACTCAATCTTTTCCATCAGATGGCCTGCATATTACAAACGGATTTGTTTCAATAACCAGCAAAAACATTTCTAGCACAAAACAAAGAACAGGCACGGCATTAAAACAAGTAAAGAATTATTGTAAATTTTGTATCATGTTTTCTTTGAAAGCAATTAGTCATCAAACCATTATCGAATCTTATTTTCTATATTAGGTCAAGCGTTTTGACAATTATTAGGTTTTAACAGATTACACCAGAGTCTGCAAGTCAGACGTGCAAAGTATTCGTCTGAGTTATAATGATGAGAGGAAGAATCTCCTACTTACAATTGTATTTGGTATCATGGCCAACCACACGATCATTCTCATCAACCAATATGCATCTGCAATAGAATTACCAACCCACACCAATTAACACAAAGCAGCCCGGAAAACAAAACCAAAGAAGAGAAAACAAACAAAAAAGTCTAAACCACACAAAAAGGAAAAAGAAAAAGAAAAAGAAAAAACAAATAAGTCAACTGTTTTCACTCGAAACAGATAAATCTGTAATCCTATGTGTACAAACAAACATGAGAAAGATACCAACACGAAATTTTAACAGAAAACCAGCTCCACAAGTCTCAAACTACGTAAATTAATCAAGCTAATTTTTCATGGTGAAGGAAACAAAATAAAATAAATTAAAATGAAATTATCCAGAAATGAAAATGAAATCATCTGAAAATCAACATCAACATCAGATTCAATTCAAAGCATCTAATCAGAGATGAACACAAAGTCCTATAGCAAACGTCAGCAAATCGACATCATATACTGAAAACATGCAATGTGCATCTGAAGTAAGAAGAAAGAAATAGATCAAGAGAGGAAAATAAACTGACTCGTCTTCAAACATGAGGCGCCTCTGAACAGCGTCCATGGCGGCGACATCAACCATGGTTGCGGTAGTAGAGGAGGTGCGCAGGGTTGTGCAGAGGAGGGAAGGCGTGGAGGTGAAGATGGATCTCGATCTTAGAGCGGGTGTTCTTATAGGAAGGAGAGATTTAAGTGTGGAAGCAGAAGAAGACGAAGAAGAAATAGCAATGGAGGTGGCCAAGCGGATAGTGGTCAAGGATGGCATTATTTTTTACTTTTTATACATTTTCTCTTTCATAAACATATATAGAATAGAGGTAGATTCACCTTTATTTTGATGGCGGTGTTGTGCTATATATTGGATTCTGCCAAATCTGGATTCCCTCCCACTTTTGCTTATTTTCAATTTCACACCTAATATAATGCCATATTAAATTATGAGAATTGGCTGTTAGGTGTATACAACACATCTCATTATATATTTACAAAATCAGAAATGTTAATAATAATTATGGGTATCAATATATTTAAGAGTCGCAATGATAATGACAATTGATATAAATGAGAGGTCAATCATCATACTATAAAATGATGTGAGAGGATTGTTAATAAAATATGAATAGTAATTAACTTATTTTTGTGCACCAAGCATAAGAAAGAGAAACGGAACTTTTTTTATTCCCAGTACCCATCCTCACTATTCCGTAGCAAGCGGCCCCTTAAATGTCTAGGATTATTTAATACTAAATTATGTTATTTTTATTATGATGAAATATGATAGGATGAAAATTATAAATGTTAAAATCAATAGGTTAATTGTGAGTGTATAGGATAATGTAAATGTTAAATAAATTTAGATGAATGTAATGATTAGCTATATAGGGTGGATGATCGATCTCCCATACATAGCCAAAATCAAACATTTGTGAGGAAGATACCATCATTATATGACTGGGCACAAGCCAACCAAAATATTCCATTCAATTTTTCAGTGGGTTAGTCGTTAAAGAACGTCTATGTTCAATCATAGTGCGAAAATCTTAAATATACCATTATACTGTTTTAATTCATTCTAAAAACTCACAATTCTTATTGGCTTTCTTAAAAGGGAGACGATATTTGGCCACAATGTAGTTGACCACATTTATCGAAAAAAAAAAAATCTTAATTGAAATAACCCAAAAACCACTGCTGTTTTTTGGTTCCATGACTCCCCTATTTTGCCGCCAATGTTATCTTTTCAACAGAATCCTGCCAGTCTGTTAACAGTGTCCCACCCAAATTCTTTTTCTCTTTTTGCTTTGTATTATATCCAGTCTTCTAAGAAAAAGGGGTTGCTGACCGTTTCCTTTCCACACTCCTTGTCTAAAAATTGAAGATTGTTACTATGGACCGCTGTTCTATTCGATAATTGAAGCAGTTAAATCATTTGTTGGGAAATAGTTTAACATTGTGGGAGGATGGATTTAGAGGTTGGGAGCATGAGTTGTTTGGTTCAAGCGAGAGTTCAACTTCTACGCCTGAGGGTGAGGGGGAGTCTGATGGAATATCTGTCAAAGTCCATCTATTTGATGAAATATCCACGAATGAGGCTGGTGTACAGAATGAGGTAGTCTCTTTCGGAGCCCCTAACATTAAAGAGGCTTATTTGGGTGACCTACAACCAGGTTCTCCCACCAGTCTTATCCCACCGAATATATAACTGTTGGGAGAACTAATGAACTAATGTTTTCAACTATAGTTTACCTTTAACCATGTCACAAAATATAAATAGACATAAACAATTGTTGTATGGAGGCGTGAAGAAAAAAAGAGGGATTACAGATGGGAGTGGGGAGAGGAGAGAAAATGAACAAGAGAGGAGAGAGGGGGGAGGAGAACAAAATTTTCAAAATTTAAATTTCAAATTCAAATTTGTTTTACGATTTTGTTTGAATTGATGCAGTAAATTTTCATATGCCAAGTAAGGGTTTTTCGGGTCAATTTAAGGGAAAAAAATTGATTGTTAATTTTTTTTTTAAAAGAAATTGAGGTTGGCCACAATGTGGCCAAGGATATTTTTCCTTCTTAAAAATGCTACTATATTCCTCTAAGATGCCATGTGTCACAATTGTTTTGAATTCAACATGAAATCCTGGCATGTTGGTTCCAACCTCAACAAAGGTAGTATTTCTCTCTCATCTTTTTACTAGTGAGAGTTGTTGTGCCCCTAGCTGACGTGGAGCATGTCCGCCAACTCAGAAGCACATATCATCAAGTCTGTGCATACCAAACTGACGTGGCACCTTACCAAGAGGTCAAGCTGGATTCGGCCTACCAGATCACACAGCTATGGCGTACCTCACCCAATTGGCCGACCCAGAATTGTCCTACCTGAATATTTTATTTGTAGCGACGCCGAGAATACATCCTACCTGGAATTGTCCTACCTAAATATTTTGTTTGTAGCGGAGCCGAGAAGATGTCCTACCTGGACTGTCCGACCTGACTTTTTATCCGAAATAATGCAAAGATGATGACCTACCCGGAGATGGCCAACCTAACTATATTCCCACCTGACCCAGATACGATCAACCTAAGACTTCTGCCCACGCTAGAAAAGGCTGGGAGAACTTTAATGACCCGACTGAGCCTGGTTCAAGATTCATTTGCTAAACATGAAATCAGCTCAGATATACTCCAGGTAGGATCAAATTAAATCGTGCAGACGTGACGTGACCGACCAGATACCATGAAATCCTCTCAAAACACCACCTGTCAAGAATTCCCCAAATTCAGGGATATTGTATCCCAGATAGGGAGAAAAATATGTACCAGATGTAATCATTACTCCTAAGGCCTACCTGGATGAGCTAGGAGTAGGCTTCTCTACTATAAATAGGAGCTTTCATGCTCATAAAGGATTCTGATTCCCCCCAACTACCACTAGAAAAATCACTGTAGCAAATGTAACCCAGATGAACGCCCAACCTGAATTGACATACCAGAATATATCAATAAAATGACAAAGCTAATATCACTTAGCTCGTTTCACTTACCTCGTCTTACTTAACTCAAATTCCTTGCCTATTTCATATTTATCTTTTGTGCTTTTGTCAACCGACGTGGCTCAAAATTGTTGACTCGGACCACGTCCGATAAATGACGTCAACAAAATGGCACTAGAAGGAGGGCTCGCTTGTCGTTGACAGCAACAGTATTCTTGCCTGACATTCCACAATGGATGACCAGAATCATCCCCAAGCAGGATCTAGGTCAAGGGTGGGGAGCCAAATACGAAAGGACACCCCATTGCAAAACAATTGGGCACCAACCGATCAGATCAATCAAGCAGGAATGTCATCTCCCCAGGTCAAGAAAAATGCGGAAAATCTTCGCAAGCTCATGAAGTACCTCTAGTACGAATTAGACGTGTTTGAGGGAGGCGATAAGTTGGCAGCCGAGCAGGATGGCCCAATAGATGAAGAAGTACACTCCCAAAGACAAACTAAGGGTGACCTAAGAGGAAAACGGAAGGTGGCAGATATACAAGGACCTGCACGCAGCCAGGTAGGGGACAACCCACACCCATCTAGGCAACCACCTGCGGCAGTCGAGAGGGAAGCAAGTGTTTTTTCTAGGCTAGGAAACAACCGAAGGGCTCGAGAGGGTATCAACGATGGATATGTCCAGGTCAGGTCAGTACATTCCCGCCCAGGAGGGGGACATACACAGAAAGTTCCCGACCAAACACACAACCTGAACCGAGGTCGGACACATGTTGCCTACCCGACCCGAAATGGGGATGCTGAGATACGGAACTTAAAAAAATGCCTAGCTGAGCTGGAGAATAGGGATTCTCGGTCGGCTCCGGATGAATACATCTTCAAGAGACCCTCCCCGTTCATCCCAGCAATTCTGCTTGAACCCCAACCACCAAAGTTTAAGGTCCCACGAATTAGCCCTTATAACGGGGGTATTGACCCAACATCCCACATTGACAAATACGCTTCCTGGATAGAGTTACAAGGAGCTGGAGAGGCGATCATGTGCAAAGTATTTCCCTTGACCTTAGGGGATTGAGCTCAGAAGTGGTTTCGGTTACTCCCTCAACACTCTGTTACGGGTTGGGATGAGTTGACCTCCCAATTTCTCACACACTTCATAGGAGCAAAGGCATGAACCACCCCGAAAGAAAGGCTAGTAACTGCGAAACAAGGGGTTACGGAGTCATTGAAGCAATACCTGGACAGGTTTAACAAGCTGGTGATGGAGATGGAGATGGAGAGGATTTCAGATGATGCAATGCTCATGGCCGTCATGTCAGGTCTAAGACCGAAGACACGTTTCTGGTGGTCCGTTCATGAATCGGGGCCAAAGACCTACCAGGATTTTTCGCAAAGAGCAGAAAGATACATCGGAGCAGAGGAGGCAACCGCCACCCCAAACGACGGAGAGAAGGATGAGAAGAAAGAACTTAAGAAACCAGGGGTGGTGAACAACTCTTTCAAGCCACCTGGGAATTTCAGGACCTTCCAAGAACCAGCTCAGGTACTACAAGTCAGGGCTTTGCTAAATACCAGTCCTGAGAATGTTTATGCCCAAATTCAGAACTCTAACATCCTACCTGAACCGAGGCCAATAAGGCAAGAGGCAGTCAAACTGAATCAGACAAGATAATGTCGTTACCACAAGTCAGCTGGTCATGCCACAGGTGAATGTAGGGACCTGATGGTTGAGCTTCTAAAACTAATTGACTAGGGGCACCTGAGGAGATTTGTGAAGAACCAACCTCAACCTGGACAACCCGGTCCTAGAAAATCAGCCACCTCAGATGGCCCAGCTACCACCTCCTCCCAATCAGGTCGGTAGAGAAATCCATACCCTGGTCAATTCAAACGCAAGTGAGCCTCAAGCAACGAAGCGAGCCAGGAGGGAGATGATCCGGGCGGCGAACAACAGTTATCAGGTATGCCATGTCATGGATCAAGGAAAGTAAGATGTACCAATCATATTCTCTGAAATGGATGCACAAGGAGTAGTCCAACCTCATACTGATCCGCTGGTCATATCCATGACCGTGTCTTATGTCTTTGGTACACCGAATCTTGGTGGATACCGGAAGCTATGAAAATATTTTATTTTACAACACCTATTCCAGGATGGGAATGAGTCGAAGCCTCCTATGTCCGACCAATGATAGAATAGTCAGTTTTGATGGACAAACCTCCACACCACTTGGGGAAATAGACCTGAAAGTCAAGTTCGAGTGTGACAATGTCAAGATGGAAGTCATAACGGAGTTCAAGGTGGTCAACAACCCATCCAAGTATAATGCTATCCTAGGCAGACCACTTCTAATGCAACTTAAAGCTGTGACCTCAATGTATCACCTATGTATGAAATTTGCAACACCGGTTGGTGTGATGGTGGTAAGGGGAAATTAGAGAACTGCTAGAGAATACGATTTGGGCCTCCAACCTCGAGAGTTGAAATGTAGTCGAAGAAGGTGGAGTAGAGGAAGAAAATATATTAGATGATGCCAACCAGGTCAGTCTTTCCGACCAGGATGTTCACGAGAATACTGACCCCAACCAGGTCGTACTTTCAAATTAGAAGAATCACGAGGATCCAAATTCCAACCAGGTTGAACTACTCGACCTGGATGTTCACATGAATACAAATCTCAACCAGGTCGGACTGCCCGGCCTAGATGTTCACATGAATACAAATCTCGACCAGGTTGGACTTCCTGACCAGAATATTCAAGAAGACGCAAGTATGAACCAACTCGAACATCTCAACCGAGACATTCAGAATGATGTCATCCATGACCAGGGTAATGCTAATATGGGAATTATACCCGATCAGATTGATCATCTCGCACCACAAGCACCTGAGCTAGAGGAGCATATGGATGGGGGTCATGTCCCAACTGAGGCCGAACCTTAAGAAGAACCAATTGAGGAGTGGGAAATGTTAGGCCTACGCAAGGAAAACTCAAAGAAAAGAGATGCACTCATAGAAGAGGTAGATTTGGTTAAGGTGGACGATCACAGACCTGAGATTGAGCTTCGGATTGGAAGGGAGCTACAAGAACCACATCGTTCTGAGTTGATAAACTTCTTGAAAGCAAACCTAGATGTGTTTTCTTGGACCCACGAAGACATGGAAGGAATAGATCCGAAACACGCCTGCCACCATCTCAACATTGAGCCGAGTGCCAAACCCCTAAAGCAGAAACGTAGAAGACTCAACCCAGAAAGGTACGATGCTTTGGCCTTGGAAGTGACAAAGTTTCTTGGGAACAAGTTCATAAGGGAGGCACATTATCCAACCTGGGTCGCTAACCCAGTTCTGGTTCGTAAGAGCAATAGTTCATGGAGGTTATGTGTTGACTTTACCGACCTGAATAAGGCCTGCCCAAAGGATAGCTACCCGCTCCCAAATATTGACCAGCTAGTTGATGCTACAGCCGAACACGAGCTGATGAGCTTCATGGATGCATACTCCGGGTACCACCAAATCCCGATGGATCTAGACGACCATGATCATACTTATTTTATGACAAACAGGGGCCTTTATTGTTTCACTATGATGCCTTTCGGGCTGAAGAATGCGAGGGCGACCTACCAGAGATTGGTAAACAAAAAGTTCTCTGATCAGATTGGTAAGACAATGGAAGTATATGTTGATGACATGCTTGTCAAGAGCAAAAAAGCATCATGGCATGTTAAACACTTAGCTGAGATGTTTGGCATTCTGAGATCCTACAAGATGAAGCTGAATCCAAAAAAGTGCATGTTTGGGGTCGGCTCGGACAAGTTCTTGGGCTACATGGTTAGTCAAAGAGGAATTGAAGCCAATCCAGAAAAAATTCAGGCCATAGCCGATCTGAGATTACCAAGGAGGGTGAAAGAAGTTCAAAGCTTGACCGGAAAGGTGGCTGCCCTGAACAGATTTGTATCCAGGTCAACTGATAAATGCAAGCCATTCTTTGAAGCCATTAAAAACAATAAGAAGTTCGAGTGGAATGAAAGCTGCCAGAAAGCATTGGAGGAGCTGAAAAAATTCCTGGTAAGCCCGCCCGTACTGTCAAAGCCGATCCCGGGAGAAAAGCTGAACTTATATTTAGCCATCTCGGATAGTGCTGTCAGCGCTGTCCTGGTCAGAACTGAGGACCAAGTCCAAACCCAGTTTACTATGTTAGTCAACCCCTACATGATGCTGACCTGAGATATCCACCCATGGAGAAACTAGCGTACGCGCTGACTGTATCGGCTCGAAAACTCCGGCCGTACTTTCTGGCCCATCAAGTAGAAGTCTTGACAAACTTTCCACTCAGGCAAGCTCTCCAAAGACCAGATGCATCAGGTAGGCTATTGAAATGGGCGGTCGAGCTGGGCCAATATGACATCTTATATTCTCCTAGAACATCGATCAAAGGTCAAGCCTTAGCCGACTTTGTTGTTGAGTTCACACCAGGTGTGGAACTAAATGAGCATCAGTCAGACCCGTGGGAGTTGTTTGTAGATGGGCCATCCACCTCGGAATGCTCAGGAGCAGAAGTTGTTCTAATCAGCCCGGAACATCAATATTTATGCTCGGCGTTAAGATTTGAGTTCCCAGCCACCAACAACGAGGCGGAGTATAAAGCAGTCCTAGCTGGTTTAGACATGGTAAAGCAGATGGGGGTTACCCACCTGATATTGCATAGTAATTCACAACTGGTCGTAAAATACATGGGGATTACACCGCTAGAGATGAAAATATGCTAGCCTACCTCAGGTCAGTTGAAGTCGCCTTGGAAGAGTTCAAAGAAGTTAGAGTGAATCAAATTCCGAGAACCAGGAACACCCAGGCAGATGTACTAGCCAGGTTAGCCACCAGCGAAGGGGCAGTTCACATCGGGTCAATGAATATTGGGATGGTCAAGCACTCAGCTTTGGAAAATCAACAAATTAACACCATAGAAGAGCTTCAACCGACCTGGATGACCCCTATCATCCAGTACTTAGAAGGGGGAGTGGTACCCTCGGACCATGCCGAGGCACGCAAGTTAAGGGTCAGGTTTGGCTAGGTATACTCTAGTAGATGATATTCTCTACAAAAGGGAATTTTCTGTTCCACTTCTTAGATGCTTGACCAACCAGGAAGCTGAATACACCCTGAGGGAGGTTCACGAAGGCATATGTGGAAACCATGCTGGAGGCCAAGCATTAGCCTTTAAGATCATCAGACAAGGTTATTTTTGGCACAACCTGAAAAAAGATGCCATCAGCTTTGTAAGAAGATGTGATAGATGCCAAAGGAATGCTCCCCTGATAAAAAACCCACCTGAAGAGCTGACATCAGTCATGAGCCCTTGGCCATTCACCAAATGGGGGATAGACCTGATTGGACCATTGCCCACCGGGAAAGGAGGAGTGAAATTTGTTGTTGTAGTCGTGGACTACTTTACCAAATGGGCTGAAGCGGAACCTCTAGCCAAGATCACCGAAGGGAAGATAACAGATTTTGTTTAGAAATCCATAATTTGCAGGTTTGGAATTCCACATTCCATCAACACTGATAACGGCAGGCAATTTGACAACCAGAGGTTCAGGTCGTTCTGTGACGACCTGAAAATTAAGAAGCATTTCTCCACTCCACATCACCCCCAAGCAAATGGCCAGGTTGAGGCAGTGAACAAAATCATAAAGCATACTCTAAAGACCCACTTGGAAGAACTGAAAGGAGCATGGGCAGAAGAGCTGCTAGGTGTGCTCTGGTCATATAGGACCACAACCCGATCCGCCACTGGCGAAACACCGTTCTCCTTGGCATATGGAGCCGAAGCAATGATTCCAGTTGAGGTTGGCATCCCTACCTGGAGAGTGGTGAATTACTCCGAGGAGATGAATGAGAAATCTATCCGAGCCGACCTGGATTTGTTGGACGAAAAACGGAGAGATTCAGAGCTGAAGAATGCAATATACAAACAAAGAAGCACCCGGTATTTCAATGCTCAGGTGAAGGTCCGGAGGTTTTAGGTTGGGGACTTTGTATTAAAAAAAGTTCTTCAAAACACTAAGGAGTCGAATGTCGGGACACTCGGTCCCACTTGGGAAGGCCCTTACAAAGTAACCAGGTCACTGATTAATGGAGCATATGAGCTGGAGACCGTTCAAGGAAAGATACTACCTCACCCATGGAATGCAGAACATTTGAAGAAGTATTACCAGTAAAGCCGAAAAGAAGACATTATTTTTGGCATTTTCCCTCCTTTCTACATGTTAATGAGCTCACTTTTTGTATAACGAGCTCAGGTTAGTAATCAATTTCTGTTCGAATTTCTTCAGATGTAAGTATTTTGCTATCAATCTCATAAGCATAAACCGACTCAAAGCTGGTCTCAAGAAGATGAAGTGTTAAACCGACTTGGCCAGGCTGATAAGTCTTAGACCAGGTCGGCAAGGGACAAGGTAACACCACGCCCTTGATAAAAATTCAGAGTGCTGGTTTTACCCGAGAGGATAATATATATAACCGACCCGGCCAGGCTGATAAGTCTTAAACCAAGTCGGCAAGGGACAAGGCAACACCACGCCCTTGATAAAAATCCAGAGTGCGGGTTTTACCCGAGAGGATAATATATATAACCGACCTGGCCAGGCTGATAGTCTTAGACCAGGTCAACAAGGGACAAGGCAACACCACGCCCTTGATAAAAATCCAAAGTGCAGGTTTTACCCGAGAAGATAATATATATAACCGACCTTGCCAGGCTAACAAGTCTTAGACTAGGTCGGTAAGGGACAAGGCAACACCACGCCCTTGATAAAAATCCAGAGTGCGGGTTTTACCCAAGAGGATAATATAAATAACCGACTTGGCCAAACTGGTAGGCCTTAGACCAGGTCAGCAATGGCGAAGAAAATGTAAGTGGTTCATGTGGAAGCATGAATGTAACTGATTTGGATGGAAATTCTACCAGGTGAGGAAATGTCAAATGCATATGAATATGTATTATTAAGTTAACTGCTCGACTTGAACCAGGTCAACCAATACAAATCCAATTTGGTTGACCTGAATCAGGTCGGCATATACAAAGTTCATTTCACATAGGTTGGTTGCCGACCTGCATCCGGTCGGAAATATTTTATCAAGGGCCGAGCCGAGCTGAATAAAGTGCAAATGAAAATCAAGTAAATCATAAAGCCCAGGTGAGAATAAATAACAAAGCATCCAAGCACAAAGTAAAATATTAAATCCACCCAAAACACAAGTCTGGAGGCACACCTCATACTCCTACCATAGCAAAAAGTAAATAAAGCAACAATGAAAGACTAGTCTAAACGGAGATATCTCTGCTGGGGTCAGCTGATTGATCCATCGCCGCCTCATCATCAGACTCATCCATGCCTTCTAACTCGGTTGGGAGGGGGTTCTTCTCCTTATAGTCCTTGAGAGCCGCCTCACAGAAGCTCAAATCCAGGTCAGGTTGAGCAGCTTTGGCCTTCTTGATCAAGTCTTTGTAGGCCATGATATAAATCAGATCAGTTTCACCCTTATACACAGCTGATTTCTTGTAATCCTCGATGACTTGCTGGGTCACAACACCTAAGGGGTTCCGAGCAGCCTCAAGCTCTTTCACCAATTCCGCCCTAGCAATCCTCTTTTTGGCCAGTTCAGCAGCGGCTTTCCTAGCCGTTCCCAACTCTAAGGCCAATCAACTTTCTTCTTCACCTCATCCAACTCTGTCTTGAGATCTTTGATCACCTCGGCCTGTTTCGCAAGTTCCTTTTTGTTTTCCCTTGCCTTAGATTTCCAACCTGCAAGGTGTTCCTCCTCTTCCATGGCTTTCTCTTTAGAAAGCCAGCCAAAGTTGGAAGACAAGGCCTGAAGAGCACATGATGCCATAGCCAAATCAGAGGCCGACATCTTTTTAGAAACCTCATCATATGATCGGGTCCATGCCCGAGCAGGAGCTTTAGCTGCATTTTCGACGGCTCGAGGAAAGTGCTGCAAGGCATCAAATGTGATTTTATTGGTCTTGTGATACTCGAGTAGGAAATCAGGCAGTTTGCCCACCAGGGATTGAGCAATCCCGACCTGGGAGGCGTCCAAGCCGACAAAGCTATCGTCAGCCTGATCAAATCCTTCTACATCCATCATATCAGCTTCCATACTCAACTCAATAGAATCCCGATCGTCATTATCCCTCATTTTTTCACTTTCCCCATAATATGAACTTTCAGAGCTCATCACAAAAGGAATTATTACCTGAGGTGGACTGGAAATATGGCGGAGCTGGAAATTAGCTAACACGGGTGGAGCGCGTCTGCATATCAAGAGGCAAAAATCGGGTTAGAATCCCGAAGTAAATTTATGCTAGGTTGTATACAAGATGAGGTATGGCTGGAGTCAGGTGGGACTGTTCAGGTCCGATATTTCCAAGTCGGACTATCCAGGTCCGACATGCTCGGATCGAAAAACTCAGGTCAAGAAATTCGGGTAGGGTGATTCCGAATCTAAGTCTGGATCAGCCGATTTGGGGTCGAAAAAATGGTGTGATAAAAAAAAAAAGGAAAAGAAAAAACGAGCAGATAGAGGATGGATCACCAAGGTCCACTACAGATTGAGTACGCAGTACAAAATATGAGGTAAGACTTGAATCCTATTTAGCAAAAGATATATACCTGAATCGGCATAAAATATATATTATATATGCCCAGACGAAAAATTTCTAAGTTGGCATAAAGTATATATATATATACATAAAGCCAGGTCAGACATATCTGGATTAATATGATATATATATATATATATATATATATGTAAATATATATGTATATATATGTATATATCATATCCCCCGGCTGACAAAGAACAAATATGTGTAAATCAGGTCAGATACATCCAGGCTGGCCTAAAATATGTATAAATTCAGAGGTATATATATATATATAGTGAGCACATGTATTATTAAATAAATAAATAAAATATAAAAATTATAATAAATAAATAAAAAGGGTGAAAATGTGATAATTGGCGTCTAACAATTGATCACCATATGAGGTGATTGACTTTGAACTAATGTTGATCCTCTTACATAACAATTAATATCAAGAATTGTTGATTCATTTCAGTAACAGATTTGGGATAAAAATTGAGCCAATTTGAGTAACAGTGTTTAAAATAAAAAATAAGATAAAAATAATTCAGGTTGAATTATGTACCAGCTTGACTATAAAAAGCCTGGATCGGTCATATCCGGGTCTCAATTCGAGTCGGGATACCCAGGTTGGTAGATTCGGATTAGATCAATGTCGGGTCGTATAAATTCAGGTTGACACAAAATACGTAAGTATAAAATTAGGCCTGCTATATCCCCGTGAACATTATATATATATATATATATATATATATATATATATATATATATGTATATATACATTCCCAGGTAAAACTACCCATGTCTGAATATAGATGCACAATTTAATAATTGAGAAAATTAGATGACGTTCTGAGTTGATAGTTGAGAGGTCTGATTGTCATCATTATTATTTAACTGATGCACAATATTATTCTAAAAGCATGTTTAATAATAGGGCTCGGAGGTGATAATTATTATTTTCATATGAATCATGTTAGCTGATTCTTTATGACCCTGTCTGTTTAATTAAAATGAAAAGGTGGGTCTTGTGTCAAGTAAAACCATTCAATAAAGATCAGGTCGCGTAACTCAAAATTTCAGGTCGGTCACTTAAGCGCGGGCCGAAATTTCATAAAAAAAAAATATATAGAATAAGTAAACAAAAAATCATCGGTTGATTTTATACCCAGCTGGGTATAAAATCGATTCTGGTCGGTCATACCTGGGTCCTAATTCAGGTTGAAATATCTAAACAAATATTTCAGGTTAGGCTATTCAAGTCTAGTAAATTTGAGTCAGAGCCCATTCAAAAATGAGCAACATGGGGTCGGATAAATTCGGGTTAGAAAAATTATATATACAAGCAAACGCGAAAATCAGGTCGGCTATACCCACCTGGGTCAAGGAAGCATAATAGATCGACTTGAAAAAAACGCGTACCTGGGGTGAAGTTGTATAATCTCAACACTGTCGGCTTGATGGATTCGCCTAAGAGAAACCGCCTGTGGAAATTCAAGTGGATAAAATTGAGAGTGTTTCTAGACAACAATTGAAGAATGAATGGAGGATAAAAGTGAAGGGGTATATATAGTAGAAGGGAAGCTTGTGGAGGAAGGAAAATCTTGGCCTATATCTCAATGTCGGTAGTTGGACCTGATCTAAACAAATGAGTTGGGCTGATATAGGCCCAATTCAAAAAATATTAATAATAATAATAATAATAATAATAATAATAATAATAATAATAATAATAATAATAATTATTATTATTATTATTATTATTATTATTATTATTATTATTATTTTTTAATTACTACTACTACTACTACTACTACTACTACTACTACTACTACTACTACTACTAAAGCCAGCTTGGAAATTTGTTGGCTTACCTGATCTGAAGTCTGCGCGCTAGACATTCATAGATTTTGGCACCTGAACTTGGGGGCTATTGTTGTGCCCCTAGCTGACGTGGAACATGTCCGCCAGCTCAGAAGCACATATCATCAAGTATGTACATACCAAACTGGCGTGTGACCTTACCAAGAGGTCAAGCTGGATTCGGCCTGCCAGATCATGCAAAGATAATGACCTACCTGACTATATTCCCACCTGACCTAGATACGATCAACCTGAGACTTCTGCCCACACTAGGAAAGGCTGGGAGAACTTTAATGACCCGACTGAGCCTGGTTCAAGATTCATTTACTAAACATGCAATCAGCTCAGATATACTCCAGGCAGGATCAAATCAAATCGTGCAGACGTGACGTGACCGACCAGATCCCATGAAATCCTCTCAAAATACCACCTGCCAAGAATTCCCTAATTTCAGGAATATTGTATCCCAGATAGGGAGAAAAATATGTACCAGATGTAATCATTACTCCTAAGACCTACCTGGATGAGCTAGGAGTAGGCTTCTCTACTATAAACAGGAGCTTTCAATGCTCATAAAGGATTTTGATTCCCCCCAACTACCACTAGAAAAATCACTGTAGCAAATGTAACCTAAGTGAAACGCCCAACCTGAATTATCATACCAGAATATATCAATAAAATGACAAAGCTAATATCACTTAGCTCGTTTCACTTACCTCGTCTTACTTAACTCAAATTCCTTGCCTATTTCATATTTATCTTTTGTGCTTTTGTCAACCGACGTGACTCAAAATTATTGACTCGGACCCACATCCGATAAATGACGTCAACAAGAGTGATTCGTCGGAAAATAATTCATATGATTCACCGACTGAACAACAGCCCTATATGTGGGTTTTAAGGTCAAACAGAAGCTAACAGATTGCCACATAGTAAACCAAATGTGGCAACTTCGTTTTGGCAGCGTAGTCTTAACAAGTCATATTCGCGATTCTGTCAGGCTCCCTACTGACTGCATTCCCTCTAGGGAATTACCCGGCCAGAGCACTCATCAGCGCATTTGGTACTTCATCGATGTCTCAGATTTGAAGCCTTGAGCTAATCATTGTAATCTTTCCAGGGATTTTGGACTCACACTAGTGTGAGGAACGTTGGATTTCCTCCACGCTTGGATTTCATGGCATGGGACAAGAGTGTTTCACTTCAGTTATATGCCTGATGATAATGTTGTTCTCTTTGGCTTTTGACTGCTATGGCTCGGTGCTGGAATATTTTTATAGTTTCAATTTTTTCGCCATGCTTTAATTCTTTAAGTTATTTCCTTTATTTTACTCATATACCTATCATGGGGCATGTAAGGGTTTCTCACACATTTCTCTTTTTCTCTTTTTTTTCTTTTCTCCTTAGTTATATAAAAACACCTATTAGTTCTTAAAGCCGAGCCAAATATGAAAAAGGAGAATAGGAGTGCTTGTTGCTTGACACGAACTTAGTTTTGCAACTAAAATTAAGCAACCGCAAGTGTACGACGTCAATAGTAGTACTAAGCAAGTACAAGGTCGATCCCACGAGGAATCGGCTCGATATTGGATAGACAAATCGAAATAAGCATTTTGATGGCTAACTAGACAATCGAGTGGTTGGTTTTTTTGATATTTTAAGAACTAGTTAAAATAAACAAGTAATTAAAGCTAATAAGATAGACTAGAGAACAATTTTTTTATTTTATTAAACAACTAATAAAGATAATCTAGGATTAGATTTCAATTAAGGGTAGTTAACAATTATTATCCCGATCAATTCAACATTTAAACCGAATGCTATGTATTAGGAAACAATCACAATTATATGCAAGACCCCCTCTCGGAGCAAATTACGTGTTGATTGTATAGGATTAATTGCCGTCTCCGGTCAATTAATCAAATACAACTCCTAATCGATCCTAAGATCAAAGTTCCCACAATTAGCTCAAACCTCTCGGTTCTATTGTTTAATCATGTCAAATTAATGTGATCTCGAATAAAATCTCCCCTCTCTGTTCCAATTTAATCCCCAATAAATTGCTAAATAATTGGCCAAATCATTTAACAAGCATAATAAATTATTAATCAATTAATAGCATAACACGGGATTTAATTAATCAAGTAAAAATCACTAACACCCATAATCTACTTTTCAAACCTAGATTAAGGAAATTTAGCCAACCATGATCATAATAAGAGATAAACACAAATATATCGACATAATCATGTTCATACAAATATTAAATGAAAATGGAAAGATAAAACCTATTTTAATGTTGAACTTGATCTTCAAGTTCAATTTCCCTTCTTTGCTTTCTAATTTCTCTCTCTAGAAACTATACAAATGATGAATGATAGCTCAAAAACTGAAGTGGTAGGGTTTCTATACACATTTGGGGGCTTTTTTAAGGTATTGGGCTCCAAAATCACATAAATGAGCTAAAACCCATCAAATTCTGGAGGTCTTGCACGGTCCATGCAAGAGTGCATGGTCATGACCGTGCAAGACCCCAAAATTAGTGGATTTTCTGGTCTATTGCACGGGTCGTGCAAGGTTGCACGGTCATGGTCGTGCAAGGCCAAAACTACACCTGTAGTCCAACTTCAAAGCCATTTTTCGAGGTCTTCGGGTCCGAATTTGGAGTTTATTCTCTCTGGCAAAGTTCTATCTCTTTGAGTTAGCTTTCTAATGCTTCTAATTTCACCTCTATTGGATATGTATAACTCAAGATATGCCCAAAATACCGAAGGTGTGTCAGTTTGGACTTTTGCACTTTCGCCTCTTTTCACCTGACATTCTTGTCCCTTGCTCTTTCACCCTCGTTTCTTCCACTCCTTTATGTTCATTGTACTTTTAACCTATTTTACCTACAAAATACTCAAAAACCAATTTTTTCGACGAAAGAAAGAAAATACGAATTATATGACAAACGAGAGCTTAGAATACACAAATATATGATAAAATATTTATTCTAAGCGTGTTTGCATAACCAAAAATCCCGTTTGTCATTGCTCATCAGAATTTTTTTTAAGAACCTTGAGTTTTCACGATTTTATTTAAGTTTAGAATAGGATTTGGACATATGAAGTGCAAAATGTCAATTTTTATCTTAGCAACTAGACCTGCTATAAAATAGGACCTATTTTTATAAACAACACATTCTTTGTATGGTGTGGTGTTGCATTCGTGATATTCCATACTCTTGTTATAAATCTCACATGGCTAATATGAGAGTATGGTCTCTCAAAATAATGGCATGTGAGTCTTTTACATCTTACTAGTTATCCGCCCGAGCAATGCACGTTATAGAATATATAACTTGACTATATTTGTAATAATATACTAATAATATATTGCATATTCATCTAAAGCGAAACGATGTCAGATATTTTAAATAAATATTTGTCGGAAGTCATATATATTAAATTAAGTAATATTAGCATGAGATCGTTCATTAAGTATAGAGGTGCTAAACTATTATTTCATTAAGCATAGGGGTGCTAACCTATATTACTCTGACGTATATTTAAATAAAAATAATCAGCTTATTATATTTGTAATTAACACAATTTTTTTTTCAAAAAAAAAAAAAAAATTCAATCAACAAATCACTTTAATTAATATATCTAAGTTTTCTATTGTAAATTTTAAACCTAAAAAATTATGATTCTTTTTATCAAATTTCTTTAAATCGAAATGATTCAAACAATCTAAAATTATTATAAAAATACAAAACTAAATTTAAAAAGAAATAATATTCTAGAAAAAGTAAATATTTTTATCCTTCCAAAAAGGTATTATTTTGAAATTACCTGACATTTTAATTTTATATATACAAAATTTAAATCAAAACATATCATAATAATCCTAAAATCAGTAACGTACGCTTAGAAATTAATATTTTAATCATATATATGCATGCTGGATGTTAGATCAAAGATCATGAAAATAAGAACAATTTAATATATTTTTCATAAAAACGGAGTTGAGACGAAAACGTTATATGACTTTTAAATATTGAGAGGAAAAACAAAAAAATGGAAAACAAAGAATTTTTTTAGTGGTTGGATCTTAACCCCCTCCATTCATTTGTAGGGAGTTGACGTTTGTCAGCCTGTTTTCCTCCTTTTCCTTCCTCTTTTTTGAAAAAAAATCAAGCAAAATACAATCACATATATTTATAAAAAAAATGATAATTCACCAAAAAAATTCACAGAACGATACGTACCCCAGTCAAACATTCAACGATCTTTATTTTACATTAAAGAGGATATATTATGTATTAATAAACATATGAAATATTATATTGATCGAGTTAAAGAGAAAAATCAAATTGAGTTTAAATAATCCTCGAAATATTATGAATGGTCTTTAATGAATCTAATTTATTAATGATAAGATTGACTGGATAAGTCATAAGGGGAATTCTATACACACACAAAGAAAAAAGGAAAAAATCTCTCCATACTACAATTATTTTTTTACACCCCTGTAAGGTTATAAAATTCCCTTTTCTTCTTTACACACCACATTATTAGACAATTTTACCTTCCAAATTAAAAATAAAAATGTATGCACAATTAGAAATTTATTTGTTTGTCTCATTCAATTTAAATTCAAATAGGATCTTCCAATTTACTTCAAAGTTCAAAGAGACCACCTTCTCCTTGCTCGATATATTATTTTTCACTTTCAAGAACGAATTTGAAGAGTAAAAAGTACATATAGTATCGAAAACACCAAGTGGAGGTTCTCCAATGAAGATGTTAGGATACGAACCAAATAGATAATCACATTTCTTGATTTCAGTACGACAACCCTCACTTGAATTTGTCATGTCCCCTAGTCCTTCACCCTTGTCTCCCTCACTTGAATTTGTCATTTGGCTAGTAATGGCCAAATTATGATAAAAGTTCTGACAATTAATGGCCGAATAAGTTCACTCAGTATGGCCTGGCCGAAATTATTATGTTGGTTCAGTCGTTGCCACCGAACTGACGAGTGATGCAGGTACAAAAAGTAATACTATAGACATAATTTTTTTAGAAAAAATATGAATTCAAGCGAAAAATTAGCTACGACTTACAAAATTTATATATTTAGGTTCCACATCATCCGTTGTTTTTGTTCTTCGATTTGTTCGCTTGTGAGTGAATTTGGTGAAATTAGTTGGTGAACTAGGGTTTCAAACTATTAATTTTTAATTAAGAATTGAAATTAATAGGGATAGAGATTTAATTTCTGTAGAAATATATTTTGAAAAAAGGATAATAAGAACAGGACATTTTAGTCTATTCTTTAACATCTATTTGTATGCAAGAAAGTATGGTGTGGAGAGACTTTTTTATGATGTGAATAGAATTCCCCATATCATAATCACATTTTTTAGTTTTTTAGGAAACTAAATCTCTGTACACATTTGTAAATTAGTTTTTATCTTTCACCATTTTTTGTTTTTTATTTATTTATTATTTTTAGAAAGCTTATTTTGTGTAAATAAGTATGAGATTGTTGTATATTTAGTCTGCATGATAGAATTTTTCGGTATACAAAGAAATCATAAGAACATAACTAATTTGACCATATGATGGCGTTTAGGTCAAGAAACGTAGTGTATTTGAAAATAAAACAAAGCAAAAAAGTATATATTAAATATATTATATTACCCTGATGTTCGCCTCTTGAAAGGAGCTTTCATTTCTCTCCGCAGAGATTAAAGTTCGGACTCGTCCTTCTTGTTCACTATGATCTATGTCTTGTCCTGCGCTAGGGGTTTTCATTTCTCTTCTTTTTGTATTTTGATCCCCATATGTTTTTTGTTTTCCCCTTGGATTTGTTGGTTAATTTGGTTGTTGGGTTTTGTCTATAGTTTTATTTTTTGGTTTCAGGTCTTGGATATGCGGCTTCATCTCTCAGATCTGATCAATTGCTGTCATCAGTCGCAATCACTTGTATCAACGCCAGATCAGGCTCCACGATCGAGGGGTTGAGAGGAGTAGATCGGATGGTGGATCGATTGGATAGAGAGACCATGGTTCTTGATCTAGATGAAATAACATCAGAAATTGATCTTGCACCAAATATGAAAACATATTGCACTGCGGGAAAGCTATGTAGTATCAAACCTTATAACACTTGAAGAAATCTCTGAGTATCTCATACTCCATTGTCTGAGCTTCTGAAGCGTACAGACTCTCCAAGTGTTTCAGCATTTCATAAGGGAACATGCTTCCATGTTGCCTATGCAGTTCAATACTCATGGAGGACAACATTATGGCTCGATGTGGCATCCTCAACATGTTTCTTGTGAGCTTCTTCATCAAACGATGCATACTCAGGAGAATTCTTGTCAGGGATGACACTGATTGGTTTGTCCAAGACATACTCGAGCCAATCCGTAAAGTTTGACCCAGTCAAATTGTTTGTTTCCATCAAACATTTATAAGCCAAAATCGACATTTTATTTGACGAGAAAATAATAAAATGGAAAAATAAATTAGAATAAAGTAAACAAAGATCACAATCGTATCACTAATCAAAATAAGGGTTTATTGTAATGATTAGCTCCCACTAATCTTTGACATATTTTGCGTCCCCAAACACATAGTGGTCCAAGATCCAAGTCTATATTATTGTAGCCTTTGCTTTGGCTGATGACTACAATAATATAACTCAATAGGCCTCCACGCAAATTGCAACAACAATTTAGCAATTCTTGGTTTATTAACCCAATTAATATTGCATCATCAAACTATTTTGGTCGCTTTAGCGTCTCAAAGTAATTTAAGCAAGTCAATTTCATCACGCGATTCCAATTATACATCTATGAATGAGCCCGAGTCTTTTCGATTTAGAGTGACTACTTTGGTGTAAAACTCGTGGTCGAAAAGATTAGGAATCTCAAACAATTATGATGGACGACACATTTTCTTTCTAAACAAGAGTTAGTTTCTAGCTAGTGGGGATGTTATGTGTGATACTAATTGTTTAAATTCAATATCTAATATTATATTCAACACAATTACTGGATGCTGCCAACCCAGGCATAAGAAATACGGACCACACATATTGAGTGTCGCCTACCCATACATAATGTCGCGGACTACATGTATTTAGTGCCGCCTACCCAAGCATAAAAGCGGTCTCTAAGTACTATATAGTTAATGGAATAACGCTTAATCAAATAATAGCTTATTAGATAGGATATCAAATAAAGCTCAACGTATAAATTAATTCCGAATTAATATAAATATACATTTAATATTAATTCTAAATTAATATAAATATATATAGTTCTTTATTATTTCAAAAACAATAATAATATAATATAATAATCTAATTAATAAACTGTTATTTGCAATAAGGGATTTTGAATTAATCTAATTAATCAATCTGATTTAATTAATTAAGTTAAATCATTTTTTCTTATTCTGCTGGGGCCAAAATAAAACAGGCCCAACCCCAAAGGTTTGTCCCAGGCCTAGATTTTCAGCAAGTCCAAGACCAGCCTTAGCAGGCCCAATTTAGAACTAGCCCAGTTGTTCTAGCCCAAGCCTAAACTAACCCAAGCCCAAAAACAGTCCAAATTTAAAAAACCTAGCCACTGCCACCTGCCGCCGTGGCCGCCGCAACAGTAGTGTAGCAGGACCGCCCCCATCGCAACAGCAGCAACAACAACGCCAAACTCGCCGTCGTCGTCGCATTGAATGCGCAGCAGCGAGACGCCGTCACCGGCTCGCGCAGCAGCGAAACCCCACCACCGTCACCGCCATGAACACAGCAGTAATAGTGCCTCATCTTCGGGCCCTGCCACCATACAATCGTCGAATCCAGTCAATTACATATCGTCGACGGCTCTATCGCACAACCCAATGCCGCCTCTGACGACCCCAGTCTCCATGCGTCCGCCAACGACCATCAGAGATCAACCCAGTACGTTGACAGCGGTCGATGCTGATTTCAGTCAGGCTTCGCCGTCTTCGATGCCACAAACCCGCACCCCGTCGAGACTTACAATTGATTTAATCGATTGAGCTTTAATTATGCTAGATAGTTCAAATTACTTACTTATTGCGTAATTTAACCGGAAGGAATGGGGCGAATGAATTCACTGCTTCAGGTATCCACACGTATGTCGTCCGCCACAGGAACAATTTCCTGGTACAATTGTTCAATAAGCGATTGCTAAGAAATCACCTATTGATTCTACGGTGCCTCTATAATTTTTATTTGATAAAAACCCTTAATTCTCTGCTATAGAGAATATGTATATATATAGTAACATATAACCCTAGGTTTATGGGCCTAATATCAATTTTTGCTTAATTAATTAATTAATTAATTAGTCTAACTTATTAATTAATAAAGCCCAATTATTCTAATTTAGTCCATATCTTTCAGTCTACTGCCCTACAAAGGAAAAGAGTGAACACCTCTTATTTTGGCAATTTGGCTGGTGATAATTTAAGTTTATGTTCTAGTTTCAATTATGTTTTCTTTTGCTGGGTGAGGAGGTCTGCCATAGCCTGTTGGACCTTGAGGCCATTAGGCCATTGAGACATTTGCCGCAGGCCCCCAATCTTTTTAAGGCCTATTTTCGACATCAACTTCAAAACATCTTGTTTCAGCTTGGTACGAAATAGAAGGTGGTAATGTTGAATGACACTTTATTTATGTCGTGGTTCAATCCTCTTGCCACAACACATGTTCTTTTTTTCTTATTCTTATTTCTACTTTGTTTTTTCCATTTTATCCCATTTAGGCCCCTTTTCAGTTGCAACATAACTTTTAAAATTTAGCAATATTAATCACCAACTTTAGAGTTTTTTCAACTACAAAAATGACTATATCTTTTTACATTTGATCGTGTTGCCACCACTACCTTTAGATGTACATTGACGAGACTATCATTTATCATCCATCAATTTCAAAATCCGTCACCATCACTGCATTAATTTAAAGTCACATGTGTGGCATAATAATTTTTTTCACCGATTTACTACAATTATAGCAATGGATGAAGGAATAAATTGCAGATATAGGGCAATTTCGTCACGACTTATCTAATGGAAGTGGTGGCAACACAAGTAGATGTAAAAAAATACGGCCAATGTTGTAATTGATTTTCTTTTTATAGTTGGTGATTAATATTTCTAGGTTTTAAAGGCCATGTTGATATTGAAATTTGCACCAAACGTCGTGATTTTTTTCGTAATTAATCCTTTTTTTCTATTAAATATGTATTAATTATAATTATGTAATTAAAAAAAAACGTATACACATACATCTGGATTTACCTAAGATCTAACCTGAGGCCCTAAAATCACTTGATCCGGCGCTGAGGTCTGCAAATACCCTTGCTCATAAACTGGCTAAGTCAACTTTTAATTTGAATTTTAGCGAGAATTACGTTCCTGTAATTTCGAAACTTTGTTGCTAGCAGTGAAGTCGGTTTGGCTAATTAATATAGTTGCTTGATTCCCTAAAAAGTACCTCCCTCCGTCCCAGCTAACTTGTCACACTTTTCATTTCAGTCCGTCCCACTTAACTTTTCACACCCTTAAAAAGGAAATTTCTCTCACAATCTCCACCCTCAAAATCTCCACACACAATCTCCACCATTAAAAAAATAAAAAATAAAAATAAAATCTATTTTTCCTTAACATCCGTGCCCAGTCAACTGTGACAAGTTAGCTGGAACAGATGGAGTATTTGATTGTACGTTTCGAGGAAAGATTTTCTATGTTACAATCACAAAAAGAAATAGTGAAAAAAATGAGACCCACTACTGATTACTCCCTCCGTCCCAGTTAACTTGTCCTACTTTTCATTTCGGTCCGTCTCACTTAACTTGTCAAACCCATAAATGGTAATTAAAGGCAGCAATCTCCACCCTAAAAATATCCACATTCAATCACCACCTTTAAAAAAGTCAAAGATTCCACAAAATCTGTTTTTTCTTAACATTCGTGCCCGGTCAACTGTGACAAGTTAACCGGGACGGAGAGAGTATTTAATTCATTTGAATTTTGACTAGTGGGATTGACATTTGTACTCGGATTATTTTTTGTGGATTAATTGGTAACTTTTGGGCCTGACTAAATATTGCACTTATCTTTGGCTTTATGTTTTACTCACAAAATACAAAACGTGTTTCTATTTTCTTATGCAACAAAATCCTTTTAGTATTCTATGCTTTTTATGCCTATGCATTCTTTCGTATGTCTAACTAGTAGGCGTTCTCGTGTGATGCACGAGTATATTATTTTTTTTAAAATTATTTTATGTATGATACTAAAGAATTCAAATATTAAACAAATTCAATTTTTGGTAAGTAGCTTTAATGTTAGCGCTCAAATATGTATTATGTAAAATTATTACAATTATCATACACAATCATGAACCTCATCAAAATTTTATTTTGTAAAAGCACACACATGCAATGTGTACTCCAAAATCAGAAAATTCTCCTTATGTAAATTATTTTCGAACATATTACTACATTTATTTTGTCAAAAAAAAAAACAATCTTTAAGATTAGTGATTCTTGAGACAACAACATACAACCACTTATGACTGAAATCTAGCTTCCAAAAAAAAAAAAAAAAAAAAAAAAACAAAAACAAAAACAAAAACAAAAAAAAAATAGATCATAATTGTCCATAATTTACCTAAGTTTTTACTAAATGACATATTTTCACTAAATCCACTAATTGATAAATCGTAATTTTAGCTAAACTATATTTCATAATTTATGTTAGTTATAATATATTAAATTATAAATTCATACATCACCAACTTAGGTGTTTATTTTACCTTTTTTTTGCCCCTAAAAGATGGACTACTGATATTTAAGCTCTTATAGGACCACACTTGAATTTTGATCTTATAAATTAAGATAATATATATAACTTTTAAATAAAGTTTAAAACAAAAAAGAAAGTAAAATAAATGAAATTAGATGCTTCTTATTTAAAAATCCTTAAACTTTTAGCTACAATATTTTTTATATAGTTAGAACACATAAAATTCATTCTACATTTTGATCTTCCTAGCATGTGTCATGCAAGAATGAGAATATAAATCTCGAGGGTTCTCCAAAATCCAAATCAACAACATTATATATATATATATATATATAAGAAGTATATGTTGACTATTTTCATTTGCAAGCAACTCAACAGTGCAATAAACAAAGAGAGGCACGCAAACGTAATTGATGATCTATGTAACAACAAATTTATTGTTTGCAATTAAAACAAACAAGAAAGTTGTGCAAACAAAATTTATTGAAATGAAATCGAATATGTGATTACAATCTCTATTTTTCCTTTGATTATTCTCTTCAATGATTTGGCGCCTTTAAACTTGGAGTTGACTTTGTCTTCCCCGGTTCTGGGCTTTGATTTGAATGACGTTGATCAGGAGGCTTGGAAACTTAATTTTGAATAAAACGACGTGCTTGGATGAATACTAAAGAACGACCTCGAATATCTTGACGAACGCTGAAGAACACTTTTGAAGACTTAATTTGACAGCCTGAGGGTTTCGCACCTTGATCTCGGATCAAACCTTGATTTGAGGCGGTTTTCTTCTGAGAGCGCTGAAGAACTTTGGCGAATGTCGAAGAACGTCGATGAATATCGGAGAATGCCGAAGTCTTTGCTCTGGAATTCTTCACTCTCTTCTTGAACTTGTGTTGTTAATGATTTTTTGTGGAACAATAAGGCCCTATATATAGTTGTAGGATGGAGAATCCTAATGGGCCTATGATTCAAACAAAGCAACTTGATTGATCCTTCACGATATCAAATCTATTAAATATTTTTGAGATAATTATTAAATTAAATATTGTTTGATTTTATAATTCCTACATGATTTTGACATGTGGCGGCCTTTGATTAGATACAAAATTTGTGTATCTATAATCTAATTTCTTATTTTTCTCAAATTATCAAGACTTGCATGTTCTGCAAAACGTATTGAACTGCTACCATGATATATATAAGTATACGTCATCAAATACGTTTGCCACACGCGTTTAAGAGATGAATATAATGTTATATCTATCCAAAGTAATTTTAAATAGTGACATAGACAACTTCCGATCATATATAAACAAATCAAAATAGAGTTAGCCCTAAATTTCTCGAAATCCAGGAAATATCAGAGAAATGAGACCCCTAATATGAATAAGGACAAAAAAGATAAAGAGGGCATGAGATTTGAGAACTAATTCTAAAAGATGTATCGAAAGTTATTTATGTCTACGACGTTTATTTTCAGAAAAAAATAATCCCAACATTAAGGATCTTTTTTTCTTTTATTAATTCGTATCTATATTTTTCTACCTAACAATTAACAATAATAGATGCTATATTTAGTTACAGTTGCATTACGTTTATAAAAGTTCTATTTTTTTCAAAGACCCAATTCTTCTAAAAAAATTGTGTTCTATTAGTATATAAAAATATTACAAAAAGATATACACATACATGCACATAGATGAAAAAAGGGCCTTACGAATTTTCAGACCCTTGTTGGAATAATATTAAAGCAGTACTTTTAAAGTAAGGGCATGCTTACTACAATTTTAAAGATATCAAGTTAGGACTAAATAACCCTATCAGTCGGGCTTTTCGAAGGATTGGCCAATACATATCAAACGCATACTTGCATTAATCCAAAATTTAATACCTTGTCTTATTCAATAGTCCCTTGTCTATTTGGAGGGTTGGCAAACAACTACAGTGACTTTCGAAAAAGAGGGAAATGCCCTACTTCACAGATACAACTCCCCAAACCCATTCTCAATTTAAGTAATTTGAATCTTTCACCAGAACCCCTGTAGCTGCTTCCGAAGAACCCTAGGATGGAGCCAAGGAGGAGCTGCTGCAAGGTAATCTTCGAATCTTGCTACGAATCAGAAAACAATGTCGCATAATTCTTACGATGTTGTATTCCCTCGCTCGGATGTTAATACAGGTTACTGGAAGTGGCGCTGGATGCGATAATGTCACAGACGGGAAGAACACCGAAATGGGGGGTAAAGTGATGATATGGGCCTCATGGGATGGAATGGGGTAATTGGTAATTTTATCTACTAATTTGTTGTTGATTATATTGACCCCATCATTCAGATATCCCCATCCCACCTGCTCCGGGGGGGATTAAATTAATGTGAACAGTAAGTTTAGTAGGGATTAAAAAGGGGCTTTGGGATTGGGCTGACTGAAGAAGTCTTGCTAGTAAATAATGGACTGGGGTATCTTATTTAACATACCCACCTATGTTTTTAGAAGTAAACGTGCCCTAATAGAACTAAATAGCAGTTGCCTACAATTTGTGAGTTATAAATAAAAAATTATATGAATATAACATTGAAAACTTACACTTGATAAGAATACATATTGATCCAAAAACACATGAATTAATTATTAAGTTATGTGAAAAAAAATATTTTTCAAAACTTATTATCTTTTCTGAAAAAAAGTATCACTTAACTTGTGTTTTTTTGGTGCGGAAATTATATATATTTCTTAATTGAGAGAAAATTTGAATTTGATAGGATCGATATGTTGTACATAAATGATCTATGCATACGGATTATATTAGTTTTACTTTAGTTAATATTGGAGAAATAATGGTTTGACCCATATATGGAGTTATAACATGAAGTGAAGAATAGTACACAAACAAACCTTCTTAAATCTTTGACTAACAACTCCCAAAAAAATCTTTGATTAATAGCAACAGAAAAATGGAATAAAAATAAATTTCTCAAAACTTATACAATTAAAAATATGTGTCAAATAGATCGAATCTTGTGAATGGACAGTTTAATTTAATATATTAACCCAATGTAAGACGAAAAAATGTTACTGCAAGATGTCTTGATCTTGAACCTGAGGAAACCAAGTAGATAAAAATTCGTGTAAGTCCATCAAAAGGTTGTCGCATCGTGTGACGGAAAAGTATTACTTTTATTTGTAAAAGTATCATATTTTTGGACAAAAAAAAAGTATCACTTCTTGTACCGTAGGTATCACTTTTATTAGCAAAAGTGTCACTTTTATCTGTAAAGGTAAATCTTTTTCTTGTAAAGTGTGTCCTCTCATATTCCGCCAAATCGTGAGATCGTTACCCACAAGACCGACTCAGCCAATTTTTGTACTCAAAAAAAAAAAAAAAAAAAAAGGAAATATTATTTTCAGCTTTTATGCTCAATATATTTTTAATTAGAAATCGTTATATTTCCTAAAAAAGAAAATAAAAAAGTGGTGATTATGATAGGCAATTTTCTCCCAAAATCAGAGCATAATCACGAAGAATATCATAAACAGAAATAATGAAAATAAAAAGGAGTGAGAGTCACGAGTATTAATTTAACCTAATTATAATACAACAAGTCTAAGAATATATATATCCAACACTTGGATCTTCGGGAAGTTGCGGAATAGCCATAGGGGTTCTAAACACCTCTCAACAACTTCATCTTAATTTCTAATCCAAAATATAAATCCTAGAGGGCCACACGTCCATATTTTTTTTAAATCTCTATTAATTTGTAAATATATGTTAGTTGAAAGTTTATTGTAGACTGGAAATAAAAACTAAAAGTAACACTCCATATTTTTCTACGTAATTTTTAGGCATTAATTCATAGCAAAAACAATGTAAAAGCACGTGAAATAATGCTTGTTAACCCTTGTTTTCATGTATTTGGCGGATTTCAATTGTTTGTTGATTTTGTAGCATGTTTATACAAAAATCGACATATTTAGAGCAATTATGAAATTCCGGTGGAAATCGAGTAAATAAAGGGTCCAGGAGAAGACTTGAAGTGGACGGGCTTGAGAATGCCTTGGATTGGCCAAAACGCAGTTGATCCAGCCCCAATTGAAGAAGGACAAATTGAAATTACTTTGTGGATGTGTATGATAATGAGCACAATATTTATGTAGAAGTCAAAATTACATGATTCTTAGTTCGTCGAAAATCTGATAGAGAGAGAGAGCGACAACTTTTATGTTGACAACATTTTCCAATTCCCTCTACAAGTCAACAAATATTCCAAAGAAGGCCAGAGTGTGTGGAAATGTAACAGTTGGTGGCACGACATACCTCTAAATATCTCGCCCATATCTTAACTTATACCTATTTAATCGAGGTGAGACTAGTGGCATTGGAAAGACAGTTTAAATATGAAGAAATAAAGAATCATGTGCAAAATTGGTTCATATATTGAGTTGTTCAATTTTTGTTAAAATGGTAGTTAATGAATAGTGTTAGTCATTAAGGGCAGTTTAGTCTTTTCAATGTAAACCGTTGTATATAAACATACTACTGCTTGTAATTCAGCTTTGAGATTCATTAATCAAACAGCACAGTTATTAGCTTGAACTCAACTGCCTTATACATCTATGAAAATATCTCCATTTCAACATGGTATCAGTAATCTAGGTCACGATCCTTCTACTTCGTGATTCTACTTTGCAAATCACTCTGATTATCATTTTCGCACTATCATTGCGAGCATATTGGTGATTCCAATTGATCATTCTGATGGTTTTCTACGGATTTATAATGGCTCCCCCATGCAACCAAAATCTTAACCTCGACGAGGAAGTATGACCGGCGCTAACAACCGGTAGTGCTTCGCAACAGGATCCTACTGCAAACGCTTCTACAACTCCTTCATTTCCTTATTTAAATGAGAACGATCCTCTATCTCTTACCGGGAGCGACCATCCACGTATGAGTTTGGTTACTTCCCCTCTAAATAGTACGAATTACATACCGTGGAGTACTTCGATTGCATTGTTAACAAAGAATAAGCTAGGGTTCATAAATGGTAGCATACAACCACCTACTGATTCTGCCTTATTAGCTGAGTGGATTCGAGTAGACGTTATGGTCCACTCTTGGCTGATTAATTCCATTTCTGAATTGCTCAATCTCTTAGGGAAACTATCACATGCCATTTTGGTGAATCCAACGGCCCTTATATCTATCAAATACAAAGAGACATCAACACTATCTCATAAGTAAATTAGTGTTTGATGGTGTATTTCAACAAGCTTAACAAATTATGGGACGAATTAGCCTTAGTGAAGCCTACGCTTAAATGTTCTTGTGGGGCATCTAAAGAGTGGGAGGAGTTTGAAAAGAGTGGCAAGGTTATACAGTTCTTTATGAGGTTGAATGACACATTTGATGATATTCGTAGTAACATACTCATAATGGATCCCTTGCCTCATGTTGATAAAGCCTACTCATTGGTTTTAAGAGTTGAAAAACAGAGGAATGTCCATGTTTCTTATCCGGAGACCACAAATTACACAACTATGTTCCGTAAATCTTTTCAGTCCAGAGGTTCTTCCTCAGCCAAACCAACACATTCAACTCAGTTTCAAAATAAAGGAAGAGGCAGAGGTGCTCCTCGAAAGTCCAAAGAAGAGAGAGCTAAGCTCATATGTGAACATTGTGAGATGCTGGGCCATGAAATACATGAGTGTTTCAAACTTCATGGCTATCCGGATTGGTATTACAAGCCCAAAGAACTCAAACATTTCAATATGGTTTCCACTTCAGCTGCTGAGCCATCAACTACTGAGTCTTCTTCAAAACCTATTTCTGCTTCTCCTGATATAGCTATGTTAGTAAAAAGGAAGTAGCTCTAATATTGGCTGCAAAATCCACTGACTCCCCATATCCATCTACTCAGTCTGCTAATGTGGTTTATACCTCACTGGGGAGTTCATATTTTGCTTTCACTACCCTGGATGACTTACCAGAGGGTGCTTGGATTATTGATACGGGTTGCAGCAAACATATCTGCACCAACTCAAATTTAATGACTCATCTTGTGCCAATAAATCACCCTGCATATATTACTTTACCTGATGGAACAATTCAGCAGGTTACACATATGGGTCAATGCATTGTCACTGATGTTCTTATTCTTACTGAAGTCCTTTTAGTGCCCAACTTCAAGTTCAACTTACTGTCAGTGTCTCAACTGGCTCTCCAAATGTAGACAAAGGCTACTTTCACACCACATGATTGCACTATCAAGGATATTCAGAATGGTTCTATCTTGGCTACTGGCAGACTAATGGGCAGGTTATACATACTCCAACATTCTCCTTCTTCTAAAAGCATTATGTGCTTCGGATTATCTGCTTCTCATTACTTTAGTGTCTTTGACTCTTGGCATAAAAGATTGGGCCATGCTGCCCCTTCCACCATTCAACATCTGGATTTTCTGAAACATATATGCACACCTCCAGTCTTAGAGGCTCATAAATCATGTGATATTTGTCATTTTTCAAAACAAACAAGGCTGTCTTTTCCCTCCAGTCAAATTCAGACTTCCAGAATTTTGGAAATGTTGCATATTGATATCTGGAGTCCTTATAAACGACCAAGCATCACCGACACTCTGTATTTCCTTACTGTGGTAGATGATTACAGTCGAACTACTTGGATTTTCCTTCTACCAACCAAGGGTCAACCTGTTACAACTCTTGGTACATTTCTTAAAATGATAACCACACAGTTGAATCAGTTTGTGCTTATAGTGAGATCTGACAATGGGACTGAGTTCACTAGTCATGCATGTCAAAGCTTATTTTCTGACTTGGGCATTGTGCATCAAAAGTCTTGCATTTACACTCCACAACAGAATGGCATTGTGGAGAGGAAGCATAGGTCTCTCCTGGAAGTGGCTAGAGCTGTTATGACTGAAAGTGCAGCACCTAATTAGCTTTGGCCTTATTCTACTCTTACAGTAGCATTTCTTATCAATTGATTGCCCACAAACATTCTGTCATGGAAGAATTCTTTTGAGGTAATGTTTGGCAAACTTCCAGCTTATGAATTACTAAAGCCCTTTGGATGCCTTTGTTATGCCACAAACACTGTTCCACACAAGGATAAATTTGCACCAAGAGCATCTAAATACATAATGGTGGGATATCCTACTGGTCAAAAAGGGTACAAACTCTATGACATAGAATCTCACAGTGTGATTATATCAAGAGATGTGGTTTTTATTGAAAGTGTGTTCCCTTATGCTACTGCCCCTAAAGAATCTACTCCAACTCTTCCACTACCTATCTCTGATAATGATCTCTTGTATGATGGCACCGATGTGTCTCAACAGCCCTCCACATTTTCTACTGAGCTGCCTTCAACTTCTATACAGGACAACAATGACTCATCAGCAATGGAGGTTCCAGCTCCCGTTGAAAATAATAATCTAAGAAGAAGTCCTAGACTGAGTCATAAACCCACCTACTTGGATGACTATCTTACTCATTCAACACTGATTTCTGACCTAGAATCCTCTACAGCTGCTTCATTCATTCCTGATTCTAGACACATTGCTTTCATGTCTAATCATGATAAGATTCCGAACCCTAAAACATATGCTAAGGCAGAAGCACACTCATTGGATCAAGGCAATGCAACAAGAACTACAAGCTCTTAAGGATAATCATACTTGGGAACTTACACAATTACCACCCAACAAACGAGCTATTGGGTGCAAATGGGTCTTTAAGACCAAATTACAATCAGATGGTTCCATCGAGAGGTACAAGGCACGCTTAGTTGCCAAAGGATACAATCAAGTCCAAGTGGAGGATTTTTTGGACATTTTCTCTCCGGTGGCTAAACAAGTGATAGTCAGACTTATTATTGCCATGGCTGCTGCAAAAGCATGGCCAGTACACCAATTGGATATCAACAACGCGTTCTTGCATGGATATATTGATAAAGATCTCTACATGACTCCTCCGGAGGGTTATGACAAAGCTTCCCCTGGTCAGGTATGTAAGCTTACTAGAAGCCTTTATGGTCTCAAACAAGCATCACGCCAATGGAACAATCAGTTTTGTTCCACTCTTACCTTGTATGGTTTCACACAGTCTCAACACGACCATTGTCTGTTTACTTGGACTCAAAATAAGGATTTTATAGCACTAATCATTTACGTAGATGATGTTCTTGTGACTGGCACTTCTGACTTTCATATATCTGCTCTAAAACAACATCTACACTCAACTTTCACTATTAAAGATCTTGGTGTTGCTACTTATTTCCTTGGTGTGTAGCTCGCTCGAAATGCTGTAGGTATCCACTTAAGCCAACGCAAATATATTTTGGATATTATTAGTGATGTTGGTATCCAGGAGGCTAAATGCACATCTACTCCCCTTCCTCAAGGTTTGAAGCTTGTGGCTTCCTTTTCACAGTGTGGAACAATACAGACAACTGATTGGTAGGCTCCTATATCTTAACCTCACGCGCCCCGACATAGCTTATGCTGTCCAACAACTCTCACGGTTTATCCAACATCCATACACTGAGCATTGGACAGCAGCTTTACATCTTCTACGCTACCTGAAAGGTACCTACAACTGGGTTTGTTTTATCCTCAACACAATTCTTTTCAGCTCCTGAGCTACATCAATTCCGACTAGGACGCCTGTCCCGATTCAAGAAAATCATTAACCGGATACTGTGTCTTCCTTGGACAAAGTTTGATTTTATGGAAAACAAAAAAGTAGACCACTGTCTCTCGTAGCTCGGCTGAGGCAGAGTATCGGGCTTTAGCTACCACTACATGTGAGTTAATTTGGATACATTACATTCTTGCAAATCTTCGTTTGCCTGTTCATACGCCTGTTACATTGCTTTGCGATAATCAGGTCGCACTTCATATTGTGCAAAATCTCGTCTTTCACGAACGGACAAAATATTTGGACATCGATTGTCATATAGTACGTAATAAGCTCAAAGAAGATTTCCTTCGTCTTATGCATGTTTCAACTCGATTTCAACTTGCAGACGTTTTGACGAAGCAGCTAGGAATCACACAATTTGGCACCTTAGTGTCCAAGCTTGGTCTCTCTTCTCTAGTCCAGCTTGAGAGGGGATGAAGAAATAAAGAATCATGTGCGAAATTGGTTCATATATTGAGTTGTTTAATTTCTGTTAAAATGGTAGTTAATGAATATTGTTAGTCATTCAGGGTAGTTTAGTCTTTTCAATGTAAACCGTTGTATATAAACACACTACTGCTTGTAATTCAGCTCTGAGATTCATTAATCAAACAACGCAGTTATTAGCGCGCTCAACTGCCTTATACATCTATGAAAATATCTCCATTTCAACAAAATATCTTCAACTTTGTCATAAATAACCAACATCAAATTCCAAGTGCAAGGCCTTCAAAAAAAGCTTTAAAGTTGGCAGCAATGCAGTCTAGAGAATTTGCTCGGACAGGCAAATAATTATATCCCCACACACACAAATACACGTGTTTTAGGCTCATATCCATTTTTTTCTCAACTTAACGTAGTTCATGCATTCACACTACAACAAAAGAGGTCTTTTGTGCAACATTTTTTTAGACCACAATTGTGTTCACTAATAATAAGTTATGTATGACCACATGTTGTATAAATCTCTGTATAAATTAGTTTAGACTACTTTTAGAGACAACTAGTTGTTGCAAAAAATATTTTACCTGCATTTGAGACCACTTTTGTGGTCACAAATATATTATTTGCGTCCGAGTTATAGAGACAACAATAAAGTTGCAACAAATACTCATAATTTGTGGCAAATGCTCATTATTTGAGACCACTTCTCATAAGTTATGGTAAATACTCATTATTTGAGACCATTTTTTGTGATCTCAAAAAACCAATTTTTTTTAAGTGTCATATAAATACTCCAAAGCATTCTATATCAGATATATTCATTAGAGTTCATTAAGAGTCACATAAATTCATTATACACTTTAGAATTAGGGTTTTATATTTTATAGTTCTAGAAAGTAGGTTTCAATTGTGATGTAGACTTTGACATCTTTATCTCAAATTTTATGTTTAATCCATATATTATTGTTTAACGTATTGAGATATAATTACTGCTAGATTAGAGTGGCAAAAAATATTTAGCACAGAATAATCGATGGCCAAAACCTTAAAGGTGGGGGTATCGATGACCAAAGTAAGATGATGGGAGTTATAGCTCAAGTGGCCGGTAATAACACACATTGTCCATACTTGGTGGATCTACACCTAACCAATATTGTGCTCCTATTCGATGTAAAATTTGTAGAATCTTAATTTTCAATAGTATAGATTTCATTATTTTAGTTTTTAACTATCAACATTTTAACTAAGCTCACCTCATTTAATTTTATTGCACACTAATCTCTAGTGAAGATATAAATAAATAATTCACAGTTAAACTTATGCTCAACTTTTGGGTTTCAAAATCATCTATTAATTGATTTAGTAAAATTTATATAGAAAAAAGGGAAATTATAACTTGTATGTAGACTATTTTTCTGAAGCGTTGCAGTAATGTGCAACTCGACAAATCTTCAATATATTAGCCTCCTTATTGCTAAATCCACTGTTTTGGGTTCTTTGCTTTTAAATTGAGACTTTTTTAGAAAAAAGGTATTCCCTCCGTTTCATTTAGATTTGCACACTTTTCTTTTGATATGTTTCACATCAATTTGTCCATCCTTGAAAATAAAATTTTTCATACAATCTTCACTTTCATAATCTCCATTTGAAAAAATCAACCAAAAGCAAAAAGTAATTTTTGTTTTAGTATATGTATCCGGTCCTACGTGTAAACTTGAATGGGACGGAGGGATTATAAGAAAATTGGTGCCAAAATTTGGAATTTGACATAAAACAAGCAGCATATTTGTTGAAGTTGTCAACATTAACAAGGAAAGTTTGTAGGCTGAGGAAGAAATCAATTTATTCTGCTTTTTGTCCCCTATCCTTTTCAATTGGAAACCGCTCTAATCAACATTTTTGGTATATATCACAGTTCGGATGGGACAAATTTTGGAATCAAAATCGGGATTCAAATATTTCTTTTGTAGAGGAGTATGGTGTGTTTTTACTACAAACTGCTTTATCAATTAAATTATACTTAATTTCTCAAATTGTTTATGTTGTAACTTGTGGTATTATTAAATTTTAGTGGACTTTTTTAACTTTATCGTATAGCACTGTGTACATATTTGTATGTGAATGTATCTTGTAATTTTTTTGATTGAAAATATTCAAATATCTTTGAAATAAATTATGATAATGAGAACTTCAATAATATGATAAATCATGTACCCATATAATCATAATAGAAAATCATAAGTCGTACATCATTGATAACATGATTTAGACACAAGATATGTATAATCATTAACCTGAATGTGACATCAATATTATTATATTATATTCTCTTCATCTCAAAATCAAACATATTTTTTGAAAAATATTTAATTCCAAAATAGAAGTCATATTTTCACAACTCATATTCTCCTTTTACTAGTCAATTTTTTTTTTTTTTTAAATTTGGCAATCAAATTAGATATCGAATCAATGAAAAAAAAAAAAAAACATAATTGAATACTCATTAAAAATAAAAAATATAGGTTTCTAAAATAGTTATTTGGGAATTGAGAAAGTTTATAATATAATGGGCATGTGTTATTGAAGTGAGGGTCAACTTTAACATAGTGTAGATTTGCTGAAAATTGTGTAGTGGCTATGTGCGACCGACCATTGTCAATGCAATGCCCCAAACCATGCATATATGTAGAAAATAATATAAAACTATTATATCTTGATTTTTTCTCCTTTTATAATTAAATCAATTTATTGACCTTATTTAAATTGTTATTACTTTCTAGGTTACTTATATAGTTGATTATTATTGAGGTTAGAGGCCGCATTATGGTAGTCCTTTCTTTTAAATTTCCTAAATTATTATTTTTTAACGTAATTTATCCAATATCTTAAGTTTAGAGTCTAAAATAAAAGAATTTGATTTCCAGCCTACTCATAATGACCCCATGCTATTACTTTCATGCGATGCACAGAAATTTATTTAGAAAGTAATGATTTTAATTAAACTAAATATAATTTAATCTTATATTTAAATGTGACAATCTTATCCTAATAAAATGAATATTTAGAAATGTTGTGAAAATTTTATAAAGCATTTTTAAATTTACACATATCACAAAGTATTCTAAAACAAGTAAATCATAAAACCACATCACAATTTCATGCAGATAATACAATATGTAAAACAAGTTAAAATATAAAGAAAAAGAACATAAAGATATACATAAAATTAGAGCAGCTAGTTTGTGTAGGAGTTACGTCACTTGACATTGTCCTAAGATCGTGATGGTCTCCCCACGTGCGGGTGCTGTCGCACATCACCACCCCAAGATAAAACCCAAAAGGCCACACTGATGCCTTCTACTCTGAGCACAATCATAGGAAGACTAATCGACAAGACCTTGTCTAGTTGCTAATCAATAAAACACTATACAGAAAAATATGAAATAATATGCATGAATGAATGTATATATGTGTGTGTTTGAGTGTGTGTTTTTGTGAGTATGTCAAGACACCTAGAAACACCTATATATGGTGCTAGTGTGTATGTAAGTTACAACATGAAATTTAAGACACATAATGGCTTCATAGTAGCCACATAATGACCTTCATGGGGTGTTATACTAAGTTATAGAAATTAAAAGATAGTTTCACATTTTAAGTAGTAATTACACCACCATACTTTCACTTGGAGAAATCATGTCAAAATCCCACACGATATTCTTCACAACACTTGGAAATAATCATACAAAATTAAAATATTGTCACACAATATATATTCTTCATACCACTTGGAAATAATCAGACAAAACTCTTCAAGGACACTTAGAAACACCATGTCGTCTTAAGTCTCTTAACTAATTCCATGTAATTTTCTTTTACTTAAATCTTGGATAAAAATACTAATTTGTATATCTTGTTCATAACTAGATGCTAAGACGCTAATTTTTCACTTCTTTTAATCACATCTTTAAATGGTTCATCCAACACAAAACTTAACTATTAACTTCACTAACCTTATGAGTTATCACTAAAATTATATCTTAGTGGTACTTTCATGTTTCCTTTCATTACTCCCACATTTCAAGACTACCCATAAAATATCAAGTAATGTATATTTTTCCTTCAAACTACAAAATTTAATAACAAAATATTTTAGATATAATATATCAAATTCCTCAACCACACTTAAAGGTTTTTTATGCAAAATCATATTTTAAATATCTTATAAAATCTATAAATCATCATTTATAGACATAACCATTTCCATAATCACATATTCTACTTACAAGAACTCCAAGATTATTTTAACGCTTAGTGTAACATATATATCAAACACCTTTTATGGGTAAGCCAAAAGTTCTATTTTATGATTGAATGACAAAATAAAATTCAAGAATAAACAATATCTTATTTGACTTTAACCATAAAATTTTGGCATAATGAATTTCTCGATTCCAAGACCATTCATATTTTGATAAAAAAGAAACAACAAATAGAAAGTAATGTAATGAAACTTCATGTAGGGAAAGAGGATTGATTCACTTCACATTTCAACAGGCTATAATGGTTAAAAAAAATATTATTTCAAATAATAAAACAACGAATAGTCTTGAACACTTCAATACCTAAGGTCTCCATATCCTATAGTAAATTTTTACATCGATTATATTTTTTTACTAACACTTAATCAGTTGCTCAGAAGTATAATATAGTTCTCAACATTTAAATGTACCTCACTAATAAGTTATTGCATCATCTATGCAAATACTCATATTTACCCAAGTCAACTATAAACAAAAGGTTCTTGACAAATGTATTTTAATGATTTTAATCAAATATAACTACAAGTATCCACATAAATTTCGTTTGTAAGCAATAAACTAAACATATTATATGTAAATAAACTCAAATTCACTAACTTATACAAATAATATTCACAATAAAATTTGAAGGTTTTCAAACTTGAGCATAACTCTCTTGTAACCGACAATAATTATTAATTAATTAATTAATTAATTAATAGAGTGCATTATTACATCAATAAAAAAATTTGAAAGACGGTTGAAATTTATTAACATAAGTTTTGCATGTATAAATTGCTAATGCTTTTTACTTACAATTTCTAACACGATTTCAAATTATGGTTCACGATAGAGGACTTTACTGAACTAGATTTAGAATTTCAACCGTTTTCCATTTTTTCCATTTCACTACATCTCATGGATACATACTCAACAAACTATCACTAGCATGTACAAACTTTAGGAATCTACTATATTATGCCCCTCCCTCTCCCTTTAATTAATCGAACTCATCATGTTATATAGAAACATTGAATTATTCACAAACTCCATCACATTTATCTTTAGACAAAATTTAACTATCGGCTGAAAGTTAAGGTAATTCTTGGTAGATGCACAATGTATAAGTAGACAAAATATATTTCGACCCCCATTACTTGTTCTCTCAAGGCTATTCCAAATGTCTCAACATAGGATCTCCTATTATGATGGTGGCACAAGCACAACAAGTGATGCATAAAGAATTTTCATGTTCCCATTTTCTTTCGTCAATATTTCATTTATATAATGATTGCTAATAATAGATATGTCATAATTCACATTCAAGATAATTGGTAGAGTTTACAAATAAATAACATCAAAGTGTAATTGTAGGAGCCTCAACAAGTGATCACCAAATAATGATTATATCAACAATCAATTTCTACAATTCTCAATATTAAATAGAAACACGTTGACAATTAAAACAGAGAAATTGCAATAAATATTTAATTTGAATTTAAAACTCAAGGAACGATTCCAATTGACTTTTATCAACATAACAATCCCTACTTAATATAAAAGTAGGATAGTTTAGGGTGATGTGTCTTCATCACCTTAATTCTAGGCTTTAAACAAAAATAATAATAATTATAACAATAATATATATATATATATATATATATAGAAGTAAGAAAATGAACCAACCAACGTCCCTCTCTCATCTTTTTTTTTTTTATTCTTTTTAATTTTGATATTTTCAACATAATTTAAATTGCACATAACTTTTTCGTTCCTAATCTATATTCCAAATAATATAAAAAATTAATTTTCTTGCTGGGATCTTTAGTTTGACACCCATATTAAATATATAAAAACCAATTACTTAAGAACAAAATATTAGACCTAAAATATGAACTATATTTTTTATAGTATTGAATTATTTGCTTAGTTTTGTAATATGTACATAATTAAATTATTTTTGTGGATTTGAGCCACAAGTATTTAAATTTTAATTTTATAATAAAAAATAATTCGATTCTTAAATTTATAATATTAGTTGTTTCATTATAATCTCAGTAGATTTAGGAGACCAAATTTCAATAAAGCACACTCATTAACTCTCTCAGCCAAGTTTGGTTCAGCACTCCCCAACCTTAAGCAAACACACCCTATGAGTATTTATTTCATGTTAGAAAAAAAATATGGTATACTACAAAATTTCAAATAATTATTTCACTTTTTTTTTTTAAATTGGGTTTTAAAATTCGTATTGCTTACATAAAAAAAATAAATGTTAATATTTACTTAATTTTAATACATAAAATATAGTAAAATATATACACACATATATAATGACTTATATATGTTTTATAATGACTGGTAGCAATATTAGAATTTAATCGCATCTTATTAATGTAATATAATATTTTATCCTGTGCATTGCACGGGCGAACATCTAGTTGTTTCATAATAATAAGATAATATGACATCATTTCATACTCCCTCCATCCCCCTCTAATTTGCCTACTTTCCTTTTTGGTTTATCCCAATCTAATTTGTCAACCCATAAATGGCAACTTTCTCTCACAATCTCCACTATCAAAATCCCCACATTCAATCTCCACCTTTGAAAAAGTCAAAGATTCCACAAAATCTGTTTTTTCTTAACCTCCGTGCCCGGCCAAGGTAGGCAAGTTGGGCCGGGACGTAGAGAGTATAAATTATAATTATTCTCATGTAATACACAGAATCAAGCAAACACTTGAGAATTACTCATAACATTGAAAATAATGTACCAAATGTTATTATTATTTTTTTCTTTTAAACCTAAAAGTTGAAAATTAATATCAACATTTAACTTATCAATAATGACCTTTTATTACTTTATTATTTTTACTATTATGAACAATTAATAACTAAAGTTATGATATTTGACTCACATATTCAACATCATAAGTTCAATTATTGAAACATATAAATCAAAATTGCAAAGGTAATACACACAATAGTACCTTAGGAAACACATTAAATCCACATGAACATAATTTTACTTTAATTTCTTTGTAAAGAAATCTTGATATACTAATCTTACACCATTTGCATATAGTTCTAGTTTCGTACATGTATTAAGTTTTAACAAGAGAATGTCTAAAGCAATAGAGATATAGAATACATTATTATGACTTAACTTGTTAAAACATGTTTGCTAACAATCCATGTAATTTGTAACACATTTTTTTCGTAACATATGACCGGACTTTCTATTCTGCTACCACATATGTTTGTACCATCTTACATTTAACATATAAGATGGAAGTCATCCCAACGAACATTTATCTCTTTGAATATTTTGTAACTTAGATTTTTTTTTTGCCCCTCTTTTCTTACTTATGAAATATATTAATATTTAAAGTAATTATAGCCTTCTTGGTTAGAAATAATTACACTAAAATTCTCTGATATAATTGTTTTTCCTAGATAACATTCATTGTCTCAATATATATAATACAAATTTCTAATGAAAATCATGATCTTAGATTGTTGTGGAAATTTTATAAAACATTTTTAAATTTACACATCACAAACTATTCTAGAATAAACAAATCATAAAATCACATCACAATTTCATGTAGATAATACAATATGTAAAACAAGTTAAAATATAAAGTAAAAGCACATAAAGAGATACATAAAATTAGAGCGTTTGGCCTATGTAGGAGTCACGTCACTTGTCATTGTCCTAAGATCGTGATGATCTCCCCTTGTGTGGGTGCTGTCGGGGCATCACCACCCGTAAAACCCGAAATGCCACACCGATGCCTTCTACCATGAGCACGGTCATAGGAAGACTAATCGACAAGACCTTGTCTAGTTGCCCAGAAAACATTATATAGAAAAATATGAAATAATATGCATGAATGAGTGTATGAATGTGTGTATGTGTGTGTGTTTAAGTGTGTATGTCTAGACACCTAGAAACACCTATATATAAGCTAGATGTATGTAAGTTATAACATAGAATTTAAGACACATAATAGCCAAATAACGGCCTTCGTGAGTGATAAAGCGCAATCCGTTATCCAAGAGACTCAGCGAAAATCAATGCAAGAAATATGAAAAAAACACAAGATGTACGTGGTTCGATCCGGAGATCTACGTCCACGGGCTGAAAAAATGGCACCTGCCGAGGTGTTTCTTTCACTATACTCTTTGAGTTTACACGTAACAATTTCAGAATCCAAAACGCGAACCCTAATTCCGAGAACAATTCTCCTATTTATACTATTCAATACCAAACCCTAACTAACTCCCTGTAATCGCGCCTATTTTTCGTTGCATGGAAGTTGGGAGCGGATCGTGGGCCTACAAACGTGGGATACGCCACAGTTGGGCCACGCCAATTAGGCCACGTTATTCGGGACGCATGCTTCTGGGCCGGCTACTGGGCTTAATTGCTCGGGTCGGGTCGGAGTGCCAACCCGAAGTTACTGGGCCATACCCATCAGATGTCCCCCCCCCCCCCCAGCCGGAGCGAGGAAGGAGCTTCGGTTATGACCAGGGCGGAGTTGTCAGCAAGATGAGCCGCGGTCACTTGTGAGCCGAAGTATTTTTGGGAAGCCGAGAATTTTCGGAGTCTGAGTTGAACCGTGGTGAAGTCCGCGGAGGCCGAATCAAACTAGGCTAAACATCCCCGAGGTGATGGCGAGGGCCCGAGCACCCCGAAAGCAACAAAGTGTAGCAGAAGAAGATAGTAATCTGGCCGAGGTGAAGGAGGCACCGGAGTACTGTCCAAATCTTCCTGGTGAAGAATGGGGTTGATGTGATTGGCGGCGCCATCATGAGAGAGAGGGATGTGAAGTGACACGCTCTGCAATTTCCAATGAACCTGTTCCCCACGTGCCTTGGGAACCGTAAGGCGCGTGAGTAGCACGTCCAAATCTGAAACACTGAATTTGAATAGGCCGTATCAGGACCGTTGGTTCTTTGAGTATATATTTTGAATAATGGCACAGTATACTTCATCTTCTTCATTGCGATTTGCCAGTTTTAGAAAGCGGGAAAAAAGGAGAATTCTGTGCGCCTGTGATTCATCTCAAATTCAAAACTTCTCAAACTCAAACCAAGTAAGTATGCCTTCTTCATCATCTTCTTCTTCTGTTAAGGAAGTAGGGACCCAGAGCTCTCCGTTAGATGTGCCACCCATTCACTATGTTATTCCAGAGAGGAGTGAGATTAGGACAGTGGAAAGAGCCGACGGCAGGGAAACCAACGTCAAGGTCGTCGGTTTTTATGAGTGTATGGAAAATGATTTCGAAATGTCCACGATAGTGCCGCGGATGACGCAGGTGCAGATAGAGACCTTAATCCCTTCCTTCTATTTCCCATTTAATTTAGAATACACAGTGCCGGATCCCGGTGATAGGGCCTGTTGCCCACCGCAGGGCTACATTGGTGTATATATAGACCCCTTAAATATAGGTTTGAGATTCCCCCTTTGGGACGTAGTTATCCGGCTATTGAGATACTATAACATCGCCTTGCCGAACGCGATTAGGCAAGGAGTCGGGTTCACCGTAGTATGCAAGAATTCCGGGGTGAAACCGACCGTAGAGCTGTTTAGGTATTTTTATCAACTAAAAGCCTTTGGGAAATCCAAGGGGTGGTATTCCTTCAGTCCCCGAGCACGAGGTGGTTTCAAGGTACAAAACCCCAGTAAGGTTGAGGGGTGGAAGGAGAAGTTCATCTTTGTGAAGACCGGAGTGGCCCTCCCGAGGTGGAGAAGGGATGAGGTGTTAGATACTGCCCCGGTGGGTGATCCGGAGGGCGAGGTTGTGGATATATTTCGTGCAGTGGGGACTTTCAAAACCCTGTGTACTGAGGAAGAGCTGGAGGAGGCTGGACTGAGCCCATATTATTCGGGCGATGCGGCGGGGATGTCCACCCAGGGTCAAGAGTCGGGAGCCGGGGTTGCCGAGGAGGGTAGGAGTTCTCATATCTGTTTTAAAAATTATTGCCTTGTGCAGGACTAACTCGAATTTCTGTATGCAGTGGGACGCTTCGGGAAGGAACCAGCGGGAAGCCCCGCAGTGGCTGCGGCAGCCAAGAAGAAGAGAAAAACTGCTGAGGTGTCTCCCCGGGGGAAGATGTCACCCAGTTCAGGACCCCCTGTTGGGTCGGAGGAGCGAGTAGTGGTGGCGGGGTCAACCCCCGGAGCAAAGAGGAGGTCAAAACCATCCGGGACACCTCCGGCATCAACCAAAAGACTCCGCACCGGGGAAAGTGTAGAGGTAAATTTGAAAGTTCCTGTTAGTTGTTGTATGTGTAAATGACGTGTACGCGACCAGTATTGATTTCTGTCTTTTGTCGGTTGTGATGGTTGAAGGAGCAAGGGCCCCCAAGTCTGCTGGGGTTGGAGGGGACGGACGCCGAAGAGCTGTTGCACTTGGCGCGGGGAATCATGGAGCTCGGCCGGAAAAATGAGAAAGAGGCCAAGGAAGAGCTGGCTGCGGTGGCGAGGGAACTGCGGGCGCGCAACGACTGGCTAACACAGGATCTGACCGAAGCGCGCAAGAGGGCGGCTTTGGTGGAGAATGAAGTTGCGCGGCTGCGGGAGGTGGAGGCGAAGGCCGGGGCTCTCCGTGGAGAAACGGCTCAGCTGCGGGCAGAGATGAAGGCCCGAGAAGCGGCGATTATCGAAGGTCAAGAGCAATGCTGAAAGCGTTTGCCGAGAAGTTGTTCCAGACGAGCACATTTCTTGACTTTCAGACCAACTTTGTCGCTCTGGGGGACACGGCCACGCGATCGGTGTTGCTGGAGCAGATCAAAGAAGTCTACCCGAACGTGGACGTATATCTTCCAGAGTTCGGGTATGACTATAATGCTGTGGCCGGGGTGGAGGAGGCCTACTATAAAGCTCTAACGCACCTCCCGGAGTGGCCCCTTGTAAAAGCTCTGGCAGAGAAGAAAGAAATTTTAAGGGCCGAGGAGGTTGCAAGCTGTGAGGTGGACCAAGACCAGGAATTCCTGGCATTCCGCCGGGGTGAGTTCATCTCTGGGCCCCGAAACAAAGAGCCCCCCCCCCCCCCCCCCGCATAGAAGCTGTTGCAGTTACTGTGGAAGAGGAGGCCGGAACGGCTGAAGGCCGACAGGAGGAGGTGCCCGAAGACGCCGAGGGGACCGAGGTGGAGGTCAGTCGTTCCCCTCAAATTTGATGTAGTAGATAATAGGAGTAAATGTAAACCCTTGTACCGGACCATGGATAATGTACTCTGATTGTGTTGAATATAAATGTTGTTGATTAACTGAGTTGTTGTTCGTTGTATGCTTGAGATTGATCTTTCTTGTTGATTCCGTTGCCTGTTCAGAATACCGCGGAATTGCACGACACGATAAAGAAGCTCATGCAATCATTAGAGTGGTTCCGCGGAGAGAAGAATAACTTGCAAATGCAAGTAGTGCCGAGGCTAGAAAAGCGGGTGGCCGTTGCGGAGAGAAGGGCGAAGGAGGCCGAGGAGAGGGCTTGGGACCAGGAGTTGAAGTACCTGGCGAAAGTTGCTGAACTGGACCGAGTCCTCATCCATCAAAGGGAGTATGACCGGATACTGACTGAGTTCGGCTTACTGACATTTGAGGAAGTTGAGGAGCGGGTCGTAGAGATTCAAAATGAAATTTCAGCACTCATGGCGAAGGGACTGGCCGAGTCCTCGGAGCTTGTAAGAAAGCGAGAGGTGTTGGAGTTACTCCTCAATATGTATGAAGGTCTGAAAGGACGCGGTAGGTGGCGGCACACAGCCGAGGAATATATCGCAGGCCCTAGCTGGAGCCGAGGTACCTCAAAAACCCCCCGGAAGGGTAAAAAGAAGCCCGCGGGAAAGAGCCAAGGAATTATAATTCAAGAGCCGGTTCCGGTGACTACAGTTGAAGAAGGGCCCGTGGTCGTCGCCGAAGAAGAAGTTGAAAGGCTAGCAGAAGAGATCGAGGTTATGGTCCCGGAAGAGTGGGATCCCGTGGAATGGGCCCATACACCGAGGTCTACCCCGCAGCCGAGTCTTCGAGGCCGCACAAGAGGCGAAACTCCCAGGCAAGTACGAAGGACGAGCCCGCGGCGCCGAATGGGCCGAGGAGGAGAGAGAGCCGGGCTCAGCGCGGTGAAGCCTCAGAATCCCGGAGGACACGAAGTAGGTCCGGGAACAGATCTCAACGCCGGAGCGCCGAGTACTGGCTCGGAGGCCATAGATAGTTTTTTTTTTTTTTTTTTTTTTTTTGTGAAGTAATGTGTAAAGAACCTTTTGGCCTTTAATTGAAAAAATGTAATAAACCGTTTTGGTTTGCAAAGTTGTGTTAAGGAAAATAACAAGTTGTTAACCAGAAGTAATAATTGCTTTAACGGGTGTTCGGGAACACGATATGGACAGCGCCAATTTAAATCTCCCCGGACGGATCGGGCGGGAGTAAAACACCTCTCCGGTTAAACAGGCGAGAGGGTGATACGAGTCCGGGGATGAAACGTGTATCTCCCCGGACGGACCGAGAGAGAGAGACAATTGTCCGGAGACGAGAAATAATAGTACGACTACGCTAGGGCGTTCCCGTAACGTAGAAGAAAGCACAGTAAGATACCCAAATGAAGAACTTTTATTCAATGTCAGTGCCGGAGCAACTTAAAAAAAATACAAAGAGCAATTGCAACGAAAAAGAAATGTACAATGAATCATAAAGATAGGAATGATACTTGTCATTTGGTGTTCATAGATAGAAACGTCTTAAGTTGGTAACATGCCAGCTTCGGGGAATCGGGGTTCCATCCGGATGCTCCAACTGGTAGGACCCGGAATCGTGCGTAGCAACAATGCGATAAGGACCTTCCCATGTAGCATGTAATTTCCCCTCGAGGGCAGCCTTGCTGGCTGAGTTGAGTCGGAGTACTAAGTCCCCGACATTGAACTGAGTACCCCGAACCCGGAGGTGATGATACTGAGCTGCACGTTGTTTACACTTGGCTTGCTGGATGAAAGATTGATCACGACGATATTCAAGCTCATCCAGGTTTGTACGGAGAGCTTCGTCATTATCCTCGGGAGTCAGAGTTGCGAGACGAGGGCTAGGTACGCTGATTTCCGCCGGAATAACAGCTTCGGAGCCGTAAGTAAGGCTGTAGGGGGTCTCCCCAGTAGAAGTATGTGGCATAGTGCGATAGGCCCAAAGAACCTGCGGAAGATTCTCGGCCCACAGACCTTTAGCATGATCCAAACGTTTCTTTATACCCATAAGGAGTGTACGGTTAGTGACTTCAACTTGACCGTTGGCTTGCGGGTGAGCTATCGAGGTGAAAATTTGTTTAATGTGGAGCTTCTCGCACCACGACCGGAAAGGATCATTGGCGAACTGTTTGCCGTTATCCGAAATAATAGTGTTCGGGATGCCGAAGCGACATATAATATTTCGCCAGACAAACTTCAAAACGTTCTGACCAGTGATGGCAGTAAGAGGTTCGGCTTCTACCCACTTGGTGAAATAATCAACGGCGACCACAAGAAACTTTAGTCCACCCGGAGCGACTGGAAATGGGCCGACAATATCAATTCCCCATTGGATAAATGGCCACGCACTTTGAATTCCAGTGAGCTCGGTTTGTGGCAGGTGTTTCACACGGGAATGCAATTGACACTTGCTGCACTTGGTCACTAAGTCATGGGCATCGTTAAACAAGGTCGGCCAATAGTACCCCCACCGAAGAATTTTTTTGGCCAACGTCCGTGAGCCAATATGACTGGCGCAGGCCCCTTCGTGAACCTCCCGAAGAACCCGATCGGCCTGGGCAGGAGCAAGGCACCGAAGATTTGGTTGTAAGTATGACCGGCGGTACAAGATTCCATCATGGAATGAATACTTGGGTGCCTTGACAACTATCTGTCGAGCCTGCAGTTTGTCATTCGGCAAAGTTCCATCTCGGAGATAGTGAACGATGGGAGTCAACCAATTTGGGCCACTGTCGATCAATACTGAGACCGTTGCCTCATGAATCGCCGGATGAAATAAATCTTCGACCAGAATATCCGGAGATACACTAGTGCGAACCGCGGAGGCTAATTTACTGAGCGCGTCAGCTTTAACATTCTGTGTACGTGGTACCTTCTGGATAACAACCGTATCAAAAGTTGACATAAGTTTGAGTGTTAACGCGAGATACCTGATCATCGTTTCATCCTTAGAGGTATAAGTACCCTGGATCTGATTGGATACAACCTCGGAGTCCGTGAAGAGCTCAAGATGGCGAATAGCTAAGGATTGAACGAGCCGGAGCCCAGCGAGAACTGCCTCGTATTCTGCTTCATTATTGGTCACCTTAAATTTGAATCGGATAACATACTTAACTTCAACTCCCTCGGGGTCAATAAGAAGCACCCCGGCACCACTTCCACGAGATGTGGAAGCACCATCCACATATAATTGCCACTTGCGAGGTGTGGGTTCAAGAGCAATAGGGTGATGATTATCATTGTCTACGGAGGATCCATGATTATCCCCTGGGGTTTCGGCCAAAAAGTCTGCAAGTGCTTGACCCTTGATAGCTCGGCGGGGAAGAAATTGAATATCATACTCTCCTAGTTCGACAACCCACTTAGCGAGGCGCCCCGACACCTCGGGCTTAACAAGAATCTGACGGATGGGATGATTGGTTAGGACCCGTATCTCGCGCCCTTGGAAATATGGCCGCAAACGCCGAGCCGCAATGACGAGGGCGAGCACTGTTTTTTCCACCATGGAGTATCGGGTCTCCGCCCCGTGAAGTACTCGGCTTGCAAAGTAAACCGGATATTGAACATCATTGACTTCGCGCACAAGAGCGGCGCTAATGGCCTCTTCGGCGGAGGCCAAATATATGTAGAGCGGCTCTCCGGAGAGAGGAACCGATAGAGTGGGCAGTTACTGTATATGACACTTTAAAGTCTCGAAAGCCTCGGTGCACTGCGGAGTCCACTCAAATGACTTCGCCTGTCTCAAAATCTTGAAGAATGGGAGTTGACGCTCCGCAGCTTTGACAAAAAATGGTTTAATGCCGCCAAACCACCAGTGAGACGTTGTACGTCTCTGAACGTCCTCGGTGGTTGCAGATCTAACACATCCCGAAGCTTGGCCGGATTGGCCTGAAGGCCATGCTGCGAAACCATATACCCGAGAAACTTTCCGGAACCAACACCGAAGGTGCATTTTGCCGGATTAAGACGCAGATTGTAACGCCGCAGAGTACGCAACGTTTCAACAATGTCCTGCACACATTTAGAATGGGAGGTGCTTTTTATGACTAGATCATCAACGTAAACCTCAACATTGCGACCTATTTGATCGCGAAAAACGCGGTCCATAAGACGTTGATATGTGGCCCCCGCATTCTTGAGCCCGAAGGGCATTTTCTTGAAGGCGAAACATCCAAAATCAGTGATAAACACCGTTTTGAGGGCATCTTGACGATCCATGTGGATCTGATGGTACCCCTTGTATAAGTCTAAGAAACAAAGCGCCACGTGCCCAGTAATGGCTTCGGCCTTTTGGTCGATGGAGGGTAAATGATAACAATCCTTCGGACAGTGTTTGTTGAGATCGGAGAAGTCGACGCACATTCGCCAGGCTCCGCTAGACTTTACTACCATCATAGGATTAGACAGCCAAGAGGGGTAATAGACTTCAAACAAGATATCTGCATCTAAAAGTTGTTGTACCTCGATTCGAATGGCCGTGTTTCGCTCCGGAGCGAATTTCCTTTGTTTTTGCTGTATAGGTTTGACATTGGGATCGATGTTCAATTTGTGGGTTATTACATCAGGAGAGACCCCGGGCATATCCAAAGGAGACCAGGCGAAAACGTCGGAATACTCTCGCAAGGTCTGGATAATGGCATGATGTAACCACGGCACGTCCACGGCACCGACAGTTACGGTTTGTTCGGGCTTTGTTAGTGAAGAACAACTCAGAAACACACAACTCTTAAGAATCTGGAAATGTACGAAGAAAAACAATCTGAATTCAAACACACAATTCGGCCAGAGTTGTGACCGAACTGGACTTGCGCAGAACAGGAAATAGAAATGGATCAAACACCAATTTAACGTGGTTCGTTCAAGATGAACTACATCCACGGAGGCAAGACACACCCCAATCCACTAAGAAATCCAATCAATTACAGAGAATACACTCAAGAAATGAAATGCCCAATTCTGTTGACAAACTAGGGCACGAACGCTCAATCTAAAAATACTCTCTCTAATCTAAGAAACAGGGAAATTTCTCGACGTAGTGATGTTCTCCTCAATGAGAGCTTTACAATGATATAAGGATTGAAGCTCGAATGCAACTGTACAGAAAGTTCTAACTGAAAGAAGTTGAGCTGAGCTACCGGACAAATGTGACGGTTTTCTTCGTCACAATTCTGCAACCGCTCTGTCACAAACGATGATTATCTTCAACTGCCTCGAACCCGGTTTATTCTGAACAACTTGTCTTCTTGATGCTAAAACCCGGTTCAATCCTCCGGTTCTTCACTTCCTGATTCCGGTTCCGCATTCCCAACACACCATATTACAAAGTGTAGCTCACTTGATGATATTGAACACCACCTCACAGGCTTGGATGGATCAAGCGGCATCTGGACAGTGGTGTCCCCCAGTGATGTACATAGCTGGGGTTCGAAAGTCGATGATGCCACCTGAAGCTGCTGCTTAGGAGGAACCTTTGCTGCCTTTTTTAGTGCGACGTACATGCACTCCTTTGAAACCCGCTGATTACCGTGGATAGCCACTTCGCCATGCGATGTAGGAAATTTTAGCGCGAGGTGGTATGTGGAGCATATGGCTCTGGCGGGGGTAAGCCAATCCCGACCCAAAATCATATTATACGGGGACGGAGAGTTAACTACGTAAAAATCCACAAAAATAATTTTTATCGCCGGATAGGTTCCCAGAGATGCCGGGAGATTAATAATGCCATCTGGCTGAACTTCGCCCTGAGTGAAGGTCTGTAACGGCCCGGGGGCCGGCCGAAGTTGCTCACGAGGAATTCCCATTTTCTGGAAACAGTCGGTGAATATAACACTCACTGCGGCTCCATTGTCTACGAAGACTCGCTTGACTGTAACATTAGCTACAGCCATGTCAATGACGATGGCGTCGGTATGGGGTGTAATCTCTAGAACTGGATCTCTGTCTGTGAAACTGACAGTTTCGGATTGATGGAGGCGCTTATGACGCGGCTCCTCGGGAGGAGGACGGCGAGCCTCTGCCTTCAAAGCATTTCGCGAAGCCCCAGTGGGAAGGGCCCCGTAAATCACGTTTATGACGTGAGTAGGTGCATTGTCTCCGGGTCCTCCCGGAGGAGGTCGTGGTGGCAAAAAACGAGGTTGTTGACGATTTTCATGGTCTTGTCGTGCATAATTGTTAGACCCCGGCCTATTGTTCTGCCATTGCGGCCTGTTTTGACGCGAACCACGGTCATGATAACTTCCACGGTTTTGGGACGAACCCCCATTCTGGCTGGACCGAGGCTTGTCATCGGTCCGAGCAATGTATTGTCGCAAGAAGCTTTTCTTTAGACAATCTTCAATTTCCTTCCCGAGCTCTCGGCACTCCTCTGTCTCATGCCCATGATCACGGTGGTACGCGCACCACTTCTCGCGGTTTCGTTTTTCAGGCAGAGCAGTCATCCGCGGACAGGGCCGTAAATCATTCTTGTGAACAGAAAGAATTTCAGCTCGCGATTTTGTAAGCGGGGTGAATTGTGGAATATCCCTTCGAGATTCTGAACGCCCCTGGCTCAGACGAGAAAAGGCACTAGGTCGTGCGCTGGGCCCAACCTGTGCCCTATCGGACTGTCGTTTACTAGCATGTTTCTCACGCTTCCGGCGAGTCTGCTCCTCGGCCTTAGCATATCTGCACACAGTATTAAACAGAGCTCGGGTTGTGACCGGAGGATTACGAACCAACTCGGTGTAGAGCGGTCCGGGACGAAGACCATTCATGAAGGCATTGATGATAACATCATCCGAGCAGCCTCCTACCTTAAGACTTTCCGCTGTAAAGCGGTCAAGAAATTGGGTAACGGTTTCGCTGTCCCGTTGTTCCATATTCATAAGGTCGGCCAAAGTGGCCATTGGCTTTGCACGTGCTTCGAAACGCGCCCAAAAGTGCTCGGCAAGTTCTCTAAAAGAGGATATGCTATTACGAGGGAGAGAATCAAACCAAACCCGAGCCTCGTCCTGAAGATATTCGGGGAAGATCTTACAATAGTGAAGGGATGTGGTATGATCGCGGCTGAGCATGTTGTGCCTAAAAGCTCCAAGAAAATTGGCTGGATCCCCCGTGCCGTCGTAAGGTGGTATGGCAGGTCTTTTGAACCCTTCGGGAAGGGACGTGGCCATAATTTCTTGAGAGAATGGTGTGATAATGTCCCCATTGGCGTCAAGGCCTAGGATTCTATCTAGTTCGACATTGCGTTGTACTCGCTCATACTCCTGGAGATCTAGAGTATGAGGATTGGCATAACGAACTCTTTTAGCCGCGTTAAGTGGACGGCGGCGATCGGCGTCTGCAGGTTCGTCGTTGCGCTGTCTCGACCCATTAGAACTCCCATGGTCCTCGGGAGAACCGGGTCGCTCCCGTCGCCGATCCTGACGCCCGCGGTGCACTGGATCTTGTCGGCCGTGCGAGTGCTGACGATGTGGATGCACTGCGGGATTGACAGCGTGTCCGGCAGGTCCATCAGGATTCAGGCGATTGGCCGCCCAGTCTTGGAGAACATGAGCATGTTCTTGTAGGAAAGCCTGGAGTAGTTCTGGAGTCATCTGAATATTAACCTGCGGCCGTGCGGCAGCGAGATTAGGGTTTTGCATGTCTTGTGGAGGTAGAGGTAAGAATTGGTTGTGCGGATTCATAGCCGGGCCCTAGTTGCCCTGATGATGAGAGGTATCCCGCATCGGCGATTGCCTCGGCGGCAAAACTTGATCCACGGGTGGATCTTGGTTGATCTGATCACCTTGGCGAGATTGATTTAAGCGAGTGGTCACCATAGTATATCAAATGCAATGTCAATATCACAATCCCTTACGGTTCCCACAGACGGCGCCAATTGATAAAGCGCAATCCGTTATCCAAGAGACTCAGCGAAAATCAATGCAAGAAATATGAAAAAACACAAAATGTACGTGGTTCGATCCGGAGATCTACGTCCACGGGCTGAAAAAATGGCACCTGCCGAGGTGTTTCTTTCACTATACTCTTTGAGTTTACACGTAACAATTTCAGAATCCAAAACGCGAACCCTAATTCCGAGAACAATTCTCCTATTTATACTATTCAATACCAAACCCTAACTAACTCCCTGTAATCGCGCCTATTTTATGTTGCATGGAAGTTGGGAGCAGATCGTGGGCCTAGAATCGTGGGATACGCCACAGTTGGGCCACGCCAATTAGGCCACGTTATTCGGGACGCATGCTTCTGGGCCGGCTACTGGGCTTAATTGCTCGGTTCGGGTCGGAGTGCCAACCCGAAGTTACTGGGCCATACCCATCAGTGAGTGTTATACTAAGTTACAAAAATTAAAAGATAGTTTTTAATATATGACTTGAATTTGAAGTTTTGAAACTTCAAAATACACAACAAGAAATTTAGGATTAAATATAAATAAGAAATGTAAATATAAGTTTCTCTCACGCTATATATGAATTTAATATATATATATATATAAAAGACTAACATTAAGATAAAATATTAAATATAAAAAAGTCTATTTTTTAAATGATCATTTCTTATCTTTGAAACTCAAACACACATTTAGTGTGGCTGTATCATTGCTGACCTATATGCATATGCAAATAACTTAATTAATTATGAATGTTCGAACAAACAAAAATATCTATATCAAGTCATATTATTAAATAAAATAAATTTTATAATATTATAAGAAAATAGTTTTTCCATTTTATTTTATATATTTAAATTTATCTAAATAAATTTTAAAATTCTAATTATAACTATTTAACTTAAGAAATCTCATTTGCAAGTTTTAATCCTTTACCTGATGATTTCGGTTATACTAAGTTAACAAAATAACAAAATAAAATCTAAATTTTTTCAATAGTTGGAATAATAAAATAAAACATAGACATTTTTTAATATTTCTTAATAGTTTCATATATATATATATATATATATGTTGAAATTTTCTAAATAAAATATACATTTATATTATAAATATTAGCTTTATTTAAAGATATACATATTAATGAATGTAAAAATAATACTACTTAGGTTGCAAAATGTGAAAAAAACATAGTTCAGATTGGTTAATGTGACAAAGTATTGTTTATGTTGCAATTTCTAAAAAAATACTCCCTCCGTTCCAAAATAGATGATGTTTTAGAAAAAAACAGAATAATTAAGAAACAAATATATTACCAAATATAACCCCTAAAATTTGTGCAGATAAGATTTAATGATATCAAATTTGAGTGAGAGGTTGAAAAGTCAAAGATATTTTTAAATTTACATGAGGGTAAAATAGTGAGAAATGGTAAAAAAGACCTAAAACATCAATTATTTTGGAATTTGTTTAAGAAGTTAAAACATCAACTATTTTGGAACGGAGGGAGTATATAGTTTAGGTTGGTTAATTTTACTTATTCAAAAAAGTTTAGATTGCAACATGTTAGAAGTCATAATTTATGTTGGAAAGTGTAACTCTTAATAAAAAAAAAATATTAATAAATGTAAAATATAAATAAGTGATAAATAATAATATCCTTGAGAGTAGTCTGTCTTAGGGTTTTCCTGTTGGTGTCGTCTGGTGGCTGATCTCTCCTGATCGGCCACGGACGAGCGTTACTCCGTTTGGGAGTTTTGTTGGTTTGTTTACTTTCGCGTTGACAGAGTGGTCCTAGGGTTTCGCTGTGGGACTTTAGGGTTGTGCCGCCAGTTCTTTTTTGCAGTTTTAGGGTTAGGGTTCGTTGCATGCTGGTGATTATCTGTTCATCAGACCGTCATAGGCTAGATTTGTGTTCTGGATCCAGGTTAGAGGAGACAATGTCAAAGTATGAGAGAGAAGGCGAGGAGAGAATGTAGGGTGGCCGAGGTTGAGGATGATGAGGAAGTTGAGTCGGTTAGAGTTGTTAATAGATCGACATTCTGTATTCCGGAAAGGCTATGCACTATAAAGCCTTTCAATAAATTTCATCTGCTTGAGGTGATGACCAATGGTTTAAAGTCGAAGAAGAGTCTGCCCGTTCGGGAGTGGGGAAACAATATGTTTCTCTTCACTTTTTGATGACGATGAGGATAATAATCGGGTATTGTTGAACTAGCTATGGAATTTCAACGACTTTCTCTTTGCTATACAGGAAATGATGGGGAGATAAAAACCCTCTTCGGTTCGGATAACCCATGCTTCATTATGGGTGCATGCATACAACATGCCAATTGCAGGATTCACAAAAAAGTTCCTTAGGGTGATCGCAAATTAGATTAGAGAGCTTGTTGAATGGGACCTACAGAGAGATGTCGTTGTTAGACGATTCTTGCATTTCAAGGTACATTTCGACATCATAGTAACTTTGCTACGAGGGATACATGTTCGGTATAAAGGTGAAATAATGTGGCTAGCACTAAAGTTTGAATCTATGCCTATATATTGTTACTGTTATGGAATTATAGGTCACTGGAATAAATCATGTGATTCGTATGACCGGAACGACTGGCTGGAGCAGGGTGACACTAAATATGGCATGTTCCTTAAAGTTTCCTTGCTGAAGCGGATTCGCAACTTAACATCCCAACCTACTGCAAATATGGCACAACCAACTCATAGAGCTCATTTTCCCATTCCACACAAACTCTCACTATCCCAAGAAGAACACCACCGCCATGTAAAACCCACTCTCATCACCCAAAATAAATTGTACCAATATGTCTCACACATTAGACACTCACATAGGGCCAAAACCAATACGTTGACATGAACAAAACCACATCATTTCTTATCACTATTTCCTATATCACTGAACTCAACCCAAACTCACCCACAAAAATAATGCAACTTAAGACCCAGACTACCGAACCACAAGAAAACTAACCCTTCACACCAATACTATGACACGGATTTGTCACCGAAAGAAGTTACGGACTTGACCAAAGCCTTAAAAGCAACGTACTTGCCGAACCATGAAACGGTTATCCCACTTTTTAAGCTATAATGTCAATACAACACAAACTCTAGCAAGCCTCCGACTAAACAGACTACCCCAAGCCCAAGATGGTCACCTACTAAATCTCACACACCATGATCACTATTACTTTCAAGCCAGACAGATGACCCTAGCCTACAACCTGAGCTAAACCTTAGCTTCAAAACTGGAGTTGAGGGACCGAAAACGACTTGGAAACGCCTTCCCACAACCCACAAGAGAAAACCTAAATCCAACCCACCCAAATCTGAAACCTTACCCATGAAAAGGCTCATTGATGAGTCAGAGGATGTGATACTAGATGAGCTGGGTTGTATAGCTTAATCCACTAAAGGGCAGAAGGATGATATGTTTGTAGAAGAGGTTCTACCACTTGATTTTCTAACAACGGCGGCTGCAATGGAACAGCCCCGCCAGGAGCAATGAGTTGCTTAGAATGGAACTATCAGGGGCTTGAGAAATCCCGAACGATTCAGGCGCTTAAAAGAAATATATGTGAGAAAGATCCCACTTTTATTTTACTGTATGAAATTAGATTATTTACTTTTGAAGTTGAATGGTTGCGTATGAAGTTGGAGTATGATGGTTGGATAGCAGTTGATTGTGCGACATAAATCTGATCACTGTCCATTGTTTATCACATGGAAACCTCGGAAAAAGATGGGAAGGAAACTTGATAAGACCAAGCAGGTCAGGTTGTACCGATTTGAAGGATGTAGTCGAAAAGGTTTGGGTGGAGCAACATGGGTATGCGACACTTATTGTGTAGGATGGAATTGGAAAGCGTGGTTCGACTTTGATGTCATGGGATGCATTCCATTTTGGCAACGTGACAGAGTAAATTAAAAACCAGAGGGAGATCTTAGCCGCTTTGAGAAACATCAGCCTATTGAGGAGAATATGAAAGCTAAAAAAGATGTGGAGGGAAAGCTTAATACTCTTCTAAAAAGAGAAGAGGCATTGTGGCATCAAACGTCCCAGATTAATTTGATGCGAGACGGTGACAAGAGTACTGAATTCTTTCATAGAACGACGAGTAGGTGGAGGTAATGGTATACAATCGAGTACATTCTTGAAGAGGAGGGTAAAAGTTGGGATGAGGGCAAGGACATTGCCCGGGTATTCAAAGAATACTATGGGAAGTCATTTAAAGGGTTTTGTAACTTGGATCTAGAGTATGTAATTGAAGTTGTTGATTATAAAGTGACGGATGAAATGTCACAGGACCGAGCTCGGCCCTTTACCAAGGAGGAAATTGTCACAGCTCTATCCCAAATGCACCAGACGAAAGCCCCAGGGCCGGATGGTCTGTCTGTTGTATTCTTTCATAAATTCTGGAGCTTTCTGGATATTGATCTTGTTGAGTGTTTACTTAATATTTTAAATAAATGAGGGGCTAGCATTTTTAGTTATACCCATATTATTTTTTTCCCTAAAAGAAGAAGCCTAAAAGCACTAAGGATTTACGCCTTATTAGTTTGTGTAATGTCATATTCAAAATTATTACGAAAACAATAACTAATATACTGAAATCTTGCCTACCCCATATCATTGATGAGAGTCAGTCTGACTTTGTCCTAGGGAGACTCATAACTGATAATGCACTATTGCCGTTTGATATTTTTCAGGCTATGAAGAATAATAGTGCTAAAAGGAAAGGGTCCTTTGCCGTTAAATTGGCCATGAGTGACAGACCTATTTCTAACCCTAAAATACCGCAAGTATACGGGTGTAGATGTATATAGAAGTCAAGGTCGATCCACAGAGAATAGATTAACGTAGTTTGATACCTTAATTATCTAGGATTACCCTAACTAGACACTAGAATTGGTGAATGATTTCATTAAACTAGAGTGCATATACTAATAAACTGAATTAATTAACAAACGGGAATGTCCAATCAACGAGAATGTATCCTAAGGTATCGATTTCAGGAATTACTCTTATAATGATTAATCTTTAATTTATAGACTTTTAAACTAATTTTACTATCTATTAGCCGGCACTTAAATAACTTAATCATTCTCTAGAAGCGACTAAATCATGGATTGATTAGAATAATCACTATCTCGAGTCAATTGATCCTAACAACTCCTAAAAGACCCTTAACCTTTGTCTACGTAGTCATAGACAACTACGCTATATGTAAAAACTCCCTTCTCTCGAAACGGAATTGTTAAACGGGTAAACTAAGCCACATTGATCAAATTATGCTTAGCTATAAGATGAAAATAAACACATAGATAGATAGCCAAAATTGGAGTCTAAAAATCAAACTTAAATCAATATTGTCATAAAACCCTACTCTCTAACTCTAGGACACGAGTAGTTTAACTACTCATATCTAGTATCAATTCAATGCAATAAATTCAGTGAATACATCGTAAAGAATATAAGACTAAACAAGAAACAAATAAACCCGATTGTTCGGCTCGTCGATCTTCATCTTCTCGCTCTCACGTCTTCTATTTCAATGTAAAAGTATGAGAATTATAATATTATGTCTGATGATCCTTGAAAACTCGAGCTTGGCCTTTATTTATAAGTTGGGGTCGAAATTCTTAAGTGATTAGGATAAAAATCCCATCAAACCCAGATTGGCTTTAGGAAGGACTCCTGGCGTGACCGAGTCAAGCTGTGGCGCAACCGCGCCTAGCCTACTGTTGCAAACTTCTTGAACCCATTCACTTTTGGCGCGATCGCTTTTTGACGCGGCCGCGTCTAATCCTGGCACGGCCGCGTTGCCTCCTCAACATGTTGGACCTTGCTTTTGGCTCAATATGGCCCATCTTGTCCTTTCTTCGACTCGTTTCTTCGTGTAACCTCACAAAATCTTCATTTTAGCCTGAAAACTATGAAAACACTACAAAACAAGCCAATACACGTCAAATGGTTCAATATATCAAATATGAACGATTCTCGACCAATTATACATGCAAATGTTACAAAATACATACGTAAACAAACCTAAATGCATGCATACACAACGTGTATCAAAATCCCCCAAACATAAACTTTTGTTCGTCCCGAACAACATACAGAATAAATAGAACTAAACCACATGTATTTAGGGCAATTAGACGATGAATCAAGTTTCAGGTTGATTTTCTCAAAAAGCTAAGCAACACAGTGTAATTGAGCATATGTGATAACGCAAAAATCAACTACTTTCGAGACTTTGACCTTTCGAACTATTCAATCCTCACCTGCCAAGTGTTTCGCTCATCTCTCAAATGTTTAGGTTAAAACAGATTTCCACTCAAATTGAACTATATGCAATGTCTACCATATGTTTGTCAATTATCTAAACTAGACATCGTACTCGATATGTGTGACAAAGGATAAAAAATGTCTTTTGTTTTGGTTGTAATATGGGCTTAAGGTAAGATGGGATATACTTGGAGTTACTCGTAACCCGACTACCCCTCAATACATCACTCAACCTCACTCTCAAATTTCCATAAATCGCCCTGCAAAGTGACTTCTTCACCTTCTAAAGTTCTTACAATTTAAGTGCTTTTCAATTATATGAGTACCACATCTTGGGACTAACCCGACTTTTCTATTCAATTCAACAACTAAGCACTTTATTTCCTAGCCTCTCCTCAAAAGTGTTAAACAACTTTTATGCGCAAAGTCTTTCTTTTTCTTTTCCATGTTCTTTTTCTTTTTCTTTTCTCTCTTTTTTTAACACTAGGAGAGGCTATTCTTCTCATCTTTTCACCTATCATTTTGTTTTTCCCTTCATATTTTTAACTATCCACTAGTTTTCCTTTTTTATTTCACCCAACTACCTTCCAATCCTCCTCCCTCTTTACTCAATTAGTCCAACTAGGGGCAAAGGCTTAAATCGAAATGTTTCCGACTTGTAATACTGGACTTATGAAATAACATGCTATTGAGCTCAAATTGGCTAACTAGGGATAAATTATGATTTTTTTGTACAAAAGGGCCTCTTTTCAAGGCTAAAAAATAGGCGCAAAAAAAGAATTGCCTAAGATCATTTTCTAAGTCACAACATATACTCGACACATTCATAGTAAAGACTCAAGGCAAGTTCTAGAGACTATTACACATATCCAATCAAAACCACACCGAAAGAAGTCATATTACTCCAAAAATAGGAGTACAAATAGGCTTAAATTCTCACAAGGTTAATTGTGATCAAATATTCTACGTTCAAGCTCAATTTCATCCTAAATTGCCTCTCATGTTGTACTATGTGCTAATTTATCACTATTTCACTCATAATCACTTCATCATTAACACATCATCGTCCATCGTTTCCCGAAATTGCTTTTTTTTTTCAACTCGATCAACTACTACATGGGTTCATTACTTCTAGACACCAATAATAAAATAAACAACTAAAACATAAAAACTACTACGATGACCAACATGACTCACGAATTCAAAACACACAAATGGGCTCACAGACTCAATGACTAAATGGGCTCACAGATCCAATGACTAAATCACAAAAATGCCAACACATAACGAACACACAGGCTCCTCAAAGCACAAAACAAATAACTAACTCAGGAAAAGAGACAAAGCAGATAATGCGCAAAAATGTAAATAGCTGCCAAGTCGTCCCAGTATTCACCCCCTCCCCCAAACTTGGTCAAAGGCCAAGTTTGTGGAAAAAGAGTGGTACGTCTTGGTGTTCAACTCACAGATCATTGCGATGGTGGTGGTTGGAATCCGTGTTGGCTCCAAAATTAAGCCATCACGTCCCAACGGCGATCTTGCTGTTGTCTCCAAGCTCGGGCCTCATCTCTTTGTGTTATGGTCATGCGCAATATGGGATTAATTTCTTGAAGAGTTCCTCGATTCTGTATCCAATGCCTCTTAAACCGAGTACTTAGTGGCTGCTCTCTTTTTCTCCTTGAAGAGAAGTGATCATCCCCTCAAGGTCTTCATTTTTCTCCAAAGACAATGCAACAGCAGTGGCTGCTCTCTTTTTCCTCGATGGACGAGGACCGTGACTGCTTCCTTCAACTGTTTGGCCCGGTTGAAAGACCAGAGCATCTGGCTTTTGGGAGTTGGTCAAATGCTCGTCAGAAGATATGGCAAGATTGTATATATCATCTGGACTCATAACAGTGGTGAGCTCGAAAACAGGGAGTCGAAAATATGGCCCTACATTCTGGAACACATATGGAACCCTTCTATCATCTCCTAGGACAACCACTTGCATACTCTCTAGGAGCTCCCATGCAAAACGAATGTCTCCCTTTACCGGTACCTGATTATCAAGGGGAACGCCATAATAGGCAGCGATCGAAGTAATAATACCTCCAATTGCGATGTTGTCCTTCTGCTTTTTTATAAGATTAACAAATTGCTCTGCCAAAAGGACCGCATTATCAAGTCTGCGGTTATGGAGTAGATTCCACATCAAGTGGAGTTCCTTCTGTCTAATTGCGCCCGTCTCCTTTCTGGCAAAGAGAGTATGTGCCAACATATTCTGGAAGTATCTAATCGTTGGGTTTCGAATCCACGAGGTTTTTTCATTTCTCGAGACATAAGCCTATGGAGGCAGTAGCGGAGGAGCTACTATCAATCGCCCCCAAAAGTCATTCGGGATAAACATCTCTGGCGGCTCATTGGAGATGAAAACTCGAAGATCTCATCAATCTCCGCGAATGTCACTTCATGTGGCTCTCCCATCAACTGAAAAGTAATTTTAGCCGGTCGCTTCTGCTCAGGCTGGCTAGCTACTATGATCTCAAAAGTGCCGAGAAATTCGATTGTCGGCTTCTCATACGTTTGTTCATGTTTCATGAACTCTATCAATCTTGCAACCTCAAGGAATGCTCTTACATTCTCATGTATCCCCATAGCTCCTGTCAACTCAGAATTTGAGAATCGAGTAGGCACAATTGTGCACTGACGAAGCACGTCAAATCTTTGTCGGTGCTCGTCTCTCTCTAGTGCAAACCCAAATCGGATTCGGCTATGACTTGGTAGTATCACTACCCTTTCTGAATCGGGGATAGGAGCTTCTTCACCTACCTTTTTCATTCCCTTGCTCTTCCTTGTGCTAGATTTTCGTTGAGCCATTTTAGTGAACCTGACACACATTAAACACAACTCAACTTCAACAACCAATGAGGATTGATAAATGATGACTAACTTAAACAACCAACTTTTCGTTCTTTAAACATAATTTTCAATTAGTGGTCAGCTTAAGGTTTTGAAAGTAAGTCAATCATGTCTATATAACATGCATATCACTTAGCAACATCCCACAACTTGTAGCTCAACGTTCACCCCCTAGACTATGCGTAATTTGCTCAACTATGGTGTAAGTCTAATGCTATGAACGTCTAACAAATTATATGAGAGCAATTCATCATCTTATTACACCTATTAAGCCTAAGAGGATTATAAAATCAAGCGAAAGCTAGTTTCGACCTATGCACATAACATGTTCGATGAAATTCCTCAATGAAGAAAACATGTTAATTCTAATAATGTTGTTAATTATCCATTCCGAACATCACAAATTACCTATATGCATTCTCAATTCACACCAATATCATCCCAATATCATCCAACTCAAATGACCCAAGTAATAAATCATAAAAGATGTGGCACTACAAGTGCCCCAAACTAAGGAATCATAACTAGAGAACAATCCGCAATCTCAATTACAACAAAACTCAACAATAATCAAGCATAACTAAAAGATATGAAGCATAAATTTCGGGTTTGCAAGTCTTACCGGAGAGTTTTTAGTCAGAATTTGAGGTTTTTCAAATGTGCCCTAACTCTGCCCAAATTGGGTTCGTCTAACCCAAATTGAATTGATGGTTTGAGGATATCGGTGTGTGGATGTGTTGGTGAGTGGGAGTGTGTGATTTGGTGGTAATATGCAGAAAAATTATGCTTGTGTTATGTGTGTTTCGCATAGAGAAAATGAGGAGGAGAAGAAGAAAATAATGACCTGACGCGACCATTTAAATCCTAAATCATGAACTGACGCGACCGTGCCCAGCCTTCTGACCTGCAAGTTAGGAAACAATTTTGATGTGACCGTGTCGTAGGCTAGCACGACAGCGTTGAAGTTTCTGCGTGACACAAGCCAGTTTTCCCTCTTTTTTAACCTACTTCGTGCTACCCATTCAGTTCAGTTCAGTTCAGTTTAGTTTAGGTTTAGGTTCAGTTCAGTTCAGTTTAGTTTAGGTTTAGGCTTAGTTTAGTTTAGTTTAGTTTAATTTAGTTTAGTTTAGTTTTAGTTTTGGTTTAGGTTATTCTTTCGCTTTTGGTTCGTCAATGTTGGTTCCTAATATCATAAAAACACTAAAGAAAAATATGTTAGTAAAATATAAACAAAACAACTTAAAAAAAATAATTAAAATGAAAGAAAACAAAACATCATGTTGCCTTTCGACAAGCGCTTCATTTTACGTCTCAAGCTGGACGACCTGTTTGGTTAAGTTGAGCTCTTTCAACCGCACTTCATGCACGGTGTGAATTTGGTCCGACTTGTAGTATTTCTTGATTCTTTGTCCATTGACAAGAAAGTGCTCATATCCATGTTCATCAATTCTACTACCATGGATGCTCGAACGATTTTGATAGTGAATGGGCCCGACCATCTTGACTTTAGTTTTCCTGGAAATAATCGTAGTCGAGAGTTGAACAATAGAATTTGTTCACCGGCTTCAAATCTTTGATTCTTTATCATACGATCTTGAAACAGTTTGACGCACTCCTCGTACGAACTGGAATTCTTGAATGCTTGATTTCTAAACTCATCCAATTCGATGAGCTTAAAAATTCGCTCTTTCCAGCGGCCTCAAAGTTGAAATTCAACTTCTTGACTGCCGAGTAAGCTCGATGATCCAATTCCACAGGCAGATGACATGCTTTCCCAAAAACTAACTGATACGACGGAAGTCCCAACGGAGTCTTATATGTCGTCCTATATGTTCATAGTGCGTCATCTAACTTCATCGACCAATCCTTTCTATTCCCATTTACTGATTTCTCAAAGATTTGCTTGATTTCTCGATTGGTCAGCTCCACTTGACCATTGGCTTGCGAATCATACGAAGTTGTGACTTGGTGTTTGAAAAACCCCCTACTACTGAAGTGTCACTTCTACTATTTCTCAAGTGCTTAACGCAGCGTCAACATAACTTTTCAAAAGAGTTATTATTATTATCTTAAATATACTTCCAAGAAACTTAGAACACCACCAACTTTCTCATCAACTTGAAATAACTAAAAATTTCGAAACCAAAAATCAAGTTCAAATAACAAAATCATCCCTAAAGAACCGATGAATCTTCACAAAAATCCGACAAGTCAATTAAGTAGTAAAGAAATGCTACCTCAATTAAAACTTGCAAACTTAAAAATTTAAGTTAAATAATAAAAGTACTAAGTAACTTCTTAACCAGTTCCGAGGTTCCGCCGTCACTACCATTACCCACCGTCTTGCTCCTTCTAACTCATCTTAACCTTGCCTTTATCTGCAATATGAGGTACAATAAACTATAAGCTTTGCTTAGTAAGTAACATCATAATCTCACAAAACATTTCCTCTTATCTCAACAAACTCCTTGAAAACTTTAATAAGTCAACTTATATATATATATATATATATATATATATATATATATATATAATAAAACGATTTGGGCCGGGACTTGGTACCAATGCGCGCAACTCCATTAAAACCCAGGGTAGCTAGCCACTGGATCCTAATGGAGCAACTCAAACTCATAGGGCGGTCTCGTGCCCTAACTCATAAATGGGTGATCTCGTACCTAAAACTCCTTATGGGCGGTCTCCTGCCCAAGTACCAGTCCATATATATAATCAAAAATAATAATATATTTTCCAAAAACTTTATCTTTACTCAATACAAAGTGAACTCATATTTGCACACAATACTCATACAACTTCAACACGTAAATTAATAAAACAAGCAGGTCTTGACAAATTGACACGTACAACAATCCAAATAAACATGTTAGGTTTGAGAACACTCACAACACACAAACAACAAGTTCAAACCAGAAACGAACGAAAAACAGATTGAAAAACAGACACTAAGAACCGAACGCAAAACCAGAACATAAAATGAAGAACACCAAGCTTTTACGTGGTTCGATCAATGTGATCTACATCCGCGGAGGCTCTACACACCTCAATTCACTCAACTAAACAATCAATTACAAGAAACCACCCAGAAAACTAGAAGCCCCAATTCACACCCCGAATTGAGCTTAAGAACCCTAGCTCTCAAATTCTAATGATTGATTAGTGTTTACAGAGGGAAAAATACGTGTATCAACTCGTTTTTACAAGTGGAACAGACTTATATGAAGAGCTAAGCTCGAATCAAGAAACTCTGGGAGCTGGAATCAAAATCAGTTTCAACCGCTTTTCAAACTGATACGAGTCTTCCACAACGGTTTTTCATGCGTCAGTCCAAAACCGTTTCGTATTTCTGTTATAACCGTCGCCAACCCGGTTCTCCAATAACTTCCAAATCTGATCTGAAATTATCTCGGTTCTCCGGCCCGGTTCTTCCAACCCAAACCCGGTTCCTGATTCCACTCGACCTCTACTACAAGACATGCTCACTTGAAGAAATTGAATTGACACCTACAAATCTCCACCTCAATGAATTCAAGTGCACTTCATCACCTTTCACTGTCTTCTCTTCTCCAGGTGTTAATCACATTGTTCAAGCCTTATCAGGCTTGAGCAATGTACCATCTTGCTCCTAGGAACTGCCTTAGTCAAGAAATCAGCCGCATTATCCAAAGTATGTACTTTCCTGACTACAACAGATCCAGCTTCAATGACATCCCTTGAAAAATGAAGTCTCACATCAATGTGCTTAGACATTTCATGAAAAGCTTGATGCTTTACCAAATGAAGAGCACTCTGATTGTCACACTGAATAGTCACACAACCTTGTTTTATTCCGAAGTCCTTGAGAATTCCTCTGAGCCATAAAGCTTCTTTGACTGCCTCAGTCAATGCAATGAACTCTGCTTCTGTTGTTGATAATGCAACCACTGACTGCTGCACACTCTTCCAACTCACAGTTGTACCATACAAAGTAAAGACATACCCTGTAATGGATTTTCTAGTATCCACATTCCCAGCAAAGTCTGCATCAACATATCCTACCAAAGGTGTGGAATTTGCTTCTTGTCTCTGGAACTTCAATCCCATGTTGACAGAACCCGTCAGATATCTTAACACCTGCTTTAAAGCTTCCCAATGTGATTCCCCAGGATTTGACATATATCTGCTTACAAGAGACACACTATAGGCCAAGTCTGGCTTGCTACATATCATTCCATACATTAAACTGCCAACACCACTGGCATATGGAACATTCTTCATGTGAATCTCCTCAGCTGCAGTTTTAGGACACTGATCCTTGGATAACTTTGTCTGTAGATTGTTGAAATCAGCTTGGAGCTGCAATTCATGAAGGATACGGTTTAGAGCAAAATGCAGTTAGCTCAATGAGCTAGTAACTGCTCTCAATTAAAACTGTGAAAACTTGCGTATGATTTACAATATTGTGCCTTATATAGGCTGTATACATTTATGCTGTAAAATGTCAAAACTAACCTCCACAATCCTAGCTTATTACTTGTTATGTTTACAACTGAAATTTGCATTAACATGCATATATGTATGTATATTCTACATCCCCCCCCCCCCTCAAGCTGGAACATGGGTACCATAGCCAGCTTGGAAAAAAGAAGCTGAAACTGATGAACTCTGAGCTGTTTAGTGAATAAATCCGCAATCTGAGCTTTGGACGGAATCTTTCCAGTAGGTAGATCAGTAATTTCCCAAGTATTATTGGAGTCCAAGGCTTGAAGTTCTTGATCCATGGCAGAAATCCAGTGTGGGAATTTGATTGCCTCTTTGTATGTTATAGGGTCAGAAACATCATGGTTATTGGCCATGAAGGCAAGAAATGGAGTTGGTGGATTAAAAGCAGAAGATTGGGATTCTGCAGGATCAGCATTGGCTTTAGCAGCATTGATGATATAATCATCCAGATATGTGGGCTTAGTGACATTCCTAACACTTCTTCGTTGAGGTAGGGCAGGAATAATATGATCAATAGAGTCAGGAACCGAAGCATTTGGAGAAGTATTGTTGGTAGATTTAGGAGAGTCTGAGGTACCATCAAAATTATTGCTGCCATATCCTGAACCATCATCCTCAGAAACAGAAACAGGTAGAGGAACATCGGAAGAGTCTGTTTTAGCAGTAGTATAGGGGAAAACTGATTCCAAGAAGACCACATCTCTAGATGTGAAGACTTTATGGGTATCGGGATTGTAGAGTCTGTACGCCTTCTGCCCTGGAGAATACCTAACAAAAATGCACTTTGAAGCTCTCGGTGAGAATTTATGTTTATCGGGAGATAAAGTTGTGACATAGCTGAGGCAGCCAAAGGGCTTCAGAATATCATAAGCTGGTGGTGAACCAAACATTACCTCATATGGGGTTTTCCAGTCAAGAACGGCGGACGGCAATCGGTTTATCAGAAATGCGGCGGTAAGGATGGAGTAAGGCCACAAGAAATTGGGAACAGCTGACTCAGTCATAATTTACCGAGCTACTTCTAATAAATGTCGGTGTTTCCTTTCTACAACCCCATTCTGTTGGGGAGTGTAAGGATTGGATTTCTGATGCAAAATACCCAACTGAGCAAACATAGACTGACATGCAATGCTTGTAAATTCAGTTCCATTATCTGATCTTATTATCTTTACAGATTTTTCCAGTTGGGTAGTAATCATTTTGAGAAATGTGGTGAGGGCAGTAATAGCCTGCTTCTTGGCTTGAATGAGACAAATCCAAGTAGTCCTGCTATAATCATCAACTACTGTAAAAAAATAAGGAGTATTAGTGAAGCTAGGCTTATTATATGGTCCCCAAATATCCACATGGAGCATCTCTAAAACCCTTGAAGTTTGGATGCTACTGGTGGGAAAGGTAAGCCTTGTTTGTTTAGCATAATGACAAATGTCACATTGCTGGTGTTGTTGAAAGATGGAAGGGGTGCAGAGATGTTTAAGAAATTCCATATGTTGTAAGGTATATGGACTAGCATGTCCCAATCTTCGATGCCAATTTGAGAATACCCTCTGATAATGAGTTGCAGTGAGCTCAAAACTAACAATAGCAGGAATGGACGGTGAAGAATCAAGAATATAAAGCTTGCCAAATAGTGATCCTGTTGCTATAGTTTTGGCAGACTGATTATCAGTAATGACACAGCCTTGTGAAGTGAATGTAGCAGTTGTGTGAAGGGACGTAGCCAATTGAGAAACAGATAAAAGATTGAATCTAAAAGTAGGAACCAGAAACACTTCTGTAAGCATGAGATTATCTGTTACTATAACCTGACCAACATGAGTTACTTGTTGCTGACTGCCGTCTGGTAATGTGATAAAGGCTGAAGGATTCACTCGTTCCAAATTAATCATGAGAGAAGCCATGGTACAGATGTGTTTACTACAACCAGTATCAATAATCCAGGCTCCCGGATTTAAATCATCCACAGTGGTGAATGCAAAATAGGAGCTGAAATCAGATATGTTGGAGCTTGAAGTCTGATCTGAGGTAGGTACAGTGGTTTTAGAGTCCAAAAGTCGAGCAACTTCCTTCTGAACTAAGCTATGTATATCAACGGTGTTTGAAATTTTTAAGCAATCACCAGAGGTGGTAGTAACAGAATTTGCAGTAGACGTATCAACCATATGAGCGGATCTGGTTTCGTTTGTTTTATGATACCAATCTGGATAACTAATAAGTTGAAAACACTCAGTTATACTGTGTCCTGGCATGCCACAATGAGTACACAACAGTTTTGCCCTTTCTTCCTTAGACTTTCGCTGAGTCTGTTTGCCTCTAAATTGAGTATTGATGGGTTTGGCAGTATGTGATGAAGAGGATTGAGGATTGGGAGACTGATTGTAGGATTTAGTTTGGTGAGATTTTGTAAAAAGAGCAGAATGGTCATGAGAGTCAGGGTATGAATTCTGTAAGTGTCGTTGCTTCTCAACACGTAACACAAGGGAATAAGCTTTGTCAACACACGGCAAGGGATCCATGATGAGTATATTACTACGGATTTCATCGTATGAATCATTCAACCCCATTAGGAACTGAATTAGTTTCCCACTGTCCTCAAATTCCATCCATTCTTTCGAAACACCACAAGTACAACCACCACATTTGCACATAGGGATTGGTTTGAGAAGAGTAAGTTCTTCCCAAAGTTTATTCAGCTTATTAAAATAAGTGATCAGAAGTTGATTTCCTTGGGCAATTGTACTTATGTCACGTTGAATTTGGTACAAATAAGGACCATTCGATTCACCGAATCTTCGTGTGATGGTTTCCCATAGAACACGTGCAGTTTTAGCATACAAAAAAGATTCACATATATCTTTCGAAATCGAGTTCATTAACCATGAACGAACCATTCCGTCAACTCGAATCCACTGAGTTAAGAGTGTAGGATCAGTCGGAGGTTTGATATCACCAGTTATGAATCCGATTTTGTTTTCAGCTAATAAAGCAATTTGAATCGAGCGACTCCATGGCAAATAATTTGAGCTGTTTAAAGGAGAAGTAACCAAGCTAATACCTGGATTATCAGAACCAGATACGCTGAGAGGATCGGTGTCACGAAAATCTAGCGAAGGAGTGGAAACAGGATTCGCTGAGCTTGAACCAGAGTGTATTGGTAGTGGATCAGTAGGCACCGTAGTGTTGAGCGCAGGCCAATCATCTTTGCTGGTATAAATCGGCGGTTGACGAGGTGGTGCCATCAAATTGAGTCTGAGCTTGAAGAAATCAAAGAACAGAGGTATATGAACAATTTAAACGGAAGCGATTCTCATTTGGATCAGATTTGTGACTGATACCATGTTGAAATCAGCTTGGAGCTGCAATTCATGAAGGATACGGTTTAGAGCAAAATGCAGTTACCTCAATGAGCTAGTAACTGCTCTCAATTAAAACTGTGAAAACTTGCATATGATTTACAATATTGTGCCTTATATAGGTTGTATACATTTATGTTGTAAAATGTCAAAACTAACCTCCACAATCCTAGCTTATTACTTGTTATGTTTACAACTGAAATTTGCATTAACATGCATATATGTATGTATATTCTACATTAACTGGAATACTCACTGGTCTGGATCATGCATGTGGAATCTCTCCACAACCTTCTGCAGAATTCTGCTTCTGTGAAAGCCATAATGTTCCAGTCTCTCTCCTTCTAATGATATCCATTCCTAGAATCTTCCTGGCTTCCCCTAGATCCTTCATGTCAAATTCTGAATTCAACTTTCCTTTCAGCTGTTGTATCTTGTCACTGCTCTTACTGGCTATGAGCATGTCTCCACATATAACAACAGAAACACCTGTTCAGCTCTTGAACCTCTGTTAAAGTATACACAGCTGTCATATAAGCTTCTAATGAATCCTGCACCCATCATGAACTCATTGAACTTCTTATTCCACTGTCTGGGACTTTGTTTCAACCTATAGAGTGACTTACTGAGAAAACAGACCTTCTCTTCAGTTCCTGGAATTAAAAAGCCCTCAGGTTGCTTCATGTATATCTTTTCAACCAGATCTCCATGCAGGAATGCTGTCTTGACATCTAACTACTTTAGTTCCAAGTATTCTTGAGTGACCTTTGATAGCAGTAATCTGATAGAGCAATGCTTCACTACTGGAGAAAATACTTCATTATAATCAATGGCTTCCCTTTGAGTGAAGCCTCTGGCAACCAACCTTGCCTTGTACCTGATCTTATCAGCTTTTCTAGCCTCCACCTTTTTCTTGAAAATCCATTTTGAGCTAACTAGCTTCTGTCCTTTTAGTTTGTCTACAAGCTTCCAGGTTTGATTTCTTTCGAAGGATTCCATTTCCTCCATCATGGCCCCTATCCAGTGTTCACTCTCACTGCAACTCACTGCTTCCTTGAAACTGCTTGGCTCTTGAAACTCCAAGTCTTCTGCTACACTCAGTGCATAAAATACACTGCCAGCTAATCCCTAGAAATCAGGTCTTTGGATTTGTCTTCTTGGCTTGTCTCTTCCTATGCTATAGGTTCTGAGATTTGCCATTTCAGTTTGACCTTCTTCCTCTTCTGATGAACTGTCTTCTTCATGCTGAGCTTGTGTATTCTCCTCTGGTGGCATCTGATCCGTATTAGGCTCCACCTGAACAGATATTCTTTCAGGTTCCACAGCTCCATCAGCTTCCTCTTGACTTCCAGTAGAGTTGTATCCCATTACATCTTCATTGAACTTTACATCTCTACTTATTAGGAGCTTCTGGTTTCCTTGTTCTAAGCACCATAACCTGTAGCCTTTTATGCCCTCAGGATATCCCAGAAATACACATCTCTGAGCTCTTGCATCAAGTTTATCTTGCCTAATGTGAGCATAGGCTAAACAACCAAACACTCTTAAGTCTTGGTATTTTGGTGTCTTTCCACTCCACACTTCTTCTGGAGTTTTAAATCTTAGAGTTGATGATGGTGACATGTTGATCAGATAGCATGCAGTATTCATTGTCTCTCCCCAGAAGGATTTAGGTAATCCAGCATCAATCAACATGCATCTAACTCTTTCCAGCACAGTTCTGTTAAATCTTTCAGCAACTCCATTCTGTTGGGGGTTTAGAGGGACAGTTCTGTGCCTTGTGATGTCCTTCTCTTCACAAAATCTTGTGAATTCAGTTGATAGATATTCCAAGCCATTATCTGTCCTAAGATGTTTTAATTTGTTTCCTCTTAGGTTCTCCACCTGATTCAACCATGTTTTAAACTTGAGGAATGCATCACTCTTGTTTCTCAAAACATATATCCAGGTTTTTCTGCTGTAATCATCAATGATGGACATGAAATACCTTCCCCCTCCATGTGTTTCTATTCTTGAAGGCCCCCAAATATCAGAGTGGACATAATCCAGGGGTTCTGGGGTAGAATGTATCCCTTTGGCATAAGGCAGCTTCTTGGCTTTCCCCAGATGACACTTATCACAGAAATCCAGTGTTCTATTTCCCATTTCACCAATGATACCCTTCTTGGATAGTTCCTTCAACCCTTTCTCTCCAATATGGCCCAGTCTTCTATGCCACTTCATAACATCTTCTCTGCTTATTACAGAATCAGCACATCCTATCACAGGTGATCCAATCAAAATAAACAGGCCATTGTGTTGCCTTCCTTTGATTACCAGCTTATTGTGTTTAGTGATGTGAAGATAACCATCTAGTGAATTGAACTGACAGCCATTTGCCACAAGAGAACCAAGGGATAATAGATTTCTTTTCAGCCCAGGGACATACCTCACTTGAGAAATAGTTCTGATGACTCCATCATGCATTTTAATTTGAACTGATCCTGTGCCTTTGACTCTGCAGGAGTGATCATTTCCTAGCAGTACACATCCACCATCTTCTTTCTTTAGATCCTTGAACCAGGATTCACTGGGACACATGTGAAATGAGCATCCAGTATCAAGTACCCATTCCTTTTCCATTCTGGTGTCTGTGATATTTAAGACTTCTGGGATGTCTTCTTGATGCTCTGTCATTGCCACCTCTGCCCTCTGAGTCTCCTGCTTCTTCTTCTTTTGTGGATAGCCCTTCTTTAGGTGTCCTGTTTGCTTGCATTTAAAACATTTCCTGGTTTCAACCCAGTCACCTTGTTTCTTTGCATTTTGAGTTCCAGATTTGTTATCTTTAACTCCCTGGAACTTCTTCTTCTGGAAATTCTTTTTGAACTTAATGTTCAAACCTTCTCCAGCTTGAGTAGGACCCTTTTCTCCCTGATTCTAAAAGCACTTGGTCTTCAATGCTGACAAGATGGCTTCATAACTGATTTTTCCATCTCTTCCAAACATCAGTGCATCTTTGAAACTTTCCATGGATTTTGGAAGAACATTTAACACCATCAGAGCCTTATCATCATCCTCCAAATTCACCCCTAGATCTTCCAGCTCTTCAATCATCTTGACAAATTCATCAAGTTGATCAGAAATGACTTTATCATCAGAGATTTTGAAAGACATTAACTTTTGTTTCAGAAACAGTTTGTTGGATATGGACTTTGATTGATAAAGTTCCTCCAATTTCCCCCATGCCTCCACTGCATTCTTGCACCTCGAAACCTCCCTCAAAGGTTTATCACCTAGGCATAAGAATATCAAACTCAAAGCCTTCTTATCCAATTCTGGAAACTTGGATTTCTCAGCATCAGGCCATTGATCAACGGGAAGAAGTGCAGAGTCTAAGCCATTCTGAATCAGCACTGCATTCATTTTAATCTTCCAGAGTGAGAAGTCATTCTTACCAGAGAACTTCTCCACATCCATCTTTACTCCAGCCATTCTTCTTCTTCTTTGAGTTTGTGTGCATGCTTCCCACAGACGGCGCCACTTGTTAGGTTTGAGAACACTCACAACACACAATCAACAAGTTCACGGAGGCTCTACACACCTCAATTCACTCAACTAAACAATCAATTACAAGAAACAACCCAGAAAACTAGAAGCCCCAATTCACACCCCGAATTGAGCTTAAGAACCCTAGCTCTCAAATTCTAATGATTGATTAGTGTTTACAGAGGGAAAAATATGTGTATCAACTCGTTTTTACAAGTGGAACAGACTTATATGAAGAGCTAAGCTCGAATCAAGAAACTCTGGGAGCTGGAATCAAAATCAGTTTCAACCGCTTTTCAAACTGATACGAGTCTTCCACAACGGTTTTTCATGCGTCAGTCCAAAACCGTTGCATATTTCTGTTATAACCGTCGTCAACCCGGTTCTCCAATAACTTCCAAATCTGATATGAAATTATCCCGGTTCCCCGGCCCGGTTCTTCCCAACCCAAACTCGGTTCCTGATTCTACTCAACCTCTACTACAAGACATGCTCACTTGAAGAAATTGAATTGACACCTACAAATAAGGTTTGAGAACACTCACAACACACAAACAAAACAATCACACAAGTTGCTCAACAATTAAATCAACTTCTCAAATAATACAATTCCTCATATTGCAGGTGAGAGATGTACTTACCTCGAAGTCCAAAGCTCAACAATACAAACTCTCTAAACACATACTAAGCTCCCTTAATCGAATCTAAATTATAAAGATAGACTAATAAATAAAACATCAATGTATAAACCTAGCACTAAATTATTCGAAGCACTAATTTACTACTGAGGTAATTGCTAATGAATTAATCTAATTTCACCTTACACATTAAAACCCATTTTGAAACACATGTGCACGTATACACAACCATAATTAATGGATTTATTTAGCTGTAATCATTACTATATTCCATCTTTATGAAATATCCACAACATAGATGATATCATCTGTTATTATGCTACAGGAAACAATAACTTAACATTATTAACAATATTTTACTTGATTTAGTGTAAGCAATTTAATTCGGTCAGCTAGAATCCCGAGACCGGCACACAATTCAATCATTCATTCATCAACAAAATTAAAGAAAGTAATTATGTCCGTAATACACAATTCCACAGAAAACTCAATATTAGTATTTCTTCCGAAAACGACCAAAATTATAAAAAACCAGAATTCAATACTTGTACCCGTATCATTACGCAAGGTCTGACGTTAACTTATGCATATTCTCAAACTTTGTGTACCCTTATATATACTACAGTCCAGAAGTGATCAAGTATAGTATATCCCCTCATATATAACACTTGAATATTAACAATTTTAATAAAACAACATACCTAAATTGCTTAAGAAATCCCCTTTTTTTCCTTTTGGTTCTGACAGGTACTTTTCAATAGTAAATTTGCTAAAAAAAATTAATTGATTACTCAATTAGTAATTCGTACCTTATCTCATATGGAATAGCACAAAAATTAATTGATTAGTCAATTAGTAATTCGGACCTTATCTTGTATGGAATAGCACGATTTTGATTCCTTTCTTCTTTTCTCTATTGCTTTTCGGCTCTGGAGGTCATAAATTTTCTGTTCTTCTTTTCTACACGCAGTATTTCAATATATATACACTGAGGGTTTAAGGTTTCTTTATTACTGCTAATTCTTATCCCACTACTTAAAGGAGTCCTGATTTAACTCAGCAACTAACCATATTATTATTATCATTTATACAATAAATTATATCCAAAATTTATAAACAAGGGATATCTTTTAATAATTAATAAAAGGGTCTTCTATATTACTAGTGTTCTAAAATTTATCAAAGTCCAACATAAAAAAAAAAATCATCATATTCTCACCAATAGCACACAAAGCCATATAAAATAAATTCAAGTATCACACACGTATCACACTAAAAGACATAATAAAATATAACCACGTAGAAACACATAAAATGATCACCTTTGACCAAAAATCTGGGATGTTACAATCCCCCTTACCTTATAAAAGTTTCGTCCTCGAAACTTAGAATAACTCAGGGTACTTCTCTTTCATATCTTCCTCACGTTCTCAAGTTTCTTCTTCAAACTTATGATCTTGCCATATTACTCTAACAAGTGGTATCTCTTTGCTTCTCAATTTCTTAACTTCTCAAGCCAAAATTTTGATAGGTTTACTTTCGTAACTCAAGTCTTCTTGAATTTGCACAGTTTGCGGTTGAACTACATGACTTGGATCTGGAATATACTTTTTTACCATCGAGAATGAAAGACATTATGGATAGCCGACATCCTCTTGAGGCAATTCCAGTTCATAGGCTACCTTCCCAACACTCTTAGTGATAACATACAGTCGAACATAACGTGGACTAAGCTTACCTTTCTTACCAAATCTCATCACTCCCTTCATTGGAGCTACTTTAATGAAAACTGCATCTCCCACTTCAAACTCAAGTGGTCTTCTACGAACATCGGCATAACTTTTCTTTCGGCTTTGAGCTGTTTCAATTCTCTGATGAATAATTCTAATGGCCTCCGTCGTTTCATCTATGATCTTGGTCTTTCGTCTAATCTCTAACTCCAAATCCTTCTTCTCTCCAAGCTCATGCCAACAAATAGGCGATCTGCACTTTCTCCCATATAAGGCTTCATAAGGTGCCATCTCAATAGTGGAGTGGTAGTTGTTGTTATAGGCGAACTCGGCTAAGCACAAATATTTGCACCAACTCCCTTTAAAGTCCAAGGTGCAAGCTCGAAGCATATCTTCCAAGGTTCGATTCGTCCGCTCTGTCTGTCCGTCCGTCTGAGGGTGAAAAGCAGTACTAAAATGTAACTTTGTTCCAAGAGCCTTTTGGACACACTCCCAAAAATGAGAAGTGAATCGACTATCTCTATCATAAATGATCGTCTTTGGAACTCCATGCAGTCTGACCACTTCCTTAACGTACAATTGAGCCAATTGTTGCATTGAATATGTTATCTTGATCGGCAAGAAGTGTGCTGACTTTGTCAATCTATCCACAATCACCCAAATTGCGTCGTAGCCATTAGTGGTTTTCGGCAACCCAACTATGAAGTCCATGGAAATATCCTCCTATTTCCACTCCGGTATCTGTATGGGTTGTAATTCTCCTCCTGGTCTCTGGTGCTCAGCTTTTACTCTCTGACAAGTCAAGCAAGTGCTGACATACTTTGCCATATCTTTCTTCATTCCAACCCACCAAAAGCTACTTCTCAAGTCATGGTACATTTTGGTAGATCCTGGATGCATTGAGTATGGTGCACCATGAGCTTCTTCTAATATCTTCAGCTTCAACTCCCCATCATTGGGAACACACAAACGACTACCAAAGTAGAGCACCCCGTCGTCAGACATTCGAAAACCCTCACTTTTCCCTTCTTGCATCTCTTTTTTTATCCCTCGCATACCTGGGTCCGCCTCTTGCTTCTCTCTTATGTCATCGACCAATGTCGGCGCTAGTGACAAAATGGAAAGTTATCCACTAATCATCTCAATTCCAAACTCCAATACTTCCTTCTGCAGGGGTTGGGGTAGCTGAGACAAAGACATCAGTGTGGCGGAGGTCTTCCTACTCAAAGCATCGGCGACTTTATTCGCTTTTCCTGGATGATAAAGAATCTCACAATCGTAATCCTTAACTAGTTTGAGCCACCTTTGATGTCTCATATTCAAGTCCTTCTGGGTAAAGAAGTACTTCAAACTCTTGTGATCAGTAAAAATTTTGCATTGGACCCCATACAAATAATGCCTCCATATCTTCAGAGCAAAAACCACTGCTGCCAACTCCAGATCATGTGTCAGGTAATTCTATCTTTGAGTTACCTTGAAGCGTATGCAATCACTCTCCCGTCTTGCATGAGTATAGCTCTGAGCCCCATCTTTGATGCATCACTGTAGATTTCAAAACCCTCATCACCTTCTGGAATAGTAAGGACTGGTGCACTCGTCAATCTCCTTTTAAGTTCCAGGAAGCTCTTCTCGCATTCTTCAGACCATTCGTACTTTTTGTTTTTCCTCATGAGTGTTGTTAAAGGCGATGCGATCCTCGAAAAGTGTTCAACGAACCTCCTATAATACCCCGCTAATCCAAGAAAACTCCTAACTTCACTGGCATTCTTTGGTTGACTCCAATTACTAACAGCTTCTACCTTGGCTGGGTCCACCATTACCCCTTCACTCGATATGACATGACCCAAGAAAACTACTCTGTCAAGCCAGAATTCACACTTCGAGAACTTTGCATATAGTTGATGCTTCTGCAACGTTTGCAAAACAATCTTCAAATGTTTGGCATGCTCTTCGTGAGATTTTGAGTAGATAAGAATGTCATCAATAAAGACACTGACAAATTTATCAAGAAACTCCTTGAGGACCCGATTCATTAACTCCATAAATGCTGCTGGAGCATTCGTCAACCCAAAAGGCATAACTACGAACTCATAATGTCCATACCTTGTTCGAAAGGCAGTTTTTGGCACATCAGACTCCTTGATTCTTAGTTGATGGTAACCAGACCGTAAGTCAATCTTGGAGAAAACAGTAGCTCCTTTTAGCTGATCGAATAAATCATCAATTCTTGGCAAAGGATATCTATTCTTGATAGTCAATTTGTTCAACTCACGGTAATCAATACACATCCTCATTGATCCATCCTTTTTCTTGACAAATAGGACCGGAGCTCCCCAAGGCGAGTGACTAGGTCGAATTAAGCCCTTATCAAGTAGCTCTTGCTACTGCTATTGAAGCTCTTTCAGTTCAGCTGGAGCCATGCGGTAAGGTGCTTTTGAGATTGGATCGGTACCCGGAACCAGCTCGATCTCAAACTCAATCTCTCTTCTAGTTGGCAAACCTGGCAACTCACCAGGAAATACTTCAGGGTAATCGCGAACTACCGGTACTTCTTCCATTTTTCGCTCTTCTTTCTTTGTATCCACCACGTAGGCCAAGAATCTTGAACACCCATTAGCTAACATCTTTTGGGCCTTTACAGCTGACAAAAATTTTCTGGTTCATTTCTTCGGTTCACCGATGAACTCAAATCGAGATCCACCTTCAGGCTCGAACACTACCTTCCGCTTACGACACTCAATAGTTGCACCATACTTACTCAGAAAATCCATTCCAAGAATAACATGATAGTCATGCATGTCAAGTACTACTAAATCGCCGAAAAGTTCCCTTTCAAAGACATGAATTGGTGCCCCACGTAACCAATGTGTGGACAACATCACCTCTGCCGAAGGTAAATTCGTGAAGAAAATACAATTCAAAACATCCATAGGGCTATCTAATTTCTTTGCGAAGGGTGCAGATATAAATGAATGCATAGCTCCAGTATCAAACAATATAGTAGCAATATAATCAAAGATGGGTAAATGACCTGTGACAACTGTGGAGGCCTCGGCTGCTTGTTCCTTTGTAAGAGAGAAGGCACGAGCATTGGCGGTGGCTGGTGGTGCCTCAAGTCTTCCTTGACTGATCGAAGGTCCTTTAAGCACCGGCTGCATTTCATGTAATTGTGAAGGTCTGCTCCTATACTGATTAGACAGTTGTGCCTGCGGTAGATTGGCCTTGGTAGGACAGAATTTGGAAATATGTCCCTCCATACCGCAATAGTAACACCCACTCATGCCTTGTCGACAAACCCCTGGGTGCATCCTTCCACACTTTGGACACGGAGAGAACCTTGCTTGCTTATGAGTTGACCCTCTTTCTATCTTAGCTGCCCCAGGCTTCTGATCCCAGTGCTTTCTTTTGTTATTATTGTTGTTGTTATTCCCTTTCCAATTCTGGTTGTTCCCTTGAGGTCTCTGGCTCCCAAAATTTCCACGGTTACGATTCTCATTGAGTGGTTGTTTCTGCTGTAAGTTCTTAATGTTCTGTGGTCAAGGCACTACTGATCAGTTCTTCCGCAGTCTTGGGTCGATGAACTCCACTCGTCACATTCAGAGCTATCTCTGGTCGTAACATCTTCAGCATTAACCTAACTCTCTCTTTGTCATCCTTGACTAGCTCTGGGCACAAACGAGCTAGCCTATTGAACTTCCTCACCGCCTCCTCAACAGATAAGTCTCCTTGCCGAAATTCAGTGAACTCATCGTAGTGTTTGTTGGTCACCTTCATATGGAAGAACTCCTCAAAGAATTATTTCTCGAAATCAGCCCAGGTCATCTCGTTGATGTTCCTCTTTATACTCACTCTTTCCCACCACATTCTAGCATCTCCTGTCAAACAGAAAGATGCACACTTCACTTTCTCATTCTCCGGACAGTCTAGCAATTCTACAATGCTTTCAAGGGTCTTAAACCATGCTTGAGCATCCCATGGTTCAGCTGTCCCCGTAAAATTCTCCGGTCTCAATTTCTACCATTGAATTAAGTAAGACTCTTGTCTCATTCCTGCTGCTGGGTCTCCCGGAGGTACCTGTGGAGCAACATTAGGAGTAGGTGGGGCAACAACATTGGGAGCGGGTGGGGCCTTAGGATTAGCTTGCTGATTATTAGCCATCAAAGTTTCAACGAATGGTTGTTGTTGAGCAACTTGTTGCTGAAGCTGAGCTAACATATCCTGCATGTTTGATTGTGGTGCTGCTGCACCGCGGTTTCTAGCAGCTTGACGTCCTCTCACCATTTCTTTTTCTTAAACCTTCAGATCATAACATATTAAAAACATAGAACTAATTCACATCCACTCAAGCTCTTTCTTTCTAGAAGCATACTCGAAATACTCAACATTATAACAATCTTTGTAGATATAAACAAAACAACATATACCTTCTTACTTGGAAGGTGGCAAGACTGATGGTCGATGGTAGTGTGGCAGAGCGACGGAACCTGGCTCTGATACCATATTGAAAAACCCCCTACTACTGAAGTGTCACTTCTACTATTTCTCAAGTGCTTAACGCAGCATCAACGTAACTTTTCAAAAGAGTTATTATTATTATCTTAAATATACTTCCAAGAAACTTAGAACACCACCAACTTTCTCATCAACTTGAAATAACTAAAAATTTCGAAACCAAAAATCAAGTTCAAATAACAAAATCACCCCTAAAGAATCGATGAATCTTCAGAGAAATCCGATAAGTCAATTAACTAGTAAATAAATGCTACCTCAAGTAAAACTTGCAAACTTAAAAATTTAAGTTAAATAATAAAAGTACTAAGTAACTTCTTAACCAGTTCCGAGGGTCCGCCGTCACTACCATTACCCACCGCCTTGCTCCTTCTAACTCATCTTACCCTTGCCTTTATCTGCAATATGAGGTACAATAAACTATAAGCTTTGCTTAATAAGTAACATCATAATCTCACAAAACATTTCTTCTTATCTCAACAAACTCCTTGAAAACTTTAATAACTCAACTTATATATATATATATATATATATATATATAATAAAACTATTTGGGCCCAGACTTGGTACCAATGCGCGCAACTCCATTAAAACCCAGGTTAGGTAGCCACTGGATCCTAATGGAGCAACTCAAACTCATAGGGCGGTCTCGTGCCCTAACTCATAAATGGGTGATCTCGTACCCAAAACTCCTTATGGGCGGTCTCGTGCCCAGGTACCAGTCCATATATATAATCAAAAATAATAATATACTTTTCAAAAACTTTGTCTTTACTCAATACAAAGTGAACTCATATTTGCACATAATACTCATACAACTTCAACACGTAAATTAATAAAACAAGCAGGTCTTGACAAATTAAAACGTACAACAATCCAAATAAACAATCATACAAGTTGCTCAACAATTAAATCAACTTCTCAAATAATACAATTCCTCATATTGCAGGTGAGACATGTACTTACTTCGAAGTCCAAAGCTCAACAATACAAACTATCTAAACACGTACTAAGCTCCCTTAATCCAATCTAAATTATAAAGATAGACTAATAAATAAAACATCAATGTATAAACCTAGCACTAAGTTATTCGAAGCACTAATTTACTACTGAGGTAATTGCTAATGAATTAATCTAATTTCACCTTACAAATTAAAACCCATTTTGAAACACATGTGCACGTGTGCACGTATACACAGCCATAATTAATGGATTTATTTAGCTGTAATCATTACTATATTCCATCTTTATGAAATATCCACAACATAGATGATATCATCTGTTATTATGCTACAGGAAACAATAACTTAACATTAGTAACAATATTTTACTTGATTTAGTGTAAGCAATTTAATTCGGTCAGCTAGAATCCCGAGACCGGCACAGAATTCAATCTTCCATTCATCAACAAAATTAAAGAAAGTAATTATGTCCGTAATACACAATTCCACAGAAAACTCAATATTAGTATTTCTTCCGAAAACGACCAAAATTATAAAAAATCAGAATTCAATACTTGTACCCGTATCATTACGCAAGGTCTGACGTTAACTTATGCATATTCTCAAACTTTGTGTACCCTTATATATACTACAGTCCAGAAGTGATCAAGTATAGTATATCCCCTCATATATAACACTGGAATATTAACAATTTTAATAGAACAACAGACCTAAATTGCTTAAGAAATCCCCCTTTTTCCCTTTTGGTTCTGACAGGTACTTTTCAATAGTAAATTTGCTAAAAAAATTAATTGATTACTCAATTAGTAATTCGTATCTTATCTCGTATGGAATAGCACGATTTTGATTCCTTTCTTCTTTTCTCTATTGTTTTTCGGCTCTAGAGGTTATAAATTTTCTGTTCTTCTTTTCTACACGCAGTATTTCAATTGGTTCTGACAGGTACTTTTTAATAGTAAATTTGCTAAAAAAATTAATTGATTACTCAATTAGTAATTCGTATCTTATCTCGTATGGAATAGCACGATTTTGATTCCTTTCTTCTTTTCTCTATTGCTTTTCGGCTCTAGAGGTTATAAATTTTCTGTTCTTCTTTTCTACACGCAGTATTTCAATATATATACACTGAGTGTTTAGAGTTTCTTTATTACTGGTAATTCTTATCCCACTACTTAAAGGAGTCCTGATTTAACTCAGCAACTAACCATATTATTATTATTATATATACAATAAATTATATCCAAAATTTATAAACAATGGATATCTTTTAATAATTAATAAAAGGGTCTTCTATATTACTGGTGTTCTAAAATTTATCAAAGTCTAACATAAAAAAAAATAAAAATAAAAAAAAAATAAAAATCATCATATTCTCACCAATAGCACACAAAGCCATATAAAATAAATTCAAGTATCACACACGTATCACACTAAAAGACATAATAAAATATAACCACGTAGAAACACATAAAATGATCACCTTTGACAAAAAATCTAGGATGTTACAGTGTTTTACCCCATAGTGGCTAATAATGTTGATAGCCACTTGTTACAAAAGTGTGACCACTCGTCGCTTATCAAGGCTCTTGGAGTCCCATACCTAGTAAGAATGTTCTTTTGAAGGAATTTCAGCACTACCTTGGTATTATTTGTTTGGGTCGGAATAACCTTCACCCATCTTGACACATATTCTACAGCTACCAAGATATATTGGAACACATTCGAAGATGGAATAGGTCCCATGAAGTCTATACCCCACACATCAAATAGTTCAACATCAATGATAGTGGTGAGGGGCATCTCTTACTTTCGTGATATTCCTCCTGTTCTTTGGCATCGGTCACACTGCAGGATGAATTCATGGCAGTCTTTGTGGATTGTTGGCCAATAAAAACCATTTTGGAGTACCTTTGCGGCTGTTCTTGCTGATGCAAAATGTCCCCCACTTGGGGAAGAGTGACACAGTGTAATTATGTCCCTTACTTCAGTATAAGGAACACACCTTCGAATTATAGTGTCTGCACATCTTCTGTATAAGTAGGGATCGTCCCATATGTAGAACTGCATCATGGTAGAATATTTTCTTCTTATGAGGCGATAGATCCGGCAGAATGCCACTCACTATGTAGTTCACGATCTCGCTGTACCAAGGATAATCTTCTACAACCAACACATGCTCATCCGGGGAATGTGTCATTAATTGTCTTTTGTTGTCCCTTTGCGACTGCTTCATTCTCAATTCTGGACAAATGATCAACAACTACATTTTCACATCCCCTTCTATCTCGGATCTCCAAATTGAAATCTTGTAGCAACAATATCCATCTTATTAGTCGTAGCTTTGAATCCTGCTTGATAAATAAATATTGAAGGGCGGCATGGTCAGTGTATACTATTATATTTGTCTGTATTATATATGATCTAAACTTGTCACATGCATAAACAACAGCTAGCAACTCCTTCTAGGTGGTAGTGTAATTCGTTTGGGTTGAATCAAGGGTTTTGCTGGCATAATAGATGACTCGAAAGATCTTTTCTCTCTTTTGGCCCAAGACATCCCCTACAGCCATGTTGCTCGCATCACACATTTTCTCATATGGTTGAGACCAATCCGGCGTGATAAAAAATTGGGGCAGTCACCATTACTTTCTTCAAAGTCTCAAATGTCTACACACAAGAATCATAAAAAACAAAAGCAGTATCTTTTTCTAGTAAGCGAGATAAAGGTTTAAAAATTATTGAAAAATCTTTTATGAACCTTCTATAGAATCTCGCATGTCCTAGAAAACTTCTAACCCCTTTTTCATTCTTTGGAGGTGGTAATTTCTCTAAGGAAACCACCTTCGCTCTATATACTTCTAGCCCTGCAGTTAAAATTTTATGTCCAAGGACTACACCATTCCTAACCCTGAAATGACATTTTCCCAATTTAAGACTAGATTGGTGTCTTCACACCTTTGTAAAACTTGAGCTAAGTTGTATAAGCAATGATCAAAAGACGACCCAAAGACAGAAAAGTCATCCATAAAGTCCTCCATTATATTCTCTATCAAACCCCCAAATATTTCCATCATGCAACGCTGAAAAGTAGCAGGTGCATTACAAAGCCCAAACGGCATTCTACGGAACGCAAAAACGCCACAAGGACACACAAAAGTTGTCTTCTCTTGGTCTTCTGGAGAAATCTTTATCTAATTGTAGCCCGAATAACCATCAAGAAAACAGTAATACTCATACCCTACTAACCTATCAGGCATTTGATCTAAGAAAGGGAGGGAAAAGTGGTTTTTACAGGTGGCTGCATTCAGTTTTCTATAATCTATACACACTCGCTAGCCCGTAATTAACCTAGTAGCAATGACCTCATCTAAATCACCCTTTAGTATTGTCATCCCCCCTTTCTTAGGGACCACTTAAGTCGGACTTATCCGCTTACTATCCGAAATTGGAAAGATTATTCCGAAATCTAACCATTTAAGGACTTCTTTCCTAATGACTTCCTGCATCATGGGATTAAGCCTACGTTGATTCTGGATTGAAGGTTTATACTCATCCCCCATTAAGATTTTATGCATGCATACCGTGGGACTAATTCCCTTCATGCCAGCAATCGACCAACCTATCGTAGATTTATACTTTCTCAGAACTCGTAGCAATTTCTCAATTTCAGACCCAGTTAAAGAGGAAGAGATTATTACCGGATATCTTTTTTCGTTATCAAGAAACTCATACCGTAGATGATCTGGTAATGGCTTAAGGTCTGGGCATTCGTCACCTTCTTTTGGTACTTCCTCCACAACTTTCTTACTTATGTCCTCTTAGTTTGAGCTTTCTTTTGGAGCCTCCTGCAAAGCATTCAAAGCACTAACACTTTCTACAAGATCAAAGTTAGTAGAGTCATGGTGATCAATATTAAAAACAGAATCAGTAAGACAAACTTCAAGGGAATCATAATCACTAGGCGAGGTTAGTTTTTTATATAATGTGGCATCTAAAGATTGTATAGAGCTACATGTTGATTTACTTCCTCACTATCGTGTTGTTGGAGAGCTTTATATATAGAAAAACTAACCTTCTCCTCACCTACCCTTAAAGTAAGTTCCCTTTTTGAACATCTATTAGTGCCTTACCCGTTACTAGAAAACGCCGACCCAAGATCAAGGGTACTTCCTTGTCTTGTATCATATCTAGGACTACAAAATTAGCAGGGATTATGAATTTACCAACTTTTAATAAAACATCCTCTATAATACCCCGTGGCCAACTCATAGAGCGATCAACCATTTGTAGGGCTATTGTAGTGGGTTTCATTGTGTCTATTCCTAATTTAACAAATATTGATAAAGGCATTAAGTTGATACTAGCTCCTAGATCGCACAATGCTTTATCAAAGGTTAAATTACCTATTTTACATTCAAGAGTGAAACTACCTGGATCTTTGCGTTTTAATGGTAGCTTTCAATCAGATTCATCGTCTCGTACTCTTCCCACTTCCTTTTCTTTGCAATTACCTCCTTCAAGAACTTCGCATAATTAGGCACCTGCTGTAATGCCTCAACAAAGGGGATGTTGATTTGGATCTTTTTCAGCACATCCAAAAATTTTGCGAATCGCTCATCTATCTTCTTCTTCCTTAGGACCTGTGGAAACAGAATAGGAGGGACATATTCTAGTATATCAACTTTTATTTCTCGCCCCTCGCTTGATTTTAAGGCTTCTTTTTGCTTCTTTGCCTTTCCTTGCGTCCCTGATTCTTCTTCCAATTGCTCCTTCTCCACTGCCTTCTCTTTATCAGCAGGTAGCTTCGGACCCTCATACTCAGTGCCACTTATCAATTGAATAGCTTGACACTGCTCTCTCGGATTCACCACTGTATCTAGGGGTGAGCACGGTCCGGAGCGGTTCGGAGATATGGAAATCTCCAGAACCGAACCAAACCTCGGAGATATTCGGAGATTTCCAAAATTAAATCTCCAGAACCGCTCCGTTGATCGGTTCGGTTCCTTCCGGAGATCGGTTCTTTCGGTCCGGTTATTCGGAGCTGTTCGGAGTTTTTCCTTTAATATTTTTTAGCAAAATGCACGAAAGAATTATAGTGTTGTCTTTACAATAATATCATATTGTTAAAGAAAAAGTGTAATATTAAACAACTTATAAGTTATATATTAAGACAAGTTTCAAAATCATAACTTATAAAAATTAATTACAAGTTACTGAAGTAGTTATCTCGTCCAAAAAAGAATAGCACTAAATTATAAAGTTATTAGCTATCGATAACGTCTTTGGACATTTACCGATTATTTTTCATCGATAAAGCTCTAGTAGGTAAACTTAATATGACTAACTACAGTAAAATTAAAGTTGACTTCAAGAGAAAAACGTGTGTGCACGAGAAAGATGGAGAATCAAAGAAGAAGGGAACAAGAAACGAGCCACTACTTGGAATTCAGGCGTAGGATAGTAACTATGTGCAGTAAGTTCAGGTCTAGAATTTTGACCTTTATATATGAAAATAATTAATATTAGATATAATAATAAATTTTAGTGATTGGATTAAAGAAATGTAGAATTAAATTGAAATATATCATAGTAATGTATTTCTTTATATAAACTATAAACATATTCACTGTTCATATATTTATAATTAATAGATATATGTTTATTATGAAAATGATTTATTATAAATATTGTACTCTATTATTAATTAATAAATCTTTTATAAAATACTAAAACAGTAGTTATATCATTGTTAAAATTTACTAAAATTCATAATGGTTCAATATTATAGTATAAAAGAAATTAATTAAATGATATAAAAGAATTCCATAGTTGATTACTTAGAATCGGTTCTACTCGGTTCTATTTCGGTTTTTCGGTTTGGATTGGTTCGGATTTACCACAAAAAAATTCGGTTTGGTTCGGTTCGGATAAAGTCAAATAGTCAACGGATATTATCGGTTCGGAGTGCTTTCGGTCCGGGGTTCGATGCGGAGCGGATTATCTCCGAGACCCGTGCTCACCCTTAACTGTATCACTCAGGTATTGCCCCTGCTTATGCTAGGCCCCAACAATCTTTATCAACTGACTCATATTAGTAGAAATTTCAATAATACTACTCTCAAGTCTCTTGATGTCTGCTCCCTGTCCAATCATGTTCTTGTTCAGTTCAATAAATTTGTCATCCATCCTTCTTTCCAGTTGAGCTAATTTTTCATCATACTTGGCGAACTGTGACTGCACTATCTCCTCTTGTGTTGACATCTTACCATCATGAATCATACCATTCGTGACAGCGAATCTGAGTGATGGATTAAGTGAATTCTTTGTATTGCCATAAGAGAAGTTTTGATGATTCCAATTAGGTGGGTACTGATTGTACCTCGCTTGATTATTCTGGAAGTTGTTGAAATTTCTCTGGCTTACAAAATTAACATCTTCAACCTCTTCATGGCCCACTAACTGCTATGCTATAGTATCATTGTGTTGTGCTAACGTCAGACTAGTTAGCAAACTTACTTGACTCATCATAGTGGTCAACTGGGATGTAAGAGCTTCAGTCGGCTCATTCTTGATGGGCTCTACTTCCACAACACTAGCCACTTTTCTTGGCTGATTTCGTTCAGTAGGCCACTGATAACTAGTATGGGCTACTGCATCCAAAATTGAGAATGCAATCTTTACATTCTTCTCCATCAAACCACGTCCTGCGCAGCATCTACATGATCTCGTGCGGGAGCGAGCAAGCCATTATAAAACTTGCACACCTGCTGTTTTTTGAAAACCCATGTTGGGGACAACTCCAGATAAGATCCCGGAATCGTTCCCAAGCCTCACGAAACGGTTCTTAATCCATCTGCTTGAACTGATTGATTTTGTTTTGTAGATCTAGCATCTTGCTCAGTGGAAAGTATTTCAGAAGGAATCTCATGCTCAAGTCATCCCATTCTGTGACATCATCTAATGAGTTATACCATTGTAATTCTTTGTCTTCTAGTGAAAATGGGAACAGCCTCATCTTTACATGCTCGTGTGGCACATGATTCATCTTTATGGTTTCAGTCATCCTGCGGAACTTGTTTAGATGCACGTTCGGGTCTTCTAGTGCGCTCCCACCAAACTGGTTTTGTTGAACAATACTGATCAGGGCAGGCTTTAATTTGATTCAACGGTGGTGGTTGCACTCCTCCAACTGGCTGATTCGGCATATGAGGAAGACAATCACTTATAGGTGTGATGTCATCGTGCAAAATGTGAGCTTGTCGCCGCTGCTATGGTGGTTGTTTCTGCTGCAGATTAGTGACTCTATCATCCAGACAGGCTAAGGTCCCTAATATTCTATTCAATACATCTTCTTGATTCTGATTCGGCGGAGCTTTATCCATCTCGACCGTGTGGTTTCTCCTCGTTCGGTGTCTACGGGCAGTCGCCTCAATCTCAGGATTGAAAGGAACAAGTTACTCTATCCCTTTTGATCTAGTTTGCATACAAAATCTGAAAACACCAACAAAGACAATACCACGTAACAATAAAATAAAATAAACTAAACTGAAAATTTAATAACAAAATTTAAATTGCAGGAAAATCAAATCTAGTCTAGTATCCTCCTATTACTCAGGATAAAAACTAAGAGGCTATACCTATTCCTCGGCAACGAAAACTTGACAGGCCTATTTCTAACCCCTAAAATACCGTAAATATACGGGTGTAGATGTATATAGCAGAATTCAAGGCTGATCCACAGAGAATAAATTAACGTAGTTTGATACCCTAATTATCTAGGATTACCCTAACTAGACACTAGAATTGGTGAATGATTTTATTAAACTAGAGTGCATATACTAATAAACTGAATTAATTAACAAACATGAATGTCCAATCAACGAGAATGTATCCTCAGGTATCGATTTCAGAAATTACTCTAATAATGATTAATCTTTAATTTGTAGACTTTTAAACCAATTTATTATCTATTAGATGGCACTTAAATAACTTAATCCTTCTCTCGAAGTGACTAAATCGTAGCTTGATTAGAATAATCACTCTCTCGAGTCAATTGATCATAACAACTCCTAAAAGACCCTAAGCCTTTGCCTACGCAGTCATAGACAACTAAGCCTAAACTAAGCCTAATTGATCAAATTATGATTAGCTATAAGATGAAAACAAACACATAGATAGATAGCCAAAATCGGAGTCTATAAATAAACTTAAATCAATATCGTCATAAAATCCTACTCTCTAACTCTAGGACACGAGTAGTTTAGCTATCATGCCTAGTATCAATTCAATGCAATAATTCAATGAATACATCATAAAGAATATAAGACTAACCAAGAAATAAATAAACCTGATTGTTCGGCTCGTTGATCTTCATCTTCTCGCTCTCATGTCTTCTACTCCAATGTAAAAGTATGAGAATTATGATATTATGTTTGATGATCCTTGAACACTCGAGCTTGGCCTTTATTTATAAGTTGGGGTCGAAATCCTTAAGCGATTATGATAAAAATCCCATCAAAACCCGGATTAACTTTAGGAAGGACTTCTGGCGCGACTGCACCCAGCCTACTGCTGTAAACTTCTTGAACCCGTTCACTTTTGGCGCGACCGTGTTGCCTATTGGCGCGGTTGAGTCAAACTTTCTGGATTTCTTCCTTGAGCCTTTTTTGACGCGGCCACGTCCAATCCTGGCGCGGTCGCGTTGCCTCTTCAATGTGTTGGGCCTTGTTTTTTGCCTAATATGGCCCATCTTGTCCTTTCTTCGACTCGTTTCTTCGTGTAACCTAACAAAATCTCCATATTATCCTGAAAACCATGAAAACACTACAAAATAAGTCAATACACGTCAAGTGGTCCAATATATCAAATATGAACGATTCTCGACCAATTATACATGCAAATGTTACAAAATACATACGTAAATAGACCCAGATGCATGCATACACAACGTGTATCAATAACTAAGGCTTCCGATAGGGTAAAATGGGGGATTTTTCGGATCGAGTTATGAGGAAGCTTAGAATAGGGAGCCATATTATGGACCTAATAATGTGTTGCGTTACAACCGTGTCTTATTCTATCCTCACTAATGGTCAACCGAGGGAAAAATGTGTCCCTTCACGCGGTCTCCGCCAGGGGGACCCCCTTTTCCCATATCTTTTTCTTGTTAGTGGATAAGCTTTCACATCACTTCTAAGGAAAAGAGAAGCCGCCAACACACTGTCAGGGTGCGAATATGTAGAAGGGCACTTGACGGTTTCTCATTTATTTTTCGCTGACGATAGCATTATCTTTTGGCGGGCGAATGAGATGGAGATACGGGTGGTGAAAGATGTGATACAAGCTTATGAACGGGCTTCAGGACATATGATACGGGTGGTGAAAGATGTGATACAAGCTTATGGAATTGGGGGATTTGCTTGGAGTGAACCGGGTTGAAAAGCATTCAATATATTTGGGTTTGTTGGTGGTGCTTAGGAGATCGAAAAATAACATTTTTAGATCAGTAGTTGAGCGGGTTGGAAAGAAGACGAATGATTGGAAAAATAAAGTCTTATCCCAAGCAGGGTATATGGTGATAATTAAATCGGTAGCTCAAACTATCCTTTAATATGTGATGAGTTGCTTTGCCCCCTACAAAAGACATGTGATAGGTCGGTTTTTATGGGGGCAGAAGGATGAAGAGAGAAGAATTCATTGGTGTAGTTGGGCAAAGTTTTGCCAAGCTAAATTTGAGGGGGGTTCGAGATATCCAAGTGTTTAATCGAGCTATGTTGGCTAAGCTGGTTGGAGACTAATCCAAAATGAGCAATCACTTCTGTTCAAGTCCTTGAAGGCCGGATATTTTCCTAATTTTACTTTTTTGCAAGCTACCTTGGGCCACAACCCAAGTTATGCCTGGAGGAGCATCCTAGTTGGCCGAGGGGTGTTGGAACGGGGGATGAGATGGGTAGTTGGCAATGATTTGCGAGTGAAAGTATGGGGGAACCGTGGCTGCCAAATGAGCCTGACTTTCGGGTCAAGACGGACCATGGGAATCGCGGGAAATGACAGTAAGGGACCTTATGTTACTAATAGGTGCACAGTGGGACGATGGTTTGGTGTATCAGATTTTCCACCCGGATGAAGCTCGGGTGATCAAATCTATTCCGATTTAGCGTACGTTCATTGGCATCATTCTAAGAACGGGGAGTATATAGTGAAGTCGAGGTATGTTGATTGCAAGGAGGGAAAGGGAGGAAGGTAGAGGCAGCTCATCCTCGTTGTCGGTGGATTCAAGGCAGAGGAATGGATCTGGTCATTGGATGTGCCACCAAAAATCCATATCTTTCTGCGAAAAAAGGCAGATGACATGCTGCTAGTTAGATCCAACTTGGCCAAGAAGCGGATATATGTCGATCCAATTTGCTCGAGGTGTGAAGGAGTGGTCGAGACGGTGATATACGCATTACGAGACTGCATTTGTGGTGAGTTTTTGTGGCGACACTGCCTGCCACGTTTGGATATAGATGTTATAATTGGAAGAGGAAATGTGGCGGACTGGCTATTGCTGATTTCGTGACATGAAAGGAAGGAAGACCAATGTTGATTTGCAACTCAGCTTTGGCTTGTTTGGTGGCACACATCCAGTTTGTTTTTTAAGGAAGAAGCTGGAACAAACAATGATCATTGCACAAGCGGAGAGGTATCTGCATGAATATTGGAGGGCGAAGAGGCCCTCAATTACACTTGAGAGACGTGAAGCGATGGCCTAGTGGAGTGGGTAATTAAGGTAAACTTAGATGCTGCATTTTCTACCGCTAGGGGAACGGGTATTGGGGCAGCCATGTGCGACAGCAATGGCAGGTACTGGAAGTAGAGGTGCCCAAAAAAATTGGGAATCGACAATCAACGATTTCGGAACCATTGACTGATGTTCCGTTCCTCCTATCCACGGATCGGGAACATGCAGTTCAAATATTTTTTATTTTATGTTTAACTTAGAATAAAACTCAAGCCCTTTTTTTTCTCTTTTCCTTTTCAATATTTAGAAGTTGTAACTTATGCAACAACCAAGTTAAAACAAATAAAAACATGCAAATCTTACATTACGTCATAAACTATTAACAATTATAGATTTAGACTATATACATCTTATACAAATATATTCAGGTATTTCAACCAATTCCATTAATTTTCATTATTTTAGTAAACATAGATGTATATACTAGGCATAAGCATATTTTTTTATTCAGATGAGTAAAGATATATTACCTCTATAGTAGAAGAACATGGAGAACCACTACGACTAAGTATTGCTGAATCATTTAGGGCCTTTTGTTTTCCTCTTATCAATTCAAGTAGTCACAAACTAAAAAATGAATACATATGGCAGTGATTTGATTTGAACCAATGACCAACTTAGATAGACTAATGATAAAAAAATATTACTATTCATCATAACCACTAAAATAAATTTGGAAATGGTCTGTGTAACGCCCGGGAAATTTTTCGTCTATTTATTTAAATATTTTATGAATTTTTATTATCATTTCATTTATTATAGGCCGATTCATTTTATGTGATTAATATATTTTATATTGGACTGTCTAGTCCAAATAAATTATTTAAGGTCATTCATTTTATTATTTTAAGCCCATTTACATACATTACATCCATATTCATAAATGGCCCAATAAATTATACCCTTATGACAATGGATGGGCCCAAACATTGAGCTCAGGTCCAATTAGAGAACAGAGAGTTTGAGAACACGGAAGTTTTCTTGGCCAGCAGTGTTGAGAACGTGTATATGCGTGATTTAGTGGAGATGAAATCATGGAGTAATGGATATAGATTAAACTGCCACAACCAGTTGTATAAATAGCTAAACTTAGTTTTACACAGATTTTTTCTTTACACAGTCATCACAAATTCAATAGACAGCAAGGTAAAATTTCATTCTTCTTCTACTTCTCTTCTCTACTCTGCTCACTGCCCATGGTCAGTTTTTGGCCAACACCTAATTTCGTTTTCCCGGCAACCTTATTCCACCAAACCTCACGAATCCTCATCCCATTACTATCACCAACCACCAATCCAACATCTTTTTCGCCGATCAAATCACTAAAATTATCAAATTCAATTACTGCACATCAAATTCCGAACGAACCCAAATTGCATTCAACACCCAATCAAAACCAGTCAATTTCGTTACTTGTACTCCGCCACCGCCGCTCTGCCCGGAACCGCCGACACCCCGCCGCATCACTGGCCTCTCCGTCCGATTGCTCGGACATAATCTTCGTCGTTTTGGTCCTCAATTAGCCGGAGTCAGGCGGAGGCTGTTTTTTGGTTCATAATTTCATTGCCCAGATGTTGGAGAGGAAGGAAGTTTTGGGTCTGGTGCAATGAGAGAGAAAGGGGCTACATATCAAATTAAGGGAAGAGAGTTAAATGATTTGGGGTTGCGTGGGTGTTTACTGAAGATGGAGAGAGAGTTTGATTCCCAATTGGGTCTTAATTCATAGGCCCAATATTTCCCTTGCCAAATTAGACCCACAACCCAACCTTATTGTCAAACCCAACCCATTTCCCAATTAACCCAACAATACCCGAATCCTAGCAAATTGGCAATTTCAATTTTATTGGCCATTACTTTAGCCTCAAAGTCAACCTTTATTTCACTTGTTACTTTTAATTCTTCAAGTATCAAACTTTTATTCTTCTGTTGTTATGTGTATAAATATTTATATATATTTACTTTCTTTTTTCGATTAATTGTAGGAATCGAGGGGTGTGAGTACGAGCCTAAGACTTTGGACTAATTCGAGCATTTGCATTTCACTCAATCATCTTATTTCAGGTGGGGGTCCTAACTGTTTATTGCTTTAATTATAATTACTTGATTGTATACGTGTGTTTTTATTTATTATTACTTGCCAATACAAGTGATTTACAATTCGCTACTTGCCAATACAAGTTTTGCTTATTGTCATTATGCTACTTGCCAATACAAGTTTAGCCCATTATCAATATACTACTTGTCAATACAAGTTAGTTCTATGAGTCTTGCCAATACAAGCGCATCATTATAATATATGTTACATTGTATGCTTCTTTGTATTTATAATTGATGTAATAAACTGTGACCCCCACGAGCTAAAAGAAGCTCACCCCAGCCTATTATTGATCCTCAGGTAGAAATGGAGAGAGTGATTGAAGCTGAGACAGAGTCGGGGAAGCATATGGTGGTATCTGTTAAGTAATGAAATTTTATTTAAATTTGATATTTGACTATTTGAACTAGATTGTTATGTTACTTTAAGTCAATTTATTTCGCATGTTTGAACAATTAATAGGTGAATAATGTGAGTGATTAGTATATTTGGAGTTACTGAAATTTTAAAATATAGTTGATGGCATGTTTGAATTTCATTAATGAATTCTCATAATAGGTGCATACTTAGGAATTAATTTTGATTAAGTTATTTCTTGTTATAGTTTATTTAAAAAAAAAATAAAAATAAAATAAGATAATAGGGATTTATGCTAGACTTCCAATTTAATTAAATCGCATGTTAAGTTGTGTTAGCTCAACTAGTTGTATTTAATTCCGCTGTAAATAATTGATATTATGCCTTAAATAATCAAAGATTTTTAAAGTAATGCATATGTAAAATTTATTTTAATGTATCTTAATATATCTTATATTACGATACAACAAAAATGAAAATTTTATACGAATAGTAATTTAGTAATGGTTTGATTGAACAAAATGATTATTTCTAAATAAATAAAATAAACATTTTTCTATTTTATAATTTCTTAACTTAGACTAGAAAATCGGGCTGTTACAGTCTGGATTCTCACCCACAATTTTACAAATAGGATGGCAGATTGGAAGACCTATTTCCTTTTTAATTTTACTTTAACCGTTTCAGATCTACAAAATTTTAATAATTTTGTGTGAATGAAAATAAATATTAATAATATTATTGAATGTAATCGAATAACTATCAGCCTAAAATGAAGAAAAAGCAAAAGAAAAAAAAAATTAGAAGAAAATTTGTAATTTCAACTTCTTTTATTATTTTCTACTTAAATAATTTCAGATCCACAAAAAAATTTAAGAATTATGAAACAACATTAACCCTCAGAAAGAAAATAAGTCAACACAAAAATCAAATATTGGAAGGATTATTCGAAAAGAAAATCAAAATTTCAAAGTCGATCTGTTTGAACTCTCACATTATTGACTTCCTTAATCATCTTTCCCTGAAATAATTTCATATCCATAGAAAATCTGAAAAAGATATGCAAGAAGATTAACCACGGAAAAAAAATAAACAATCAGTAGAAGGGTTATGGAGAATGACCTTAGATGAAGTGAATCTATAAAAAATATAGTGGATGTAGTAGAATAATTCAGGAGTAATAATCAGAGAATTTTGTAGGAGTGTGTAGAAGAAACGAGATTTTCCTCACAAGTTAGAGAGAAACTCAACTGCAGCTAGATGTGAACAGTGGATGGGGGCGACTTTTCATAGTAATGGATATGGGCCACTATAATTCCTTTCAGCCAACTTTTCATAGTAATGGATATAGGCCTCTAAAATTTATTGTGTTAAATTGGGCGCCAACATTTTTATTTTTTAGAAACAATTATGAGCCAAATTATAAAAATAAATGGTCTATGTCTATAGATTAAATTAATACATCAGCCAACTTATATAAAAATTGGATGAGCCCTTATTAAAAAAAAAACACACACGCCATTGCATATGTTACATAATAATTTTCGAAAATTAATTAGTTTAAAATAATTTGGAAATTTTCTACTTATGTGAATTGCAATATGACACTTTATTGCAGCTTGTAAATAAAATAATACATTCACATGTTATGTTATATTAAATTTATGTTTGTTTTTATCTATTATTTATATTTTTTAATTTTATCTATTGTATAAATTTTAAAATTTATAAAGGAACAATGGATGAAAATCACTCATGATGAGGCCATGTGCTTGAAGCAAAGCTGCATGACTGGAGCAATTGTAGGTTAAAAAGTGTTGATCCCAAAATTACTCATGACTCCATCAGATTCTAAACGATCGTTTAAATTTCAGAATATGCAAGTCAAGTCAATTATTGACTAATGATGGTCCATATTGGATAAACCAGTTTTTAGTATGGATGCTTAAGACGGTCTAGGCGACCCTGGGCGCCCCGATTAAGGCCTGGACAGTTGCTCTGGGCGTTTTTTGGCCTGGGCGCTGCCTAGGCGGTCTGGGCGTTTTTCGAATTTTTTTATTTTTTATTTTAAAAAAAGGCTCAAAACGACGTCTTTCCAATTAGTTTATTATGTTATTGACTTGTTGTTATGTCTTGCGACATTATTGTCTTGTTTAATTATTTTGGACTTAGTAATTGATTTATGTTGACCTCTTTTTATTTTAATTTTATGTTGGCTTCTTATAATAAAGTTTATGTATTTGAATTTTCTTTATTAATATAAATACTTCGTAGCAAAAAAAGTTAGAAGTTTTTTTAAAATATTAAACAAATTGATTGTATTGTTATATCATGATTATCTTCTCTCTCTCTCTCTCTCTCTCTCTATCTATATATATATATATATTATACATAATTTTTTAATTAAATAATTAATAAAAAAATGCAAAAAGTAATAATAATAATAATCATTCCTGGGCCCGTCTAGGCGGCCAGAAACCGCTCCGTCTTCGCTTTCCGTCTTCTGCAACCATGATTTTTAGTCATGGTATGTTATATGTTATTTTTTCAAGAGTGACAAATCAGAAAGGCTTGAAACACTTGATTTGTGATGGAAAAAAAAAAAAAAAAAAAAAAAAAAAAAAAAAAAAAACTATTTAGACACAATTATAAATATTATATATAGGGAAATGTTTAAAAATTTGTAACCTATAATTTAGATATTATTTTGTTCTTTATATATTATATAGATGTTACATGGTTAGTAGACTTCATTCCTTTAATATATTATTTTCGTTATTTTTACCCATTATGTATAATGTTTTCATTTTATTTTATAGGCAATATACATCTTGAAGTCCTTAAAGTATTGATGTTTGTTTTAAATAGTCCTTAAAGTATTATTTTGTTTTAATTGGTCCTTAAAGTTCTAGTTTTTTCATTCAATTGGTCCCCTGAAGTATTTTTTATTATAATTAGTCCCTTATGTTTTGGAATTATTTCAATTAGTCCTTAAACTATTACAAAAATATATTTAAGGTCCCTAGAAGAAAAAAATACATAAAATATGTGAAATCACCGATTTAATTCAAAATGATATTGTAGCATATCTTTTATTAAATAAATGTTTTGTAATTTATCATTATGATGCTTTCCCCCTGAAACGAAGGTGAATTATACTAAAATATCGATTTGAATAAAACTCCAGATTATATTTTTTCAAGAATTTCATCTAAACTTTGAGAAAATACTTTGTGCTACTTTATTTTAGTTAGAAACGTGCTAATTTGATCCAGATATTTTGAACTCTAATTATATTGAATTTAAAGTAAAATTGAACATTATCAACGAAATAACTTTAATTTTTTTAAATATTGTAAAGACCTTCAAACATAAAATTTCAAAGTCCTTTCGTTAATAATGTTCAGTTTTACATTAAATTCAAGATAGATAGAGTTCACAATATCTCAACTAAATTATCACTAAAATTAAAGTACCACAAAGTATTTCTCAAAGTTTGGATAAAATTATTGAGAAATTATAATCTCGAACTTTTGTTCAAATCCTATTATAGTATAATTCACCTCGTTTGATGGTAAATGTATCATAAACAAATAACACAATATTTATTTAATAAAAGATATGTTATAATATTATTTTGAATTAAATCGACGATTTCACATATTTTATGTATCTTTTTTTCTTTTGGGGGGCCTTAAGATAGAATTTTGTAATAGTTTAAGGATCAATTGAAATAATTGTAAAACATAAGGGACCAATTGAAACAAAAAATACTTCAGGGACTAATTGATTTAAAAATTTATAACTTCAAGGACCAATTAAAACAAAATGATACTTTAAGGACCATTTAAAACAAACATTAATACTTTAAGGACCTTAAGATGTATAATGCCTATTTTATATTATAACTAGTATATATCCCGTGCGATGCACGGAAGTCTATTTATATAGTAATATTTTTAATAAAAAATTTATTATGTGATCCAGTCATCTAAATGGTAACCAAGTTTTAATCAAATAATTATTTAAACATTTTGAATTAGACATTAGACAATCGTAAGCATTATAAGCATTAGATAAATCATTTTGCACAATAAAATTAAGATAAATATTAAATGTAAAATCTATTTTTATAATTCATTCAATTTTGTTTGAAACTCACACATGTGATCGGTGTATCACTATTAATATATGGAATCTATGGTTCAAATTGACGATCGTAAAAAAATAGAAAATTACTTATATTAAAAAGAAAACTAATAGAATGGTAACATCATAAACACAAAAAAAAAAAAAAAAAAAAAAAAAAAAAAAAAAAAAATTATTTATATTAAAAAGAAAATAATAGGATGGTTACATCATAAACATACTTTTAGAATCAATATATGAATAAAAGTCAAGTTATGTTCAGATTCAAAAGATAGCAGAAAAAATGAAAAGTACTTATAGTAGTTTTTAGCATCTATTACAGTTTAGTAATTGAACAGAAAATACAGACTTTAGTAAAATGTGTATAGCCCATTTTTTATGTTGATGATGAGTCGCTCGGAATAGTTTCTCTTTATTTTATTCAACAAAATTGAGATAAGAAATTTAATAATATAATTGATCAATTATACCTCTTTAATAAAATAATCTATTATACTTGTAAGATTTTCTTTAGCTAACTTCTTTTATTTTTTTAAAACATGCCCTATACAAATAATTCAACCACAATAAATATCAAATTTAATCCAAAATCGATATCAACAATCGGTTTCATTCTTTAAAAAAATGGAAAGCTGACAAAACTTCTATAAAAGAATAGTGGAAAAATATATTTATAGAAATTCTCTCCTTATTATTTTTGTATATATCGAATATTGATTTATTTTATGTTAAATGAAACAAACCAATTGATTGTATTTTTATAGAATAAATAAATTAATAGTTTTATAGAAAAAAACTATTTAACTAATCTTAGTTTACAAACCAATAAATACTGACATTTAATACAAATAATCAACCAAAAAATAATATGACTTTTCATATTGAATGTTTCATTATAATATGTGCGACATGAATATTAAATTAAAGTTCGTGAAAAGACCATTAAAATGAGAGTATTATATTACATAAAAGTGGGTTAGAAATGAAAAAAAAAAAAAAGTTATTATTTTATTTTTTTTTGAAAAATAGTTTAAACTTTCCAAAATTACAACTTAATTACAGAATTATGGTCCAAAATTTAGCCGAAAAAATTAAAATTACGAAATTAATCTTCTTATAGTGCGTGCATGCGCACGCACACACACACAGAGATTTTTGGTTCTAACTTATAATGTAAAAATTAACTTTTTTCTTTGAAAATTAGATTCTCATTTGCAATTTTAACATTTCACTTGGTGATTTCAAATATATTTAAATAAGTCTTATTTTTAAATAAATTTGAACATTAAAAAAACACAATCCAAAAGGTATTCAATAATTGGATAAGAAATTAAGATCCGTGAGTTCTTCAATATATTTGAATATTGTTAACATGTTGTAATTTATTCAAATAAAATTTATATTTTTGTTAAATGGTATATTTATTTAAATATAATTTTTTTATTAGATTTAAAAAGACATAATTGAGGTTAGTTAGTGTAACAAATTATTGTATTGGTTGCAAAGTGTAAAAAATATATAGTTGAGGTTCGTTATGTAAAAGAATAAAAATAAAATTGCAAAATCTAGCAAATTGATGTTATAATTTAGATTGCAAATTGTAATTTTTTTTTTAAATTTTTTACATTATATAAAAATATGAATAAGTAATAAAAATATCTTTTATTATAATTATGAAAAGACATTGTTATATAAAAAAAAGTACATGCTCAAAGCTCCCGTATTTCCACGACTAATCAAACAAACATTGTTATAAAAACATATAAGCAGATATAACAATTTAATAAACTGATTATAAAATTAAAATATTAACTTTTTACCTTTAATTTAATAAATTAGGAGTTTCATTATTTAAAGAATGATTTTTCTCCTAGAGTAATTTAAATAAAGAAAATATTTGAAAGTTCATGTCGAATAAAATAAACTGATTAGTTGTATTTTTATAGAAAATCAATGAATATTTTTTTTTATGAAGGAATTATTTTACGCATTTTTAATTGCAACTTAACCTCAATATTATAGTCCAATTCATAATTAACACGCAAACGTAATATAATAATTAACTAATAAACAATCTATTATCAAGTATCTCTTTTTAACATATTTGATCTCCATGTCATATTAAAGATCGTAAAAAAGATAAATAATTGGATATATTATGTTTGAAAAACGGATTAGAAATGAAAAAAAAAAAATTATAATTAAAAAATCTATAAAAAATATTATGAACTTACCAATACTAATAAAAACTTACCAATTATAGTCTTAAAGTTTAGGCGGGAAAACTAAAAGTACTAAACTAACCTTCATTTTACTTTTATATATATAGATTAATATTACAAATGTTACAACTAGTTATGGAAAGAGATATAAGAGGAATTATTCATTTACATGTGCCGAAAAATTAGGCAGTAATATCCCTTGGATTAAATGGCAACAGGACTGGTAAAATGTCATCTTTCAGTTTTGAAGGCTGGTCGTTTGGCTAATTTCATTTTTGGGGAAAAACAAGTTGGGTAAATGGCCACTTTTGAATGTTTAGATGCTCATGGTTCAACCCCCAAACTCGCCCTCAGACTCATGGATTAGGCCATATCTCTTTAATAACCCTATCACCAATATTTACGTAACATATCTTCTCTTTCAAAACCATGAAAATTGTTATAAATTATAAGAGTGATCCATGTATTTGTTGGCATTTTAGTCCATTGCTTATCTTGAAATTGAACAAGAAGCACGACAATGTAAATTATTCATTTTCCAGCATGAGTTCATGGTACAAATGGAAAATATTGAAATTAAGCCTATTACCTATATGATAGCGTAATAACGGACACAATATTATCCAACAAAAAATATTTCTCAAGTATGACTCCGTGCAAAATACAAGTCAAAATTAATATGGTTTGCAGAAATTATAGATGGCTTTGGTAATGTAACAATTATGCTACCAAATGGCATCATCTTGCATATTAAAAATGCATCCAGAAGATTAAAAGAAACTTGTTAAGTTTTAAAGACATATGCCTGAATGGTTATACTTTACACTCTCATCGAAAGTGACAAAGACTGTATATGCATCACATCTTTTAAGACGTGCAAACGGGCTACCCATGAAAATGATAAAATAATGACTTTACTCAACAAAATGTTAGTTGAATCAAACTTTCATTTATTTGTACATATATGCGGTAATCTTATTATGTAGAAACTGCAAATATGATTATTTTGTTTGCTTGTGATATTACCACCAATAAACGAACAATTTTATTTAAATGTCTTATGCTGCATCATAAATGCTTGATTTATTTATTCATTATACTATTACCTATAGGCTATAGGAATAGTTATATGCTCTATAAGATCTTTAGTGATATTAGCGCTTTCTGAAATGTATATTTCCTGAAGCAACTACATATCTTGGTACCTTGATATAAAAGTGCACATGCAATAGAGGTTCAATATAATAACGACTATTGTCAAGATCTTGTGGATTCATTTACAAAATCCTTATCAACAAGCAAATTTAAGAAATTTGTACATGACATCGAAATGAGAAGAGTTAAGAACTTGCAAGATTATTTGAGTCAGGGGGAGCGAACTTTTGTGGGTTGCACTCTTTTTCCTTTATGTTTGGGGTTTATCCCATTACGATTTTTGGCTTGAGGTTTTTATTGAGGCGGCATGAGCTGGCTATATGCACCTGACATGAATCTGGCTATGCACTTTTTTGCCCTTCCGATCGATTTTGTCCCACTGGATTTTTCGATTTAAGGTTTTTAATGAACCATATTATACTCAAAGTAATACTAGTACTGAGCCTGAATGTGAAATGTATAGAATCACAATAATCATAAACGTTGAGCCATAAAGGCTAATACATATATTTTTCTTATTATCGAATTTTTTTCCTATAGGGTTTTTCCAGCTTAAGTTTTTTTAAATGATGTATATTTGTTTTAAAGACAAATAGTTCTACTCTTACTTTCGATCCTTTTCTACCAACATGTTATCGAGATTGTAAATTATAATGAGGTACTTCTATTAATAAGTAATGATAATGTGTCCAAGAAGAAGTGTTATAAATCGCAAGTGTGGTCCATGTATTTTGTGGACACATCAGAAGTACGACAGTGCGGAAGCATGAGAGTGTCGGAAGCACGACGGTAACAGGAGCACGACAGTGCAGAAACAAGACAGTGCTAGAAGCACGACTATGCAGAAGCACGACTATGTAAAAGCATGACAATGCAATAAATACGATAATGCGAAAGCGCGTCAAAGCAAGAAGCACGATAATGCTTAAATAAATTCTTCTACAAATAGGCGTCGTATGTTGAATGAAAATAAGAAGATTTTCGATGAGAATTTCTCTCTTCTAGTTAAGTTTTTGAATTTCTAGTTCTGATCTTGTTACATATTTTATTACAAGCGAGTAACGAAATTTAAAACCCTAAGAATTTTTTTGAAATAAACAAAATTATACCCTGCCGCAGGAGAATAAATTTATGTGAAGCAATCAGGTAAAGGATTGGATTTGGCATAAGAAAAGAAAATATACTTGTGCTTAAATATATTATCTAGTTTTAATTAATTGGAGTTTTTCTGGCCCACCCAATCGCATTAAAATAATCCCTAACCACTTCACTCGACACTTGTGTTTTTATTCTTTAAAATAAAATAAAATCATTGGAGAACTTTGTCCCACTTTGTCCATTAAACTAATTTATTAATCCATATTTCTTGTAAATAAGTGGCAACTGTAGTTCCAATATTCTGCTACTTTTATCTTGTTCCTGAGTATTTAAGGTTTATTCTTGTATCAGTGTATCAAGCATTTGGAAATTAAAAAGTCAAATCCGCTAATAAAAAGTTATAGATTTTAAAGTCATAATTTTACTAAATTGACTAAATTAAAACGGACCCCCCAATAATTATCGGAAGCAATGTTGTTAGTTATAACCGAGTTGGAGGCGGTTAAATTAGAAAGAACTGTGCATAACCGAAGAGAATTGAATTACAAAGAGAAATCTGTATGGATGCAAATCCCTGTTGCTGGTCCTTTTCGCTTTTAACAACCGTAAATCAAACAAAGTAGATTGATATTTGATAGCGAAGAGTATGTATCGAAAACTGAGACCTGTGCAAAGTAGGAATTTGGATCGGCAGAGTCAGTGGTAAGTATGTGTGGTGTGTGTATGCGTGAGAGAAAGAGGGGGAAAAACTGCACCGGTTCTAGAATGTGTTTTTGTGGAGTGAGGGGAGGGAGAGGATTCGTCTGCATCTGAAAACTCGGATCTATTTGAAGGGGGACGCATGAGTCGTAATATCTGGACTAAACATTACAGATCAGATCTTATTGTGAGTTAGACGAGAGGATGACAACAGGGACAAACGTGTATGGTGACATTTGTTTTCCTGGTATTAACCTTTAACCTCAATTACAAAATTAACATTTGTTTGTTAAAGCATCTAAATGAATTTTTATTTATCGTAATCATATAAATAACTCCCTCCGTCCCGCTCTAATTTGCCTCACTTTTATTTTCGACTTGTCTCAATTTAGTTTGTCAGCCCATAAATGACAAATTTCTCTCATAATCTCCACCCTCAAAATCTCCACATCCAATCTCTACCTTTTCCACAAAATCTGCTTTTTCTTAACCTTCGTGTCCGATCAAGGTAGGCAAATTAGGCCGAAACGGAAGGAGTATATATTTCATCCTTTATTATTGGGAGTATATATTTCATCTTTTATTATTAAAATGGTTGAACCCAGAGTTGAACCTATAGCAAATTTGATTATGGTCCGATTATAACAAGAATGATTAAAAGGACGACACCAATTTCCCAAACCAGAATAAACTATTCCTTTCTCAACGTAGAAACCAAGCAAGTGTATTCTCGATCAACAATTGTTCTACGGTGTACACTGGTCACCTGAGTTTTCCCAGTTTAGTGTGACAAGTTAGCCAGGTCAGCTACCCCGCATCCTCACCCAGCAACACGATCCACGTAGTATAATGGCCAATAACTGCACCCTAATTACCCCTAGTCAACAATTAATCTAATCATAATATCTCATCTTTTACAAATTCAGGTACCAGTAATGATCAGGACATCCAGAGAGAGCAGATACCATTAAGCAATACCATTTCACTTGTATGCTTTTAAACATGTGATATTACTGAGACCATAAAATAGCTAAAGAATCGATCAACAAGCCTACACATACGTCAACAAAATCTTCTATAGTTAACAAATAACAAAGATCAACCGCTCCCAAAGATTAACATTGATTATATAATGAAAACTATTGTGCACACCAAGGCTTCCAAGGTGCAACTCATGTAGTTGAATGCAGCAAGCTTATTAAGAATTGAGTTTTCATTAGATCATAATCACAAAATAGATAGAAAAGGGTCAAGACGTCTACAAATATTGCAACAAATACTTCTATCATTAACGAATAACAAATATCAGTACCTCCCACAAGATTAATATTGATTATTTAATACAAATGAGAACTACTATGCTCGCCTAGGCCTCCAAGGTGCAACTCATGTAGTTGAATGCAGCAAGATTATACAGGTTTAGTATTGATGAGATCATAATAATTTAATAACAAAGTTATTTTCAATTGAAAAGCTGGTAAAAAATAAAGTAGACTACACTTCATCCGAGTACTCTCCCATTCACAAAAAAATCAACTAAAGACGCATGACAAGAACATATTCCATGTGTATGATCTTAAATAAAATATGATTTAAAGGACATTAAGAATTAGCACGTACACAAGATACCATATTTGGGCTTCGTAACAAATTTCAAGTTATTAGTTCTGTCTCTTATTATTAGATTCGCCGGATAGGCGTACAGAGCACAATTGCAAAAAGTATTCTTTGTTGATATCAAATCATAAAAATATATACATGATGATAAATAAATAAAAGAACTGCTCACCATGCCATATGACCATATGTTAGCTTCACTTTCTGAGGTAGCAGCTCAGACGGTATTTCAAGCTTGAAGAGCACAATTATCTGTTTTAGTTCATTTACCGGTTACTTCCACTCCCGCCTATCGTGGCTTCAAAAAAGTATTAGTAAAACTCAAGAGTGGCAAGTGGCAACAGAAGTACAACCTATGAAAGCAGATAGCATATATATCATATTCAGGTAGTGAATTTAGACTGCTTTACTGCAACCAAAGCAGAGGCAACCCGGAGAAGGGATAGAGAACCACGATAAAAAAATTGGTATAAACACAGACCATATGTGTACTCTTACAAGCATGGACCGTGCATTTCTTCTAAGCATCAAACAGACAGGGAAACTTTGTATCAGACCTGAGGGATGAGGATTTTAAGTTAACCTATTACTCCCTCCGTCCCAAGATAATTTGCACACTTTCCTCATCGGGATGCCCCGAGATAATTTGCATACCCTTAAAAAGAAAATTTCTCTTACAATCTCCACCCTTAGAATCTCCACCCTCAATATCTACCTTTGAAAAAAGTCAACTAAAAAGCAAAAAGCAGCTCTTTCTTACTCCAAGTGCCGGGAGGGGTGTGCAAATTATCTCGGGACGGAGGGAGTATTATATATGTTCTCTGAGTATGTAAAATAAAGAGCAACGGAGTAGAACAATTAGAAAACCTGTAAATCTCAGCTAACAGACAATAAGCATTTCATTTAAGTTTGAAAATCTTGAAAACAAGCAAGAATGAATCCATTCACCAACCAATGAAGCATCATACTACAGCTCAATTCACATATCCAAAGCATCAAAGCTAGAAGTACACAACCACAATCTTTGTTATGCTTTCAATAACTTCATAGTCTTCAGAATGCGATAGAAAACATTCTATAATATAAACAACCGAAATCTTGATTTAATAATGAAACAAGAAGCAACCATGGCAACAATGTATGCAGAGACAACCTTTAGCTTATAACAGCACTACAATGCGTTACCAAACGCCGTGATTTCTGCATTTGATACTCATAATCTCAACATGTATATTAAGTTCAAGCTAATAAAAGTGATACAAATTACCCTACGAACGCAACTAAGGGACAATTGACCAATAAACGCCAGAAGCATCGACATTCATTCAACAAGGGTAAAACCAGAAGCAGCATAAAATACAGCAACACAAGCGCAGAATCTGCTAACTAATTATCCATGTTAGTTAGCAAGGATGATAAAGCAACAGTTACAGCAGTAGTAATATGATACTTAATGTTCCATAAAGCAGGAGAAGTTTAGGTTTCACTTCTTCAAGCTGCCGCGAATACCAGGCTTGGGCTTGGAGGACTCAGCGACAGCGACGACGGAGTGGAGATTGTTGAGCTTGGTCTCGTCGAAAGGGATCTTCGGATGGCGGGCGTCGTGGTGGATCTGCATAGACTTTATATCAGGAGCGGTGACCTTGCAAAGGGGGCACTCAAACTTGGCGTGCCCGCCCTTTTCATGGCCGGTGCGATCAGCGAGGCCGGCCTTGCCGCCGCCGCGGTTGGTGAGGGCGGCGTCGGCCTTGGCGGCGAGTTCCTTGGCGGTGTGCTTCTTCGGTTTGGCTTTTCCGGTCATGGTGAGCGTGATTTTGTATTGAAATACTGTTATTGAAATCCCCAAGGGAGAGAGAAAGTGAACCCTAGATTGATAGAGATGGGATGCGTTCTTCTGGCTGTATTTATGTGTTGCGGAAAAGAAAAAGAAAAAAAATCTGTGTCGAAGTCTCACGCCGATTAAATTTATTCGATTGCGATGAAAAGTTCTAGCCACTTTTATTTAATATTAATATTAATATAGAAAATTAAAAGGTGTTATACAAAAAAAAAATATATTAACTATCTTTAATTATTTATTAGTTCAGATTATATATTTCAAAATATTTTATTCTTAATTTTTTCATTTTTTTCTAAAACAACATTAATATAAAACGGATATCTTTGAAAGGGTATATGAAAATAAAAATCAACTCACATTTAATAAAAGGTTTATCTTTTCTAGACACCTTAGAATTTTGATACAAATCAAGAAATCTAATTATCACACCTGAATTTTTCTATTATATCATTATTTAATATGATTAATAAAAATATTTTGTTTTCTAAAAATATGATTAATGAAAGAATATTAAAAATTATAAATAACTTTTTTAATAAAATTAAGAAAAGGTATATTAGAGAATTTCAAATATGTTTTATTATTGAAAATGGAGTAGCTTTTCTAAATATATAAAAAAATATTAAAAGAATATTATATTTCATTTGACTGAGAGAACTATCTTTACAATACGGTGAAGTATACTGGAAATACTTCATTGTGCTCAATTACGAAGGTGTTCATTTACTTTAACAATTGAAAAAAATGATTAAAAGTAAAGAATGTGTTAAAATGTTTAAAATCAAAAGAAGATAGCGTTTGAAAATGAAATTAATTTTAGTTGGATATAAAAATTGGAGTTCTTTATACTTCAAGAGCTTTTAGCTGATGAGTGGAAAAAAAAATTGTGTCAATACGAAAATATAAAAAGTTGGAAAAGAAACGAATCTTTACTTGTCACCTAAAACCATTATTACTAATAATGAAGTTATTTTTTTAAATACTACAAAATAACTTTTCTCAAGCTTTAAGTTGATAAGCACTTAAAAAGAAACTTTTGCCAACACTCCCTATAAATAAAGAACCTCTTTTTTGCTATATTTTAGCGAGCATAGTAGATTTTGGCCCGTGTAGCGGCAATACTTCACGTTACCCAATCAAAAGTAAGGAGTCTATTTTTTTCTCTTTTTTTCTACTCATATTTAAGGTCAATTGATTAATTTACTCTCAACCCAAACTCACTATTCCTCTCTCCTCTTCGTTCTCCTCCATCATTGATCCCTTCATAAAAATCAAACCAAGCTACTCAATATTCGATTTAAAATTGTTCACTGAAAGCTCGCTTAAACTATGTTCGAGTAAAGATATCAAACAAACCTGAACATACTTTTACGTTTTATAAAATCTAAAATTCGATTTGAGCTCGAACTCGATATTAAAAATGTTGAAATAGGTGGTGAAATGTCAAACTACTCGAGCTTGACTCGTGTTTGGCTCAATTAAAGCTTGTTCAAACTCGATTGGTCAATAATCAAACAAGCTCAAACAAAAATTTGTAAGCTCGGTAATTTTTCAAACAAGCTTGAACAATAATACGTTCGACTCGACTCATTTATAGTTGTTCTCCTGTTTTTTCCATTCCGTTTCCCCTCTTTTCTATAATGGGAGAAAATTTAAAATGTTCTTTTATACAACTTTTAGTATAACTCTAACAACCTTGTAAAAATAGTATAATTTTAGTCTATCATTATCCTTCTTGGATAACCAACAAACTAACAAAGTAAACCCCTTATACAAATCATATCCCTTATCCAATCCATCTCTCTTATCTAATCCCCTCGCCTCCAAATTACAACCTAATCCCTCTTCCCCATTGTCCCCAGCTCCCAACCCCCCACGCACCAAGCCAAAAAAAAAATCTATTATCCTTTTGAGATTTTCTTTTTCTTTTTTTTTTTTCAAAAATCCCACTTTACGACAAACACTTGTCATAAAAATCGTGTCCGATACACAATAACAACAAATCCTCACTTGACACGATATACACTTGCCACGAATCGTGTTGCAACACACACTTGTTGTGAATTGTGTCATAACACACTTGCCACGAATTGTTAATTGACACGATGCACACTTATCACGGATTTGTATAATTTTACCATTTCTTACAGTCGTCACTATTGCCATGGATCTGCCACATGTGTCACGACACCCACTTACCATGAATTATAAGACATTTACGAATTGCGCCACGACACACTTGCCGCGAATCGTTATTTGACACGATACACGCTTGCCACGAATCGTCATTTGACACAATACACACTTGCCACGAATTTGTATAATTTTACCCTTTCTTACGGTTGTGTTACTATTGTCATGTATCTGCCACATGTGTCACGACACCCACTTACCATGAATTATAATACATTTGTCAAGATACACAATTATCACTACTTTGTATTAGTCCTTCTTACTGTCGTGACAATATAACCACGACACGCACTTACCATATAAATTTCACAATATACGCATTTGTCACGACACACAATTACCATGAATCTTCATTTGATACGATACACACTTGCCACAAATTGTGTGTTGCGCGTATTTGTGCCACGACTGACTTGCCACGAATCGTCATTTGACACGAATTTGTGTAATTCTACCATTTCTTACTGTCGTGTCACAATTGCCCGGATCTGCCACATGTGACACGGGTCTACCACATGTGCCACGGATATGTCACATGTGCCACGAATTATATGGGGCTTGGGGATGGAGATGGGCGTGGGGGTGGGGTAGGAGATGAAAGAAATCATTTTTTTTTTTTTTTTTTGGCTTGAGGATGGGGGAGTGGCGGTGGGTGGAGGGGAGAGGGTGGGGCTAGTGCAGAGGCAGGGGGATGAAAGTAAAAAAAAAAAAAAAAAATTGGCTTGGGGGTGGGAGGTGGGGTTGGCAAGGGAGAGGGTGGAGGGGTGGGGCTGGGGCTGGGGTCATTGTTAGGGTGGGGGATATATAGGGTAGGGTAGGGTGGTAATAGTAAAATATATATATAATACTACCTTCGTCCCTACTTATCTTGCACATGGGGTGTTAGCACAAGTATTAAGAAAAGTTATTTTTTAAGTTTTTGTTGACTTTTCAAACTTGTTTTTTGCTTTATTAGCTGAAACTTAAGTGTAGTTAGTGTCATAATTCCACTTTATTATTCAGCCAAAACAGCAAATCAAAAACCACCTGTTTCACCTAAACCAAATCTGTGCAATATTTAAATGTCGAAAAACAGTCCAACACTTCAAAAAATTCGAAAATTTCAGATCTGAAGAAAAGGGTCCAATATTTCCCTCCAATTCATTTCATCAGTTCAAGTTTTTCACAACAACAAGTCAAAATTTACAAATTTTGGATTCCCACCAAAATTTAAACTACACTTACAACACCTATTTAATGAGCATTGAATGTGATTTGACCACATTCAATGCTCACTTAGCCAAAAAAAAAAATGCAGAAAATTAACCACAACAATCAGGGTTTGCAACAAGAAGGGTTGGAAGAATATGGCTCCATCAGACCGCTCGTTGATTGCTCAGTTTCTAATCGAGAACAACACGGATAGAGTCGTACATCACGGCAAGATCAGCGAAGCGGCTACATCATTTGGAGTTAGTCATCGAACCATCCAATACATATGGGCGGCTACAAGACAGCAAATGCAAGCAAATGTTCCAATCACTTTTCACAGTAAAAGGCAGAATGCAGGTGTTGGTAGCACTGAGTTAAACATAATCAAGATGAAAAGCATACCATTCTGCAACAAAGGAAATATAAGGAGACTTGCAACAGAATTAGAAGTCAGCAAGAGTGTGGCAGGGAGATGGATAAAAGCTGGAAAAATTAACCCCCACACAAATGATATAAAACCAGCCTTAACCGAGCCCAACAAGTTACAAAGGCTCAAGTACATCCTTTCATCTTTGCATTTTGACACTCAAACAAAAAAGATCAGGTACAACACTATGCATAATGTGGTCCACATTGATGAAAAATGGTTTTATATGCAAAGGACCAGCGAAAGAATATACAAGTTGCAAGAAGAACCCGAGCCATACAGGTCATGTAAAAGCAAACGATACATCCCAAAGGTAATGTTCATGTGTGCAGTTGCAGGGCCAGTATTCTCAAGCCATGACTCGATTGAGTTTGATGGGAAAATACAACAAAAGAACCGGCTAGGAGAAACAGCCGAAACAGAGTTAGAGGTATTCTTGTGACTAAACCAATAGAGTCCATCACAAAAGAGGTTACCAAGCAATGCATTTTGCAACAGGTATAGAGTAGCTATCAGATTTTAATTTCATCATCTAGCTACGGACTCTAGTAAGTCTCCATAATGGTGTCTAACAACTTACGCAACTGTTACATCCCACTGATGATATTACTACAACTTGTTTTTTTTATTTCCACAAATTATACCAGCTATAAAATCAAAATGGCCATAAAATGCAAGCAAGAACATCATCATACAACAAGATAATGCTGAGCCACATATCAGCAACTTAGATGCAGAATTTAGAGCTGCTGCTTCAACAGATGGATTTCAGATTCAACTTGTGTGCCAACCAGCTAACTCCCCAGACACTAATGTGTTGGACCTGGGCTTTTTCAGGGCCATACAGTCACTACAAGTTGAGAAACCATCATCTACAGTGGAACAGTTGGTCTCCAATGTTTTGAAGTCTTTTGAGGACTTGGAGATAAAAAAAGCTAAACCATGTTTTTCTAAGTTTGCAAGGCTGCATGATTGAGATGATGAAGACAAAGGCACAAAACAGCTACAGGGTTCCTCACATAGGACAGACAGCTTTAGAAAGATAGGGGAATCTGCCAATTTCATTAGAAGTAGATGAGGGGGTAGTAAGAGAAGGCATTGAACATCTTATTGCATGTGAAGAGGCTGCTCGGGCTTATGATATCAATGGTTTGAAGGCAGATTTAGGGTATATATAGGAAGGGTAGGGGACTAATAGATGAAGTATATTTGGAGACAGTGTTTAAAGCATAAACACAATGTAGTGTACATTTTGCGTAGGCTATAAATACAGTCAAATGGCTAGTTTATTTCAGTAAGGTTATGTAACCCTCAGAAATTTATCATCATTGGGTTTTTTGTATAAGCTTAAAGCTCTTCATCAAGTGCAACTATCCATTTCACACACAAAAGAATGTGGAAACCATAGTCTAAACTGTCAGCATATAATAGCATCATGTAATTTAGACTTGGCATCACACAAATTACTAACTCATTGTAGCCTCCAAGCTTTTCTTTCTCAGGGTGAGTTCTTCATTCAGTTTGGCAATGATCAGGTCTCTCTATTTAGTTTCTCCATCCAGACTCTCATTGTCAACTGTGATTCATGAAGTTGTCCCTCCATTTTTTGTATAGCCTTGCTTCCACGAATGCACTCAACAGACATCTTTTTATACATTCTCTGCATTTCCTCTATTGTTGGACCTGACTCCTCATCAGAAACATTAGTATCACAAAAATTCGGTAACTCATGTTGCAACATACCTGATGAATCACTAGAATTTGTTTCTTTAGTATGAGCTTGTCCCATGAGACACACATATGACGAAGTCAGAGCTGCCAAATTGCTGAAGAAATTAGTATCTTGATCTTTCGCTTCTTCTTCATATTCTGAGTCATCACTCCATGCTGCAACGAGGGCCTTGTTCTTCCTTCTTAGAAATGTTGGACACTCTTTCTGAAAGTGTCCCCAGCCCTCATACTCTCTACACCTGACTTTATCAATATTTCCACCTGCAAGACTAGTCGAAACATTAGAATTAGAATTGTTGATAGGTCTAGGTTTCTTACCTTTTATGGAGTTTTGTATCCTTCTTGCAACACTACTTCATCATATTCCCAAATTTCTTTGTGAATAAGATCATGTTTTCAGCAAGTTCTGACATCTCTAGTTCATGATTACTCTCCTCGTCTTCTTTGCAATGAATTTTGACTTTAAGAGCTATGCCTCGACTCGCCTCCTTTTTCTTTAACCCTTTATTGAGTTCGAAGGTCAAAAGACTCCCACCAATTGATCCATCTTCATGCTCTCGACATCCTTTGAAGTGTCTATAGTAGTGACTTTCTCAGAGAATCGCTCAAGTAACATCCTTAGAAATTTATCCACCAACAATGTCTCAGAACCAGTTCCCCCTAAAGTGAGCCTTTTGTTTACTATTCCCATGAACCACTACTAGTATTCTTCAATCGATTCACGTTCCTCCATTTTGAGATTGTCAAACTAAATACGAAGATTTCTCAACTTGGATTTCTTAACTTCCTTGGTGCCTTCAAAATAATTTACAAGAACCTCCCATGCCTCTTTGGCTGTTTTTCAATTACAAATTTTCATGTATTGATTCTGATCAACAGCCGTTCGTATGAACAGTAGAGCTTTGTGATTCACCTTGTAAGCTTCCTTCTCAGCAACTAACCATTCTAACCTGGGTTTTTCTGTGGTCGAGCCTGTAACAGTACAGTCTCCCAGTATCATGACCCATTGCCTCCAAATGGGCCATTGTAAGGGAATTCCAGTAATCATAATTTGTGCAATCCAGTAACGGAAGTGGCACAGTATTACCACGAAGATCCATAGTTGTGCAGAATTGCAAGATCTACCATATATTAGAATACGGACCCGCTCCGGTACCACTTAAAATTCCTAAACTGCATAGTTTATGTTCCAACAAAGAAAACGAGAACAGAAAAATAAAACACCACACGTAAAAACACGGGGACTAAATCCCTCAGACCCCTCAGACTTATGTTACTGATAATCCGCATACAATCAAGTTTTACACAGAGATCTCGACTCCCTATCACCTAACCTAGGGGTGAGCATTCGGTCGGTTCTGTTGAAAACCAAACCGAACGACAAGAACCAAAATTAATTTTTTTTTATTTTTTCTAAAACCAAACTGAACTGAACCAAACCGAAAATTTTCGGTTTGGTTTAGTTCAGTTGTTGGTTTAGGTTTTAAATTTTTAACATCTTTATTTTTAAATTTTTTATAGCAAAAAATCTCGATTTTCATGATATTTTTTCTCTAAAATAGGCAAGTTAAAGAAGAGATAAAAAAATAGGCTTAAGTTTTAATTTTCATGCATGGAACAATGTGAAAAATTACGTATATCTATCAACAATGAAGAAAAAAAATATACAATAAATAAATAATTGAAAATATGAGCATTTCGGTTCGGTCAACCGAATTCTTTTTTGTTAAAAACCGAACCGAACCGAATTATAATTCGGTTATAATATTTGGAACCGAATCAAACTGCTTGTATACAAAAAATCGAACCGATCCGAACCGAATCACTCGGTTCGGATCGATTTTTCGGTTACGGTTCGATTTTGCTCACCCCTAACCTAACCTATACTATATCAATAACTTCCGGCGATTCCCGTCGACTTCTTTTACACTGACTCAGCAATCCACCGAAGGTCGAACGAGTCCTCCCCAACCGGCCTTGAAGCTCCTTCTTCTGAAGGTTCTTCGAAACTACTAACTTATCTAATAGTGACACTTTGACTCTCTTAATACTCTAAAAAATAACTCAATAATTCAGGACTCGGAAATAACAATTAACACCTCAAGAATTATGCAAAACTAAGACTCAATCTTTCTTTTCTGCTTAACCTCTATTCACACTACCGCCTTGTATAAATAATACAATCTCCTTATTCTGCCCTAGTCACGCAGTCGCCATCCAGAGAGAATCTCGCATAATCTCTCTCCAAAACTATCTTCCCTTTCCACATAATCTTTGGGATATTACCTAATTAAATCCTTATAAAGAAAAGACAACATTAATTATATAATTATGACTAAAATCCAAAAAAAAAAAATACAACTTAACAGTTTTGACATATTCGCTAAATCTATATATCAATTGGAACCGTATGAGAGAGACACGAAAAATACAAAGTTCATACTTCTTAAATTTTAGAGTGCGGAATTTGAAGAAGAATACACAATTGAATCCTGGGAACAGAACCCCCGTAGTCTTCAGCACATAAGAGAAAGGGTGAAATATTTTATTTTAGGACATTGCTATAAGCAAGCCTCTGTGTCAATTTATTTCGATTACTTTATTTGTACTATATGCTATAATTTATTCCAACATAGACTGAAACTGTAAAGGAAAAAGGGGATACTTTTGAATTTCAGGCCGGATCGTTCGTTTATAACATAGATCCAGGAGATTCAAATGCATATGTTTCGATTTGAACCTGGAAACTCACCACGTCAAAAATGTTTTCATTCGTGGTTGATAATTAAAAAAATGGACAAAAGATTTACAGAAGAGAGAAACTCTTTTACACGACCAGAGATTTCATCGCTGCTAAAGAATTTTGTCATGATAAATGAAGATTTAAAGAGATTTGGGAGACTCAAATACATAGTGTTTGATAAAGCGTAATCCGGTAATCAAATAAACTTCGAACGTAAAACCCCTTGGCAACGTAAATCAATGCAAGAAACTTAAAGAACACAAGATGTACGTGGTTCGATCCGGAAATCTACGTCCACGGGCTGAAAATATCACCTGCCGAGATGTTCCTTCACTATCTTTTTGAAATTACACTCAACCGTTTCAGAATACAAAATGCCAACCCCAATTCTGAGTACAATTCTCCTACTTATACTACTCAACTCAAACCCTAACTAACTCCCTAAAATCGCGCCTATTATCGTTGCATGGAGGTTGGGAGAAGATCGTGGGAATCTTACTTTCCCCATATACCACGATTGGGCCGCACCGCGATTGGGCCACTTCAGGCTCACGCGCGCTTCTGGGAGTTGTTGGGCTTATCTTCCTGGGCTCAGTTGTTCGGGTCGGGTTGATCTGGTCCGGGGCGTCAGTCCGACCCGAAGTTGCTGGGGTATACCTATCAGATGCCCCCCCCCCCCCACCAGCCGGAGCGAGGAAGGAGCTACGGTTATAAGCAGGGTGAGGCGTAACAGGTGCCGAGTTTGAGCAAGGCAGCGAAGCAGCAAACAGGATGGATTGTTGTCAACGGTGAGCTGAAGTGCTCCCAGGATCCGAGAATTGGCTGGAGCCGAGATAATCCATCCCCGGAGTGATGGTATCCACGGGGACCAAATGGACTGTACTAAATGACTCCGAGGTGACGGAGAGCATTGATCCATAGTGAAGCACCCCGGGAGGAGGAAGTCGACCGGAACCGAACTAGAGTACCCCGAGGGCAATAAAATGTAGCAAAGACGAACTGTAATGTGGCCGAGGTGAAGGAGACACCGGAGTGCTTTCCAAAACTTCCTGACCAAGAATGAGGTTGATCAGACTGACGGCGCCATTATGAGAGAGAGGGATGTGAAGTGACGAGTTTTGGGATTTCCAAGGGACCTGTTCCCCATGCGCCTTGGGAACTGGAAAGCGCGTGAGCGACACGGTCGAATCTGAGATGCAAAATTTGAAAAGGCCAGATCGAAGCCGTTGATTCAAAAATATATATATATGACTATGTGCACAGTATACTTCATCTTCCTCATTTGCAATTGCAAGTTTCAGAAAGCGAGAAAAAAAAGAGAAGAATCATCCCTGCACTTTCTATCCATCCCAAACCAAAATCAAGTAAGTATGTCTTCTTCATCGTCTTCTTCTTCGATTAGGGAAGTAGGAACTGAAAAAGCCCCATTAAATATACCCCCGATACGCTTTATTATTCCCGAAAGACTAGTGAATAGGATGGTGTATAGGGCTGATTTTATGGAGGCCGGCACCCGGGCAGTGGAATTTGGGGAATGTTTGGAGGAGGAATACGAAGTGTCGTTGGTAGCACTGCGGATGACAAGGGTGCAAATAGAAGCCCTGATCCCCTCCTTTTACTTTCCGTTTAACTTAGAGTATATAGTGCCGGAGCCCGGCGATAGGGCCTATTGCCCGCCGAAGGGCTTCATTAGCGTATATATAGACCCATTAAGGATAGGTTTGAGATTCCCCCTTTGGGACGTTGTTATCCAGCTGTTGAGATATTATAATATCGCCCTGAGCCAATTAGCGCCCAATGCCGTGAGGCAAGTAGTCGGGTTCACCGTGGTATGTAAGAATGTCGGGGTAGAACCAACTGTAGAGCTATTTAGGTATTTTTTCCAACTGAAAGCCTTCGGGAAATCAAAAGGCTGGTACTCCTTCAGTCCGCGAGCATGAGGTGGTTTCAAAGTACAAAACCCCAGCAAGGTGGAGGGGTGGAAGGAGAAATTCATCTACGTGAAGACCGAAGTGGCCCTCCCGAGGTGGAGAAGGGAGGAGGTGTTAGATAATGCCTCGGTGGGGGAACCGGAGGCCGAGGTGGTGGGCCCTTTCCGTGCAGTAGGGACTTTCAAGACCCTTTCACCGAGGCGGAGCTGGAGGAGGCAAGATTGAGCCCATACTACTCGGGCGATGCGGAGGGGGTGTCCGCCCGGGGACAGGAGTCAGGAGCTGGGGTTGCCGAGGAGGGTAGGAATTCTTATATCAGTGTAAGATTGGTGTCTTGTGCAGGACTAACTCCAATTTCTGTATGCAGTGGGACGCTTCGGAAAGGAACCGGCTGGAAGTTCCGCAGTAACTGCGACAGCAAAGATGAAAGGGAAAGCGGCTGAAGTATCTCCCCGGGAGAGGATGTCACCCAGTCCAAGACCCTCTGTTGGGTCGGAGGAGCGGGTGGTGGCGGCGGGGTCAACCCCCGGAATAAAAAGGAGGTCAGAACCATCCGGGACACCGCCGGCGGCTGCCAAAAAACTCCGCACGGAGGAAAGCGCCGAGGTAAAGCGGACATAACTGATATCTGAGGTGTAACTGTTGCTCAAGTTAATTGTATGTTACCAGTATTGACCCCAGTATTTTATTCGTGAAGGGGCAAGGGCCCACAAGTCTGCTCGGATTGGAAGGGGCGGACGCCGAGGAGCTGCTGCACTTGGCACGGGGGATTATGGAGCTCGGCCGGAGAAGCGAGAAGGAGGCCAAAGAAGAGCTGGCCGTGGTGGCAAGGGAGCTTCGCGCACGCAACGATAGACTTACTCATGATCTGGCCGAAGCGCGCAAGAGGGCGGTCTTGGTGGAGAATGAGATCGCGCGATTGCGCGAAGTAGAGGCGGAGATCGGGGCTCTCCGTGGTGAAACGGCTCAACTGCGGGCAGAGATAAAGGCCCGAGAAGCGGCAGTTGTTGAAGGTCAAGAGGCAATGCTAAAAGCTTTCGCCGAGAAGTTGTTCCAGACGAGCACATTTCTCGACTTCCAGACCAACTTTGTCTCTGTCGGGGATACGGCCACCCGATCGGTATTGTTGGAGCAGATCAAGGAAATCTATCCGAACGTGGACGTGTATCGTCCAGAGTTCGGGTATGACTTCAATGTCGTGGCCGGGGTGGAGGAGGCCTACTATCAAGCCTTGACGCGCCTCCCGGAGTGGCCCCTCGTGAAGGCCCTAGCAGAGAAGAAAAAGATTTTAAGGGCCGAGGAGATTTCAAGCTGCGAGGTGGACCAAGACCAGGATTTCTTGGCATTCTGTCTGGGTGACTTCGTCCCCGAGCCCCGAAACAAAGAGTCACCCCCCCCCCCCCCCCCGCCCGCCCGCATGGAGATTGCCGCGGAGGCTACAGGAGAGGAGGCAGGAACGGCGGGAGATCGGCAGGAGAGGGAGGGCGATGTGGAGCCCGATGCTACTGAAGGGACCGAGGAGGGGGAGGTCAGTCGTTCCCCGTAAATTTGATACCTATCAGTATATAGTAGATGATAGGAATAACTGTAAATCCTTTGTACCACATTATTGACAATGTACACTTGTTTTGTTGAATAGAAGTGTGTTTGTTGAATAATTGAATAGCTGTCCAGCGATGTGTTTAAAATTCATCTTTCCCACTGATTCTGTTGCCCGATCAGGACATCGCGGAGCTGCATGACACGATAAAGAAGCTCATGCAATCATTAGATTGGTTCCGCGGAGAGAAAGATAACTTGCAAAGGCAAGTAGTGCTGAGGTTAGAGAGACGGGTGGCCACAGCGAAGAGAAGAGCTAAGGAGACTGAGGAGGCAAGAGCTAGAGCCGCGGAGAGGGCTAGAGACCAGGAATTAAATTACCTGTCGAAAGTGGCCGAACTGGACCGCGTCCTTATCCATCAAAGGGAGTATGACCGGATACTGACAGAGTACGGCCTGCTGACTTTTGAGGAAGTTGAGGAGCGGGTCACCGAGATTCAAGGTGAAATTTCAGCACTGATGATGACGGGTTCGGCCGAGTCCTCGGAGCTGATAAGAAAGCGAGAGGTGCTGGAGTTACTGCTAGGTATGTATGAGGGACTGAAAGGCCGCGGCAGGTGGCGGCACACCGCCAAGGAGTACATCGCGAGCTCTAGCCGGGGCCAAGGTACTACAAAAGCCCCCCGGAAGGGTAAAAAGAAACTAGCGGGGAAAAGTCAGGGGATTGTAATTCAAGAGTCGGCTTCGATAACTGCAGTCGAAGAAGGCCCCGTGGTTGTCGCGGAAGAGGAAGTCGAGAAGCTGGCTGAGGAGATCGAAGTGATGGACCCCGCGGAGTGGGATCCCGTGAAATGGGCCCAAACACCGAGGTCTACATCGCAGCCGAATCTTCGGGGCAGTACGAGAGGCGAAGCCCCCAGATAAGTACCAAGAGTGAGTCCGCGACGCCGAGGGAGCCGTAACAGGGAAAGAGCCAGGGCTCAACGCCGAGAAGCCGCAGGATCCCGGCGGACACGAAACAGTTCCCAAAGTGGGTCTCAACGCCGGAGCGCCGAGTACTGGCTCGGAGGCCATAAATAGTTTTTACTTTTTGTTTGTTCTAAGTAATATGTAAAGAACCTTTTGGCATGTAATCAAAAAATGTAAAAAACCTTTTTGGCCTGTAAAGTTGTGTACTTTGAAAGGAAAATAAGGAACTTTTAGTTAGAATGCAGTAATAATTGCCTTAACAGGGGCTCGGGAGCACCATATGTACATGGCATAGAATCTCCCTGGACGGATCGGGCGGGAGTGAAAAAACCTCTCCGATTAAATAGGCAAGAGGGGATACAAGTCCGGGGACCAAATGTGAATCTCCCCGGACGGACCGGGTGACAGATCAAACTGTCCGGAGACGAATAATAATAGTACGATTACGCTAGGGCGTCCCCATAACGTAGAAGAAAGTACAATAAGATTCACAAGTAAAAAACTTTATTCAAGGTGATTGTCGGAACAATTTTAAAAAATACAAAGAGAAAGTACAATCGAAAAAGAAATGTACAATGAATGTAAAGATAGGAACGATACTTGTCACTTGGTGTTCATAGATAGAAACGCCTTAAGTTGGTAACATGCCAGCTTCGAGGAAGCGGAGCTCCATCAGGATGCGCTAGCTGGTAGGACCCGGAGTCATGCGCAGCGACGACGCGATAAGGACCTTCCCAGGTAGCATGCAATTTCCCCTCGCGGGCAGCCTTGCTGGTTGAGTTGAGCCGGAGTACCAAGTCCCCGACATTAAACCGAGTACCCCGAACCCGGAGGTGGTGATATTAAGCTGCACGTTGCTTACACTTGGTTTGCTGGATGAAAGATTGTTCACGACGATATTCAAGCTCGTCTAAGTTTGTACGGATAGCATCGTTATTATCCTCGGGATTCAAAGTCATGAGGCGAGGGCTAGGTACGCTGATTTCTGCCGAAATGACGGCTTCGGAGCCGTAAGTTAGACTGTAGGGAGTCTCTCTAGTGGAGGTATGTGGCGTAGTACGATAGGCCCAAAGAACCTGCGGAGGATTCTCGGCCCAAAGACCTTTAGCGTGATCCAAACGTTTCTTTAAACCCATAAGGAGTGTGCGATTAGTGACTTCAACTTGACCATTGGCTTGAGGATGAGCTACCGAGGTGAAAATTTGCTTAATGTGGAGCTCCTTGCACCATGACCGAAAGGGATCACTGGCGAACTGCTTGTCGTTGTCTGAAATAATGGTGCTCGGGATGCCAAAGCGACATATAATATTACGCCAGACGAACTTCAAGATGTTCTGACCAGTAATTACAGTAAGAGGTTCGGCTTCTACCCACTTTGTGAAGTAATCAACAGCGACAACAAGAAATTTAAGTCCACCCGGAGCGACTGGAAACGGGCCCACAATATCAATTCCCCATTGGATAAATGGCCAGGCACTTTGTATTCCAGTGAGCTCGGTTTGTGGCAGATGTTTCACACGGGAGTGTCGCTGATAATTCATGGGCATCGTTAAACAAGGTTGGCCAGTAGTACCCCCACCAAGAATTTTTTTGGCCAACGTCCGTGAGCCGATATGGCTGGCGCAGGCCCCTTCGTGAACCTCCCGAAGAACCTAATCAGCCTGGGCGGGAGCGAGGCACCGAAGATTCGGTTGCAAGTACGACTGTCGGTACAAGATTCCGTCGTGGAGTGTGTACTTGGGTGGCTTGAGAACTATCCGCCGAGCTTGCAGCTTGTCAGTCGGCAAAGTTCCAACCCGGAGATACTGGACGATGGGGGTCATCCAATTGGGACCACTTTCGGTCAATACTGAGACCGTTGCCTCATGAATTGCCGGATGAAAGGCATCTTTGACTATGATATCCGGAGACACATTAGTGAGAACCGCGGAGGCCAGTTTACTTAGAGCGTCGGCGTGGACATTCTGTTTACGTGGTACCTTCTGGATATCAACCGAATCAAAAGTTGACATAAGTTTAAGTGCCAAAGCGAGATACCTGATCATCGTTTCACCCTTAGCGGTATAGGTGCCTTTGATCTGATTAGAAACAACCTCGGAGTCCGTGAAGAGCTCAAGATGGGGGATTGCTAAGGATTGAGCGAGCCGGAGCCCAGCGAGAACCGCCTCGTATTCCGCTTCATTATTAGTTACCTTAAATTTAAACCGAATGACGTATTTAATTTCAACGCCCTCGGGGCCAATGAGAAGCACCCCAGCACCACTCCCTCGAGCCGTGGAAGCGCCATCTACATATAGTTGCCACTTGCGGGGTGGAGATTCAAGGGCAGCAGGGTGAGGACTATCGTTATCTGCGGAAGATTCATGATTATCCACTGGTGTCTCGGCCAAAAAATCTGCTAGTGCTTGACCCTTGATAGCTCGGCGTGGGGAAATTGAATATCATACTCTCCTAGCTCGATAGCCCACTTAGCGAGGCGCCCTGACACCTCGGGCTTGACAAGAATTTGACAAATGGGGTGATTAGTAAGAACCCTGATCTCGCGTCCTTGGAAATAAGGCCGCAAACGTCGGGCCGCCATGACGAGAGCAAGCACTGTCTTCTCCACCATGGAATACCGAATTTCTGCCCCGTGAAGTACTCGGCTTGCAAAATACACCGGATGTTGTACACCATTGGCCTCGCGCACAAGAGCCGCGCTAATGTCTTCTTCGGCGGAGGCTAAGTATATATAAAGCGGCTCTCCGGAGAGAGGAACGGACAGAGTGGGCAGTTGCTTAATATGATGCTTTAGAGCCTCAAAAGCTTCGGTGCACTGCGGGGTCCACTCAAATAACTTCGCCTGCCGCAAAATTTTGAAGAATGGGAGTTGACGCTCCGCGGCCTTAGACAAAAAACGGTTTAAGGCCGCCAAACCGCCAGTGAGGCATTGAACGTCTTTTACTGTCCTCGGTGGTTGCAGGTCTAACACATCCCGAATCTTGGCTGGATTGGCCTGAAGGCCGCGTTGCGAAACCATATAACCGAGAAATTTTCCGGAGCCAACGCTGAAGGTGCATTTTGCTGGATTGAGACGCAAATTATAACGCCGCAAAGTACTCAACGCTTCAACAATATTTTGCACACATGAAGATTGAGAGGTACTTTTTATGACTAGATCATCAACATAAACCTCAACATTATGACCAATTTGACCTCGGAAAACGCGATCCATAAGACGCTGGTATGTGGCTTGACCGCACTGTCGCGATGCGGTAAAATTAATTAAACCTAGCTACCCTTCTAGCTCGTAGAAGTGGTAAGTAGGGTCGATCCCACAGGGAGCAGGAAGACTCTTAGTGTTTAAGTAAATCCTAATACTAGCAACATATATAAATATATAAATAATGGGGGTTTATGAATTGATGTATATTAACTAAGGAACTAAAACAGAAATTAAGCAAATTAACTATGACTTGTTCTACTTATAAAATAACGAATCCCAGCCCTTAATCTTATCTCCCCCTAGTTATTACTACCCTGTGATAGATGCAATTATTAACCAATTTTATCCTTAAAACTCCTACCCCGAGGTTAACAACAAGCTCTGCTAACCTCGTTATCCCTTATGTTTAACTAACCAAAACAAGCTCTTTGGTTAGTCTATCCAGTTGAGTGACCTCAGAATAAGCTCTCTGGATCTCATTAACCGGACGCCTAGAGAACTAGGATAACGGGATAGACACGGTGTGGACCTCGTAAGCTCGGACCCATTCAGACCGAGCTATATACTATCCTAGCGATATCACTCGCTATTCGCTACTAAGTGGCTATAGGTTCGTAACAATTACGGATTACGATTATAACCTAGCGTTACTTATGCAATTATAATCCTAGGTGATCAATCTAGCACATAAACGCACAAGCATTGAAGGATAAACAAATAGTATAACAACGTTTCAAGGAATCAACTGATTAATAACCACTGTAAATATCACAGAATAGCAAAACTAGGGTTCGACTCGATTAAGGACTGAAATAACCTACTAGCCGCTCATGGCGGTGACAAAAGACAAATTAAACTGAAAATACATAATTGTAAAGACTTAAGGACTAGAAAACCCGAGTATTGCCGATCTTGATTGCCCGTCTCCTTCGGAATCTCTCAATCTTGCTCTCTCGTAATGTTCTCCTCTGTTATTTCTGAGCATAAGGATCCCTTTTTATAGAGAAAGTCAATTTGGGTCGATTCTGGGCTTTAAAACGGAACTCTTGTGGCCCAAGGATTAATTAACCGCCTTAATGGGCCGCGACCGCGCTTACGGGCCGCGCCCGCGCCCGCTCCTGATCCAGCACCACGCCGCGGCCGCGCAAGTATGCCTCGGCCGCGCTACTTGTCCAGAGATTTTCTGCTTATTTCTTCACTTGGACCGCGGCCGCGCCATTTTGCCGCGGTCGCGGTGCTTTGTTCTTCATTTTCCGGCGATTTTTCCATCTTTTTGACCTCCGGACTTCATTTCCTCGTTGTGCATCCGGCCGAGTACGAATACTTAGCCTTAAATCACCTGTTAAGCTCAAAATGAAAACACAAACGTCAAATAGTCCAAAGGCACTAAAAACAATCCAAATACTCTCCATTCTACACGCAATCATCACAATTCATCACTCTAACAGACTTAAAGTGCATAAATAAACGCGTGTACCAAAATCCCCCAAACTTAACCCTTTGTTCGTCCCGAACAAATCTAAATCAAACAACAATCAAGACACGGGTTTTAAGGCACTTTAAGTGGCAATTACGAGTTTCAGAAAGGTTTTCCAATAAAACATAGCAACATGATGTAACCGAGCATATTTGACAGAGCAACTTCAACTACTTTCATTGCTTATAATTTTCAACAATTGATCCTCACCGGAATTGTGTATCACTCTTCTCTCAAGTGTTTAAGGTATGCAAAGTACTACACTCGCACTGACTTATATGCAACGACCACCATATGCTTGCCTATTATTTAAGTCGGACCTAGTACTCAGCACGTGTGGCAAAGAATCAAAAAGGTCTTTAATTCGGTTGTAATAAAGGCTTAGGTAAGGTAGGATAAAATTTGGATGAAAATGACTAAAATGTGGACTAACCGAGTTATTCCTACTCAGCCACCCCTCAAAACAATCACTCCCATCTCACTCTCCCAATCTCAGTACATCTCAGTGCATCACCCCAAGGGATGACTTCTTCTACCCACGTCCGCATCTTTTACAACCAAGTGCTTTTTTTTTTTTTTTTTTTTTTTTTTTTTTTTTTTTCATGTGGGTACCACATTTCCTGGGACTACCCGATTTTTTTTTTTTTTTTTTTTTCATGTGGGTACCACATTTCCTGGGACTACCCGATTTTTTTTTTTTTTTTTTTTTTTTTTTTTTTTAGCACTTTTCTTACTCCCATCCTCATTTCTTTTCTTGCTTTTGCATTGCTTTTGCATTGTACATATTAACAAGTCTAAGCTTTTAGCACATAGGAGGGGAACCTTCTTGAATTTTCTATCACCAATTCCCTTTTCATATCTCATTTCACTCCCCTTTTTCAGCCCATAGGAATCCCAAATATCATTCCCAACTACCTCTCCTTTCGCCTCCCTCTTAACTAGATTAGTCCAATAAGGTCAAAGGCCAATTGAAAAGATATTCGGCTTGTAATATTCGGCTAACAAGTGATAGGCTCACGGCTCAACTGGGCTAACTAAGGGAAATTACTTTTTCAAGTTCGCGGTCAAAAAGGTAATTATGTTGAGTGTCTGAAATAGGCTACTCAAGAAATGCCTAAGATCACTTTCTAAGCCACAACACACATTGACTTATTCACGACAGACATGCAAGGCAAGTTCTAGGGCCTATATGCACATAATCAATGAAAATCACACCGAAAGAATTTGTACAAGTTGCTCCAAGACTGGAGGTACAAAATAGGCTCAAGTCCTCACAAGGCAATTTTACTGATCAATGTTGCGAATTACAGCTCAATTTCCTATCCATTACTCGTCATACTCTATCATATGCTATTCAAAACAGGTTTCAACAATCATCATGAACTCATTGCCAACTTATCATCACCTTAATGTGTTAATTTTATCTTTACAGCACAATTCAGTTTTCCTCTACCTTTCTAGACTCAATCTAAACTCTACCAAAATAAACACATAAAGACTCCACAAAACACAATAACGAAATAGACGACTACGGCTCACAGGCCCACACACTATCAATGGCACACAGGCCCAATCCTCAACTAATGGCTCACAGACCCAACAACAAAATAGAAACGGACAGCATCTTTAAAACGCTGCCAAGTCGCCCCACGTCACACCCCCCTCCCCCAAACTTGGTTGAAAACCAAAGTTTGAGGGAAGAAAAAGTGGTGCGGCTTGGTACGTACTTACAGTGTTTTACTGAGGCGGAGGCGGAGGTGGATGACCCCCTTGTCCCCAAAAGGACTGCATGTGGCTCCACTGAGCTGCTTGCTGCCTCTGCCATTCTTGTTGTTGCTCCTGAAATGTCTGCTGCTGCTGCTGCCATAATTGCATTTGGGCCCAACGATTGTCTTCCACATCCCAACGAGTTTCCATGGTTGTCCATCGATCATCCTCCACAACCCAGCGATTCTCCATAGCCGTCCAACGATCATCTTCCACCTGCCAACGCTGCTCCATAGTGTGGTGCCATGCTGTCTCGCGTTCTTGACCTGCTTGCAAAGCTGTCATAATCTCCTGATGGCTCGACTGGCTCTCTCCTCTGTAAAGAGCTAAATCGTCCCTAAGTGAGGTAACGAGCCCTTCCATGTGCTCCTGAAACTCCCATGGTGACTGGATGGCCGCAGCGGGTCTCTTCTGCCTGGGCTGGCGGTGGCGACTGCTTCCCTCAGCCGGATCTTCGTGATCCGGGGCGATGTCGTCGTCTGGCTGAGGTATAATCGGGACTCGGCCCAACTGGTACCGCTGCAATTCGGTGTCATCAGGCTGACGAGAGGCGGCCAAATGGGCAGGTGAAGCTAGAGATATGTTTCGGGGATCGTAGATGTGGAGCACCTCCGTGAGCTCCGGGTTTGGTAGGCGGAGGAATGGTCCCACATTTTGTATGACATATGGGACGGTCTTGTTGGATGGCTTTCGGGCTGCCTCTTCTTGATAACCCAAGGTCACGACTCTCATTTTCTCCAAATCCTCCCAAGTGAGAAGGAACTGAGTGGTCACAGGTGTTAGATCGACCAATGGAACGCCACAATCAGCGGCGATCGGAGTAATCAGCCCTCCTACGTAGATGTTATCCCTTTGTTTGAGCACCACGTGTTCAAAATGCTCGAGTATCAACCTGGCTACTATCACCTGCTTCTTGTTCAGTATATGCCACAATAGTTGTAACTCGTTATGGCGTGCAGCTCCTGTCTCTTTTCTTGCAAAGATGGTGAGGCTGAGGAGTTTCTGAATGTACCGGATAACGGGGCTACGAATCCACGAATTTTTGGAGTTCTTAGTGGAGAAGGGTTGAGCCTCCACAAGTCCTGGAGCAGCTGTGAGTTGCCCCCAAAAAGCTTGCACATTAAACGGCTTGTAACAACTAGTGACCTGTGCATATGGAAGATCATAAATCTTGGAGAGTTCTTGAATGGACCTAGTGAAAGTTTGCCCGCCTAATTGAAATGTGATGCTCTCGGCTACATCCCCACACTGATTGGGGTCCATGATGATTTCAAGGGTGCTTAAAAATTCCAGTGTCAGCCCCTTGTACGTCAGTTGGGGTCGCATGACCCCTCGAAGTCCGGAGGAATCCAAGAGAGCGGTCACATTGTCATATATGCCCATGTCCTTGAGGAGCTGGTCGCGACCATAGCGGGTAGCCATCACCGATCGGTTGCACAGCTTCTTGAATCGCTCCCGATGGGCGTCGTTGGTCAAAACAAAGCCGAAGTGCCGGCTGTCCGTGGGGTCAGATGGTCGTTCCGGAGGTGGAGTTTCCACTGGTGGTTCTTCAACCACCGGCTGCTTGTCCTTGGCCTGTCTACGGCTACCACGGGGAGGCATGATTATGGGTACCTAGACCAACAACACCATAAGTATCCAAGTGATATGAAAGACACCTTCAAATGGTAATATATAGCTTAGCATACTATGATTTGATTCTAAGTGGCGGGCACGAACATAATCCTTTTAAGAAGAGCATAAGAAAAGTATGATGCAACCGAAGGTATGTCATGCCTTGTCCTAAAATCATGCATAGGTCGGAAGAAAACGTCACACGGTTGTGGTGCAAGCTATATAAAAAGAATTGTAAGCAAGGTGTTCGACAAAATATCACAAAGGAAGGCCACTCCTAATGGGGTCGGCTTGCCCACTCTAAATCCGCCACAAAACAACACACGACCCCCACGACTAACCCTATGAATTATTCGTCTAGAATCATCAATAGGAGACAATTTATCAACACAAAGCGTATAAATATATATTCAACTCCTATGAGTAATAACAACCGACTTTCACCCCCCATGTATGCACATTATTACGAAATTGAAGGTGAACTACAAAGGAGAGGGGTTAGCATCACGTACCGGATGAGTTTAGTCGAGAGAAATTCGAATTCGTATTTCGCGCCCAAATCGACTTGCCCAAAAGTGTGATAAAAATTCGAAAGTAATCGGTTGAGTTCGTGTGCAGGAGTGTGTGTGTGTGGATTAGTGTTGATTTTTAGTGGTGTGTGAGTGGAAATTGAGATTGTGTGTGCAAAGTGTGTGTTTTCGCGAGGGGGGAGGGGAAGAGAATGAGAAAGATGAAATCTGGCCGTGGCCAGGGTTTTAACCTGCTGTTCTTCAGGCCGCGGCCGCGCAACTCTACCGCGGCCGCGCTCGTTTAAATTGACGCGGTCGCGCATTTGTACCTCGGCCGCGCAAAGTGTCCAGCAATTTCTGGTGTTTCTGGGCACTTAGGCCGCGGCCGCGCGTAATTGCCGCGGCCGAGGGCCCTGTTTTCGAGCCTTAGACTCACTTTCTTCGTTTTCGGACCCCCACCCTGCGTTTATGGCATTCTGGTCCTGTGAACCTGATGTAAAACAAGAAAAACACGAAAATAAAAATGCTCTAACGAAAAAAATCAAAATCAACAAAAAAACAAAATAACCGTAAGACATCGGGTTGCCTCCCAACAAGCGCTGTTGGTTAACGTCGTTAGCTCGACGGTGTACTGCTCAAGCGGAAGGGGGGTCTTCGACCTGAGTCACTTCTTCGGGAACTTGCCGAAAGTTCTCGAAGTATGGCTTCAGTAGGTGGCCATTAACCTTGAACACTTTCCCTGTTTTCTCGCTTGTTATTTCGACTGCACCATAGGGAAAAACATTAGCAATGATAAATGGTCCTATCCACCTAGAACGTAACTTACCGGGAAACAACTTTAAACGCGAATGGTATAAGAGCACTTTTTCTCCCACGACAAAATTCTTTCGAGTGATGCGAGAATCATGGAATACTTTGGTCTTCTCCTTGTAAATGAGAGCATTCTCGAACGCTTCATTCCGTATTTCCTCGAGCTCTTGAAGTTGCAATTTCCGGTGGATGCCGGTGGTGTCGAAGTCCATGTTGCACCTTTTTATGGCCCAATATGCCCTGTGCTGAAGTTCTACCGGCAAATGGCAAGGTTTCCCGTAGACTAGTCGGTATGGCGACATGCCGATGGGGGTTTTGTATGCCGTGCGGTACGCCCACAGTGCATCATCAAGGCGTAAGCTCCAGTCTTTCCTGTTGGGTTGCACTGTTTTTTCTAGAATGGCTTTAATTTCTCGGTTGGACGTCTCTGCCTGGCCACTCGTTTGGGGGTGATATGCTGTGGAGACCTTGTGTATAACACAGTATTTCCGTAGCAATGCCTCAATGGTTCGATTGCAGAAATGCGTCCCCCTGTCGCTGATTATGGCTTTTGGGACTCCAAACCTAGAAAATATGTTAGCCTTCACAAAATCTGCGACAACCTGAGAGTCGTTAGTTCGAGTGGCTTTTGCCTCCACCCATTTTGAGACGTAATCGACAGCCAATAAAATGTATGTGTTACCATAAGATGACGGGAAAGGTCCCATAAAGTCCATGCCCCAAGTGTCAAATATTTCGCAAATCATGATTGGATTTTGAGGCATTTCATTCCTTTGGGAGTTGTTCCCGGTTCTTTGACAGTTATCACAGGTTTTGCAAAATAAATATGCATCCTTAAACAATGATGGCCAATAAAACCCACTCTCTAGAACTTTATGTGCTGTCCTCCTAGACCCAAAGTGCCCCCCACAAGCATAAGTATGACAAAATTTTAAAATGGACTCATGTTCTTCCTCAGGCACACAACGTCTAATTACTTGATCCGCACAATGTTTCCATAAATATGGATCATCCCACACAAAGTATTTAGCATCACTTTTAAGTTTATCTTTCCTAGCTTTAGTAGAGTCAGCGCGCAGATAATGCGAGGCAAGAAAATTTACTAAGTCAGCGTACCATGGTGTATTTGGGAGTGTTGTGGGATAGGGAATATGTGTGACCTGAAGTAATTGCTCGTCGGGAAATTCTTCTCGCAATGGTTGTGCACTCTCTTGTAAGGCTAACCGACTCAAGTGGTCTGCCACCGAATTCTCAGCTCCCTTCTTATCTCTGATTTCGATGTCGAACTCTTGTAGCAGGAGAATCCATCGTATTAGCCTCGGTTTTGCCTCCTTCTTGGATAGTAGATATCGAAGAGCTGCATGATCAGAATAAACAATAATTTTAGTGCCCAATAAATATGAACGAAATTTCTCTAAAGCAAAAACAATTGCTAAAAGCTCTTTTTCCGTCGTGGTGTAGTTGGATTGGGCTGGATTCAATGTTCGGGACGCATAGTAAATCACATGTGACGCTTTCCCCATCTTCTGTCCTAACACCGCCCCTATCGCGTAGTCGCTGGCATCGCACATGATTTCAAATGGGAGGTCCCAATTTGGCGGTTGAATGATAGGCGGTGTGGTAAGTGCTTCTTTCAGTTGATTGAATGCAACTTTACATTCGTCGGTCATCTCAAATTCCACCTCCTTTTGTAGCAGTTTGCACAAAGGTGCTGAGATCTTGGAGAAATCCTTGATGAATCTTCTGTAGAAACCTGCATGACCAAGGAAGGAACGAATCTCCCGCACACTAGCGGGGTAAGGCAAGGAAGTAATAATATCAATCTTTGACTTATCAACTTCTATACCCCTAGACGATACAATATGACCCAGAACTATCCCTTGTTCGACCATAAAATGACACTTCTCCCAATTTAAAACAAGGTTAGTATCAACACACCTTTTTAAGATAAGTACCAAATTTTCAAGACTTTTCTCAAATGTTTCCCCGTACACACTAAAGTCGTCCATAAAGACTTCTATGATATGGCCCACATACTCAGAAAATATGCTTACCATACAGCGTTGAAATGTTGCTGGCGCGTTGCATAACCCAAATGGCATTCTTCGCCAAGCAAACGTTCCAAAGGGGCACGTGAACGTGGTTTTTTCTTGATCCTCTGGTGCAATCGCTATTTGAAAGTACCCTGAAAAACCATCTAGAAAACAGTAAAATGAATGCCCTGCTAATCGTTCTAGCATTTGATCAATAAATGGTAAAGGAAAATGGTCCTTTCGAGTCATTGCATTCAACTTGCGATAGTCAATGCAAACTCGCCACCCAGTTTGTAACCGAGTAGGGACTAACTCACCATCTTTGTTTTCTACCACTGTTACTCCGGATTTCTTCGGCACTACCTGTGTGGGGCTGATGTACTTACTGTCGGATATGGGGTAGATAATGCCTACGTTCAACAGCTTAATGACCTCCTTCTTGACCACTTCCATCATTGGCGGGTTCAATCGCCTCTGTGGTTCTCGACTCGGTTTGGAGTCTTCTTCAAGGAGTATTCGGTGCATGCACAGTGAAGGACTGATGCCCTGGATATCGGCTATTGTCCATCCAATCGCGCTCTTATGCTCTTTTAGGACTTCTATTAATGCTGCCTCTTGCTGTGGGGTCAGTCGCGATGAAATGATGACAGGTAAAGTTTCACTCTTTCCCAAGTAAACGTACTTGAGGTGCTCTGGCAGAGACTTGAGTTCTAACTTCGGTGCTTCGACTGTAGAGGGAAGTAGCTTTTGGTCAATCTCAGGTAAATCGATGAATTTTTGTTCATACCTTGGTTTGGCGGGTTGAAGGGATTGGAGGGACGCTACGAGCTTGACCAATTCTTTATTGGCCTTCCAAAGTTCCAATGTGTCCTTCTCCAAATCCTGCGTGAGCACAATTTCCAAAGGTTCCCTGCATGTCAACTGAAAAACTTCCTCTACAAGAGGGTCAATGACGCTTACAGAAAAAACATAATTCACATCCTCCGGGTGTCTCATGGCATCATAAATATTAAACTTAACAAGTTCCCCAGCAAATTCCATTGTTAAAGTTCCCTCACTGACATCGATTTTTGTTTGAGCGGTGTTTAGAAACGGCCGCCCTAACAAAATCGGAGGCGGTGTAGGAGAATCTCCTTGCATGTCTAGAACATAAAAGTCAGCAGGAAATACTAGTTCACCTACTTCTACTAAGACATCTTCAATTAGACCATCGGGGTATGTATTACTACGATCTGCTAACTGAATTACTATCCTAGTTTCTTTCAGTGGTCCTAGTTTTAATGCATGAAATATCGCTCTTGGCATCACATTAATGGATGCTCCTAGGTCTAGCATGGCACGTTCAATGTTTATGCCCTCTATTCTACAAGGAATGACAAACATACCTGGGTCCTTACATTTTGGTGGCATCTTCTTTTGGAAGATTGCTGAGACGTTTTCTCCCATCAGGACCTTTTCATCCCCCTTGAGTTTACGTTTGTTGGTGCATAGCTCCTTTAGGAACTTGGCGTATCTGGGAATTTGCTTGATAGCATCGATCAAGGGGATGTTGATGTCAACCTTTCGAAACACCTCTAATATCTCCTTCTCCTTGTCAGGTCGTGTCGATCTGATCATGCGACTGGGGAAAGGAAGTGGCAGAGGCGGAATAGGTGCAGAATGTGTTGATTTCTGCTGAACAGGGGCCGCGGCCGCGCTGGGTTGCCGCGGTCGCGCAACTTCTACAGAGATTTTCTCTTCAGAAACGTCGAGTTGGCCGCGGCCGCGCAGGTCTGCCGCGGTCGCGGCTCTGTCTGCGGCTGTTCTCTCCGAAATGTCGTTTTTGTCATCTTCCAATGGTTGCCCGGGCTTCTTAAGCTCTCCAAGCTGGTTACCACTCCTCAATGTGATGGCACTGACATTTCTAGGATTTATTTCAGGTTGTGATGGCAGTTTACCACTCTGCATATTCTCTAGTCGACTTATAGCAGTTGCCATCTGGCTCATCTGTGTCTCGAGATTCTTGATGCTTGATGTTGCATCCTTTTGAAATTGCACAGTGTTTGTTGCTAAAGTCTTCACAATATCCGCCAATGATGAGTCGGGTACTTGTTCGGCTGGCTGCTTTGTATAATACATACCTCTAGGTGGTGGAGGTCTGTTTTGCCCACTTGACTGACCTTGCTGATTACCATAGCTGAAATTCGGATGATCCCTCCATCCTGGGTTGTACGACTGGGAATATGGGTCGTACTTTCGGCCTTGAAAGTTTCCAGTTCCGACAGCATTGGCGTGTGCTTCTAACTCATTACCCAGAACTTCGCAATTATCGGTTGTGTGATCGGTAGTATCACATATTCGGCAGGGTCGGATATTTGAGCTCCCCCCCAAAACAGCCTTCTGGACCATTTTGGTAAGCTGATCAATCTTCGCATCCATTTGAGAATCGTTCACCTCCCTCACTATCCGTGTTGAAACATCCCGTGTCCCGAATTGTTGAGTCTTAGCCGCCATTTTCGAAATGAGTGCTCTAGCAGCTGTCGGGGTTTTGTCACATAGGTCTCCCCCACTGGCAGAGTCCAGCATGTTCCGGTTTGACTGCGTCAGCCCTTCATAGAAGTACTGGATGAGCAACTGTTCTGTGATCTGATGTTGGGGACATCTGGCCACCAGCTTTTCAAAGCGTTCCCAATACTCGTACAAAGTTTCTCCGGGCAGTTGTACCGCTCCACTGATTTCCTTCCGGATGTTCGTGGCCTTAGATGCCGGAAAGTACTTCTCCAAGAATTGGGTCTCCATTTCCTCCCAAGTTTTTATAGATGCTGAGGGGAGGTAGTAGAGCCAATCCTTGGCCATATCCTTCAGAGAAAAAGGAAATGCCCGCAGTTTTATCTGTTCTTCAGTGACTTTCGTCGGCTTCATACTCGAACAGACGATGTGGAACTCCTTCAGATGTTTATGCGGGTCTTCTCCTGCTAACCCATGGAAAGAGGGTAACAGGTGAATTAACCCTGATCGGAGTTCGAAAGTGGTGTCCTCCCCCAAGTCAGGGAAGGTTATGCATAGAGGCTGGTGAGTAGTGCCAGTGGTGGCCAATTCCCGCATAGTCCTTTCGGCTGCCATTGCTTCTTGCTCAGGTTCAGACGTGGAATTTTCAGTGGCGAAGGGTAAGGCTTCAAATTCTTCTAAGTTCTCTCTTGCTTGTCTTCTCAGGATGCGATCTCTACGAGTTATTTCAGGGTCGAATAGCAATTCTTTATTTTGGCGTGAACGAGTGATCATTCACTGCTAAAACAAAAAGAAACTTAAGTGAGTCTAAGTGTAACGCAAATAAATAAACACTTAAAATCTTGCACCGCTCCCCGGCAACGGCGCCAAAATTTGACCGCACTGTCGCGATGCGGTAAAATTAATTAAACCTAGCTACCCTTCTAGCTCGTAGAAGTGGTAAGTAGGGTCGATCCCACAGGGAGCAGGAAGACTCTTAGTGTTTAAGTAAATCCTAATACTAGCAACATATATAAATATATAAATAATGGGGGTTTATGAATTGATGTATATTAACTAAGGAACTAAAACAGAAATTAAGCAAATTAACTATGACTTGTTCTACTTATAAAATAACGAATCCCAGCCCTTAATCTTATCTCCCCCTAGTTATTACTACCCTGTGATAGATGCAATTATTAACCAATTTTATCCTTAAAACTCCTACCCCGAGGTTAACAACAAGCTCTGCTAACCTCGTTATCCCTTATGTTTAACTAACCAAAACAAGCTCTTTGGTTAGTCTATCCAGTTGAGTGACCTCAGAATAAGCTCTCTGGATCTCATTAACCGGACGCCTAGAGAACTAGGATAACGGGATAGACACGGTGTGGACCTCGTAAGCTCGGACCCATTCAGACCGAGCTATATACTATCCTAGCGATATCACTCGCTATTCGCTACTAAGTGGCTATAGGTTCGTAACAATTACGGATTACGATTATAACCTAGCGTTACTTATGCAATTATAATCCTAGGTGATCAATCTAGCACATAAACGCACAAGCATTGAAGGATAAACAAATAGTATAACAACGTTTCAAGGAATCAACTGATTAATAACCACTGTAAATATCACAGAATAGCAAAACTAGGGTTCGACTCGATTAAGGACTGAAATAACCTACTAGCCGCTCATGGCGGTGACAAAAGACAAATTAAACTGAAAATACATAATTGTAAAGACTTAAGGACTAGAAAACCCGAGTATTGCCGATCTTGATTGCCCGTCTCCTTCGGAATCTCTCAATCTTGCTCTCTCGTAATGTTCTCCTCTGTTATTTCTGAGCATAAGGATCCCTTTTTATAGAGAAAGTCAATTTGGGTCGATTCTGGGCTTTAAAACGGAACTCTTGTGGCCCAAGGATTAATTAACCGCCTTAATGGGCCGCGACCGCGCTTACGGGCCGCGCCCGCGCCCGCTCCTGATCCAGCACCACGCCGCGGCCGCGCAAGTATGCCTCGGCCGCGCTACTTGTCCAGAGATTTTCTGCTTATTTCTTCACTTGGACCGCGGCCGCGCCATTTTGCCGCGGTCGCGGTGCTTTGTTCTTCATTTTCCGGCGATTTTTCCATCTTTTTGACCTCCGGACTTCATTTCCTCGTTGTGCATCCGGCCGAGTACGAATACTTAGCCTTAAATCACCTGTTAAGCTCAAAATGAAAACACAAACGTCAAATAGTCCAAAGGCACTAAAAACAATCCAAATACTCTCCATTCTACACGCAATCATCACAATTCATCACTCTAACAGACTTAAAGTGCATAAATAAACGCGTGTACCATGGCTCCCGCGTTCTTGAGCCCGAAGGGCATTTTCTTGAAGGCAAAACATCCAAAGTCAGTGATAAATGCCGTTTTGAGGGCATCCTGACGGTCCATGTGGATTTGATGGTATCCCTTGTATAAGTCCAAGAAGCAAAGTGCCGCGTGCCCGGTAATGGCTTCGGCCTTTTGGTTGATAGAGGGCAAAGGATAACAATCCTTTGGACAGTGTTTATTAAGATCGGAAAAATCGACACACATTCGCCATGCCCCGCTGGACTTTGTTACCATCACCGGATTAGATAGCCAAGAGGGATAATGGACTTCAAACAAGATATCTGCATCTAGGAGCTGTTGTACTTCAATTCGAATGGCTGCGTTCCGCTCCGGAGCGAATTTCCTTTGCTTTTGTTGTATAGGTTTGACATTGGGATCGATGTTCAACTTGTGTGTTATGACATCCGGAGAGACCCCGGGCATGTCCAAGGGAGACCAAGCGAAGACGTCGGAGTATTCCCGCAAGGTCTGAATGATGGCACGGTGTAACCACGGCACGTCCACAGCGCCGACGGTTACAGTTTGCTCGGGCTTGGATGGATCAAGTGGCACCTGAACAGTGGTGTCCTCCAGCGATGTACATGAATTAGGTACGAGAGCCGAGGTTGTTACCTGGAGCTGCTGCTTAGGAGGAACCTTTGCTGCCTTTTTGAGTGCGACGTACATGCACTCCTTAGAAACCCGCTGACTGCCGCGGATAGCCACCTCGCCATGTGATGTAGGGAATTTCAGTGCGAGGTGATATGTGGAGCATATGGCTCTTGCGGGAGTAAGCCAGTCCCGACCCAGAATCATATTGTATGGGGACGGAGAGTTAACCACGTAAAAATCCACAAAAATGGTTTTTATCGCCGGATAAGTTCCAAGGGATGCCGGAAGATTAATAACTCCGTCGGGCTGGACTTCACCCTGGGTGAAGGTCTGTAACGGTCCGGGGGCCGGTCGAAGGTGCTCATGAGGAATCCCCATTTTTTGAAAACAGTCGGTGAATATAACACTAAATGCGGCTCCATTATCTACAAGGACTCGCTTTACTGTAACATTGGCTACGGCCATGTCAATGACGATGGCGTCGGTATGGGGGGTAAGCTCGGGAACGGGGTCTCTATCTGTAAAACTGACAGTCTCAGATTGGTGGAGGCGTTTGTGACGCGGCTCCTCGGGAGGAGGACGGCGTGCCTCTGCCTTCAAGGCATTCCGAGAAGCCCCGGTGGGGAGGGCTCCGTAAATCACGTTTATGACATGGGTATGCAAATTGTCTCCGGGTCCTCCAGGAGGAGGCGGTGGTGGCAAAAAATGGGGTTGCTGACGATTTCCGTGGTCCTGCCGTGCATAGTTGTTTGACCCCGGCCTGTTATCCTGCCATTGCAGCCTGTTTTGACGTGAACCACGGTCATTATAGCTTCCACGGTTTTGTGACGAACCTCCATTCTGGCTTGACCGAGGCTTGTCGTCAGTCCGAGCAACATATTATCGCAAGAAATCTTTCTTTAGACAATCTTCAATTTCCTTGCCGAGCTCTCGACACTCCTCTGTCTCATGTCCATGATCATGGTGGTACGCGCACCACTTCTCGCGGTTTCGCTTTTCAGCTGGAGCAGTCATCCGCGGACACGGCCGCAAATCGTTATTGTGAATAGAAAGAATTTCGGCCCGTGATTTTGTAAGCGGGGTGAGTTGTGGAATATCTCCTCGAGATTCTGGACGTCCCCGGTTCAGACGAGAAAAGGCACTGGGTCGCGTACTGGGCCCAACTGGTGCCCTATCGGACTGCCATTTGCTAGCATGCTTCTCACGCTTACGACGAGTCTGCTCCTCGGCCTTAGCATATCTGCACACAGTATTAAACAGAGCCCAGGTTGTGACCGGAGGGTTTCGAACCAACTCGGTGTAGAGCGTTCCGGGACGAAGGCCATTCATGAAGGCATTGATGATAACATCATCCGACCGGCTTCCTACTTTAAGACTCTCCGCTGTAAAGCGATCAAGAAATTGGGTAACGGTTTCTCCATCCCGTTGTTCCATATTCATGAGGTCGGCCAAAGTGGCCATGGGCTTCGCCCGCATATGAAAACGCGCCCAAAACTGCTCGGTAAGATCGCGAAAAGAAGTAACGCTACCCCGTGGTAGAGAGTCAAACCAAAGTCTAGCCTCGTCCTGGAGGTACTCAGGAAACACCTTGCACAGATGGTGAGGAGTGCAGTTGCGATTGAACATAGCGTACTTAAAGGCGTTCAGGAAATTACTCGGATCCCCAGTGCCATTGTATACAGCCACTGGGGGGAGTTTGAAACCATCAGGGAGTGGGGCCGCAAGAATCTCGTCCGAGAATGGGGTGATAATTTCCCCATTAGCATCAAGGCCCAAGACCTTGTCGAGCTCCGCGGCGAATTGGGCCTGCTCTTGTTCCACAGGATCCAGCACATGAGATGGGTCAAGACGAGGGCGCTTCGGAACGTCAGCAGGTCGACGGTGATGTGCACCGTCATATACGTCTCGGGGCCTCGACCCATTAGAGCTGCGATTATCCACCGGAGAAACTATCCTTTGTCTTCGGCGTTCAAGTCTCGCTCGATGAGGGGGATCCTCATCCAAGTCACGCGATGAGTCCCGAGGCGAATTTCTTACTCGTTCAGCGCCATTGTTGACACGCTCACCGGAGTGTGCGCGACGGTTATTCCATTCTTGGAACAAAGCAGCGTGTTCCTGAAGGAAGGCCTGCTGCACATGCGACAGCTCGGGAGCTGGCGAGGGATTAACTTGCACTGGGTCATCAGCAGGAGGATGATTCGGAATATTAGTATGCTCCGCTGGCAGATTTTGGTTTCGTTGACGGGGCAACGGAATCTGGTCCACAGGAAGATCACGACGGGACCGAGTAGGATTAGTGGACCTACGAGTATTCACCATTGCGTCTGTGATTAAAAACTAGGGTTTTCTTGCCTTCAGTTTCCCACAGACGGCGCCAATTGATAAAGCATAATCCGGTAATCAAATAAACTCCGAACGTAAAACCCCTTGGCAACGTAAATCAATGCAAGAAACTTAAAGAACACAGGATGTACGTGGTTCGATCCGGAGATCTACGTCCACGGGCTGAAAATGTCACCTGCCGAGGTGTTTCTTCACTATCTTTTTGAAATTACACTCAACCGTTTCAGAATACAAAATGCCAACCCCAATTCTGAGTACAATTCTCCTACTTATACTACTCAACTCAAACCCTAATTAACTCCATACAATCGCGCCTATTATCATTGCAGGGAGGTTGGGAGAAGATCGTGGGAATCTTACTTTCCCCATATACCACGATTGGGCCGCACCGCGATTGGGCCACTTCAGGCTCACGCGCGCTTCTGGGAGTTGTTGGGCTTATCTTCCTGGGCTCAGTTGTTCGGGTCGGGTTGATCTGGTCCGGGGCGTCACCGACCCGAAGTTGCTGGGGTATACCTATCAGTGTTGATTGGGGCTGGACTAGCATTAATCATTATGAAAGAATGCACCATGATATGCAAACTCATCTTCCATTCGAACGATCTCGGGAATAAGCATTTCTACAAAAAACTAAAGGGGGGTTGCACAGTAAGAGTTGACTTACAGGGGACAAAATGGAGTGAAGAGCTAATCTTGAAGAAGAAGGATGGCGAGCACGAAGTGGTGGTAAGAATTATTTGTGAAATGTTTACTAATTTAATATTTTACTTAATGGGCTGAGCCAAAATATTTAAAACCAAAGATTAATTTATGAACAAATTCTTAATTAGGGCATGTTAAAGTTTAATCCAATAATAAAATATGTGGCCCAAAAGTAATATTTGAGGCTGGGCCCGAATTACAATAAATGGATGTTGGGACCAATTATTTGTGTACTTATAAAAAAAAAAAATTCTTAACATCTACACATCTGTCGAGTTTTTGTAAATTTATGTTTGTTTGCTCTCGAATCTTTTTAGATTACAGGAATTTCAACAAATAATTTGTCGTTGTATCAGGTTTGATGAGAGGCGATTGATCCAGAAAGCAATGATATGCGTTTCTTAGAAACACATTATCGAAGTTGATGCCTCTTCTTTATTGACAGCAACTTTACAAAAAAAATTTGAACAACAATAACATCACAAATTGAGCATAAAACAAATGTTGAGAAGTTTTATCTAAAATTGTTCTGAAGTTGGTATGGGATTTCATGAGATATCAAGGATTTACTAATTTATAATTATTTAAATCTCGTTTATATATTCTCATAATCTTCCTAATTATTTTAAGGGGATATTACAATACATAAAAGTTGAATTCACAAAATCTATGATGAGTTTTGTCATTATAATTTTTGTTACAAAAAACGTATTTAGGAGTGTAAAAATGACAATTAAAACAATGCAACAAGAACACACGCCAAAAAATAAATTTACGGTGGAAATAAAGAAATGTTTGAAGTCACTTTTGAATCTAGGTATTATTGTTGGTGTGTTTGCAACATCACATTGGGAACTACAAATTGATTCTCAAAAGCACTTAAAATTTTGTTATGAGAAGTTGTCAACACTCAACTTCTACCAGCTTTTAACTATAAATCGCTTTATTTTCTAACATTACCGAATTCTGATTTGTCCACAAAATTAGTTCAAATCACTTCTCTAAGCAGCTAGGCTACATGTTTCCAAACTCTTCTTCAAGTATATCTCTTTCACTAGATCAATCAACTCCAATTTTCCAATTGAATCATTACTAATCAGTAATAATTAGAATATTAAAGGTATTCGCCAATCGACCCAAATTTTATCGTGTTTTACCAGGTTGACCCAATAACAACTCGAGCCTAATAGACCTCTGCCCAAACTCAAAATTATAGTACAAGTTGGTGTCATGGTAATGGAATGTGCTGAGTTTTGTCACCCCTAATTTCATAATACTAAACAAAATAACAGGCAAATTTCACTGTCATCAGCTAAATTAAAGGACCTGCATGCATATATTATTGCAACATGCAACACTGAATGAATTGTCAAAATCACCTTGAATGTTAGTTTGTCTTCATTTAAATCTTAACTTCATTCCCTGCACTTAATCAAGCTCTCTTGGCTATAAATCAAATGAGCTTCAAAAATAAAATTATTACTCACTCTTCAGTCATGTTCCTTATATTTCCTCTCACATTCTTTGCTTCACTTTGAGCGCTGCAAATGCAGCAAGTCAAAATTCTGTTTGGAATTTTATGTGAGCAGTTTAGCAAATCAAATAATACTCCGATTACATACAAATTTTTAACTTTATTTGTTTTCCTTATTAATTTACAGCTTATCCAGATACAGGTTATTTTGTGTTGATAACTATTTTCTAATTTCTTGTGTATTAGTCCAGTTTTAGACAACTTAGTTATAGTTTGTAGTTTTTATTGTATTAGTTCCAGCAGCTATAATAATATGGATAAATAAGTTTGAAATAATGATAAAATAATCTAATACTTTTTTGCATGTAGTTATAGAAATTTCAGTTAATTTATGTTGTTTTAGTTTATAATAGGAAAATTAATTATAGTGGTTGCTAAACAATAATGGGTTGCGGTGGAGTAATTTTAAATTATGATACATATGAAAATTAATTTGACGTATATATTATTACAATTTTGTTTTATATTATGATACCATTAATATTTGCATTTATCGGAATCTCATTTGAATGAATTGTTTTTCTTAATATTGTGTTGGCCGTCAAAATCGGTTTGATTAAAGATAGTTCGTGAACGTATTGTCAGTGATCGTCAGTGCAGTAGTAGCCTCAACATAATCATACTTCTCCTTCACTAAGGTAACAAATTTTTTTATATTTAATTAATTTTTTGTTTTCATAAATATGGATTGTAGAATGCACATAGACGTGGTTGCATTATTATGTTTTATTATTGTGTATAAACTAGAACTAAAAATGACTTTATATGTTAATCAAGTGCATAATTCGTGAAAAAAACGAACCACAGTAAAAAAAATTACTAAACTCATATTAAATTTTATTTAATTACTTTAATTGATTTTAAAATTTAAGGACCTTCAACAAAAGATTAATTTAGTATAATATAATTACGTAGTTAGGCTTAATGATCCAATATGAACGTAAACAATAATATTATATTTTATAAATTATTGTCTTTGTATTTTAGTATATAAATTTATTTTTTGTAACATTCATATTTCTGGTTTTGAAAAGAGAGGAAAATAAAAATAAAATCTATTATTTAAACCTTATTTTTCAACTCATTACAAATAAAAAATATTATATTAGTCATACAGTGGTTTTCCAAAATCACAATTGGCTCTCGGTATAGTTATAGATTGGTCACGATGTAAGTTTGGATGCGGCCTAGCGTTGGATCGATTTCCCTGTCATGACATGTTGTTGTATTGTTAAAATCAAAATTATCCCGATATCATAAAAAACCCGCGATATTTGAGGAGTTATTACTTCAGAGAAATCTCTTGCGACAATTTCACGATAAATTGAATTTATCAGGGAGATTTTTTTACATTGTTACGAATTGCATTCCTAGAAAAAAAATCCTGGAAAAAATGATACTACATATTTAATCTTATATTCTTCAATTACTTATTAAACAATTTAGTTAGATTTTATCTTCTTTGTTGTTAAAATTGCTTAGATAAAATTCGGGGTAGAGAAAAATGTCGATATACTACCCTTTAAATATATGTATTCAAACTATCTAAGCTAAATATTTAATAAAATGTTTGCATTTGAAGAAAATGGAGAATAAGGAAAACGTTGGACTTGTCGTGCACTATAGATGTGCTACAGACCAGCCACCTATAGGTGGCCGAAGGGTATCTCGTGCCATTGCCTATTCCGATTGGTTTCAGTGTTATACGACATGTTGAATATTGGTAGTAATCAGTATATGTTAAAGATTTTTGTGGCATTACGTGAAAATAATACTTTTCTACTAATTCCGGTCAACAATGATGAGTATCTATGGTTCTACTCTGATCCTGACGTCGGAAATCATTACGTGCACCTTCACGTTGATAGTGTAGCATCAGAGATAAACCCTGCAGCTAATGTTCAAATAATGGATGACTATTACCGCCCCTCAAGTCGGAGGACAAGGTGATGAAGGGGACATTGGATACATGGGGTGGTATCAAGGGATTACACGCTGATTGATAACTCCTGGATTAGGTGTGCAAGAGGGATCTCAGCCGACAACTAATGTATCTATTAGGTGTGCAAGAGAGATCTCAACCGACAACTAATGCATCTATAGAAACTTTGGTGGCAATCAACTTCCTATTGACTATACATACATATATATATATATATATATAAATCCAAAATGTTTACATTTCATACTCACATGTGTTTATTTACCTGCATCATTTTAGGAAAGGATCGTTGAGAGCATGCATAACCTGGCAGTCGAGCAGAGGGACTACGTGAGGGAGCCGACCAGAAGATCTTTTGAGGAGTTATATCAGGAAACGAGGCTTCATTTTCATGATCATTGTCCATCTTACCATCAGCCGCAGCCATACACACAACACCAAGTTGATCCATTGTCCATGCCATATGACGCAGACCAACAGGGGAGGAGGCATGGTACGTCTACACGTATTAACTTCGGACAAAGAGTTGATGCGACCACCTCGAGTAACCCCCGTCCATTTAGATCTGTGACAAGCGATCTACCAGGGCCTTCATAATCTACCGTTCATGAGCATCTTAGATGTGGATATGCAGTCAGGATACTATGTGCCTCCAATGGTACACGAACAAGATTTTGTCACTCCTAATCGTGATTCAATACAATTTGATCAGTCATTCACTACATTTTTAGAGTCCGGCCCCTATACAACAAACATACCATTTTTCTCTCAACAACCAAATTTGGCAGGTCATCGAGGACAGTTTAATACGTCTCCGATTCCATATTCTGGTCAAACATCATCTTCATCTGGCCCGCCAACATTTAGTTTGAATATCAGAACACTAGATGATGGTCAAACACAATACGCCCAAGGCAGTGAATATGATGTCAATATCGAGGAACGAAGAGGGAGATCTAAACGAAATAGGAAAAAAACTCGTTGTGGAACAGACCATAAATATTAGGGTTTCTGTTTTCAAGTTAGATGTTATATTTTTGTACTGACTAATTTATTTTTTAAGTATTTATGATTAACTAAAATATTGTATTTTAATTTGAAAACGATTTAATAGTTGCTTATGCTTGAGGCGTCTTAAACAAAAATAAAAAAAATAAAAAAAATATTAAATGGCAAGTGTGACTCTAATTAAAAAATTGTCCAGCGACTTTTTTTTTTAAAAAAAAAAAGAACTGAAGAAATACATATTGCCTTCACCATCAGCGACTACCAATTAATATATATATATATATATATATATATATATTTATGAGTGTCGCTCTGCCAGGGACGACTTTCTTTACAAAAATATATATAATGTCACCTCTCCCAGAGACGATTTTTAATAAAAAATAATAAATTATATATATATATATATATATATAATAAATGAATGTCGACTTTGAATAGAAAATCAAGAAAAATTGAGAGTCGCACATTATTTTAACACCTCATAAAATACACTTAATTTATTAATAAGGTGATAAACAGTACAATAATTTGTTAAATTTACTCAAAATAACATGATTGTGTTATTCTAAGATTTTTGTTGGGGTACGGAAACCGAATATGGTGTTCGTCATGGTTGGAGCTATAAAATTAAGAGCTGTTGAGAATTTAACAGAAATTAGTGGAATAATTCAAAACCAAACTCCAGTCGATTCGTTAACGACTGCGCTCTCGTGATGATTGATACAACATTACTATGAAATCATCCACCCGTTTCCCTCCATTTTCAAGGGGGATTTTCACCTCCCCAAAATCTACAACCTATTCGACTTCCCCCCCTGCTCTCCAGACTCTGACCAGCCATAACCCTATACTAAACCCAGTTTACAATTTCCTCCCCCAAACCCTAAATCCAAACAACGTTGTCACGCTTGTCTCTTCATCCCTCAAGCGACAAGATCATGTCTTTTGGTACTATCTCCAAGACCAAGGGCTATTCAACCGCTTCACCACCCACGACTTGTCCAGAATCTTGCTCAGGTGCCAGTCTGATTCATCCGCAACACTAACTTTCTTCAATTGGGTGAGAAATCATTTGATTTTAAAACCTGATGCTCGTAATTACTGCATTATGATCCACATATTGGTTTGGTCTAAGAAATTTAGGCAAGCTATGAAAATCCTGTTAGAATTGGTGCAGTTGGATGCAAATGGGGATGATTCCTGTAAATTGAATGTGTATGATAGCCTGATTTCGTGTACAAATGACTGCAACTGGGACCCGGTTGTATTCGACATGCTCATCAAGGCTTATCTAAGAAATGCTATGGTCAAAGAAAGCTTTCAAGCTTTTATATCAACGGTGAGGCTTGGGTTTGTACCGAGCATTTTTACTACTAATTGTCTTCTTAATGGGTTGTCGAAGATGGATTGTGTAGGAAACTGTTGGGAAATTTACGAAGAGATGTTGAGAATTGAGCTGCGTCCAAATGCTTGCACATTTAACATATTGACTCACATCATGTGCAAGGTGGGGGGTGTGGATAAGGTGAACAGTTTCTTGGAGAGGATGGAGGAAGAAGGGTTCGACCCGGATATTGTAACTTACAATATGCTTATTGATGGGTATTGCAAGAAAAGGAGGTTGAAGGATGCAGTTTATTTGTATAATATCATGTGTAAGAGAGGTGTGGTTCCTGATCTGATCACGTATACGACCTTGATAAATGGTCTCTGTAGGGGCGGTAGTGTGAGAGAGGCTCATCGGTTGTTTAGTTTGATGGTTCAAAGAGGGCTGAAGCCCGATGCATTTTCATATAATACTCTAATGTATGGATATTGCAAAGAAGGGATGATGCAAGAGGCAAAACTTATGTTGTTTGACATGATTGGAAATGGTATTTGCCCTGATAAGTTTACCTGTTGGCTGCTCATAAAGGGTTATCAGGATATTGGTAGGATGATATCTGCAATGAATCTGGTGGTGGAACTTACACGCATTGGTGTTAAGATTTCTCCTGATACATATTGTTATTTGATACTTGCTTTATGCAAAGAGAATAGGCCATTTGCAGCAAAGTCACTGTTTGAACAGATGTCTAAAAATGGTTATGCGCCGAGTGAGGAAGCATATAATGAGCTGATAGATTCTCTTTGTAGAGCCAAATTTGTGAAGGAAGCATTAGAATTAAAAACGGAGATGGTGTCTAAAGATTTGAAGCCTAATTCGATTGCATATAGAGCTATTATTGGAGGTTTATGTGAAACAGGCAGAAGCATGGAGGCTCTAGGCCTGATGCAAGATATGGTGGACGCTGGCCTGCCTCTAGATATCGAAATTTGCAGATCTTTGGTGGATGGGCTATGCAAAGAGAAAAATATATTAGAAGCAGAATTACTATTGAGCTTCTATGCCAAGGAATTTCAAATCTTTGATGTGGAATGCTATAATACACTTATTACGATACTCTCTGAGGAACGTGACCCCTCCCAAGTGATGGGATTCCAAGATAGGATGGCAAAAATCGGGTATGTACCGAATAGCGTTACATGCAAGCATGTAATTGATGGGATGCAGAAAGCAATGGAAGCGCAGAGACGTGAGCTACTTGTAGAATGAAGTTGCATCTCTCCTTTGTACGCCTTTACCTTTTCTCTATCTTTTAATCTTAAATTCTTTTAAATCCAAGGGTGAAGATGTTCAGACGTAAGTGGAGATTCTGTAGGCACAACTATGTGAAATATTGTTGCATCTGATATGCTAGCTGTAGAGATCAGGAATTTGTACAATGATGTTTGTATCTGTTTTCAGTGTTATTCTTAAGTGCTTCACATAATTTTCTTACTAGGGTTTTTTTTGGGAATCCAGGGTCGTTGCATGAAGATACTAATCGACAAGCTCAAGATAAGAATTGTCTGTAGTATCGTGGTTCTACTTTTATGATTAGAGAAAAAGAGTTGATCATTTATAATTAGACATATGATGTGGACGTGAGTTTGTTGCATCAGTTTTACATTCTAGGATGGTAAAATGATATTTTCTCTTGTTGGATTCTACCAATTTAAAATTTTTGGATTCAGGTAGGCTGTGTGTCACTGTACCCACCCAACCCAGAAATAAGAAATTTGAAATTACAGAAGCTTAATGTTAACTGTACAGTGAAGGTTAATTGGACCATTTTCCGGTTTCTGCTGGCTTGCGGTGACGTGATTTATTGCTCTTGAGCTAGTTAATTCTCAATGTGGAATTGCCGATGCTCCAGTTGTGTTTGCCGCAACTTGTGCATTTCATAACTTAAAACTTTTTACCTTCTTGTGTCCATTATCAAAGTCACACATTAAACAAATCAGAGTAACCACAAACTAAACACTATAGATACATAATAAGCAAGCAGTTCATCGTCTCTCATATAACTTTGGTTTATACATTTTCAGATTTCATTTCAGTGTGCTATTCTTGATTGCTGTCGCCATAAATTTCTTCATTTGGTCTCAAGCAAACTCCTCATCATAGTGGGCTTATCAGGATGCTTTGCCATGGCCAGCTCAAGTGGTGACAAAGGAAAAGAAGGGAGATCAGTCATCTCTGGATCCGAGAGAGCATCCCATCGCTTTGAGAGGATCGAGCTTGCACAGCCATCCAAACCTATGTGAGTCACATGCTTCACATCTGTCGGAAATCCAATTTCCATTCCCATATCTCTGTCTTCTAACTCGTCGTCCTTGTATACTGAAAAGGGATATATCTTCAAAGTTTAAAAGAAACACACGCGCATACACACACACACACACACACACATATATATGTTTGTTTACTCGTGTTAAACTTGTGCATGAAATGACAGGGCGCAGATAATAGGCATGCAGAGAGCATGCAGAAATAGAAGCAAATCTCCTCTCTGTTTCTCATAGTGTAGGATCACGTACCAAATGACTGGGAGAAATTCTTGAAATTCTTGAAGAGCTTCTGGAACCTGGGAAGTGTCAAGAGGCTCATAGGGCTCTTCAAGTTTTCGCCTGATAAACTTTCTTCATCCTCCTCGTACTCCTCATTTTCGTCCTCCTTTTCTCCTTCATGAGTTCCTTCACAGCCAAAACAAAAGGTAAGTTCTCAAAGAAAAAGTAGCCGTATAGGGAGAAGGAGAAAAAGAGGAACACTTGTGGGAGTTGGAGTTGTGTCCAGCTTTGATCTCTTAGCTTGGTGCAGCCCAACTGCAATGCTGGACTCAGAGATGCAACCGGCAGTGAATGGTAGTAACACAAATCTTTCGATTCGATCCCTCATGTTGTGTGTCTGTTATGAGGTGGTTTGGGAGAAGTCGGCCGTTATAATATATGCTACGTACTTGCTTTGTGTCAAAGTTAGAATTACAGCATGTATATATAGTCAATGCCTACTCAAGTTAAGATGTTGAGAGAGAGAGACAGTGAGATCCAATAGTTAAGGTTTTATTACAGAATAACATGATGTCTACATTATCAAATCTTTGATTGCAGATGTATTTCTCTCTCTGTTAGTTCCAATGGTGGGGTTTCTCTCTCACTTACCTATCTTGAAGCAGAAGCTATTCATATTCTTTTTACCAAACCGTCCTGTTGTAGTGTATTGTATTATTTCCTAGTCTTCTTCTTTTCTAGTCCAACAAATACACTTTAATTACACTCCACCAAATATGAGTACATTATAAGCAAACTGTTTGAGACTTGTCAACTTTTCATTAATTATCCTGCAACCCAAAAAGGCCTCTTTGGACACTTGTGATTGGTTCACAAAGGAATGTGGGATGACTAGATGATTGACATTTTCTTTAATCATTATTTGTATCTTCAAATGATACACGATTCCACTACATAGATTGTCTTCTTATTTGTATAATTTATGGAAGTCGTAATTGTTACTCGGGACTCACTTAACCAGTCTACTTTACTGGCTCTATATGTCCACACGCAATCTCTAATCTAGATTTATGATTGATGTCATATTTTGCATGCTTTTGTACAAGGATGAAAATATGGTTTTAAGGAAATTGGTGTTTCAATTTTACAAAAATATCGGTGAAATATCAATATCGGTGTATTTTTCAAAATATATTGAAAAACATTTTAATTGTCAAATAATATATGCCCTCCGTCTCGGTTTAAGTTTCCTACTTTGACCGGGCACGAAGGTTAAGAAAAAACAAATTTTGTGGAATTTTTAACTTCTTTAAAGGTGGAGATTTTGAGGTTGGAGATTGTGAGAGAAATTTGTCATTTATGAGCTGACAAATTTAATTGGGACAAATTGAAAAGGAAAGTAAAAAAGTTAAAGCGGAACGGAGGTAGTAATATAATATTTTATTGATTATTATAATTCACTTGAAATACACATATCTTAAAATTTAATATAAATGGATATGTCTAGGACTAATTTTATTAAATAATATACACGTCCAACAATATGATAAACATTAAAATATAGGATTTGTATCAACAAAATGTCCAATACTATTGAAATGAGCATCAATATTATATGCCATACCATCAGCCCCCACCATTTAAAAAAATATATATATATATATATTGAAATTAACCCAAAAAAAAAACCAAAATTAACCGATATTTTACACCCCTCATTTCATTTGGGGAGGTCAAGGAAAACCAAAATTTTGGCAAAATTTCACCGATATTTGGCGACTTTTCAATCCCTGAGGTCTTCTACATGTTTTGCAAGCGCACGCGAGCATTTCAGATTCTAACTTGGTGACAGCACTAATCCTAACTACTAGTTGTATCTACACATAACAGCGATCCATAAATAAGGTATTTTAGAATCTTAGTTGAACACCTGCTAATTGTGACTAGTAGAAATGTTGATGTTTCCCAAACATGGTTTCATTAGATCTAGCATCTAATGCCTAATATCTTCACCTCAAGCAACTCGGAAGTGCAAATTCCATCAAAACTTCAACACAAGAATTTAGATTCAACTCTACACCCTCCCTTGCTTTATATACACAATGAATTGCAACACTCTTCATATCAGAAAAAGGAAAGCAACATATTTCCCATATAACTACATACAATAATCTGTCATAATTCTATCGTACTCAAAATTCCAAAGAAACAAAATGGGTACTTACGGGAGAAAAAACATGCAAACAAAAGAAAAAGAGAGCCCTTTCAGGCATATCATCAAATGTAAATTATATATCTAGAGAACTGCCAAGATCATAGCGGGGGATAGAAGTATGAAGATAAAGAAAATCCAAGGAAGAGCAGTCCTCCAATTGCTGCGACTGTACGCTGTGAAATCTTCGATGCCAGCATACTTCCACCGATCACTGCCAAAGATGTACAAACAGTGTGCCCTATGGTGGCCCCTACAGCAACTCCAACAGCATTTTTGTGCGTCGCTAGCTGTGGAAGCGGAGAAAATCGCCTTTTCAAAAAATCAAAACTCAAAAGATACAATACTCTAAGTGAGAACAGAGATAATTGGATGGTGCCCAAAAGCATCTGTCCACCCCTCCCAAACACACATCTCCAACACCTAAAATTTCAAGATAATTGTTTGAATTCCCAGTACAAAGGGATCTCCCCAAGGAAAACGTGTTTAATGCTGCCCCATACCCTTCGCTTCCAACTTTTTAAAAATATGCTATTTGGATGCAGAAGTGTGTTTTTTTAAACATATTCTGTACATATTGTTAGAAGGAAAAGAGCTTTTCAAACTCATTATATTTCCCTTTCTAGATAATTTATTTTCCTTCTAGAAATCTAATACAATTTAAAGAAAAGATATGTTAGGGGCGGCAATAGGTTCAATCAAGCTGTTCTGACATAATCCTTTTATTTTGGGGGTTCGTATCTGGTAGCTGGTCCCCCCCCCCTCCCCCCCCCCCCCCCCCCCCCCCACAAAAAAAAAAAAAAAAAAAAAAAACTGTTTAATTGGTGGGTTTGGTGAAATCCTATTTACAAAACTAATGGGAAGTATCAGAGTACCCATCAAAATCATAACAGTATGAACTTTTCATCTTTTTGTGAAGCTAAATGATGGCGGCTCTTAGGCTCAATATTATTCATGATGTATTTTCACAAGAAACTAAGAAAAGCCTTTCCCTTATTTTCATTTCAGCAACTTCAAGAGTGTTTTCTCCTCATGCCTAGCATTCTCACCTATATAAACAACAATAACCCAAAGCATTGCTGCCTGATTTTATTAGTTTCTATCTAAAATTTTCCTAGCTGTATTGTTGAATTATGATAAATTTTGCCATCAATTTAAAAGTTGATCATGTAAACATGAGGGGAACTCAGGGCCCAATTGCTTAAAACTTTGTCACAGATAATGCAAGAAACTTGACCAAAATAAACATTTCTTACAGCAATTGTAGCTATCTGGCTACGGTCTCCCCACTCAGCTAAAAATGTCAGAATAAAAGACTGCACACAGAAATTAAAGTAATTAGTAACTTCCGGCTTCAATCCCCTGATGGTCTGAAGAAAGAAGGGAACAAGAGAATTGACTATGCCTCAATATGCAGAGTTTTTTATGCCTTCTCAAAAACTAAAAAGTAATTTTTATTAGATATAGGCATCTCTCTTACTTGTTTCCTAATATAACTTTTTGTACAGAAGAATACAGTAGTTAGATGTAAACCTCTAAATAGATTGGCGTACAAAATCTAGTAAAGAAGCGCCGGAAAGCTGTTTTCCCTTGTCCAGCTTCAAGTTTCTCTTCTACCTGCAATATTTACCAACTTTCAAGGCAATTCGTTGGTGTAATACAAAAGGAACTTGGCGAACGCATAATAAAATGCTGAAAGCAATTTAATGCACGATCAAGCATAATGTGTGTGGTTCTCAAACTTCACCATAACATTATGCAGCAATCAAACAGGAATACTGAAGCTAACAAGGTAAGATAATGACAAAAAATGACAAGTACCTTTAGACCAAACAATAAAAAAGTTTCAGTTACCAACACAAAAATGATGATAATAATATTTTCAAGCAAGAGATGCTGTTGATCTTTTTTTTCTTATAAGAAAATACCACAGTAAGATGGCAGAATCTAATAAAAGTAAAGCAAGTAACTCATGACAAATAGCATTCGTTTGCATCGTCAGTATACAAAGCTTAATGCATTAGAAACAACATCTTTGATAAGGCATCAAGAGTCAAACTTGAGACATACAAGAAATAATTTTAGCTTTAGCTCGTAGGTGTAAAAAAGGAAAATAGATAACCCAGATATGCAAATCGAATCTCAAACATACTTCCTCTATTTCTTTCTTCTGAGAAGCTTTTGGATCTGATCTCCATGCAATGTAAAGTAACCGGAGCCCGAAAAAGGCATAAAGAACTGCAAGAGGGTAGTCGCATTAGATTTCTACGAAAGTTGAAATATCATTTATAAAGAAACTCTAAAAGGCACACATTCTTCAGATTCAGAATGCAGGTTGGTCAATAAGACACTTTTCAGCTAACGCTTAAAAATGAGGCACCTCAAGCCAAGCTTGTGGCTGTTCAAGCTCATATAACATGAAAAGACGAAACAAAAAATCCCACCTTGTCTTGTTCAATGTTAAAACATCGAGAACATTGGGCAATCAGGTATCATAATTCAGTTCAGGCATTAGTGAGGCCTTAAAATGGGTAGATATCCAAAATGTATGCGCTTCTGGTCATTCTCATGTGATTCAACAGTCACATCATTAAAAAGAGTTTTGTACCACACTGTGTGCTGCTATGACAATCACTACGAACCGTCTGTACCCCAATTCCCTACTCCAGTCTCTCTAATCCCCTCATTTACACCTCTCTCTTCCTCTTAATTGTTTTCACTCCAAACAATGACTCTGTGACTCTTTGCAAGTTAATCCCACGAAAACTCAGAATTCAAATTTAATGTGGATCCAAGGTTTGATTCCACTCATTCAAATGCAACTTTCTTTTTAGACCTGAATGCAGATACCATGCCCTCACATCTGCATCCCTAACTATTGTTTAACATAAAATTTGGTGTATATTGATTCAGAGACACAGCTCACAAGCTTAAGCCAATTCTGCCACTGGGAGTTCAATACTTGTGCTGAAGCATAGACTTTTTGCCATCTAACTATAACTGAGCAATATTCCAGGAGTTGGCAAAGCAACCCGGTCCAATTTACAGCTTTCGTTCATTAGTAGAAGTATATACAGCATAAAGCTGCATCACATGGTTCAACGTTCAAACCCATGGCAGAAGAACCTCTTTTTACTCTCTTCCCAGAAAAGCATTTGACTAATAATATGTTAGAGAGCTAAAACAAGAACCTGTAGCTGCACTATTTGTATGCTTCCTTGATATCAGGTTGGGCACAATCCTACCAAGACCAGTTGAAAGTATCTGGAAGGCGTGAAGAATAAATATTTGTATTATTTTGTTTCTGACAGCAGAGCCAACACATAATTTTAAATAAGTGACATGCACTGAAATATGAAAGTTAATACATATAAACTAAATTAGAAGATGAGAGAGGGTATAACTTACAGTCATCACAAACAAAGCACTGAGTGCACCAGATAGAACAATTGACTTGGGATGACGCATTGCCATGAGAGCTGCTATTATAAAGGTCTCATCTCCAATCTAGAATCGTAACCATGATAATAGAATAGCAATTGAATCAGATATAAAAGAACGTTAAGCAAGTTGACCCACACCAACCAAAAGGGAGAATTCCTCCCTGATAAAAAAAAATTGATTTCAAAAGTACATAGTACAATGCCACTCCACAATTCCATTAGTCATCCAATTCTCTCTAACAGTTAAACAGGCAAACCAAGCCGTCATGACGACCAGCACGTTAGGCTACAGTACAACAATCCACCAAAAGCCATGCAGCAACACATACTAACTGCACTCTACTGCACAAAATATTTGCTAACCTCACTGACAATTATCATGGATAAACTCGCAAAGAAAGCATCAAAGACTCCCAGACCCGACTCCACATCAACACCCAGATCAACTGAATCAGGATCTTTTCCTCCTTTGACAACAGCAGTCTTAATTTTGTTCACAAATATCTGTCCACCAAGTCACAGAAACACAACATCAGATTCCAGGATAACAATTAGCACGTTTAAACAAAATGAATTATTAAACAAGGCTTGACATGGTCCATTTAACATCTCTTATTCTCATGTTTGCTTTTATTTGTCTGTTTAATGTAGCATATAATTGTTCAATTGATAAGTGTTATAAATAATAAAGTATAATCCATTTATACCACCTGCATTATTAAAAATTACTTTCATCAAATAAAAGATCAAAGTCAACCCAAAAAACATTGGGTGAAAACTGATTGACAGTCCTTAACGGGTGTATAAAACCTTGAACTAGCTTAACACTATTAAGAACTGCTGCATTATTTCACATTATGCAAAAAAAAATCAAAGATATTAACAAAGACAACTTCAGCATCAGGAAACCGTGACAATACTGACTTTACTGCGGCGGCCTAGATCCTTGACTGCACCATTTGACTCGTCCCATCCATTTTCCTAATCGCGGTGCAAACTTAGTTAGATTACCAAAATCGATATCCAAAAACCAAAAAAAAAAAAAAAAATTAATGAAAAAATAAAATTTACCTGAGCAGAAGCTTGATGGAGGGAGGAGAAAAGGAAGATCATAATGAGGAAGAGACAAAATATTTTCCATGGAAAAAGGTACGGTGTGAAAACCCCCATGTTTGCTGATTTTGAATTTCTGGATCTGGTTTGATTTGATGGATGCGTTTTAGATTTTGGAGGGGAATTCGAATGAAGTGTCAAATAATCGGAGGAAATGAAAAATTGAAGGAAATTGATGGAAGAAAGGGAATTGGGATTGGTGGGGAGGAAGGGTTGATCTCCAATTCCGGCAGTGGTCTCCCAGGAACACGTCTCCGAAGATGTACGAGTCTTTTATAGTCGCTACACATTCAAATTTAACACTACTTTCACTTTATATCATTTTCTATATTATTATTATTTTGAGAATATGATGTTCTATAGTATTACATACTCTCGCATAAACTGAATTCTTTGGAGTATCCGATTGAACTGATTAATAATATAAAAAGGGAAAATCCGCGATTATTTCTGAAGATTATTTTAAATATTAAAAAATTTATTTAAAATTCAAAAAATTAAATTAAAAATAAAAATAAGGAACTCTAAATTAATTAAAAAATAGAAAATAGAAAAGATATACAAATTCAGAAAATTATTTTAAAAATTCTAAAATTCATTATTATTCTGATAATTATCTTAAATTCTAAATTTATTTAAAATTCATAAAATTAAATTAAAGATAAAAGAAATTCTAAATTTCTTTAAAATTAAAAAAAATATTTTTGAAAATTATTTAAATTTTCTAAAAATTATTTTGAGAAATATACTTCCGAAAATAAATAAAAGAAAACAAGATATAACATATAAAATATAATACAAAAGATAATTATTTAAAAATATCTAAGATTAATTTAAAATCCAAAAAATTATTTCTGAAATAATTTTGTTTCACGTTTGTGGGTGAAACTCTCCTAAGAACGGAAAGAAAGTTCACCATCCTTTGAAGAATAGAAAGCTCCAAATACTACATTGAAGAACAAGAAGTTTCGAAATCACAAACCAAAATTGTCGAATTAAATGTTGGGTTCACTATCCTTCACATGCGCACCATAGTAGCAGTCCGGCACGCCGGCAGATCTAAGGTTGATGATGGTGTCGGTAGATCTGAGGTTTTATATTTAGAAATATTTTTTGAGAAATAATTTTCCAGTACGAGAGTTGATGGCGCCTCCGGTAGATCTGATGTTTAATTTTGAGAAATAAATTTTCAAATCTGAGGCTGATGATGGCATCGGTAAATCTGGTATCGCCTTGAATGGTTGATGATGACAAACAGGCCTTTAGTTTTTCGAAATAGTTTTTTTTTATTTTTTTATTTTTTGAATTTTAATAAATTCTTGTATTTTTAAAGTAATTATCATAATATCTTTTAAATTTTCTAAATCTTAAATAAATTTTAGAATTTTAAAATAATATTTTGAATTTTTTAAAAAAAATTTAAGATTTTAAATAAATGTAGAATTTCTTGTTCTTATTTTTAATTTAATTTTCTTAATTCTAAATAAATTTAGAATATTTTAAAATATTTTTTAGAAATTTTTTTATTTCTGAATATTAAACGAATTTTAGAAATTTTAAAATAATTTTCTAAATTTTGTATTTATTTTATTTTTCTAATTTTAACATAAAATTACTTAGATTTTGCAAAAGTTCCCTATTAATTTGTCCTAGTTGATACCTCCCAAATTCAATTGGAGTACATCTAGGCTGCCATGTATGATTCACCAACCGGATAACACGTGTAATTTCAAGTGAGTTTTTCTGTTTTCCGGCTAAATTTGGGCATAAATTGAACATATTCGCTACATGGTGCGCATAAATTGAGCGGTTTGAAAAAGCTGGACATAAAAGTCACCTCCCCTTAGTTGATGGGCAACTTTTGTGATTTTCCTTAAAAGTATAAAAATAAAGTGTACGATCATATTTGTCAAACATCTAAAAATATTTCTTCTACCCTTGACATTTTTTCTCGAATACGGTACCTAAAGAATAACTTTAGACCTTTTATTGATTATAGATTCTCTATTTTGAATTGTCGTGGCTAGAAAAGGAAGAATATTGGAAAAAATATGAAAATCATGGTGTGAATATAGGACTATATTACGATGAGACAGACTATAACAGATGATATTTTTTCGAGAAAAATAATATTTTAACATGAAACTAAAATGAATGGTACATTTCGGCAGGGCAAAAATGATAATTTTTTCAGGATAAATAATTGTAAACAACAAATTTCATGTTTTAATTTATTAAACACGAAAATATTGAAAATATTGAATCAAAAAATAATTGTGCGGTATAATCTCTTGAATTCCTTTAATTCTTCTATTCGATGACTTGGTGATTTGGTAGAGGTATGGATATCTAGATTTTCTCTGCACTTGGATTTGACTTCTATAACATTTATCCGAAAGCTTGATAACTTGATTTCGAATTTAACGTTAGCTTGGAGGCCATTGCGAATAACGTTCAAAATGTGAATAACACATTAAATTTGCGAAGAACATCGTATGGTTTGATGGACAGATGACTTCAATTTATGTTAGATAACGACACTTACAAAAATAATGGTAAATATATTTTCGCAATTTACTGATACTCTTATAAAGCGTCACGATTTTGATTACCCTTTAAATTTCGTGTTGTAAATTCAATGACACTTTGGGTCTTGTATCACAGTGATGGTGACGATTATATTTTGTGTTACAAAATCAGTGACTATTTACGTCTTGAGTCGTGAGACCAATCATAAAAATTAGTGACATGTTACTACTTGTGTCATAATACTGGTGACACTTTTCCTGAAAGCATTACTAGAAAATAATACTTAATGACGCTTTTTAAACAGCGTGTAATTTATGAAAAACGACATTTTACATTTTGTGTCAGCAAATTAGTGACACTTTATATTTTGTGTCACGGGGACAGTGATGCATTATGTTTTGTGTTACAAAATCTATGACGTATATGTGTGTTTGCTTAAGGTTAGGGAGTTCTAAGCCAAACTTGGCTGAGGGAGTTAATGAGTGTACTTTATTGGGATTTGGCCCCTCAATCCACTGAGGAAAACCATAAACAAACACACCTAAATTGTGTCATGAGATAGATAAGACATTATATTTTGCTCATAAGATTAGTGTCAACTTTATTTTGCGATAATAGTTTATATTTAGGCTTTGTTTGCTTGGGATTAGGCCATAACAACAAAATTCTCTAAAATTTTCAATTTATCTCGTATATATCCCACATTTTTTGAATAAAGTTTAAAATAGAATTAATACTCGAAATTTTTAAAATATAGTCATATATACAAATATATCGCGAATAATACCTGTATAATCTCCGAAAATTGTAGACTTTCTTTAGTACTTTTCTTTTATTTTTTATATCATTTTTCAAATTTTCGATTTAGAAGTAATATATTCTAAAAATTCATAGAAATAAGGATAAAAACTTAGAATTATAAATTTGTTAAATAATACAATTTTCAATAAACTTTAAGCTTGTGTTTAGAATAATCAATACTCATACATGTAGATCATAAGAAAAATTCACGATTTCTTGACTCAAAATATGTTGTCTAAAATAAAGAGAACATAAGTAGTATATAATAATTAATAAGCAATACAAATACATGATATAATAACAATGCAGTGCTAGACATTCTAACAATAAATTACAGTATTTATAGAGATTTTTTGTACTAATTATGTTTGAGATTATTTTATTTAATGAACTTAAAATAAATAGCATAAAATCATAAGAAATAACATGTGCAGTAATTGATAAAACCTCAAATAATTAATAAAATTAACACCTAAATATAAGATAATAAATATATTAAGAAAGAGATTTAAGAATGCCAAAATTTTAATTCAACGTATTAAGCCCTAGTTATTTATGAATAATTTGCCGAATTTGGTCGACGAGACATTATTTTATCGATTTTATCGGTTTTATTCACAAATAAAACCCAAACTGCGAATGATTGACAGTGCCGCATAATACCCTTATTCGAATTTTATTACTTTGGTTTGGGCTAAATGATGACCCAAACAAAAAATATGTGTTTGTTTGAAAATGTCAGGGCATAAATGTCTCGCCCTAGTTGGGAACTTTGTATAATTTGTCATTCCCCTCTATCTCTTCTTGTCACTGAAATGTGATTGGTCGTCCTCTCGTTCTACACTTTGTTTTTACTGCTAACAGTAAAGCAGTACATCTATGGAGAAATGTGATCTCTTCTCTCCTCTCACACCGATTTTCAATTGATTCTTCAGGATTCCTCGGTAGATTCTGGAAAAATTCAAGCGACGCCCACGGTATTGGATAGTCAGTACAAGTTTTGAATCTCGTCTCTACTGGCTATATTTTTTAAATTGATACTTTGACTTTTGACCTTTGACTGTTGACACGATAGACATGACTTTTGCTTGCTTACTAGTTGGATCTTCCTTACTGCAAGCATTGTGTATGTTGGACTAGCATAAGCAACGTTACTGTCCGCTCACTGCAGTATCTCTTTCCTTACTGCTTCCTTGGAATTCCTTGCTGCATGTAGCCTTGATGTTTTTCCTATGTGCTTGTTGTGACTTGCCTAAGTAGTACTAGTCCACTTGTTTATTACAATGATTACAAAAATCATGGGGGCACTAGTTCCTACCATACATTGAGGTTTTGTCATCATCAAAACTATACTAAAATTTCCTAACAATTTCCCCATTTTTTATGATATCAAAACTCTAAGCAATAAAAGTACTTAAAAGTCGCACAATAACAAATTGTTAGTCAAAAAACAATTAATCATCAAAAGGTACATATATGCAGTAGGTATGATGCAAGATTACGAGTTGTAATAATTTGGCAAAATGATAACTGTTTTCATAGATATTCTATCTATTATAGCTTACGATTTATTATGCCAAATAAAAAAATCTTACTTTAAGATAAATTAGAGATGTACATATTTTTTTACCTGACAACGATCGATCTTTTTCTCAGTAACTCTATTGAACTGTTGCTTGGCATGCTTTTTGCCTCTTCCTCTTACTCTATCTTCCTCTTTCATATCCCTACTTTTCTTGGATCTGTCAGGATCATTCTCAGTGTACCTCCACCATTCATTGTACATGATCTGTTCGAAGTTTCTGTAACTAAACTGCACTTCTAGTGTTAAATCTTCCATCAGCCACCATTCATTAGAAGGAAAAATCTTGTAGTGATTCCACTTCGCTCAATATGGAATGGAAGTCTACCAGCATATAATTCCTTTGAGTATGCTCGCAGCTTATCTCCAGTAGTCCTTTCCATATCTCTGTACCTTCATTCGTCTAGTAAGTACTCAAAGTATCTGAGAATTTCAGCCATTCTCCATTTATCAATCTCATCTTGTGAAGGATTTCCCCTTGTTGGGATTTTGACTGGGAATTTGTAACTTATTTGATTTGTATAATGCTCCAATATATTCTTATGTGAATGTTAATTTTATTGGTTGCAGTATTATTACGTTCTCCCAATGTAGTAGTAGTGTTGGTGTGGAAGTGATCAAAATACCGACATTGGCATTTTTAAAGAGTAAAGAATGCAAAGAAATGTAATAGATTATTAAAAAACTTACCTCTATATCTTCTTGTCGGGGCCTCTTTTATTGATGATAATATAATTTTCAATCTTTCTCATGCTTGTTATTGACATGAGAAGTTTAAGTTGGGGTTGTATTTTTGGATTTGACTTCAACAAATAAAGAAAAAATAGATGTATCTTGTAGAGAGTACTGATTCGAAGATACAATGCTTAAAAAATTATTCTAGTAATCATTACAGTTGGGTAATCCAAGAGTCTTCAGTAAATTCAATTTTTGTATAGAAAAGCTATGACTCAAAATAGTTAAGAGAAATTTGTAGGGATCCGTAAAAACGTGTTTTTATTTTAATGATATTTATATAAGTTGAGGATTTGTCTGCTTAACCATTATTCATTTACATATATTGAAGGACCTTTTACGCCGTAATGGCGTCATTGGCAACATTTTTGCTAAAATGAAATTATATAATGGGCTTATGAATTTGGTGACTATACATATTGTTGATAATATTTGAATGAATTATTCATATTGGTTCCTCACCAGTAATTTACACATTCTTTATGGTAATAGATGTTACAAAAGTTTTAGTTTTAACGGAAGGACGACCTACCGAAAGCATAATTCTGGATTAGCATCACCTTTAATGTTTCTTAACTTTTCTATAAGTTAAACATAATAAGGACACACCCCATTATTAGTCTGTGAGTTTTTTTTTTTTTTTTTTAACGACGTATAATATGTAAAGTTTACCAATTTATATTTTGATTCACTGTTATAAAATATGAGACAATTTAGTTGGCCTGGCCCGACCCGTTTGGCCTGGTGGAAAATTAGTGACCCCACCTCCTTGGAATACTCTGAGGTTTCTAGGCTGGTCCATGGTCCGTCGGCTAATAGCAGGTCGGACCTGTTAGGCTTGATGGTACTACGGGCCAAGATTTCTATACCTAACCCATATAAAATGATGGACAGTCTAGGCATGTCTGGCCGAGCCAATTTATGCAAATATTAGCATTAAACTAAAAAAAAAAAAAATTATTTTGTATATGATATTCTATTTTATTTAAAAATTAATGATTTTTCATCAAGGCCTACATAATTCAATTGTTATGTCAATAAACCTACTTGATTTTCATATTAATGAGTACATATTTGAGTATGTTTGGTATTTTTTTTATTTTTATTATTTTAGGAGCAGTTACCTATATTATTTTTTAAATATTAGCCTATAAAGGATACATGCTTACTCGCTACAAATTTTGTTATTATATATTTTTAAATTTAATTTGCTCATAATATCCTACGTAGCTAAACAGTGAAGTGTTTTTTACCATGAAAACTTGACACCTCTATTTCTACACTTGCTAAACGAATTATCTGTCATCATGGGCTGTATAAGTCGATTTCCATGATAAAGAAACTATATTATTGGCTTGCATAAATCGATTTTGTCGTGAACATGTGCAATATTTCTTTATAAAAAAAAAAATGAACTAGTGTTCAACCATAGATATTTTATTAATGTTTTATTAATGTAGCATGCTTTGGATATAGGACTTGAGATGCATCATAATTTGGTAGCAGCTCACCAGCTCTTTTGCACCAATTATATGTATGATTTGAAAAAGATAAGTTGTCTAAGTAATGTAATGGTGATGTGAATGCTGATATTGTTGGATTTTATGTGGTTAATTTGTTTAGCTTTACAGAGTTTTTTTGGTGATAATATTGGATTTGGTGTGGTTAATTTGTTTACTTTTGTTGTAGTGACGTGACATATTGCTTTGTTAAAAGTTGGATGTGGATTTTGTTACAGAATCCTTATAGAACATTATATTACTCGATCACAAAAGTTGAGTACATAGTGCTTTAGAAAAATGAAACATCTATGACCAACAGAGATTAACAAAAAACCTAGACACCTGCCGCAACATAACTAAACAAACTAGAACATGAACTTAAACAAAACGAAACAAAACATCCATGAACAACAGAAAACTCACTTCAAATAATTAGCAATTTTATGGGTTATTGAAAACCATCTTAGTCGCTCATTTTCTTGCTTGATGAAAGCTTTGGGGTGTTTGGTTATGTTTTCATTTCCAATTTTCAGTTTTAGTATTTCTAGTGTTGTTTACGAGACTTTATTGATATGATTTGATAAATATGATTGATGTTTAAATGGATGTGACTAGTTATTGAATAATATGTTTGGATAATGATATTTTACTAGAATTATAGTAAATAATAGTGACATGACATAAAAATGATTGATTGAGATTGAAATATATTGTATTATATTAGATAAATTAATAGTGATATGACACAAAATAAATATTTAATTTAAATGTAATGATTGATTTGAAAAGAAAAAAAATATGAATAAAAATGATAATGCAAACATTATTTATGTGTTTAGCATAGTAAAAAGTGAAGAAGATACTTGTGAAAATATAAACAAACATCTCCTTTCTTTTTAACAACTGCATTAGTTTAAAAATCGTCACCCAACATCCTCTTCATCGTCGATTCTTGGTCAACATGATTCTTGTCCTTATCTTTATTTTCATGTTTAACTGGTGTTGTTAGCTCAACTTCAGATGAACATAACTAAAAAATATACACATTTTTGTTTTTTTAATTATCATACCTTTATTAATATATTAGTTAATCTATTAAAATAACAAGTTGAATTACCTTTTTCAGGTTCAGTTTCTTGTTTTGCATATTCGACATAAAATTAGAACTCTAAAGAATTTTCTAAATTCATTAATATCTAATTCAAAAGAAAATTTTAATATTCCAAGCTATTAGGTGAAAATTTAGTACTCAACAAACCTGACTTCCACAACACATAGTAGAAGAGAGCTTTGTCCTTTGTTACTTTCTTGACATTATAGGCACCATTGAACTTGTCAATTTGGTATGACTTTACTTGCACTTCAAAAAAAATTTACTGCCCCAACAATGACTTAATTGCATACAGAACTGAATCAGATTCTTCTAGTTGTGTAAGAACACATAAAATAACTTTATTAATATATCAGCTTTTAAATAAGGGTCAATTACAAAAAGCAACCTGTATTATGAGCCTTTTTTACTTTTGCAACCTAAACTTTTTATTTTTTCCGATGACAACCTGTACAATTATTTTTTTCGATTTTCAACCTCCGGCGATATTTCCGGCTATATAGGCCATGTGACTTGCACATGTTCCTTTTTGGAACAACAAGATGGCGACACGTGGCGACTAATAAAATATAAAAATAAATATTAAGAAATATTTTAAAATTTTCAGAGTTTCCTTAATAAATCCAGAAAATTAAAAAAAATGAAATTCTTTTAGAAATTCAAAAAAATTATTTAAAATTAAAAAAAATATTTATAATCGAAAAAATACAATAAAATAATTTTGTAATTAATTTAAAATTTCTAAAAATGCATAAAAAATTCAGAACTTTCATTTATAAATTCGGAAACTAAAAAAAAGTTATTTGTAAAATTAATTTGAAAATTCTAAACATTTATACAAAATTAAGAAAAATCATTTAAAATCAGAAAATTAATTTAAAAATCAAAATATTAAAAAAACCGGAAATTTAATTTATAAATCCAGAAAATAAATAAAAATAAAATAAAATTATTTTAGAAATTCTAAAAAATTATTATAAATTCAAAAAAATTTACTTATAGTCCACAAAGTTAAATCCATAAAATGCACTTCTTAAATTTATTTATACCGGAATATACCAAAATTCCCTTCTATTTTATACTAATTTTCTACAATTTGTAATTATTCTTTAGTATTTAAAAATTAATTTCTAAAACAATTTTTTTTAATTTTATAAATTTTTAAATTAACCTTTTGATTTTCAATGATTTTTCTTAATTTTAAATAATTTTTGGAATTTTCAAATAATTTAGAATTTTTTTTTAGAATTTATAAATGAATTTTCTGAATTTTGATAATTACAGAATTTTTTATTTTATTTTTTGGATTATAAATATTTTTTGAAATTTTGTAGAATTTCTAAAATAATTTCAGAATTTTTAATTTTCTAAATTTATTAATAAAATTTCTGAAAATTTTAAATATTTATTAATATTTTTTTTATATTTTATTAGTCGCCACGTGTCACCATCTTATTGGTTCAAAATGGAACATGTGCAAGTCACATGGCCTATACAGCCGGAAATATCACCGGAGGTTGAAAATTGGCAAAAGACAATTAGTACAGGTTGTTATCGGAAAAAATAAAAAGTTTAGGTTGCAAAAGTAAAAAAAGCCCATTATTCAGGTTGTTTTTGGTAATTGACCCTTTAAATAATATGTTCAATTTTATATTTCCTTCTCTTACCTATTCCCTCTCATCTCTGACTTTTGAAACTGTTTTGCCTATAAGATAAACACAATGTTCATCCCACAAAAGAAAAAGTGCATTATCGGTTGTATCTTGAACACGTACAGAAGAGAAAGTGCATTGTTGGTTTTGTCTTTGGTAAGGTAAACGTGCGTCTTTACACATTACTACCAAATTATTTATCCGAACTCTCAACTACTAAGTAGAGTGGCAAGTCGGGTCGAATCCACAGAGAATGGAGGAATAGTATTGTTTCGAGTATTCAAACAACTAGGAAATTGAAACAGAAATACTAACAAACAAGCAAAAGCAATAAAGGTTGTTGGGGGGGGAGGGGGGGGGGGGGGTTGTGATTACCAACTAATCGACTACTAACAATAAACAAAACCAACAAATAAACTAGAAAGCCATTAATACTACGATTTAAATAACAAGCTATCAAAGGACAATAAAATTGATTTTCCGATTTTTCAAATATATAAAAGGATCCACCTTTGATCTTGTTTCCCTTCAGTCTAATTAATTTATGCGACTATTGTTGATGCCCAATCAATTGTAATTCAAGTCCCTATCTCAAGACTATTAACAAGCTGTATAGCCTTGTTGTCTCTTAATCCTAGCTAGCCAAAACAAGCTCTTCGGCTAACCCTATTTAATTTAATCCAACTTTCGAACAAGCTCTCTCCGGTTCGATAACCAAACGATAAAAGCACCAACAAATTAATCATTGTTCGCTACACATGAATCGAAGACCCTACAATTATGGATAATAATCCCGATTTCTAGCAATACATTTATAGGCTTCCTAAAAGTTGATCAATTCTAAATTCAACTCATAAAATGTATGTTAATAACAACAAATAGTATAAAAACACTTGAATATACAATTAAAAGGTAACATCATCCGTAATAATCACATAAATAATGTCGACTCGAAGTTCCACAATCGATCGAGGGTAGATATAGGGTGCTACTCACCCATATTAACTATTACAAGCAAAAAAGTGATGCAAATGCAAAGAAACATAATACTAGGATAACAGAACCCCAAAAATGGTGATTGCAGAAGATGATCTTCAATCCTCTTGCCCAATCCTTCTGCTTGGTTGAATGGAGGCTGGAAATGGATGATAAAATGGCCCAAGATAGGTTAAAATTCGAATGGGAGGATATATATATATATAGGGGAGAAGTTGCTAGTTGGATTTTAAGCCAAAAACGCATTTGCAATTTGAAATAGGGGATCAGATTTCGGCCGAGACACGAGTCGTCTTGGCCGAGATGGAGCAGCTAGGGTTTCTTCTCGAAGGCTAGCCTCAACCGAGGTATGTACTCGTCTCGGCCGAGGCGGTAAAGAAGGGATTTTCAGGGTTTAGGGTTATGGATCACCTCAGCCGAAGTGAATCCATGTCTGGACCGAGGCCTTGAACTCTAATTTTCTTCCCAATTCCCCTGGATGGATGTCTCGCCGAGATTTGTGCTTGTCTCGGCCGAGATGCTTCCTCAGCCTTGTCCTCTTGTTTACTTCATTTGATCTGTCAACTTACGATCTCTGATGCTCATTTTTGGTCTAATTGTACCTATTTTGACATAGAAATGAACTGAACACGTTAATTTGCTCAATAAGAAATAAATGCCCAAAATACACGTGAATATGCACACAATTATAACTAAATGGCACTTAAATCAACCTAAAGTGTGTGCATGATCACGTGTACCAAATCTCCCCAAACTTAAACTTTTGTTCGTCCCGAACCAATAAAGAAAAAGAAGAAAGGACACGTGTTAGGGCAGATTAAAGTGGCAAATTGGTTTCAGAAGATTTTCTCACAAGCTAGGCAATCATGGTAATAATGAGCATATGTGATAGACTAATTCGACTACTTTCAAGACTTGACATTCTCGACTTGAGATCCTCACTGGGTGAGTGTATCTCTCAACTCTCGAGTGTATCAAGTGGGTAGTGTATGCGCTCACATTGAAATGCATGAATTACCAACCATAGGCTTGCCAATCATCTAATTTAGAACGTGTACTCGACATGTGTGACAAAGAATAAAAAAAGTCTTTACAAGGGTTGTAATGTTGTCTTAGGGTAAGGTGGGATAATTTTTGGGTAAAAGTGACTATGAAACGGACTAAACGAGTTAGCTACTCTCATCTACCTCTCAAACAATAATCACTCTACCTCACTCTCTCACTTCCCGATCACATCGATCCTTAGGTTTGATTTATTTACCTCAACCCAACCTACAACTCCCTTGTTCTTTATTCTCACTTGGAGTGTGCTTTTTATGACTTTTAAGACTTTGAGAATGTTGATCAAAGATCATTGTGCTTTTCACTAGCCTCTCCAAACCTAGCAAGACATATACAAACAACTCTTTCTCTTGTTTTTCTGATTTTCAACTTTTTTTTTTAACTAATAAATATTTTCAAACATTGGAGATGCTAATGTTCTCGACTCTTACCTATTTTGTGTAATTTTTCTTCACCCTTCAATGATTCCTCTATTCTACCCAATTTGATCCCCAATTTCCCAACCCGACTACCTTCCAACCACCTTCCTCATACTCAATTAGTCCATTTAGATTCGAAGGCTAATGGAAAGAGATTCGTGTTGTAGAGTTGGTTATTAAACAAAAAGGCTAAAAGCTGGACGGGCTAACTACAGGCAAATTCTTTTAAATATATGGTGAAAAGGAAGCATTTTCAAGTTTTTGAAATAGGCTTAAGTTAAGAAATGCCTAAGATCACTTTCAAGGTCACACGATGTACCGACTTATTCAATGTAAAGATCCAGGACAAGTTCTGGAGACGAATACATGCATTCAATGAATTTTACACCGAAAGAAGATTTGAATTACTCCTAAAATGGGAGTATCTTATTAAGGCTTAAAGGCTCACTCTGGCAAAATTTTGATCACAAGTTTTGAATTCAAGCTTAATTTTGTTTCAAAAGCCTACCATGCTCTACCAACTTGTTAAGTTTTGTTCACAAATCACTCAGCGTACACGTTCGGCCCAAGATAGAACGAACAGACTACAATTCTTTGGCTACAAGAACTCCAGAAAGTCCGAACAAAAATAAGCGCAGAATTGATGAATGAAATGAACACAACTCTAGTTTTTACGTGGTTCGAACTTGCGTTCTACATCCACGGAGGTTCCACACACCTCAATTCACTATCAGAAACCAACAATTACAAGAATTATACAAGAGATTACAAAACCCCAATCTGAATCCCCAAATTTGGCTTAGAACCCTAATCTTTCAATTCTCTCAACCCGTAATTGTGTTTCCCAAGAAAGAATGTTACAACTGAATTCATCATCCTCTAGATATAGATATTCTGTACATAATTTGCTTAATAAAACTGCATTGCATGAGCACCAGTTGAAGTGGTTGCAGCTGAAAACGGTTATGAAGTTAGATTCAGAAAACCGTTGTAGAAGCCTTCCAAAACCGTTGCATACACCTGCTTCCAACAACCTTGAACCGGCTGTTAAGACATCCAGTTTTAGCCTTCAAATCATCTCTTCAATCCGGTTTTCCATCAACCAAACCCGGTTCCCAGCTTAGTAAACCGATTGATACAAAAAATAGTATATCACTTGATGAAATTGAATCAGTATTTACAGCTCTACCATGGCCCATTTTCAAAAAAATTTGACCAAAATTTTTCATCATTAACCATTGCCACATTTCTCGTTCCAATTTGGTCCAATCAATTTTTATTTTTTTTATTAAGCGGCCAAATCCGTACACCTACCACCCCCTTCCCAAACTTGGTTGAAAACTAAGGTTTGTGGAAAGAAGGGGTACGGATTGGTGCTTAACGAACTCAACCGATTATTGAAAGCCATCCATCCCAAAAATTAACTAAAACTACCAAAATTATATTCCTATGCGTGTAAGTACCAAAAATTCAACATATAAAGTTGACAAATCCCAAAGTAGCTTAACTAATCAAATAAGACAGTAGAAAGTAGCACACAGACCAATCAATAAACAACATCCTAAAAAATCATCTAACAAAATTGTACAAGCAAAAGTCACAAAATGGTACACACGCCGTGAATCCTAAGTACAAGCAAATTAGAAGGGGCACACAGGCCTAAATATTCAACAGGTAATAAAATATGGAAAGGAAGCACGAGAGATTTGAAAATCGGAGCGGCCAAGAACATCCTACCTCCCACTCTCTCCCCAAACTTAGTTGAAAATTAAGGTTTTGAAGAAGAGGAAGGATATTTTTGGTGCTCGTACTCACAACGATTTGGAGGGTCGTGAAGATCGAGAGCTTTGACCGCCAAAACATGCTCGAATGTTGTTGAGTGCATCGAGGATCTTGTTTTGATTCACCTTGATCTCCTTGATGTCCACCTTGATCTCCCCGATATCTGCCTCCACTGTGCTCAGTAATGAAAAAATCGCGAGATTTCGCGAAATGGGCTCTCCCGAGACGAGATTGTTCTGTAATAGCTTTTTGTTGGAAAATTGCGAGATTTTGGCGAGAATCTCGCGTTCAGCAATTTTTTTTAAAAAATTTGCCCAACCTTGGTTTCGAACCTGAGACCTCTAAAATGAGGCTCCAAGCTCTAACCACCAAACCAAGTCAACAACATGTTATTATGTCTACACAGCATTTATATAACCTATTTAGTAAAATTCTACTTACAATAATATATACCTTATGAAAATGAAAATTAGAAATAATTGGATATTTTTGGTCCATAATCAGTTATCAAAATGGAAATAATTGGTCCATAATTAATTATCAAAATGAAAATTAGAAATATAAAAACTAAGTATAAAATAATAATTGGGCATTTTTATAAATCTTTTGTTTTGTTTATAATTTTAAGATGAATTTATGTATTAAAGTTGGTTATAATATTTTTAAAATATTTTGTTAAACTTTCAAATTTTTAATATAATATTTTCGTACTAGTATTAGTAATGTTGTATGAAAAACGTAAAAAAATGTTTTATATTGCCACTCATTATTTATATTATTTTATATTTATAAATTAGTTGTAAATAAATCTATTTCTATCAAATTTAAGATGCGCATATGTAATTGTGTTTGTTATAATAATTGTAAATATATCATGTTAAATTTTTAGATTTGTAATATATTTTTTAAATTTTTTCAGAAAATTGCACCGATATTAATCGAGATCTCACCGAAATCTCCGTAAATTGAAACACCGATATCTCCGTAAAAACCGATATTTTCATCCTTGACTGTGCTCAATCTCTCATCCACTTGTTGTTGAAATTCTGTGTGGGACTGAACAGCGGATACTGGTCTTTTTCTTGAATGACAGCTACTCGCACCCTCGTCTGTGGGGCCAGCCCCTTTTGTAGCAGGTTCTAACACTTGGCCTCCCTGATATTTCCCGAACTCAAGGGCACTTGGTTCCTTCGAAGCTGCCTGGTGTGCCTCTAAGCTCAAGGCCAGGTTGTTTGTGGATCTGAGGTCTCTGATGTGGGTGAGGTCTGGGTTGGGAAGGCATAGCATTGGCCCTACGTTTTAGATCACGTAGGGGACGGAGACTCCGTCTTCCTGCCCTAAAGAAGCAACCCTCATGTTGGCTAGATCCTCCCAACCCAGAAGGAATGACTGTGATACAGCCTTGAAGTCGGTCAAGGGAATGCCAAAGTGCTCGAAAATGGGTGTGATAAGAGCCCCGTTGAAGATCGGATCGTACTGCTTTGGCTCTTTCTTTCTTTTCGTTGTCAACTCCTTCATCATCATGTCAAAAGACTCAATCAGAACCTCCTCGTATCTCTTATCGGTCCTATTGAGGATGGACCATAGGATACTAAGCTCAGACATCCGTGCTGCCTCCGTCTCTTTCCTCCCAAACAGTGTCAATGCCAGGAGCTTTTGCAAGACTCTTACGACTGGACTTCTAATCTAGCTCGTTTTATAGCTCTTTGAATCAAAAGCTTGCGGTACAATCAAGCCGGGAGCAACAATTATTTACCCCTAGAATCGCCCGACGTCGAACTCATCTATCTTCTCTATGTCTGTGGTGGAGGGGTCTTCCTTGAACCCATTAATCCACCTCAACTCCACTATCGTGAGCGTCTTCTTTTCGTTCATCAGATGGAACGAAATATTGTGGGTTCTGTTGCCACATTTTTCGGAGTTGGCTCGGACCGAGAGCATGCTGAAGAACTCAAGGATAAATTTTTGATAGGTGGGTTGTGGAGTGAACAGTCTAATGAGACCCGACACTCTCAAAATTTCGTTTATATTGTCCTTGATCCCCATGGCAGTTAAGCACTCAGCTTTGAAGTAGCGGGTGGCAGCTATCTGGCGCTTCAATAATCTAGCAAATCTGTTTTGGTGATCTGGGTCCTCCAATACTATGTCGAAGTGCTGGCTATCTGACCCTGTGAACATTGGAACCTCCGGGATTTCGATCTCAGGTTCGTCTGGGATGGGGTCCCAAATAAAAAATTTGCCCTTGCCCCTGCTTATACTTGTTGTGCCTTTGCTTGTGGTGGCACTTTTGCTAGTAGGTTTCTTAGATGTCTTCTTGGATGGTCCCATTTGGCCTACAAAGAACAATCACACACATTTAAATTTCCGAGTTTGACAAACTTCATCACCAATTAACACATCAAGTTCAATCGAAAAAAATCCAATAAAAATCAAGTTCATTATATCAATTACTCGCATTCAATCAACACGTACCTAACAAGTGAACTTAGAAAATGGATTCAATCAACTTGACACCATTTGCACATATTTCAAACATTTCCAATTACTATCCTATTGCAACTAAAATCGATCAATACTCAACAAAAATAGGTCAAGTTTTTTTCATTACAAAACAAGACTATAAAATTGTCTAGCTTTCACCATACTTTCAACTAATCGACGTAATAATTGAGCATGTCAATCAAAGCAAACTAAAAAATAACAACAATAGTGAAATGCATGTAATGTGTTCGGTGATATGCCACAACCAATTTCACCTCCAAATTTAAAGCTTCTCACCCTAATCATCATCCCAAATCAACCAACATGTAAATTAAGAGCTATCACAACAAATTGAGTCTTAGAATGCACAAAGCAAATCAATATTGGCAAAAAATACAACACTAGGCTCGTGTATAACCAACATCAATATAATAGCTATTTGATACACGTTAATTATGCATGTATTTAGGTCGATATAGGATCATATTTTATATCATTTACGTGCATATTTGACCGACATTCATTTATATTTATAATATTTGGGTCATTTGACGTGTTTCGACTTGTTTTGAAGTTAATTAGGTAATTTTATTCCATTTGGATGAAGTTCGAAGAAGAAACAAGCCAAATAGGGTTAAACGGATGAAAAGGGAGTTAAAGGAGCAAAAGGGCCAACACGGCCGCGTCAAAAGTGGCCTAGGACATGAAAAAAGACACTGCCTAACCAACACGGCCGCGTCAAAATGTGTCCCGAAAGTGAAGTTTTCTGTTAGCTTGACATACCTCTAGTATTTTGGCCATATCTTGAGATCTACAACTCTGATTGAGGTGAAATTAGTGGATTAGAAAGCTGATTCAAAGGGCTACAACTTTGTCTGAAATGGACAAATCCCAAAAATGACTGGAAGACCCTTAAACATGGCTTGGAAGTCAAACTTGAAAATCTGCCTGAGCAAAACGGACGCGGCCGCGTCACAATGCCAACACGGCCGTGTCAGAAAGCCTCTTCTACGAAAGTTTCCTTGTTTTAGTAGGATTTTGATCCTATCTTCCCAAGGATTTGTCCCCAACTCTATAAAAAGGACTCCAAGCTCTAGAAATCAGGGGAATCAGATAGAAAAATCAAGAACATTAGTTACATCATCATTCTACCCAGAAGAAGTCTTGGAGGACAAAGAAGACGAAGATCATCGAGACGGATTCATCCGGGTTTAGTCGTTCTTTCCTAGTTTAATCTTTTACAATATTTTTCGTAGAATTTTGTATTGGATTATTGCTAGGCATGAGTAGCTAAGCTATTCGTGTCCTAGGTAGGGTTGTAAATAAATCAAATATTTTTTATTCGATTCGTGATTCGAATTCGATTAGGATGATTCGAATTCGAAAAAATCGAATTCGAATTCGAATACGAATTAATTCTAAGATTCGAATAATATTCGAATTCGAATTCGAATATAGTTGTATTCGATTCGAATAATTCGAATATTCGATTCGTTTATATATAATATATTTTAAAAATTAAATAATATATATAATACTAAATATATGTATATAATATATTTATATAGCTATATATTTAAATTAATTTATATATGATATATATTATTAAAATTTATAATTGAAAAAAATAAAAAAAATAATAATATTTGAATATTTAAAAAATAAAAAATATCAATATATAAAAATAAAAAAGAATTTTTCGAATCTCGAATCGAATCGAATAGTTCGAATATTTCTCACGAATCGAATTCGAATCACCTATTTAAATTCGATTAATATTCGATTCGAATTCGAATTCGAGTTTATATTTTCGAATTCGAATCGAATTTCTTAATATTCGGTTCGATTCGATTCGTTTACAACCCTAGTCCTAGGGTTAGAGAGTAGGGATTATGATGACAATATTTTGATTATGATTTAATTTATTAATTCCCTTCTTTATGTGTTTATCTCTATGTTTGTGCTTATATCTAGATTTAGCTTGATCACCTAGATTTAGTAATTTAGTTTAGCAATTCCGCTTCGAGAGGAGGGAATCGTTATCAGACTTATGACATAGAGCGCAGTTGTCTATGACTGTGTAGGCCGTGGCTTAGGATCGTTTGGGAGTTATTAGGTTTAACTGACTTGAGAGGGTAATTAGCTTAATTAATCAACGATTTAATCATTTCGAGAGAAGGGTTAGATTATTTTCGTGCCGCCTAATAAACACTAGAATTGGTAATTCTATAGGTTAATCATATTCAGCATTGAAGTAATATCCTGAAATCGAGGCCCTAGGATACCCTTTCTCATTAATTGTTAGTTCTTTTTGTTTGCCAAGTCATAAGTAACATAGTTATTCATCAAATTCCTCAGTTTTTGTTAAAATGAACCTTTTACAACCTAGTATCTAGTTAGGACATTCTTAGAGTATTGAGGTATCAAACTACCTAAAACTATTCCTTGTGGGATCGACCTTGATTATCGCTACTACACCTACATCCTTACACTTGCGGAACACTAGGTTAGAAATCGACGTGACACTATTCTAATACAAAATTCGCCTCCAATCTAACAACAACATCCATAATTGGTAATAAAATACTAAGGGAAAGGGATAGTCGTACTTACCGGTCGGATTTAATTGAAAATTTTGAAATTTTCTTTTTCGCGCCCTTTTTCGACCCAACTCCAAATTCGCTCCAAATTCGAAATTACTCGGATAGAAGTGTGTGTGGTGATGTGGGTAAGTGATTGTGTGAGTTTGAGTGACTTTGATTGAGTAAAAATGGTGGATTTAGTGTGTGTGAGTGTGTGCTGCACAAATTTGCGAGAGGGGGAAGAGAAAATGCCCTACCTCGCCCGCGTCAGGTATTTATACCTGGTGAATCGCCGCGGCCGAGGCGATGTGTACGTCGTAGTCATGGTGTGTGTCTGGTAGCGTGTCGTTACCACCACAAATTTAACATGTTCTTAACCCACAATATTAGTATATGGTAAGAAAGGATCGTTTCCCACGAGGAAAATTTTGCTTACTTAATTTTAGAATCAAACATGATCAACATTTAACTCCAATTATGAACTATAAATAAGAGAATATATATATATATATATATATATATATATATATATATAAATAGAAGTTCACACGTGCACACACACGAAAGGGGAGGGAGGTGTTTAGCAAAAGATTAACGTCTAAAGTAAAGATAAATAATTCTAAAAACTAATATTTTCAAGACAAATAAAGAAATAATTAGCACATGTAAATTTTAAGATTAATAAACCCAAGAGCTTGATTCTTGATCAATGATACAAAACAAAGTTAATAGATTGAAGTGAGAACCTTAAGTAGCTAAAGTTTCACTATAATCCCTCTAATATAATTGAAATTATTCTAGGACAATCTCAATTCTAACTAATCTAATTAACCATGTCAATCTTTACTATTCAATTAACAAGGCTTCGACTAATTGCATAAAATTTGGGAAGATCAACCTAGCAAATCACAAGTTGAAATTACTAGTTCAAATCATATTCAAGTATGAATCAAAACCATTTGATTGTTCTTAATTCAAACTAGTTGCTACTTTATTTCTATTCAATTCGAACTAGACCGAGCCAAACAAAATAGCTTTAATTCCAATCAACACACATGAAATGGATCCATAAATCATGAAAATGAGGATTAGAATTCAAATCAATTACCACAATATAACAAGAATATCAACTAAATTTTGTATTCATTTGAGCAAAATATCAAACATCTTGTGTGCATAAATATATTTCAACATAACTTAACTATAATTCAAGAGGGGTACGAGGAACATACTAAAGACAATATTTTGAAGATATAAAAAGAGAAATTTGACAAGAATAAGTACTATAAATCTTCCCCTTGTTGAGTTGTTTTGACACCTCTCAAAAAGTAGAAAATTTCCTCTGTCTATTGTAAACGGACTAGCCCTGTTTCCGATAGATTTCTTCCCTTTCTACACCCCCTAATACTACTTTAGTAGCCCTCACACCCTCAAAAGATTACAATAAAGAGAACCCCAAAAGATTAGTTATTCTACCTCTACTTTAGAAATTGAGTTGTTGTTGGATTGTTGGATGATTGAATGAATTATTCTCCCTCTTCCTCCTCCTTTTTATAGCTGAAATTAGGTACCCATTTGCACCTTCAAAGCTGTAAATTTGATGAATAAACTGTCAATTTGCTGTCTTGGGCTGTTAAATTGCTGAAATTAGGCTGTTAACTTGCTGAAAATGGCTTTCATAAAGCTGCCGGAAGTTGCTCTGTTGTAGCAGCTGCAAATTACTTGCCCACTTGATGCACTAGAACTCTCAATTTGATACTACTTGCTGCTGCCATATACTTTCCCAGAATGTTGCAAATTGCTGGTGCAACCAAATAATTGAAAATAGTCAACAATTGCGGCATTTCATATTCTTTCTTTATCGTTGATTTTATTTTTTTTTTTTGGATGCCAACAAGTACTATCTTCATGTTGTTGGTCTGCTTTTTGTAGGCCAATTAATATAAGAAATGGGCCAGCCTTTTTCTTTAAACAAAATTTGTTGATTTGGGCTTGTCTGTTAAAAGAAATAAAGCAACATATTAAAAACCTTTTAATTAAAATTAAATAATGAGCTTGTTGGAGGTCCAAATAAATAAAAACATATCAAAATAGATCATTATTGTTAAGAAACACAATTAAAAGTACTAAATTAATGGAATAAAATAATACTTATTATACATCTATCAAATTCCCCCACACTTAGATTTTTTATCGTCCTCGAAAAAAACGTCTATGTCCGTCTATCAAAATGCATAAGAGGCATAACTCACAAGTATAGAAACAATGAATAGGTTTAACTCATAGTGTTTCAAGAATAATAAGCTCAATTACTTATAACTAAATAGCATTTTCATCAATAGAGCAAACTAAGTAGGTAGAGCCTCACAAGATAATCCGCTCTTCACTCATGTGTTTAAAAGGGTTAGTGTTTCGCTCAAATTCATTTCATAAATTTGACCCACCATAAGCTTGCATGTCTTCTCATTTCTTCATTATTAGGATCACATACACCACATAAATCATAAGGACTTTTGAGGTAAATAGAGTTGGGAGAAATTTGTGTATAAGTTGTTCATGGGAATAAAGTAGATGGGAAAAATAGTTTAGGATAACTTGTGATTTTGTAGAGGTAAGCGTGGTAGTAAAATATGGTGGTAAAAACCCTTGTATTAGTAGAGCAAAGCAACACCATATCAAAAACTTGAAAATTTCACACTTTGTTCTTTCTTTTCTTTCATCATTTTCTTTTAACTTGAGCCATGATCGACCATAGTAGGTGCATTTAATGCTCCATCCTACCATGATACAAGGTTAGTGGATTTTAAGGTCACCCCTTGCTGTCCACATTGGTACCTCAAGTCATTACTCGTTGTTGTTGTTGTTGTTGTTGTTGTTGTTGTTGTTGTTGTTTTTGTTTTTGTTTTTGTTTTTTGTTTTTTTGTTTTTTTTTTTTTTTGTGTATCCTTACTTTCACCACAATCCACATTTCTTTGAATTCAAGTGCTCTACCAATCCTTAGGCCATGGGGAAAAATAGATCACCTGGGTTGAGGCTCATAATGAGACAAGCAAAAACAAAGAGAGGCAAAAAGCCTCAACTTGGCTCACTAGTGGAAAATATATGTAAGGTTTGTTTTGACTCAAGTGGTTTCCTAAATGCCTAAATCATCTTTATGTGAAATGTATGTGATAAGTTTGGCTTTGAAGAGAATAATGTAAGTTCTAGAGATACAAATCCACGAAAGAAATCACTCATGAAAGAAATGAGACTTGATTAGATATATATAAGTCATTAAGCTCAAAATCTCACCAGCTTTTTGTCTACCATACATAGTCACTACTTTTTTTAAGAAAATATATCAACTAGTTACAAGAATTGAGCCCGTCTTTCAATCATGTTATGATTTTTAGAGCAAATTATTTCAAACTTGTGGTCATACACCTTTAGCAATTGAGAACTCAAAATTGTTCAGTTTACACAAAATAAGCGCCAAAAAGTGCTTAAAATAGCAAGAAATTTTAAAACTTAGCCTCAAAATTCATGAAAATTTGCCAAAAATTTCAAGTTTTAATTTTCACTTTCTTCCTCCCCCCCCCCCCCCCCCACACACACACTTAAACCATACATTGTCCTCAATGTAAGATTCAAATGTTGAGAAAAAGAAAAATTAGGCAAGTCATGCATTTTATCAAAAAGTTAGTTGCATACTAATATTGCAATATATATCTGAAAATAAAGCATACTAAATTGCAAAATAGATTAGACAAAAGGAGTAGAGTAGAGAATGCAAATTTGGTATTGGGTTGCCTCCCAAGTAGCGCCTTTGTTTATTGTTGTTGGCTCGACATACTCCCTTCTTGCTCAAGACTCCTGTAAAATAATTTCCTCCATCAACATCACTTCAGCTTGTTCGTAGAACGGCTTTAGCCTATAACCATTAACTTTGAAAACCTTGTTAGTTTCTAAACTTTTTATTTCTACTGCACCATGAGGAAAAACGATAGTAACAACAAAGGGACCAAGCCATCGTGTTCGGAGCTTACCTGGAAATAATTTCAATCTAGAATTCAATAACACTTTTTACCCAATATGAAAATGACTTCCTAAGTATCATCTTGTCATGAAATGCTTTGGATTTTTCCTTGTATATTCTAGCATTTTCATAAGCTTCTAGTCTTAGTTCCTCTAGTTCTTGTAATTGTAACTTTCTTTCTTTCCCAGCTTTAAGTTACATTGTTTTACCGCCCAATATGATTTATGTTCAATTTCAACCGGTAGGTGACAAGCTTTTCCAAAAAGCAACCTATAAGGAGACATGCCAATTGGAGTTTTAAATGGAGTCCTATTAGGATGAATCATTTTCTCCAAAATTTGTTTACTTTCCCTATTAGAGACCTCAGCTTGCCCACTAGTTTGGGGTTGATATGCAGTAGAAACACGATATGTGACATGATATTTTTCAAGTAAAGCACCAAATGTCTTATTGCAAAAATGAGTATCACGGTCACTAATGATTGCTTTTGGTATGTCAAACCTATTAAAGATGTGACTCTTAACAAATTTGACCACAGTTTTAGCATCATCATGCTTGAAAGCCTTTGCCTCTACCCACTTAGATACATAATCAACGGCAAGAATGATGTAAACATTACCAAAAGACGATGGGAATGGACCCATGAAATCAATACCCCAAATGTCGAGAATTTCACAAACTAAAATACTTGTTTGAGGCATCTCATTCCTTCGTGATATGTTACCTGTCTTTCGACACTGTTCACAAGCTTTACAAACAAATATGCATCTCTATGCAAAGTAGGCCAATAAAATCCACATTCAAGCACTTTATGAGCTGTCCTTTTGGGACCGAAATGACCTCCAGCATCATAATTATGACAAAAAGTTAAAATACACATGTATTCGGATTCATTCACACATCTTCTAATTATTTGATCAGAACAAGATTTCCACAAATACGGGTCATCCCAAAAATAATATTTCGATTCAACCTTTATTTTATCCTTTTGAGCACTTGTCAATTCAATTGGGAAAGTCCTAGTTACTAAATAATTTACAATATCAGCGTACCAAGGAGGTTCCACAGTCAAAGAATATAATTGCTCATCAGGAAAAAAATTCAGAAACCATTGGCCAATCATCTCTAGGTACTATTCTATTCAAGTGATCTTGCAACAGAAGCATCCATCTTAAAAATCTAGGCTTTGATTCTTTCTTTTTCATCAAATATTTAAGTGCGGCATGATCAGAAAAGACAATCACTTTGGTACCAAGCAAGTAAAAACGAAAATTTTCCAATGCAAATGCAACAACAAACATTTTTTTTTCCAGTCACGGTGTTATTACATTGTGCAGGGTCAAGCGATTTAGAAGCATAATATATCACATAAGGCTCTTTGTCTTTTCTTTGTCCTAACACAACTCCTACTACGTTGTCACTCGCATCGCACATTATTTCAAATGGCAAATTCCAATCAGGGGGGCGAATAACAGGAGCAGAAGTCAATCTATGTTTCAAATCATTAAAATCCATTTTACATTTTTCACTAAATTTAAACGAGACATCTTTTCCAAGCAATACACATAAAGGGGATGCAATTTTTGAAAAATCTTTAATAAAGCGTCTATAAAAGCCGGCATGCACAAGAAATGATCTTACCTCACGAACACAAGTAGGATAAGGTAATGAGCTGATTACCTCAATTTTGGCTTTATCGACCTCTAGCCCTTTAGAGCTCACAACATGTCCCAAAACTACACCCACCTTGTTCTACCATAAAGTGACACTTTTCGAAGTTCAAGACAAGATTAGTTTCGATGCACCTTTTCAAAACAAGAGATAAATTATGGAGACATAAATAAAACGAATCACCAAAAACAGTAAAGTCATCCATAAATATTTCCATGTTATGCTCAATTAGATCAGAAAATATGCTCATCATGCATCTTTCAAAAGTACCGGGTGCATTACAGAGGCCGAAGGGCATTCTCCTTAAGGCAAATGTCCCAAACAGGCATGTGAAAGTGGTTTTTTCCTGATCTTCTGGAGCAATAGCAACTCGAATATATCCCTAGTACCCATATAAGAAACAAAAGAAAGCTTGCCCTGCTAGTTTTTCCAACATTTGATCAATAAATGGTAATGGAAAGTGGTCCTTTCTAGTGGCTAAATTTAGCTTCCTATAGTCAATGCACACTCTCCATCCATTAGATATTCTAGTAGGAACAGTTCGCCTTTTGTCTTTTCTATCACCGTTATTCCAGATTTCTTAGGTACTACATGAATTGGACTTACCCATTTAGAATCAGAAATGGGAAAAATTACTCCTATTTCTAACCACTTAAGAATTTCATTTTTCACTACATCCATCATAGGAGGATTCAGCCTACGTTGTGATTCTCTAACAGGTTTAGCATCATCTTCAAGAAGGATTCTATGCATGCACAAAGTTGGGCTTATTCCTTTAATATCAGTAATTGTCCATCCTATGGCCTCTTTATATTGCTTTAACACATTCAACAATTTTTCTTCTTGGGATAGGGTTAAAGAGTTTGAAATAATCACAGGCAAAGTATAACCATCGCCAAGAAAAGCATACTTTAGATTAGAGGGGAGGGGTTTTAATTCCAACTTAGGAGCTTGTACTACAGAAGGCAAATAATTTCGAAAAAGTGAGAGGCAAAGCAAGAGATGTAGAAGTTACCTTCAGTTCTTCTAAATTAACCTCTTTTTCAACAAAAAAGTTCAGAAGATTCAAGTTCAAGTAGTACTTTATCCAAGTTATCAAGATCAGAGATTTGTTGCAGAATTGTCTTCGTTTTCACATGTGGATAAAAAGGAGCCCTGCAATAGTTAGACATTAGTTGTAGGGCATCAAATATACTAAATTCTGGTTAAATCAAATAATGTCAAGAAAAAGGATATGATTTTTTACTTACCTTGTAAGCAGATCTAGGAGGGCGATCGAGATAACTTTCTCCAAACATACCAAAGTGAGCACTTCCCTCCTGTTATTGCAATAATAGAAGCAACGTAAATTTGGATGAAATAAGAAGTACATTTAGATATTCCAGTTGACATTCATCATGACATGGATTGTAAATGTAATAACTCACCCCAATTGACTTCTTCTTAGCGATCAGAGTATCAATTTCGATGTCCTCATTAGTCATTTTGGTAACAGTGTAGTGAAGTTAGTCCCTATCAATGTTGTACTGTGAAACATGAAATTTGAATAGACAGATTCGTCCAAGTAAAGTGTTCAATTCATCTGGAAAATAGAATTCATCGCCCTCCTGCACATTTTTTTGGCAAATTTTAATATTGATTGTACAAAAGGTGACATAAAGTTATTAATCGCCGAATTAAAATGACTACCTTGTCAACCATCTGTTTCAATTCAGCAGCACTTTTGTCAATTAGCTTCTCAACATGTTTATCAAATAGGACTAATGAAGCAGATGAGAAGTTGTCCACTACAACTTCATGGATTTTGTACCTATAAAATCCAAATATTAATTAATATATTTTATGTATGTATCAGAAAACTGAATGAGAGTTCAAAGATAAATTTTCTAACCTTGCAAAAACAGTTGGGTTAATCAAGAGAGCATCTTGAGCATTTGACCAATCCGCCAAATTCGTGCACCTTTTTCATACATTTCTGACACGCATCGTAGTACCAGCCAAACTTGGTTTTGATTTGATGGATAGAAGCAAGAGTAACACAGTAGGCAGGCTGTAGATAATTTAATTAAGTACATAAAAGCAAATTAACGAAGTAGGTGCACAACTTTTATGAAAAAACTGAAATTAAAATTTTGAATAATGAAGTAAAGGAATATTACATACAAAGATTACCAACTCATAATATGAAGGTGAGTATAATAACCAAATGATGAAAAACTTTGAAACAATACCAAGGATAAAAAAGATTTGCAATCGCTGTTAAATTCATGAAGTAAAACAAATAAAGTAAATGAGAACAAAGGTTATTTTTAATTAACCTTGTCTATACCAATGATATCAAGCAAACTCTTCCACTCATTTGGGTCTGAGAAATCATCAATTACACCACGATCTTGTGGTGGTTTCTTCGCCAAAGTCTTAGCCACTGTAAGAACTGGTTCACGAATGCTACACAAGGTTGTGAACATTATATTAATATAAATCTTGTAATTTAAGTTAAAAAAAGTATCTCCAAAAGTTTACCTTTCTTTAAATTCTTTAGTTTCAGACAAACTATCATCAATCAGAATTTATAGTAGAGTAATACGAATTTGACACCAAAATTTCATCTACACTCAAACAAAAAATTATGAGTTTTGTAGCAACAATAGAATATTTGAATATAGATAGATAATTATACATGATGTAATATAATTAGAATGCTAGGGTACCTTTCCAGCGATTAACATGTGCAAATTGCAGTATGAGTATAATGGGCCCCTGAATGTTCTCATATTTTGAAATCTCTTCCGCATACTGACCCCAAAATGTACAAAAAAGTATGTTCTCCCTGAAGATTGTAACACGTGCAACTCTAAATTTATGATAAAAGAATAAGATATTCTGAGAGTAACATGTGAAACTTACTCAAGGTCATGCAACTCCAGAGTTCGGCGTACAGTTTGCTGGTTATTTCGCTTTCTAACAGTCACTAGTTCACCCACATCAACAACTTGAGCAATGATATCTTGCCAGTCAAATAAGATAAATGATTAGTAATCACTCATCACCCGTTGCTATAATACAATATTCATCAACATATATTGACACAATAATAGATACAACAATTGATCACTCACCGACATAAACTTTGGACTCCACGTTTCCTCCTATTATTTCAAGAAATGGAGTAAAGTCGAAACCATAACGATGTATCTGCAGACGTTTGCAAGGCTTTACTGAAGTGAACTTGTGAAAGCTTAATCGATAAGCATGTTTGGTTACAACAAAATCATCATCGTTGCGTCTAATGGCAAAATTAGAGAAACCATAATCTTCACCCTCCTTGATAATTCGAGCAAACCTGCCAATGAAGCTTCGACTGCCAGTGGCTTGAATTTTAGTCTTCTACAATATAAATGAATTAAAATTGAATGAATTTTTTATCAACCAAAAAGAGGAAGCACATAAGAAAATGAAAGAAATTATAAAGAAGCATCATTTCCCGTTCAATATCTATGAATCTGCTTTACAAATTAATCTCATTGACCTGACTCCTAATATAAAGGAAAAAAATGCTGGCTAATTAACTCTATGATACATTTAACATCAAATTTTGTAACATAGGCCACATACATGATAAAAATTAGGTAAGGCACATAGGCTGGAAATAATTTATCGGAAATAAAAAAAAAAAATTTAGGGATCGAGATTACATGTTTATCCATCATTATCATCTCCATAAGATGATGTTCAGAGGGATTATCCTTTCTGGGCACATACCAAACCCTCAGTACTTTTACATTGATGGTGAAAGTTTCCTTGGAAGGATCAATTTCAGAGACATGCAACAATTTTGAAGCCATCGTTCTGCAACTTGAGAGGGCGAAAAATAATTAGAGAAGGAAAAGTAAAGTTGAAGCAAAGAACAAAGAAGAAACACGAATTTGATAGTTACTCGAAGACGATAAATTGGTGATAGATGTGGTAATGTGTTTGCCTGACTGCGATTTTATAGAGAAATTGAGTAGTGGGTGTGAGAGAGGATGCCATTTCCAGCACGACGACGATGTGGGCTACTGAGTTTTGGTTCTTCGTGAACGTGGAGAGAGGCGTGGAGAAGATAAGTTTCTTCATCTCTTACAAACATGTTATCACAATAATTAAACAAAATTGTTTTATATTTTTTTATGGGCTTCATTGTGAGTGGGCTTTTTATTCGAGTGAACTTAGTTGTAAAACAATAATAATGTTTGGGCTTCATGTTTCCGAGCCTTCTTTTATTTGACTTTGTAAGATGACTTTCTTATAGGAATAATAAAGTGGCAAAGTGGCGTTCAGCGAATTTAATTTTGAAGGTCGCTGTGGGACTGCCACGTGTCCCCAGCGGACTTCTTAGTAAGATAAAGATATAGAATAGAATCCAGATGACCTAGGATGGAATCTATTTCCATAGTTATGATATATAATACCGTAATATGATGACCACTCTAATTTGATATTATATACTAGCTTTGATAGGAAGATATAATTTGATTTGCTTTTATAACCAAAACAGAAATTAAATCATATATTGACAAGATTCAATATTGATTGTGAAAAAATTAAGATTTTGATACTTGACATCATCCGATTGACCATTTGTTATGACACAAATTTTTTTGTGCCGACAATAATTATTCTTCAATTTTTTTTTTATAATTACTTTTATGTGATTATGTGTCTTACGGTGACATGATCTTAGAGGAGAATGCCTAATTCATTGTAAATTTGGAGAGAAATTGAGATACATTGAGTCACAAAGACTTATATGATGTATGCACGCACATATATCCGTGCAACGGATTGGACCAAACATTACAGATAGAAAAAACTAATACAGGTCAAATATCTCAGTTTAAATGATTGTGGAAAATCTCAAGCAACTAAAAAATGTATAATTAATGATTTTATATTATTATGTTGTAAACTAGATTTAGATAATAGTACATTAATTATGTGATCACCCAACTCAGCTCGTTCGGCCAACGCCATATATTGGGTATGAATCGGACCGAAATTCCAGCGGATTGGAAATTTATGTATCCAACCTAAATCATCATCCCAAAATATAATATGATTGTCGGGTTGGAAAACGACTCGTCAAGCTACTGATATATTGAATTGGATCTATTGAGCTTAATAGTAACTTGAACTTAGAGGGTGTTTGGCTAAACTTATTTCAAACATCTTATAAGCTTCAACATCTTATAAGTTGTTGAAAGAGCTTATAAGATGCAATTTATTAAGAGCTTATAAGTTATTAAAGTGTTTGGATAAAAGATCTTATAAGCTAGTAATTGAATGAAGTAATTTAGGTATGAAGTGTGTGTAGTGTGTGAATGGTGTGTAGTGTGTGAAGTGTGTGTAAATATGTGAAGTGTGTGAAATGTGTGTAGTATGTGTAAACGTGTGTAGCGTGTGAAACATGTGTAGTGTGTAGTGTGTGAAATGTGTGTAAATATGTGTACTGTGTGAAGTGTGTGTGTAATAGGTGAATTTTGAGTGTAACTTATAAGATCTTAAAAAATAAGTTGAACTATAGGAACTTATTTTTTTTGGAGCTTATAAGCTCTAAGAGCTTATTTTTGCATCTTATAAGTTGTCTAACATCTTATTTTTCCAAAACACATTTGAAGAACTTATAATCTTTCAAACATATTATAAGATGTTTTGAGAAGCTTATAAGTTTAGCCAAACATCCTCTTAGATTCCTACAGTATGGGAGAGACTAGGGATGTAAACAAATTGAGTCGAACCCAATATTAATCGAAGTTTAAAAGGTGATTCGAATTCAATTTGTGAAAAATATTCGAATAATTTGTTTTGGTTCGAGATTCGAAAAGTTCTTTTTTTATTCAATTCAAATGTTCAATTTTTTATTCAAGTACAACTTTTAATAATACAATAATATATATTTCTTTTGAAATATATAGTGATATAAATATATTTAGTATTATATATAAACGAATCGAATATTCAGAATTATTTAAAATTCAATACAACTATATTTATATTCGATATTTAGTATTATATATAAACGAATCGAATATTCAGAATTATTTAAAATTCAATACAACTATATTTATATTCGAATATTATAATAATTTATTCATATTTGAATTCAAATTTCTGTAATTTTAATGGAATTTGAGTGAGGAACGAAATTAAAAGTATTTGATTTATTTTACAAAATGGGTGATCCGAGGGAGAAATTTGTTCCATTTAGTTTTGAAATGTAGGCCCTAATAAGAAGAGGGAGTAAAAAAGAAATGGAGGGAAAGGAAAGACGAAAAAAAGGCAAAATTTAAGTGACGCGAGACATACGTTTTCTTACAGCACATACGTCGTCGTCGAATGCGCGCATCTCCCATAAAAATTAAACCTACACTGAGATTAAAAAAATCTCCCAAACCTCAAAACCCTCACTCTGATCGTTAAGCTTCTCCGATTTTCCACTTCCCACCACCTCCGCTACCGTGAAACTGTTGCCTCCCCCTGGTAATTGACAACATCTCAGTTCGTTTGTAGATAAAACGAACGCTGGTTTTTGCTCGCCGACGGAAATGGCGGAAGAAGATGGAGAAAAAATGGCGTTTCAGCAGCAGATACAGAGCGCCGTCTGCGCTCGCCTTCAGCATTTCAAAGACCAGGCCGAGTATATTGCTTTTTTCTGTTTATGATTTCGTGTCTATGCTACCATTTTTTTACTTGCACTATGGTTTTATTTTTGTTTTTATTCTTCCGAGACTGTGACTGTGACTGACGCGTGAAATGACAGTTCATTGACCTTGGAGTCTGTCAGAAGACTCTTGGAGAAGGATTTGGGCCTTGAGGAATTTGCACTGGATGCTCACAAGAGATTCGTTCGGCAGTACTTGGAAAAGGTGAATTGCTACTCCTTAATTATTATTGAGATTGAGTAGCTAAATAATGTGGTGCGAGTAGTGGTACTAATAACAATTACTACTTATCACATTTTCAGTTATTTTAATTTTGGGAGTTCTGGATTTGTAAGGTCAATTTTGGTGGAATAAGGATTCTCATCATCGGTTCTGACAAACTACTGCAGACACCTTACTGGAGTCCTAGAATAAGACACATATGCATTAATGCAATACGCTTCCATTTGTATTTGTTGGAGTAACTATCCCATACAGTTTTACCAAACCCAAAGTTTTTGCCTTTCTGATTGCAGATGGTATGAGATGTTTCTGGTCCTACTCAGTTTGATCATCTTTACGAGTTTCTTTTTTGAGACTGAGTGGTTAAAATTTCTGGGGATTCCTTTGTAGATAATAGATATCAAGATTTTACTGTAAGTCTGTGTCAATTCAAGAAACGTTGGATGTTGCGTGTATCAATTTATGAATGTCCTGTTAGGTAAATATTGATGACGACTCATGACGTTAATTTTCCAACTGCGAAATTTGTTTAACTTTGTAATAATAGAATTAGATCAGGTCAACTTAAATGTTGCCAACTGTTGCATTTCCTTAAAATGCTCAATATCGATGACAAAGGTGGTTACGCCGTGGCTGGTCCGACATCTGAATTGTGCATGAAACTAGTGTTACTTGTAGTATCCCTGGTTATCTTGTTTATATATGTAAGATGCACTTTCTGTAACATATTGCAACGCATGCCCAGGAAATAAAACTCTGGTTTAGTTTCCCACTCCTCTCACTTCCTGACAATCCACACACTTTCCTCCATTTTCTGCTCACTAGTAGGATCTGGACCCCCACAAAGGGGGATTGAGTTGACTGAATATCTCAGCCATTTTCCAGAATTTCTCCAGCATCTGGTCCGTATTCTTGCCCGCGCAAAACACCACCCCCCCCCCCCCCCCCCCCCCCCCGCGGGATAATCGTGTTGTGTTTGTGACCTCATACTATCATGTCGGGTGAGCTGCTTAGTCACAGTACTTACTGATGGACTTACAGAGCGCATGCACCATAGAAAAGAATAATCAATCAGTGGCACCTTTACAGCAAACGAAAATCAGTTTTCATATAAGTGGCATAAATGCGTATTTACAATCCCTAATCATAAATGAGTACTTACAATCCCTAATCATAAATGAGTCATTGTATCAGCAAAAGTATGAGCAAGTTTTTATTGATATTGTTGCAACTCTTTTCGGGAAAGCTTGTTATCTTAAATGTTGTATTTTAATCTCTACCAATGTTTTGGTTCCAAATTCCAGAAAATGGAAGGTGCTGATGACTGCGACTCTAAACCTGCAACAACTGAAAATATGGACAAAGATGCCCTTCTAAGTGGGAAAGAAGCAAAGCCTAAACAGCTTGAAAGAAAGGCGGATCCAAAAAAAGCTAGCACTGGAGATGAGGAGATAATGGAAGACTCCCCTATAATGGGTGTCCTAACCCCAAAATCTGAAACTGGAACCAATGGATCTTCTTTGAGTGAGAGCACGATTGAGGAGGCTATTTGGGCTAGAGCTGGTCATTTTCACGCTAATTCTGAGTATGTATATGGACTGATTATGCTCCATATGATGAAGGAATCTGTCGTCCTCCCTGAAATCATCCCAGGATAAGGAGAAAAATAAAATTAAAAGAAGGGAGAGAATAAAAAAGCAACATCATGTCAGCAAGAATAAGTGCTTGCAGATTTAGCCATATTGTTGTTGCTCTCATGATTTTGTCCAGTTATTTATTTTATGATTTCACACCACATTGTTGCTTTGTTTTCAAACCACATCCCAGTAATTTATAGCTGCTTTCTTCAGGAAGCTAACTTTAGCTGGAGTTCGGCGACTTCTGGAGGAGGATCTTGGACTTCATCAAAACGCCCTAGACCCTTATAAGAAGTTCATTAGTCGACTAATAGATCAAGTAGGCACATTATATTTTCTATTATTTCGTACAGGTCAGATTTCAAAATGACAATGCCAAATTTATTACTATAGGTATTAAGTTCCCCGAAAGGTACTAAATCTGCAAAAGATGTCAAGATGAGAGCTTCAGAGAAAGTCAAAAGCAAAACGTCAAAGAAAGCCAGCAGTGAAGAGTCCGATGCTTCACATATTGAAAGTGATGAGAATGAAGGTAATGTAAAATCCACAAAGGGATCTGCTCCCAGAAAAAATATTAAGAAAGTGGACCAACCGAAAAAACGAAAATTATCAGAGAAGAGCGATCTGGATGTCTCTGGCAAAAAGCAGAACAAGCATGTGAAGAGGCAAAAACAGGAAGACAATAATTCCGACGAGGATGGAAGTGTATCTGAAGGTGGTGAGTCCCCATCATCTGTCGGAAAACCAGCCCAGGTCAGCAACAATCCCCTAAATTTCGTTATTTGGTAATGTATTAGCTTTTACTGGAATTTTACTTTGACTGGCAGAGGAAAGAAAAATCAGCTCCTGGGTATGGGAAGCAGGTGGAGAATTTGAAGTCAATAATCAAAGCTTGTGGAATGAGGTTTGTCCACCTGTTTGACTTTTCTTTTGCCCCCTCTAAACTTGTTCATCATCCTTCTTTTTTTTACGGGTAGTAGCAACCTAATGAGACTGCCTTACGTTTTCTTGTTGGTAGTGTTGCTCCTTCAATTTATAAGAAAGCTAAGCAAGTACCAGACGACAAACGAGAAGCCTTTATAGTGAAGGAGTTGGAAGGTATTCTCACGAGAGAAGGGCTATCCAAAAATCCCTCAGAGAAAGGTAAGCCTTATTTTGGTATATTAGCTTATAGACATTATGTAGTACCAAATGTAGGGGCAGTATCTAAAAGAATATGATGCATGGCATATCTGTTTTTTGTCTGGCCTGGTCATTATCGCCAAAACGGAGGTCTGGATGCTCCAGAACTTTTGCAAAATTTTAAATAATAGTCGCAAAAAAGGAAAAGAAAAATTGAAGTAGACTGTTAAAATAAAGTATTGTGCAATGAATGCAAGGAAATTTAAGATGGAAAAAGTGAATTATGTCAATGAATCTGTTGTATTCTGCTATCATGGTCCTTAAATCTTTGCAAAACTCTGAGAATTGTTTACCCTCTGGAAGTACGGGGCATAAAAAGAACGGAAAACTCTTTGACAGAGTTAAAGGACTGGAGAGAGCATTCTCTCTTTCTGCCCCACTATAAGCATTTTTTCCAACTGCACTTGCTGTGATGGCTGGTCACAGCACATGTGCCATGTCGGTGACGGCCTAGCATTATAAAAAATGTCACTAACCAATTCTTACAACATATACATGGATGTTGTCTTGGTCTTCTGAGAAAATTTGTTCCTTTTTGCTGTATAGGATGACTGAGGAAGTAGTTTCTCTTAGAATATAACAAGAATGTTTGACTTTGAGATGGAATATCGGATTTGCTTAATTTTATCGCCATAAAAATACCATTTGTGGCTCTAAATATTTCACCATGTGTGGATCATTTGGTCTATTTTTTATACAATACCCCCTCCCCCTCTTCCCCTGTGGATAAATGTGCTTGATTTCAGAGATCAAAGATTGTCGAAAGAGAAAGGAAACGGCCCGAGAACTTGAAGGCATTGACATGAGTAACATTATATCCAGTTCAAGACGGAGGTCAACATATAATAGTTTTGTGGCTCCTGAAAAACCTATCCGTGCTAAGAAAGACAATGTTGATGCCAAAGTTAGTAAAAAGAGAGGCAGGAATGAAAAAAATCACAATGATGACAATGAAGAGGCAGAGAAAAAGGATGAAGAGGAGGAGACGAAAGAGGAGGGCGAAGGCGTGGAAAAGAAAGACAAGGAGAAGGATGACGAAGAGGAGGAGGACGACGATGAGGAAAAGAAAGCTAAGGAGAAGAATGATGAGGAGGAAGTTGAAGAAGAGGTAGAAGATGAAGATGATGATGACGATGAGGAGGAAGACGATGACGATGAAAGTGAAGACTTCAATGAAGGTAACTTACGTTGGGGTTCCCATCCTCCTCATTTTTCCATGGACAGTTTGTTTTGAAAATTTTAAAAAAGCCAATTTGAACTTGTGACACTTGCACAATCTGAGTCACCATTTGTATGGTTGAATAAACCGTGTTATTGCCCTTAGACTAATTAAACCTTTTTTGTTTCCTCACCATGAAACAAGCTACTAATTTTTGTCTCTCCCTTGCTCTTGCCCTTGCAGATGATAATGAAGAGAGCGACTAAACTCTGTAACAAGAGACTAGCTATTGTTTAGAGGGTGCTTTGTACCATTAGGTATTTTGGTCGTTGGAGTGTATTTAGAAGCCTGCCTCTCTGTTAGGTAATATTGAAGTGAGACCGAGGGGAATCATAATTTGATGTTTTAATTTATGATGGTAGTCTGGTAGATTTCAGACAACAGAATTCGGTATGTGGTTGTGCAGTTGATAGGATAGCATTTTACCCGGGAAGTGGGAAAAGGTCAAGAAAATGTTCACTTTCGGTGGGTCGAACTTGGGCACTAAGGGATAAATCAGAATTTATTCCTGCTTTTTTATGTAGAAGACAAAATGATAAAAGGGCAGGCCTTTTTTTTTTTTTTTTTTTTTTTTTTTTTTTTTTGTATTTAGTATCGGTTATAGCCAGTAGACTTCACTTGATTGTCACATGGAATGTGTTTTCCTTAGATGTCTTATTTTTTCTAAGAGTTTCTCCTATTCAAATTTTCGTTTTATTTTGGGGTGAGGATTCTATTTCTGTGCATAATTTTTTTCTTACTTTTACTTTTCAGCTTTTAAAAATCTCACTAGGGATTGTTTTTGTTTAAATTTATTTTGTTAATTTTTAGGTAGACATTTGGGAGACCGTCACTCAATACAGGTCCTCCCGAGGTTTGAAGCTGCATGTTATGCATGCTTAATAGATGTTTGCAATAGATGTCCCTGATTATTGCTAATTTGTTGCATGTGATGGTTAATAAACAAACTGAGAACACGCACTTCAAATGTGATTGTTCAATTATGAAATCAGAATCAGAATATATTAGAATATTTAGGAGATTTATTATACATTATATAACATATAAAACAATTAGTTGGTGGTAGCGACCGTTTATTGTGGGCAATGGCATATGTTGCTTTATGGATATTTATATGATTATTCAAATTTGGAACTGTACAATCGGTAAAAATGTTAGCTAATACAAACACTACTATGGAAAAGAGAGAGGAGTTGATGGCGTGCTGAAGCGAGGGTGAACCCTAGATTGGTATTGCCGCGAATTCAAGTCTAGAACTTCAAGGAGGGGTTAGAATAGATACGCACTGTTTGACGGTCCGAAATAAATCAAATAACTCCCTCTGTTTAAAAAATAAATGATTTTAGTCTTTTTTAGAAAAAAATAATGAGTAAAAATGATTAATATATTCATACATAATCTATTTAATTGGAATATGTTTTGTAGGATGAGAAAATAGAGTATTAAATTAAGTAGGTTGTGTTGGAAAAATTGTGATTTTTTTTTACTAAAAGAATATTTATTTTTTAAACAAAGGGAGTAATTAAATTGAAATTGTAATAAAAAATAAACCAATGTACAATAAAGTGGGTGGCCGTTATTAAACTCATATGATGATATTAATGTATTATCATAACCTTTTAAGGACATCAAAATAATTTTACTAATTTGGATTTTTCAACAGGACTTTTTTTAGTGAAAATGGATCTAAATAGTCATTTTTGTAACTTTTATTATAATTTTGTCATCTTTGTAACTATAGTATAATTTTAGCCTTTTTAGTTTAAGTTTAACCTTTTTTTTTATCTTTTCTAGAACTAACAATGTAATTTTACCAATTTATCCTCCTAATAATTATCTTATTACATCTCTTATAATTATTAATATATATTACCTCCGTCCCAGCTTAACCTGCCTACTTGCCATTTTAGTTTGTCCCACCTTAACCTGCCAGCCCCATAAATAGCAAATTTCTCTCACAATCTCCACCTTTGAAAAAGTCAAAATTTCACAAAATCTATTTTTTCTTAATCCCCGTGCCCGGTCAACCTAGGCAGGTTAAGCCGGGACGGAGGGAATATATTTTATTATTACTCCTCTACACCTACATCATATACCCCCATCCTAATCAATGGTCTCAACCCCCACCCCACCCAACCCCCCAACCCACACATCCCCAAGTCAATTTTTTTTTCTTTTTTAATATCTCAATCCCAGCTCCAGTTCCAGCCCCACCCGCCCCACCCATCTCACACCACCCTTACCCACCCACTCCCAAGTCAAAAAAAAGAAAAAAAATAAATTAATATCTCAGTCCTAGCTCTAGCCCCACACCCCCCAAGCCAAAAAGAAATATTTTTTTTACTACTTTCATCCCCACAAATTCATGTCAAATAGCGATTCATGGCAAGTGTGGCGTAGCACAAAATCACGCAACATACGATTCGTGGTAAATGTATATCGTATCAAATGAAAATTTGTGGTATTATTGTATGTCGTGACAAATGTGTATCTTGTCAAATGTATGTGGCAAGTGCGCGTCGTGGTAATATTGCCACGACAGTAAGAAGGACTAATACAAAGTCGTGATAATTGTGTATCTTGACAAATGTATTAGAATTCGTGGTAAGTGGGTGTCGTGGCACATATGGCAGATCCGTGACAATAGTGACGCGATCGTAAGAAAGGGTAAAATTATATAAATCCGTGGCAAGTTTTATACACCATGTGTCACGGATTTTCCACATGTGTCTCGACACCCACTTACCACAATTTATAATACATTTGTGAATTGTGTCATAATTTTAGTCTTTCTTGTAACTATACCATAATTTTAGCCTAGCACTTGCCACGGATATAAAACTTGCCACCATGCTCACTTGTCACGACACATACTTGCCACGAATTTGTATAATGTTACCCTCCAGATTGTCGTGAAAAATACATCTCGTGGCAAATAATCTTTTCAGAATGTCGTGGCAAAAGTGTCCTGTGACTCATTTACCATGGTTTGTAGCAATGATATATGTCGTGGCAAGTGGGGTGGGGTGGGGTGAGTGAGGTGGGGTATGAGGTTGGGGTGGGGGGGGGGGGGAGGGGGAGGTGGAGGCTAGGGCTAGGGCTAGGGCAGGGGATGTGACACTAATTTTTTTTTTTTTTTTTTTTTTTGGCTTGAGGGTGGGTTTGGGGTGGGGGGCGAGGGGCTGGGGCTGTGAATGAAACATTAAAAAAAAAAAAGAATTTGGGCTTGGGGGTGGGGTGGGCGGGGTGGTGGTGGTGGTGGGGGGAGGGGGGGTTGAGGTGGGACTTAGGACATTGGTTAGGGTGGGGGTATGTGGGGTAGGGTAGATTGTGGTTGTAATTTGGGGGTAAGGAGATTTGATAAGTAAGATGGATTTTATAAGGGATATGGCGTGTATAAAGAGTTTGCGTGGTTGGTTATCCAAATGGATGATGATAGACTAAAATTATGGTATAGTTACAAGAAAGACTAAAATTATATTATAGTTACAAATATGACAAAATTATAATAAAAGTTACACAAAAGGCTATTTCATATTTATGGGACAAGAAATAGTTTTGATACATGAATTTTTTTATGGGACTGAGAAAGTGGTATTTTTTCAGCTGCGACTATTTGCTACCCACTAAATCTCTTAATGCAACCCACTAAGTTAATAAATTAAAATATTATTGTAAGAAGACTAACACCCTTATGAGGATAAATTTTAAATTATTTAGAGCTATAAATACATAAACTATGAAAAAGAAAAAGAAGAAGAAAAAGAATATAATTCTCTTTCTTTCCGGTCATCTTCAACGAAATCTAATCTATTTCTCCCAAAACTTCATAAATCATTATCTCCTATCATCTTTAATCAAATCTTGTCAATCTCTTACAATTATTTATGTTGAAAAAAGGACTTAGTGTTGAATTATTTAAACAATATAGAGCTTTCATACAATAATAATATAAGGGAAATCCCACTATAAGACTGAATTTTGGAAAATATCTTAATTAAGAACCTAAATTTTGAGAAAACTCAATTCGGTGCCTGAATTTTGAGTTTTTCTCAATTCAGGAGTAGATTTTGAATTTCATTATAAATTCAGGATTTATGTCTTGAAAAAAATACTCATTATCTGATTCCCGAAAGATTCATTACTATATACTCCCTCTGTTCCATAATAATTGACGTTTTAGGAGATTCTTTTCTTTTCTTATTAATTGACGTTTTACATTTTTTTCACTAGTTCTACCAGTTTTCTCCTTGGACTCAATTCTTAAAATATCTACTTTTAAATCTATCAGAAATATCTTTATTTGGTTAAATCTTTATCTCCTAAAATATTCCCGCTTATTATAGCGCTTTCTTCCTTCTCTCTCCTTATTCCACGCGCCTTATTCCCTCTCCCTCCTTAATCCAGGCTTTCTTCATCTCTTCCTCCTTAATTCCCCAATTTAAATTGAATAAAAGAAATAACTTAAGTTACTTATGGACTTCCCTAGTCTACATTTCTAACAGATAGCTTAATTTAATGATACAATGAGGAAAGTTAAATATAGCCTTATGAAATTGTCTGGATATATGTCTAATAGCATTATCCAGAATTGTCTAGTATTGAGAAGCATACAATGGATGCTCTAAAAGCTAGACATTATATAGTACATCCATGAGATTTTAGTGTATGTTAGTTGTAGGATGGAGATGGAATTTCAAAGAGAGAAAAGATAAATATTTAAAGATGTCGGAGTTTCACTCTCCAACGATGACGAGAGAAGATGGAATTTCAGAGAGAGAAAAGATGATGCTAAATTTTAGGAGTCATATAAGAGAGATAAATAATTAAGTGAGGGATAAATTTGTCAAAAAATTTCATTCTTAATTCTTACCTTTCTTTCTAAAACGTCAATTATTATGGAACGGAGGGAGTATAAAACAATTCAATATACTTCGTATTAAATTTTCTGTATATTGGACAACGTTTTCTATTTTTCAAGACGTAAGCCCTGAATTAAAAAATAAGACTCAAAACTTTGGCTCCTAATTATGAAAAAGATTCAAAATTCAGACCCCTGATTAATTCATTTTCCAAAATTCAGCTATACAACTGAAAATTTTCCAATAATAGATTACTATTAATTTTATAAAGGTTTCATATAATAATAAAAACATGTAGGGATCTTAAACAATATTATAAAATAAGAAAAGGAATTTGATGTAATTCATCCTAACACACACATACACATATATATATATATTTTAAGAGCGAGACTTGGGTAAATAAGATGCACAATAGGACTTATTGTACACTCCTTTCTTTTTCAACGAATTGAAATATTTATATTAAGGCATGTTTAGTATTACAAAAGTGGTGCTGACCTAAGTGGTAAAGGGTGCGCGCTCAATCTTCATGACGTGGGTTTGAATCCCTGCGGTTACTAAATTGCTCGCCTATTATATATATATATATATATATATATATATATATATATATATATATATTATTTATGTACAATAAAATGTATTATGTTAATAACTATAAAATATTTATCATTTAATTTAATAATAAAAATAAATTGATAATTGATAATTGATAATTTTTAATGTTTCTAATTTTTTAATTATTTATTTTCTTTTAATTTACAATTTTTTATGTATTTATATTTTATTAATTTGTATTTATTAATTTATAACATTAAGAATAACAATTAGTAAATAAATATTATTGAATTAAATAAAAAATAATTTTTTTTATCATTTATTTTATATATTTCTTAAAATATTTCTTTTGTTTTATTTTGTCTTTTGTTTTACAAGTTATACTGTATGAGTAAACAAATTATACTATTCCTACAAACAAAATATACTTTTTGTAAAACAAGTTATATTATATCGATTTACAAGTCATATTATATGGGTACACGAATCATAATTTCTAGCAAAATAAATTATACTATTCCGACAAATAAATTATATTTTTTGGTAAAACAAGTTGTACTACAATTTGCAGTATATCTATTTATTCCTTGTATATTACTCTATAATTATTTTTTCAGGTTACAGTATATTTACTGTTTGCTTATAGTGATGGAAAAAATGCTCTGCCTTCTCTCTAACTTTCTCTCTCTAGAATCCTGAAACCCTAATCCGCTGCCGACTTTATCCGCAACGCCTCTCGACACCTCTCTCCGATTGCGACGACGACGAACAATCCTCTTGCGTCTGCCGCCTAGGACGGAGAGTTTCCTGGTCTCCCTTCTAAAGATCCATTTCCTGCTGTTGAACCTTTAAATCCACCAGATCTGTTACTTAACCCGGCTTTTTTTTTTTAAATGTTACTCAAGGGAAATCTGCTGCCTAAAGGTTGGAAGGCAGATCTACAAAGAAGCTCTTCGATCCAAGCTCGGCGGAGGGATTTGGATCGACTGGGATATACCGTGGCACTCCGATCATCCAGTTTATAGGATTGGAGACAAATCTTCTTGCCATGTAGTGCAAGTATATGTTGATCAGTAAGTTTTCTCATGGAAGTCCGTCTTTTAAGAATATTCAAGCAAATCTCTCTGGTTTTAGTTTTGTTGGATCTGTCTTTATTGGAGCTATAACTCAAACATGTTATGTTGAAATTTAGTAATGAAGATGACTTTCAACGATTTTGGGTAAAACAGATTATTCATGCTTGGGGTTATCCTATGAGGGTTTTTAAATGGACAAAGGAATTTGATACTAAGATCGAGTCTGCTATTGTGCCTATTTGGATTTCATTTCTTGAACTTCCAATTCATCTATTTGATAAAAAAGCCTTGTATCGTATTGCGTCTCCGATTGGCCAGCATCTTCGTATTGATGAGGCTACGGCTGATAGAACTCGACCTAGTGTAGCTAGAGTCTGTATTGAACTGGATCTCACCAAGCCGCGTGCTGAAAAGATCTTCATAGGCTGTGGTTTTGTGACTGTTTGATAACGTAGAAAGTTGTATTTGATAGAAATCTTAACTACTGCCATAAATGCAAGCATCTAGGGCATGTGGCAAGTGAGTGTTTCAATGATGAATTTAAAAAGAAACTGGCGGAAAAAGCAAATTTTCAAAAAAAAACATTTCAAGTTAAAGAGATCGAGAAACACTGGATACCAAAAGAAGCTAATAATAAGGATTCACATCCTAATGATGTCCCTAAGGTAGACGGTCAGAATATGGGAGGAAAGATTAATGAAGAGGTTGGGGTGGTTGTGGGTGACCCTATTGCTAATGAGGAAGTGGTTTCTAAGAAGGATAAAGGGAAAGGTGTTGCCACCACCCTTGAGGCCACTTTGAAAACTACTCCCTCTAATGTCAACAATGACATTACCTTGAATGAAAAAGGAAAATTTAGGGAAAGAGTTTAGGGTTCTAAATCAGTTATGTATGACCATTTAGAGGATTTCCAAGTTCATGAGAACTCTTTCTCATGTTAATGCTGATGATGATAATGCTGTATTTGAAGATGGTTTAAATAATGATGATAATGAAACTAACTCTATTGTTCATATGTGCCCACTACATGAGTTGATGGATGAGGAAGAAGTTGTGGAAAGAGGCATTGCCTCATGGGGGGAAGAGATGGCAACTGACACAAGGAGAAGGAATTGTAAGAAAAGATATAAAAAGAAGAAGAAAAAAAGGTTCGGATCCTCTTGTGATGCAGACAAGAAGAGCGACTATCTTCACTAAAGGTAACTCTGAATCTTTTAAAAGATTGTTATAAGCTGGAATGTTAGAGGGTTAGGTAATCCATAAACTAGGAACTATTTGAAAATTTTAATAAAAAAAAAAAAAGAAACCTGACGTTTGTGCTATTTTGGAAACTCAAAGTGCTTCTGTAGATCCATTTCTTGTCCATATTTTGGGTTCCAAACATGTGGTTGCTAATACTAATGGAAAATTTTGGGTCTTTTGGAATGATCCCATTTCTGTTAATGTGTTTTTCTCCTCTGATCAATTTATTAATACTGAAGTGTTCAATTCTATCCTGGGGGTGCAAGATATTTTGTTCATTTGTGTATGCTTTATGCTCTAGGAAAGGTTGATTAGATTTGTGGAATAAGATTAGGACTTGCTCTCATGCTAGTTAACCATGGATTGTGTATGGTGATTTTAATACAATAAGTTCTGCTGAGGAAAAAAAGGGAGGGGAGGGGATGGGGGGGAGAGGCGCCCTAAAATTAAAATCTATGGATGATTTTAATAGTATGATTAGTGATTGTGCACTAGAAGATGCTGGATTTTCTGGTCTCCCTTATACATGGCATGCCAACCATGTCTTTGAGAGATTGGATAGAGCGTTGGTATCTTTCAGTTTGTTGGATCTCTTTAACAAATTGGAAGTCAAGCATCTTGTGAAAGGACCATCAGACCACTGTCCTTTGCTTATTAATCTAACTTCTGATAATTTTAAATCCAAACCTTCATTTAGATTCCTGAATGCTTAGACTAAGCATCATACCTTCCTGAACACAGTTGAGGATTCTTGGAATTCTCCTGTTGATCAGAGGGGTACGATTAAAGTTCAACAAAAATTCTTTAGACTTAAGAATTATCTAAAGAGTTGGAATAAAGATATCTTTAGGAATATATTTGGTAGAGTCCAACAAGCAGAGCAATCTCTGAGTTTACAAGAGGAGGCCTACTTGTTGGACCCTACTGATTCTCAATTGATAGCTCTTAAGCAAAAGCAAGTTGAATTGACACTTGCTTCGGCTATGGAGGTATCTTTTTGGAGACAAAAATCAACCTGTAAATGGTTAAAGGAAGGGGAGAAAATCACAAGTTATTTCCATGCATTAGTTAAAAAGAAAAGATTAAAAAATAGAATAAATGAGATAGAGGTTGAAGGCTCTATAATCAAAGAACCTGACATGATTTGTAAAACTGCATGTGATTTTTTCAAGTGCATGTTTACTTCCGAGGATGATGATTTGGATAGTGCTACTTTTAGTACTATCAAGCCTTTGATTAAAAATGAAGATGCCCTACTGAAAAAGAGCCTTATGAAGCTGTCCAATTTATTGACAATGATAGTATGGCAGGACCAGATGGTTTTTCTGCCTATTTTTATTAAATCTGTTGGGATATTGTTAAAGATGATTTAATGAAAACTTCTAGAGAATTCTTCTTGGGAATTCCAACGCCTAGGAGCTTTACATGTACATTTATAGCTCTTATTCCTAAGAAAAGCAACCCCAAAGGATGGACATATTTTTTACCTATAAGCCTTAGTAATGTGATTAATAAAATTTTAACTAAGATGGTAAATAACAGGTTGTCTACTCTCCTTCCTATATTAATCCCTCCTGCCCAAAGTGGCTTTGTTCCCACTAAGGATATTGCTGATAATATTATTCTTGCTCAAGAAATGATACATGATCTTAAAACTAAAATTTAGAATGGTAAAATGGTACTTAAAATTAACCTGCATAAAGCTTATGATAGGATTGAGTGGTCTGTGCTCTTCAAAATTCTAAGATTGCTTGGCTTTCCAGATCTGTTTATTGTTCCATCAATAATTCTTGGTTTTCCCTGCTTATTAATGGATTCCTTTCTGGATTTTTTAAATATGCTAGGAGAATTAGATAGGGTGACCCTTTATCTCCCACCCTATTTGTAATATTTTATAATGTTCTAACTTGTGGTTTGATAGAGGTGTTTGACATTTATCCAGATTTGAGGTTTAATAAGAAAGGTATGATGATCACTTCTCTTTCTTTTGTTGATGACACTGTAGTATTTACTACTATTGAACTAGCTGCATTTAAGAAATTAATTAACTTCTTGAACCACTTTGAAAAAGCAACTGGTCAAAAGGTTAATTATTTCAAGAGTACAATTATTTTTGTAAGAATACTTTTAGATATAGGAAACAAAGGATTTTAGAGATTTCTCACTTTGTTGAAGAAAAAATGCCATTTAAATATTTGGGGGTTCCCCTCTTTAAAGACAGAGTGAAAATTCCCTATTTCAAGAGCTTTTTGAAAAAAATAATAATAAGTTTTTGGGATGGGGCAAGTTTTTCCTAAGCATGGGGGGTAGGTTAGAGCTTATAAAAAATATACTAACCTCCACCCCCATGTACACATGGAGAGTGGTTGGGGCTACAAAAAACGGATATTGATAGGTTCCATAGATCTTTTAATATTTTCCTGTGGGGCTCTAGCAATGAACATAAGAAAATCCATTGAATGTCTTGGGAAAAGCTGTGTTTCGCCAAAAAAGAGGGAGGTGCGGGGGTGAGAAACCTTTCTGATGTGAATAAAACTTTTGATATGTATGCTTGGTGCAAATTAAGGATTTCTAATGCCTCGTGGTGTAGATTTTTAAAAGAAAAATACTTAAGAACATACACTCCTTTAATGCTGATGTTCCAGTCTCATTTTTGGAAAAGAATCTTAAAAACTCAAGCTTTTGCACATGATAAAATTTTCTGGAGACTTGGAAGGGGTAATATTTCTTTTTGGTTTGATAATTAGTGTCATGCATCACCATTGTGCCAATATGTGCGGATGTTTAACTGTTTTGACAAAATGAATACATATTGCTGCAATGAAAATTGGGATAGAAGTGCTCTAAATTTGTTACTGCCAGCTGATGTCATCGAATCATTTTGTAATCCGTTCGTTAATGTTGATATTGATGACATACCTGTTTGAAAATTATCGCCTAGTGGTCTCTTTACATTTTCTTCTGCTTGGAATTCCCTGAGACTGACCAAGCCATGAGGAGTTTGGCAGTCAATGATGTGGCCTAAATTCCTCACAAATATCTATATTTCTTTGGAAGCTTGTTAATAACTTCTGTCCTTGATGACAACCTTAGAAAAAAGGGATTTGAGGTTATTTCTTGGTGTCATTTATGTCATGAAGCCTGTTAAGAGAATAATCGTACATTCATTCATTATCATACTTCTTGGCAGGTCTGGAACTTCTTTACCAATCTGTTCCACATACATATCCCTCCCAACATCTCAGTCAAGAATTTGATCAGCCTTTGATTTGCCAAGAAACAAAGCCATGAACACATTTGTAACATCCTTCCTTTCCTAATTTTTTGGCAAATCTGGTGTGCAAGGATTCATTCGAAATTCCAGGGTCAAATGCTTCCTGCTTCTCAACTCCAAAAGCAGGTAGTAGATAAACTTAGATCAATATCTAATGCAAATCTACTCCCTTTTGGATTTTGGAGAGACTATTGACATTTTGCTAGTCTTTGGAAGACTCCTGTGATGATTAAAAAAAAATCATTTTTGCTGCGTTGGAAACCCCCAAATGATGAATTTTTTAAATTCACACTAATGGGCATCGAAAGGAAACCCCGGTTTATCTAGGGTTGGTGGTGTTATAAGAGATTCGCGTGCAAAACTTGTGGCTGGATTTTTTTTTTTTTTTTTTTTTTTGGGCATTTCTGATACATTATCTGCTGAATTCAGGGCTATTAATCAAGCTCTTAAGCTTTGCCTTAGGTTGGAAATCACATCGGTGCGGCTTGAAATTGATTCTCTTGTCCTCTATCATCTATTGAGCAAGAATGCTAAAGGTCATTGGACTTTACAAGCCTTAACAAGGGAATTCATGAGACTCTCTGGTAGCGTCGTTTCTTACCACCAAATTAATGTATATAAATATACACTTAACCTTAGCTTACAACTCTAGCTAGTAGAGTGACAAGTAAGGGTCGATCCCACGAGGAACGATCGAACAATTTTTCTTTATGTATTAAACTATTATAATCAAGAAATATAATGTAAATAAGATAGAAAAACAATAAAGAAGTGGGGGGATTTTAATGAAATAACAACTAACACCTAAATTTCTATTAAACAACTTAAATACAATTACTTTAAAAATACTTAGTAATTTAAAAATTTAAATAAACAAAGACAAATAGAATGATTTTTTCGGTTTTTGGTTTTCAAGTAATAAAACAATTCACCCTTGATCATGCTTCCCCTTGGTCCTAGACGATTTATGCAACTATTGTTAATACCTAATTAGTTAGCCTTAGAACTCCTACTCCAAGATTAATAACAAGCTCTATCAATCTTGTTGTCTCTTAAGTATAATTAATCAAAACAAGCTCTTCAATAAATCCTACTCAACTTATCAATTCCTAAAACAAGTTATCTAAGAATCAATAGTCAAGTGCATTAAGAATCAAGACAACGGAGTAGATTCAACATAAACTCGCAATCTCGATTTTAGTGGTCGAACTCTATGTTATCCCCAATAAAATAAATTTATTGTTTGCTACACGGGAATCAGAAATCCTACAATTACGAATAGTAATTTCCTATTCTAGCAACACACAAACAAATATCCAAATGGGTGATCAAACCACAATTCAATTCATAAGTGTGAATCAACAATCCCAAATAACATAGAACATTCACAAAGCATAATCCAATCGATAATATTAACCGCAATAATCACATAAATGTCTTACAAGGTTCCACGTTGATCAAGAGTGAATTCTAGGGTGCTCGCCACCTATTACAACTATTACAAAGATAAAGTAAGAGAAAATCCAAGAAAACATGAAAATAAGATAGAAGGAACCAAAAGACAGGATTGATGATCTTGATCTTCAATCCCCTTCCAATCCTTTGCTTCCAATGGGGAATAGTGGCTGAATATGTGTGGGGGATGGTTTCAAGGTTAGGTCAAAATCGAAAATGATCATATATATATAGAGGATAAAGTGTTGGGCCCCAATTTGGCCAAAAACGTATTTTAGGATAAAAAAAGGGTATCGGGTCGCGGACGCGAACCAAAGTCGCGGTCACGAACCCTTCATATTGCTTGAGGGATAGTTTGGTTCGTGGACACGGTCGCGGACGCGAACAGGAGTCTCGGGCGCGAACAATGTCCTGCCATTTTGATTGGTCGCGACCGCGAACAGGAGTCACTGGCTCGACGGTCCGTTCGGAACTCTTCCCCCTTGTTCCATCCTTGGCTCATTCTCTATTCCAGACTTCTTCGAGACTCGTTTTTCGGTCTTAATTTACCTGTTTTGTCCTGAAACAAGCTCAACACATTAAATGACCCAATAACACAAATATGCATGATACACGATCAAATATGCATGAAAATATCGTTAAAACGACATTTAAAGCGACCTAAAATGCATGCATGATCACGTCTACCACTCTCGTAAAGGATGGAGGTGAAACTGTCTCATATACACTGGGAAGAGAATAAAGTTACGGATCATCTACAACTTGGCGGTGAAAAAAAGAGCAAGTAGTGAATTTTTTAGCATTGATGAATGTTTAAGATAAGCCTTAAATGCTTTGTATGTATGGATGGCTTAGGCCTCCTAAATTTTAGATTCTCTTCATAGGCTTTGAGTTTGATGTACCTAGATTTCCTTATGTTTTTTCCTAAGACTCGATGATAGCTTAATATACAGGTAGGGGATCTGCCTCAGTCCCCCCATCATTGTGATGGTTTTGCATCCCTCCCTCCCCCCCCAAAAAAACAAACTATTTGCTTATAGTATATATTATGTTGCCTTATAATATAAGTTTGTTACTTATAATATACTTCCTCCATTTCAAAATAAGTGTCTTTTTAGACAAATTGAAAATTTTCAAAATAAGTGTCGCTTTAGTATAAAAAACTACAATTCTTCCAATTTTATCATAAATAGCCTGTTTAATTTATTGATTATTTCCTTATTCCACAAAATATATCCAATAAAATGAATAATGTATGGAACTATTTGCCTTTTATATTATCCTTAATTTTTTTAAAAAAAGCTAAAAAGCACTTATTTTGAAACAGAGGGAGTATATTTTCTTTGTATTTTTTCAGCTTACAGTATAATTATTGTTCCCTTATAGTATATATTATATATTGCTTAAAAGTATAATTCCATTTAGCAATACACTGTTAATAATTTACAATATAACTATTTATTCATCACTAATTTTCTCTTGTCATTTTATTACATATACAATTTATAATACATCTATTTATTCTTTGTATATTACACTATAATTATTTTTCCAGGTTACAATATATTTATTGTTTACTTATAGTATATATTATATTGCTTAATAGTATAAAGGTATGTTTGGTTGGGGTTGGCCCAACCCCTTCCTATGTTTGTTTACACAGATTGGTCCGACCATTACAAACCACCAAAAATTCCAATACCACGTTAATCATAAAGTCAATAATTATTAACAAACTTTTACACACATCACATCATATTTTACAATTAAAAATTATATCCTACACTATAACCACTACCCCAACCACCCAAACAAATATCACTTTTTTACTCTCCCAACCATTATCCCCAGCCAACAGTACCCCAGCCACCCCCAGCTCCAACCAATGCACTGAGTTTATTAGTTACTATATAATCTTTTTTATATACTACTGCATATTAATTTTTCCAGCTTATAGTATAATTAGTGTTTCCTTATAGTATATATACGAATCCGACACATTAAAAAGAAAAAAAAGTTACACTTTAAAAAATTATAAATTATATTGTTAGGGACAATAAAAAGAAAAAAATCATAAATCTTAAGAATTAGAAATTATACTATTAAGATAAATAAATTATACTTTTTCATTACGGGTCCGTCACAACAATAAAATCAACAATAGAAAATTACGCTGAAATATTAAAATAAATATAATCAAAAAAAAAAAAAAAACAACAATAAAAAGTTAAAACTATAATTCACGCTAAAAAAGAAAAAAGGAAAAAAACACTGTATGGAGAAGATTCGAATCATTCATCTAAGAGTAGAGCTGACAATTCGGGCGGGCCTCAGTCGGGCTAAGGGGTAGTTTCGGACAGAGCCCGATTTATTTTGGGTCTAGACATGCTAGGCCCAGCCCGATGGACCTCGGGCCATCGGACCAAAAAGGTCCATCAATGAATATTTTCCTCTTTTTTTTCGTTATCCTAATCATGAAGGAAAATTATATATTGAGGTCAATTTCGGTTTAATTTCTCTTAAGAGAAAGCCTAATGGGAATAGTTTCGTTTATATTTTATCCCAAGTATTGTGTAAACTATCCTAAGGGGGAGCCTAGATTATTATCTTAGGTTTTATCCGAATTTTAGCATTTTATTCTGGGTCAGAATGATAACTCGATTTTTTATTTTCATCAAGGTAAACGCTAGATAAAGCTAGATAACATGTCACTATCCTAAATTATTTACTAAACTAAACGGAGCCAAAGAGGAAGAGTAATTATAGATAGACCCGCTCAAAGAAAATCTGAGGCAGAAGTATTGACATTACAAAGTGGCTCATTCAGCACATAAATATAAGAACAACGGCATGAAAGTTTACTAAAAACTCAATATAGTTTGTCCTTAATATTAATAAGCTCTCAAAAACATTTATGTATCAATAAATAGATATGCTAAATGATTGCGCTTATGTGCTCCTGTTTCATCGTAGCAATTTGTAAGTATAACTTGATCCGGTTAATTTGGTAACATAAACCAACAATTAGTTAATTAGCTAAAAAAAATAAAAAAAGCAATTACATCGGGCCGGCCCGCCAAAAAAAAGCCCGTTCAGGCCAGGCAAAAAAAGTCCAAATTTTTTCGGGTCTCTAATATTCCAGTCCCCAGTTTATATTTCGGGTTAAACGGGCCGAACCTGTTTTGCCAGCTCCATCTAAGAGTGTTTTACCATGAGGCCTACCACATTGTTGATAAAACAAACTATGTCCTTGTTTATTTGTAAGACGCGCCAAAATTAAGAAAATATAAGAAAAATCAGCCGTCTTTTTTTTTTATTATTTTTTTTATTATTTTTTTTTTTTATTTTGGACAAGTGTACAATAAGCCTATTATGCATTCTATGCACCCAAATTTTTGCCATATTCTTTTCTTCAAAGCCATTCTAAACTAGTGATGTCAATTTTACCTGCGAATAACCTCCAATATGTAATCGGATAATAAAATCAGATATTATTCAGACCTTATATTTTAGTAATTGGATAGGATACATATATATCATGGTATCCATTTATTCTAACTGTTCCCCCGATGATATATTGCTTTTATATTATAATATTTAAACATATAAAATAATCTAAAATATTAGAGTTTTGTATTATTGCTATATATAGTCTATCGCATCATATGAAAATATTAAATATTAAGACGAAGTTAGTATCTAAATTTTTGATTCGAATTCGAATTTATTTTGTTTAGAAGAAAAATAAGAGTTAGGCGTTTACATGTATATGGAGATGCCGAAAGAAGAAATGGTTGAGATGTGGGACTAGCGTTTGTAATGCGTACGCGCGGCAGTGGGGATAAAAAAGGAAGTCCAGATGCTTAAAACACACACAGTGAGATGTGAATACTGGTTGGTTGATTTTTATTCTCTCTCACCTCTCTCATTTTCTCTGCTTTTTCTTTTTCCACCACTATTTTCTCTTTCTGTGGAGGAGAGAGAACGCCATTACGCCACCACCTAATTCTTCACACCCCCACCCCCCACCTTTATTCTTCTCATTCCTTCACCATTTTATTTTTGTCCTCTGAATGCTCGTAGAAGAGACTGTTGCTACTTCTAGTGTTTCATCGGGGGTTAGACTGTAGCCACTGACGATTACTACTGCGTGGAGTTGGTGAAGGACATGTCATATGGGTGGTGGTGACCTCCAATGTCGCGAGTGTCAGTCACCGCTGTTGCCTCTTCCGCTTCCTCTTCCATGCACCTCCAATACCACAATCAAGGTCGCCTTCTCATCGCCTTTTTACCCTTTTATGTACGTTGATTGCGTTGATCACAGTCGCATTTGTTCATTGAGGGGGGGTTTTTGGCGTGATCGTGCCGTTTCCTCTTCACCAGTTTGTAATGCTGATAATGATCATCATAGGCTCTTATTAGTTGTGATATCTGCATGATAACAGTAGCTTTTATTTGTTAATTGGACAAATCTCTTTACTTTTTAATTGATCGCATGCAATTAATACTGGCATTGACTTCGAAGTTCTTCTGATTCCGTACTTTCTTTTGTATTTCTGATTTTATTGTAGCTTGGAATTGATTGTATGCACAATTTTATTCGACTTCAAGATGGTGATCCTCTCAAGGAAGGATGTTGGATAGAGTTTTACTGTTTTTGTGTTTTGTTCTTCAACTACGTATAAATAATTTTTGTATTTCCAAGAAACAGATAAATGCCATAGTTTATGCTGGGGTGGGGTTGGGGGTGGGGGGTGTTTCCACCCTTCTTTCCCCCATTGTCCTTTCAGAAAATGAATTATTTCAGTGCCTGGTTTTTTCCATGTCATTATAGGTGGATAGTTCCAGTGATGTATTACTTCTGTAAGAGGAATTGTATGCAAATTGGGGAATCCAAAATGCAAATGCATTTGACGAGATCCCTGTTAAGTCCACCGAGATTGTGATATGCAACAAACAGAACAGTTAACTTGCCATTCTTTTGGTTTTATGAACCTTTTATTTTGAGAACATAGTGCTAAATTTCAAAGTCGGGTTTCTAAATCAGACACTCTTCACCCATTTTTGTTGAAATATATTTAGAGGATAGCTGTATCATATTAAACGACTATTGACTTTTCAACTGATGATATCTTATATTTTCAGATGCTTTATGGCAAATGAACACGAGATCAAGGGAGCAGATGGACTCTGGACCTTATCCAGTACGTGAAGGTGAGCCAGATTGTTCGTACTACATTCGAACAGGTGTATGCAGATTTGGGAGTACCTGCCGGTTCAACCACCCTCCCAACAGGAAACTGGTATGGATATAGATATCAGTTTGAATGAATGATGAAAGCTTGAGCGTACATGATGTACACCTAATATCTGTTTGTTTGGTAATATTGCTAATTTAGTCCATTTGCACTCCGATATGCTTGGTAATATTGCTAATTTAGTCCATTTGCACTCCAATATGCTGTTGCCAGGGGTCCTAAATCTGCTGTACTATGTTGGTGTAGAAGAGAAATGGAAATGAGTATTTGATTGCATGTGTTACCTTATTAACCTGTTTTTAGAAACAAGAATCAACAAGTGAATAGGCTCCATGCTTACTTTCGAAGTAAATAAACATGTTCGGACTGTCATTTATGATATCTAATTTTTTTTCGTACACCTCACTCCGAGAAATTTGATCAATTGAATTTTAGGCTATTGCCACAGCAAGGATGAAAGGGGAGTATCCAGAAAGAATAGGACAACCTGAATGTCAGGTATGCAAGTATGCCGCCTTTATCTCTGCGACTCGTTATCAGCCATTGACTTCCGTATACCGCTTACAATAACTTTGATGATTTCATAAGTTTCACAGTGCACCTTTTTCTTATAAATTTTGTACCTGAAATTTATTTATCTTCATGATTTTCCTTGTTCTTCGGGTACGATTTAGTCTGCACCTGTATTTACTCTATGGCAGCAATATAGGCTTTTGCCTTTTATGGGAGCAATATTGATTTAATGAATGACTCACAATGTCATCTTAACACTGTGCGTTGTGATGTCGGTCATGCATTGTTTGTGTGGAACCCTTTAATAGAATTTGCATGGTTAAAGATTACGTTGGTGGCATTGCCAGACCTTTGAGACGTTGCTTCTCCTGGTTATGTATTTTCCTGATTGAGGGAATACTCATTATTTGACAGACATCTACTTTCAATTGTTCATGGCTTCTTCTACTGGACCAACATCTCAGGCTGTTGAAAGTTCCCTATGATAAGTGAATTTTATGTTAACTGTTCTAGTGTGTCACATAGCTCTATTGCAATTCTGATTTTCTGTGATTTGCTCCATGGTATCTGCTTGTTTTTGATATATGGATTACTGTCTTTAAGGAAGTTATCTGTATGCTGCTATTCTATTTCCGGCTAATACTTCCATTTGAATTTTTTAACTTTTCCTAGTATTACTTAAAAACTGGGACCTGCAAGTTCGGAGCCACGTGCAAATTTCATCATCCCAGAGACAAAGCTGGAATTACTGGAAGAGTTGCCTTAAATGTTCTGGGCTATCCACTTCGGCCGGTTTGCAGATTCTCTTCCTCAATGAATTTTTCCTGGTTTTATTTCTTGTAACTGGGTTTAAGTTTGACAAATTATGCCAGTATAGCATTCAGCATCATAAATGCATTTACTAAGTTCATAATATTGATTCCTTGTAATTGGGCAATGTCAACAGGCTCTAGCTTTCTCATGATTATTCCTAATGGCATGTAAAGTGATATATATAAAGATCATTATGGTTTTTGAAACGTCATCTTCTTTTTGCAAATTGGAATATGAGCTAGGTATGGCTTCAGTAGGAAATGTGGTCGTTCTGAGGCATGACAAAGAGAATAGCTTGAGTAAAATCAGATTCACTTCCTCACCAATTGTTGGTTCATGACATCACTAGGGTGCAGGGGTGTAAGCTGGGGTTTATTCTCGTGACAGTACCGTCATATAAGGCACGGCCCATGTTAACTACTGGGAGAATACTTAGTCCTTTCTCCAGAAAATGTATTTTGCGTGAACTGTGAAGAGTCAGTTCTAGTGTTTATTACATGTTTTCATAAATTGGTTTAGATCACTGTAAATGTCACATTTTCATGGTTTGTAATACTTCTATTTTTTAATTTACTTTATGCTCTTCTGTTCTTTTGCACAGAATGAGATGGAATGTGCATATTACATGAGAAATGGACAGTGCAAATTTGGGAGCACTTGTAAGTTCGACCACCCTCAGCCATCTAATATGATGGTCTCTTTGCGTGGTTCTGCTGTATATCCTCCTATACATTCTCCAACCACCAGCCAGCTGTCATTTCCGTTGTCAAGAGCTTCGTTTATAGCCAGTCCGCGATGGCAAAGCCCTTCAAGTTATACACCACTGGTTATGCCACAGGGAGTGGTATCTGTCCCAGGATGGAACACATATAGTGTAATCTTTTAAATAAATTAGTTTTGTTTTTGCTTGGTATTTCTTCACTTCTCTTGATTTCCCCTCTGGTTCTCTGGCCGTGTATAGCTATTTCTAAATTTTACATTATCCATTCACTTGAAATAACAAACTGAAACATGAACTGAAATTGTGTAGGAATAAACTGAAAGGGAAAATAGAGAAATATGCCGAAGATTAATGTCATTTACTCGATAAGGAAACTTAAACAATCTTTTGTTCAGAAACCTGAAGTAGTTGAGCACTACGACTAGGGTGTTGGTTTCTTAATTGTTCGGTGGGGTATATCTTTGATTATTATCTGACTGATATTGCACTACAGCCTCGTCAGTGCTTCCAGAATTTGTTCTTAATGGCCTCAAATAGTTGAAATTACACTTTGGCTGTGATTGAGAAATATTCATTTACGAAGTGCTCCTTCTGGATTTGAAACATGTTTTCTGCAAAGAAAATAGACGTTTTCATTGGACCCATAATTTGAAAGCCTGCAGGATCCTTCCTAGTAGCATCTAGTTTGAGTGGGATAAAGTCTGAATATGGTTATGCATGGATTCTTTTTCAGGGTCAACTAGGTTCTGTTCCATCTTCTGAAAACCAACCCCCTTCAGCAGGAAACTGCCAGAATGATGGAGCATCTCACCTGGGTGACTCTGGGAATGTGGGATCTCAAGTTCATTCTGGTTCCGTACCCATTGGGTATTATGCATTTCAGAAAGACAATGTATTTCCTGAGAGGCAAGGTCAGCCAGAATGCCAGTTTTATATGAAGACTGGTGATTGCAAATTTGGTGCAGTATGTAAATTTCACCATCCTAGGGAAAGACTTATTCCTGTTCCTGACTGTGCCTTGAGTCCACTTGGACTTCCTTTAAGGCCGGTAAGCGATGTCATATCTTTCTCTCAGGTTTTTGTGTTACATTTTATGGTGTTTTCCTAGCATAGTTCCTAGGCTGAGTAAACAAATAATTTTTTTGTGGTTTCTTAAGTTATTTTTCTATCCTAGTTAGTAAGGTTCTAGATATTATTTAAATTATAAGAATTGAAGAGAGAACAGAGAACTGATGCGGGGTTTGGACTTTTGGCCTTCACAAGGATAAAGTCTCAGAAGCTAGAAGATACTTTCTTATCATCATCATCATCATCATCATAAATACATTCTTTATATGGGCATACTACGTGTAAAAAAGGGATAACAGAAAGAACGTCACGATTATTTAAAATTTAATATTCTGCTAGCCGCTTTATCCCATTTTGACTAAGCAAATACTATATCAAGTCCAGTTTAGCTTTCTTGGATGTTTCACTCCTCACAGTGCCTTTTCCATTAACCATCCCGTGACGTCTATAGAATGAGTCACTGCTGAGTCTCACAGTAAGATTCTGCTTATATTTGATTTTGGCATATTTGTCTCACACTTTTGGTAGAGGTTGGAAGCAAATAGATAAATCGTCGACCAAGAAAATGCTAAAAGTACCAGGATTGTGATAGAACAAAATATAGTGGCACTGGATTGCTTGTTCTCAGTGGAGAAGAGGAGGGTTTGTTGTGTGAATTTGAAACCTCCACTTAACTTATCTCAAGGCTCACTAAAGGATTGTAAAAAGAAGTGGAATTACATTGATGTGGCCTTGCAACAATAAAAGTATGAAATGTTATCCCCATAAAAGGGTCAGTACCTATAAAGCATAAGGTGTCGTTTCATCTCACAGATAGTGAACTTGCTTCCTTAATTGGTGGTGTATTCTATATCTTGATTCTTTTGATTTATCAGCCAGTTGAAGCTATATTAGGCTTCTATGTTCCCATCATTTCAGGTCAATCGGTAGATTCTGAACGTGGTGACCTTCTCTTGCATTAGGAACATTTTTTCCTCATGGCTTCTTAAATACCAGTTATTCTAGTACAGAGAACCGAGTCATGAATTGCACACTGACAAGTGAGCGGCATTATAAACAAGGATCCCTTTTAGAGATAAAAGACAATCAGATTCTATAATTTTTTTTATAATATATATTTTCATGTTAACTTTAAATATGCCTTGATATGTAATGGAAGCTGAACTGTTCATGTGATAAATCTGAAAATTTTCTAATGTTTTTACATTCATATGCTAGTTTTTCTGGGTTACTGGAGACTTTTTCTGGATGAAACTGCTCTTTTCTCTCCTCTCTCCCGGGTTATGTGATCATCACCTAGAAACAAGTAGTTCAACCAATTTTTCTCAAAATCTTTTCCTTGGTTACTTTGTTCGTTGCAAATATATCTAGTGCTTTATTCCTATGGGAAGTAAGATATGTAAATAAATAGCTAGTTTTCTAGTGTTGTTGCCCTCATGGTTTCTACTCCAACAATGTCTTGCATTTCATATTTGTTTTTCTTTCCTTCTCTTTTCTCGTAATGCTTATCATTTCCTTTATTGTATTTTGAGTTGTTGGGCATGGGGTGAAAAGGGCCACGAGGAATAGGGGGAAAAGATAGAAATGTAACTTTCTGGAAAAGGGGTGTTGTGTCTGTCAAATGAAACCTCTGACTGGACTCTAAAATCCTGGATTGGCACTGTGTTGGCACTGTGTAGATAGCGTAGGCAATCTTAATAAGGTTGAACAAATAACTTGATCGTATTGTATATGAAAATTGCATTTGATGATTCAGTAGAACAAAGATATTGTGATTCTGCCCCATATAGCATTACATCCAGCCTCGCTCTATTCAAAGACAAATAAAAAAGAAAAGAAAAGAAAGTAGAGAGTAGTGAGAAACAGGAAATTTTATTTTAAAGAAATTAAGTTGAGAGCTATAGCAAGAGACTTGACTTTCCTTGTTTGGAATAGGTCTAATAAAACAAATCCAGGGAGTGAAGAAAGAAACATCTTCTCACTTTTTTGTTTTGATACCAAACCTGTTTGACTTTTACTGAAATTGATCAACCTGTGCTTAGTCACACATAATTTGTTTGTAATTATTGGTGTTAGGGGGAGCCTTTATGTGTATTCTACTCACGATATGGAATCTGCAAGTTTGGTCCAAGCTGCAAGTTCGACCACCCAATGCGAATTTTTGCATACAACACTGCTGCATCTTCATCAACTGATTCCCCAGCTGTTCGTCGTTACTTAGCATCTTCACCAGGAATGGTTGCACTGAATCTCTCTCCAGATGGAATTGTAGAAGCAGGCTCCACAAACAACAGACGGCTCTCTTTGTCTGAGGCAAGACAGAAATCCTCTGGTGATAATAATACTGACTCAGAGTGAAATTATTTCCTCCAAATGCCGTGAAGTTGTTGGCTTTTGCAATATTTGCGAAGATGAATAAATAACAGCTTCTTGTAAATTCATTTCCGTGGCTGGAGATGTACAGGATTCAATTCCAAGCCAATCTGCCCTTCTGAAGATGCAGTTCCATTTAGTAGATTGACTTGTTTAAACTTGCTGCGTTGTATAATTCTGCAAACGTTGTCACAGTTTTAAAAGCAGATGTTCGCTCTTATCTGAAAGCCATCATTCTGGTATCTTTGTATCACTTTGACAGTTTTCAGAACATTTCATTTCGCAGCAATATTCATCCCACTTTCCATTGGTCTTTCAAAAACACACAAGGATCATTTCATACTCTAATGCCTATTTCTACTGATTATGGTTAATTTCATACTTCTGGAACTCATGTTATGCTGTTATCATGGTCATTAATGAGGTTTATAAAAAACAGTGACTCTATTTTCACAACCATTAAATGGTAGGTGTTATTATCTCATTACTTAATTACTTAATTGCTGCTTCAGTGTTGCTGGGAAATGAAGTATGCTTTATCATTTAATGTGCTATTGGTCAAATTGATTGGATTGAACATTTTTCAAGTAAAGCGTGCTTTTAGCTGTCGGTTGTGCTATTATGCAATTACATAATGCTGTTAGAGTTGAGAACTTTATGACAAGTCAGTTTCCGTTTTACCTTATTTTCTTTTGTTGCTTCTTTATGAAGAGTAGTATAATTAGGAGAAGTCTGTGTGTCAGCAGCTAGACATCTCCTCAGAGTAAACTTTTATATTGTTTACTCTTAATGTGTCTTTGCTTTATGAATCCTATCTTTTGTAGGATTGGACATGGAACCAGTCTTTCCCATTCTGAATCAGGTGTTGAATAATAAATTATTATAGATCCAGTTCTGATTTCTTACAAGAATATGTTTAATTTTTTTTACTATAGATGTTCTAAAATTATGAGGAATGAGATGTGCGCCTCACTGTTATGCAACAACGATGAACTTTAATAATGCTATCTTTCCAGTTGGCAAAACCAACGGAATATTAGATTGATTAACACATACTATTTCCTTTTCTTCCCCGCAAGAAGCTAACTATCTAGGTTGGTGGTTCAATTATGAAATAACCTATTGAGGAAGCTAAAGACCCGATTTTGGAGATTTGAATATTAAAGAGAGCTATATTTTACCGGTACATCGGCCGCTACTTGATTCACCTGATTCAGAAACTCTTTGGAAGATTGAGCATGCCATAAGATGAGGTAATCTTTGCTGATAATTGTTTGCATGGTTATTAGGTCTCTATAGTTTTTGAAACTCTTCAAGCTCATTAACTGTCTCACTTCTGCAGGAAGGACCAGTTAGTTGAACTAGGCTTGCTCCTACATGTTGAATCCAGTGAGAATTTTGGGCTACCCAACGTGGTATCATCATTGACACCCCATCAGCTAGTGAGAGATTACTACAGTGATCTCTTTAAGAGTTTGTAAGATATAAATTGCCAGGCAGAATCCAGAACAGGTCAAAGTAAGCCTTGCACCAACTAATTCTTCTAGGGTGACATCAACAGGTACTACAAACTGAGAAAATAAGCTTTTGCCTCTTTCTTGTTGTATTCAGCCATCATTTGCTAATTTAGGTTTCTGGAATTCCTTATATAAGCATTATGAGAATAGGAACCTTTCATTTTTTAAGTTGCATGTAAGTGCAATCCCCAGGGATATTTTTGGCTTTTTCGGTGGTTTTCATTTTCTCTTTTTTACATATTTGACTGGCTTGAATGTTGCAACAGTAAACTTAATAAAACAGAATCAGATTCTCTTAGTTACTGAAATTGATGCTGAATCTCATAAAGCACATAATATGCATATGCTTATTCAGGAATTTAGATTAGCTCGAAGCCTCTTACTATAAATACTTGTCTTGCGATCTCCCTAGTGCCTCTAACATATTGTTCAACTGGATCTTCAAGAGACAATAAACATGAGGGGAGCATCTTTTGGATGAATATCTGTTTGTTGCAGTCTCATTAGGGTAGAAACATAGGACGAAGTTGGATAGCTCAAGTGGTAGAGCATCCACTATCTAGACCTTTGGTCCTAGGTTCGAGTCACCTTGGGGGGAAGGGGAGGGTTTTCCTCTGTTCTTACATTAGGAGAAAATAAAAAAAAAAAAAAAAAAAAAAGTTAGGGTAGAAACTTAGAAGAAATAAGGGGGTAAAAGTGTTCCTTCATGGAAAAAAGAGGAACTATTTCATATCCAAGATGCCTGTAGTAATGTTACCCTGAAGGAGTTTCAGCATAAGGACCCCCAAAATCTGAAAGTCTAGGACATAGGCTCAGTCCTGACGAACATGCGAATTGTTTTTCCGTATATTGCACGCCAACATATATGTTTCACTGATTTATACGGGTCCAGCATGTCACTTGTTCCCATTTTGTAAAAATCTGCATTGTTGCAGAACTCCTTCATCTTATAAAGTTTCTGTCCTTGGTCTCAGTACAATATTGAACCAGAATTTGTGAAGCTGATCATTATTCAGTTGTAGAGTCTGATTTACGTTGGCAACATTGATTCTAATGTCTAACCATTATAGCCTGACCTTGATATAGTTTTTGGTTCATGGCATTGATGGCTGCACATGTAATATCTAATTACTAGGGAAGAGAGCAAGGAACAGAAAGAAAGTGTGATTAGTCACGTTTTGTTAGGCTTGTTTCAATTAGAAGGTACAAAGAAGTAAGAATACGCTAATAAATATTGGTGGTTGATTCCTTAGATTGGTAAGCCAGCTATGTTATACATGAGGACAGTGAAGAATCTTACTAAGGTTTTTAAAAGAGCTTGGAAGGGGTATAAGTGGAAATAGTCAAATAGGTTATTTGACGTTAGGAAAAAGAGCAAGTAAGTCCTTAGGATAAATATTGTGGAAGCATATATCGTTGCTGGTTATTGCTGAAGAGATCAATAATAATACATACATGGATTCTATAAAGTCCAATTTATCACCTACTAGAATTTGTAACCAGAATTTCAGTAATCTATTTACTCATTTGCAAGCAGCCATATAAGCAGGCCTGGTATCATCATGATGTCATGTGAGACACCACAGAATGTGCCTCCTGGTTATAGAAGGGTCTTTTTTTGTTTCACTGTCCTAAAAAAAGTGTTTGGAGTCATGACCTCTTAGTCTCTCCTCCAGAAATATATACATTGACACGTGATGTGTGTAACTACTAAAGAAACGCCGAGTGCTAGACCTTTAGCCCGTGTCTTTGTGGTATTTTGTGGTAAACAAAATCAAGCGTTGCCAGATATTTTGTTGGTTATTGTGTCTAACAATGCCTGTTGAAAATTGAGTCAATATGGTAATGGCCGTTGGTCCAAATCATTATCATTAATCAAGATAAAACAAATGTGCATTTCTCATTTCCTATGTTGATTAAGTGCAAGTGTTCAAATATATTTCGAAATATCTATCATTTTATTCCAAGATTTGATAAGACGATGCTTTATGTAATATGCAGGGGTAGCTAGAGAATTTAGCCGGTGACTGCAGGATCCGAGCAACTGCTCTTTCAATTAATCGAATACCCCTACCCTAGCTGGAGGTGTAGGATGATATAGTTTTGGTGGTGTAGCTCTCAAAAGTGAAATTAATAAGAACTTGTTGTAAATAACAAAATGTCCTCTAGCAAGGATCTGGGTAGCAATTTTCCGTTTTTGTTGGTCAGATTTGCTAGTGGGCGTGAATTTTTCCCGGACTACATCATTTCGGGGTTTCTGTTGTTTGGGTGGTTCATTTGTATATGTGAAAGAAAACGATCGTCGCACATCATATTACGTAGACTATTTCTCCAGTTCGTAGAAATTCTTAAGGCATTACTCACAAAGTTTTAGTATGATCAGCATCAAATAATTAAGGTAAAGTTCAAAGAGAGCTTTGGGTGGGGATGGGTTCAATTTTGCCACAATGTTTTTGAATTCGGTTGTGTGCTACAAATACAATTGAGGATCCGCATTCTGCAAAAAATCAATAAAAACGAGGGACAATAAATATTATGACACTAACCAACATCAGAAACTATATCACTATTCACAAAATTGAGTAGTTAATACATGATTATACCACCAAATCCTAGTCTTTAAGGTTACATTTGGATGAAAACATTGATGATAGACCTGAAATCCATGTTAGTAATTCAAGTTCCATTTCAAATCCTTGTATTCAAACACAACCCAAGGAAATCATCTAACAAGAGAAACCAATTAGAAACATCAAGACTTGTCCGCATAGTTTGCAGCAGTTACACCAACAGAGGCATCACCAGTTTGAGTACTATGTCCACCAATTATGACCAGGCTTCTTCACAAGGATATCGTTATATTCAGGTCTTGAGGTCTGCAACACATTCAGTTATTTAAATTCATGAGTTGATACGATATATAGACAGAATCTAAGAGCGTGAACAAAGCCAATGTCAAACTATAACTATAAAATAATCGTAAGCAAATGGCAAATGCTTATCCAAATACTAGCGCTACAGGGTAAGAGTAGGTTCATGTGTGTACCAACTATCGAGCCCATTACCCAGTACCAAGGATAGATCTAGAATTTTATTCAAAGGGGAGGAACTTTTGTTTTTTATAAACTATGTATGTGGACAAAATCTAACAGCCAAGAGGGGCGAACTGCGAATAAGGAAGGGAAGCAAACTCTTACGTATTAAGAGCATGAATTAAAAATATTAGACAAAAATTACATTATGAGAATGAAAAAATTGGAAGTCCAAGCCCCCCTAATCCATCCCTGCCTGGTGGTGCACCACACTGGATGTGGTAATTACTTGTGCACCAAATGTTAGGGGTGGAAAGCATGCATTAAGCATAGTAATACATGGATCTTATTGTTCCAACTTCAAGAGAATCAATTACTTTGCTAACCAACCATAAGAAAATGTTGACTAACTTGTACTAAGAAGCAAACAACAATAACATGGTGCAGCGTCAGGATAAAGTTAAGTGAAAAATGGGGTAGGGTGTTTGAAAAAGTGGCTGTTGACAACCAACACCTACAGTGGTTCATCTAATTCTCTGAATTAGTTCCTAATGTAAACTTGAGCATTTTCACAAAAAGATCTCGCATTAGGATAGTGGAAAATGGTGTAGGGTGTTGGAAGAAGTGGGCTAACCGACATATGCTTGAAGCAGAGCCTAGGGACTGAGACAGAGACGACACCTTACTTCCTGTTTTGGTTCATCTAATTCTGACAATTACCAATTGCAGTTAACAGGATTGTATTCCTAATGTAAACGTCAGCCTTTTAGATAACCCGATCGCAGTTTTCTATTGCATTCAGCGTTCCCTTTCTTTCTACAATACTATAGTATGTTTTAAGAATCTGAAAAAGAAAAGGATAAATAAATCTAACCAGATCTTTGAAGATGATGAAAGCGATGAGGAAGAAAAGGACGAAGAGGATCTCGAATTCGGCGAATCGAACGAAGGCGAAAACCGAGTCGACGCCCTGAGTCAACCAGGATCCTGGTGATGATTCTCTCCTTCTCCGGCGGACGCCGTCAGACGCAATCATCCCCGCCGCACCCGCTCTCTTTGCCATCCGATCCAGTGCTGATGATCTGATCTCTAAATTTAGTAGAGAAAGAAATTATGAGAATTTGATATTCCTTTATTTAGGCTGGGCTAATATTGTTGTTTTTCTTCCCAAACGTCAGAGCAGAAATGAAGACTTGTTGACGGTCAAACCTAGTAGCCTTTACGGGCCATTTGCAATTACTTCCCTTCTTACTTTCACTTTCAACTATATTTTAAGAAAACAAAAAAAACTGATTTCTAATACATTACCAAAACATCTCAGCGGGGTGCAAGTTACGATGTGAATCGAATATTTAAAAACATTTAGATTTATATTAAGCTTCGGTTAAAAATAAGTACTTTTTCTGTCCTAACTTAACCTGTCTACTTGCCATTTCGGTTCGTCACACCTTAACCTGCCAGCCCATAAATGGCAAAAAAAAAAAATCAATGCTTTGAATCCCTACTTTTCCATTTTATTACAGGATTGCCATTAAATTATCAGCCAGAATTAACTAATGTTATTACTTTAGTTAAAATAAACCTATCATTAACTCTAATTCTAATTAACCAACTAATTACCTCACCCCACCATCTAACCCTAAATCACTCCCTCACACAAATCACTGCCCCCTCTCTCTCTCTCTGCCTCTTCGATCCCCCCTCCCCTCTCTCTTTCAAGAAACCCTAAAATTTCTTTTTGGCCTCAAATCCCCCGCCTCCAACCATTCACTGTCATCTATACTAAATCCGTATGAATCTTTGTAGATCGATGCTCGATCTATGTTGCTAAGTTGGTTTTCTGTCTCGTCGGTGACTTTTTGGATCTGGAATGGTGCTGGGTCTTGAAGGTTTTTTGTAGCGATGGAGGAGAGGAATCTTATGGATCTGGAGTCTTCCGAGTCGGGGGGGGGGGGGATGGGGGGTTCGTGTGGGATTCCGAGGAGTCATTCGTTCCAGAAAGTGAGCTCGATGCGCCCGGGAATGCTCTCGCTTCTGGGATTGAGGGATCCCTCGTCAGATCTCCAATATTGGACAATCCTGAGCTTTTCCGGTTCTTCTACTGGATTTTGGCTATATGGGTTCCCTTGGTGCGAAGGTTAAAAGTATTCTGGCCCAAATCTTCTTGCATGTTTGATTTGTTGCCTGTTTTCCTAGTTTTTATGGTGTTAGATCTGAGTATTAGGGCCTGTGATACTCCTTATCTTGTTTGCTATGCCATTCGTTTACTTGATAGATCTGTTGGGCGTGTGGGCCTTTCTTACTGTTTCTGGATGATTTGAATATGTTTTTGCTGTTTTCTGGGCCCGTGCGCCGATTATATGATCTATGCTGCAATTTGTGAAACAGAAATGATATTTGGGCGTGTGGGCCTAATTTCTTACTGTTACTGGATGTTTTGAATATGTTCTTGCTATTTTCTGGGCCCATGTGCCGATTATATGATGTTCGCTGCAATGTATGAAACGGAAATGATTTGAATATATTTTTTGTGCTTAGTTGTTTTCTGTTTCTGGGTGATTTGAAGCTGTTCTTGCCATTTTTGGGTGCAATTTGCATGCATATAGAAGCCACAATACTGACTGCTATTGGGCTATACTGATGTTTGACTTGAATTTGTCAGTTTTGTTTAAGTTAATTGGATATAGTAGCTTCACATGTTCAGTTTTGAATATGTAAATGCTGTCATTCAATTTTTGCTCGCCTATAATGTTCCCAAGGATGAAATCTTTCTGAGGGACTTTGTGGATAAAAAAAAAATTGATTGAATCTTGATGCAATTTGAAGTCTGTGGCAGACTTTCTGATGCTGCAATTCTGCGAAAAAATTGTTTTTTTTTTTTTTTTTTTTTGTTGAGTGAGCTCATTTATTGGATGCAGTGGCATTACATGCATATTTACTGATGTTTGTAATTGTTGCCATTCAGTTTTATGATTTTCAATATGGTTCCAATGACGAAAATTTCCTGAGGGACCATACATCAAGTAAAAAAGAAAAACAGAAACTGTTGTGTTTAAATGAGGCTGCCCAACAGTTTTTTGATGAGGCAATTTTGTGATTACATTAGGTGTGATTGATGCTTTGAGATAAAAATTGGATGTGGTGGCTTGAATTGGTCAGTTATGTTTCAGTTTATGCTGCCATTCAATTTTTTTTGGGGCCCTAGAATGTTTCCCTATGATGAATATTTTTTTGAGGGGAACACTTAAAAAAAAAAAAAAAAAACTAATTTCCGTAAATATAATGCTTTCAATATTATCAACTGTTTACAGTTTAAGCAAAATAACCATATCAAATGTGTTTATACTGTAAATTTTTTACCAAAATGACTTTTTGACTACTAAAACAACTTTACATATACCCCAAGTTACCAAGAATGGTCCCAATTTCCTCATCTTCTATAACATCTTCATTTGCAATTAGAAACTCAATGGTCTCCCTCACTAATTCTCATCAACTTGAATTGTTTGGGGTGGTGAATCCATCCTTGCTAAAGCATCTTTCCCAATGTGAGGTACTTTGTAATTGTTTCCTCCTTTCACCTAGAGGAATTCTGTCAAGCAAGTCTGAAGTTTGATGAAAATGTTGTTTAACTTTGGATGCTCAAGGTCTTCAAAAGATCGAAGAATGTTTGCAACCAAGTCATCAACATTGTAGCTGTGGGTTTCAATCTGCAAAGATTGAATTGCCCTAAAATACCCTAAGTCCAACACATTAGTGTAGGGGGAGTTTGGAGGTTGACATACAAGATTGATGTCAAACCCATCTTTGGTTGCAGCTCTTGAAATCTGCATCAATGTTTAGTAAATGCGGTCTCACATTATCTTGTTGAATGATGATTTGTTTACTTGCGTTTCTTGGCCATTTTGCCTTTATAGCTGGTAGTATCTAGTTTAGCCATGTGATGAAATAAAATAGCAAACAATTCACCATCAAATGTGTTAGTAATGTCACCAAATTAGCCCACATGTTAAACATAAATAAAAAGGGTGTTTTAGGAGACTTACTTCACACACTAATAAATGATGAATAATTTTCTGATATTGTATGCAATTACCTGCTGTAAAAGGCAATTTTTGATGACTTCTTTGTTTATAGACTCTATTAGTTTTGTAACCATGAAACCCCCTGGTCTGTTTGCTGAATTTCTGATGGCTGGAACCTGCTGTGTGAATGGGAAAATGCGAATTTTCCCTTCAAACAATAGCTCCCCTTCGGCTGTATAGTGCGGTCTTGCAACAACTGCCATAAATATTACTTTTGGAATAAATCGCTTACTCTTACAAGCACGATAGTGATCATCTTCTGTTGTTAGTTTGTAAGCCCTTTCACTTGATCGTTGCATGTAGAACCATTTTTCGTCGATAGGGATGATATTATGCATGCATCCAAAGCTGATGTTGTTGCTGATAATACTTTAGCTATAAAACTGAGGCTGTATTTGATCCTATGAAGCTTATTTGTATCAGTCAAAGCTGATTTAATTGCATTTGTGTGGGCTTTGTTTATAAATCTTCCAACTTGTGATTTACTGACCTTGATAACACGTTATTTATGCATGTATTTAGGTCGATTTAGGATCATATTTTATAGCATATACGTGTATATTTGACCAGCACTTATTAATATTTATAATATTTGGGCCATTTGACGTGTTTCGACTTGTTTTGAAGATAATTAGGTATTTTTATGCCATTTGGATGAAGTTCGAAGGAGAAACAAGTCAAATAGAGTGAAAACCGGCCCAACGGAGTAAAAACCGTCCAAGAACCGGTCCAAACCGGTCCGAACCGGCCTGAACCGGTCCAGTAGTAAAATAACACAAGAATCGACACGGTCGCGTCAGACCTGCAACACGGCCGTGTCACAAAGCAATACGGCCGTGTCAAATGTTGCGCAGAAATTGAAGAATTGCAAAGCAACACGGCCGTGTCAAAAAGGCTGCCGATAAGAGAAATCTTGTTTTAAAGGGGATTTTGATTTCCTAATAGGATTTTAAGCCTATCTTTCCCAAGATTCGTTCCCAAACTCTATAAAAAGGATCCCAAGCTCTAGGAAAAAGGGATCAGTCACAGAAGAACATCAATTACATTATTCTACCTAGAAGACATCTTGGAGGACAAAGAAGACGAAGATCATCGAGACGGAGTCATCCGGGTTTAATTATTCTTTTCTTAGTTTTAATTCTTTATAATGTTTTTATTAGAATTTTGTATTGGATTATTATTAGGCATGAGTAGCTAAGCTATTCGTGTCCTAGGGTTAGAAAGTAGGGATTTTTATGACAATGTTTTGATTTATGGTTTAATCTATTAATTCCGTTCTTTATGTGTTTTATCTCTATGTTTGTGCTTAAAACTGAATTTAGCTTGATCACCTAGATTTAGTAATTTAGTTTAACAATTTCGCTTCGAGAGGAGAGAATCGTTATCAGACTTAGAACATAGAGCGCAGTTGTCTATGACTGTGTAGGCCGTGGCTTAGGATCGTTTGGGAGTTATTAGGTTTAATTGACTCGAGAGGGTAATTAGCTTAATTAATCAACGGTTTAATCGCTTCGAGAGAAGGATTAGATTATTGTCGTGCCGCCTAATAAACACTAGAATTGGTAAATTAATAGGTTAATCATATTCAACATTGAATTAATATCCTGAAATCGAAGCCCTAGGATATCTTTTCTCATCGATTGTTAGTTCTTTTTGTTTGCCAATTATTTGTTAAATTCCTTAAGTCGTGTTAAAATCAACCTTTGCAACTTAGTATCTAGTTAGGACATTCCTAGAGTATTAAGGTACCAAACTACCTAAAACTATTCCTTGTGGGATCGACCTTGACAATAGTACTACACCTACATCCGTATACTTGCGGAACACTAGGTTAGAAACCGACGTGTCAAGTTTTTGGCGCCGTTGCCGGGGAATAGGATTTAGCGCTTAGTTTTTATCTTGAAAAATAGGAGGAAACTAGACTAGATTTTATTTTTTTCGTAATTTTAATTTTAATTTTCGTTTTATTTTTGGGTTAAATTTTTGTATTACGCGGTAGTTCTTGTTTTTGGTGTTTCAGGCTTCGTATGCTCAGCAGATCAAAAGGGAAAGAAACTCTTCTCCCTTTCGATCCAGAAATTGAAGCGACAGCTCGCAGACACCGAACTAGAAGAAACTTCGCATCTGAGATGGAGAACCCACCACAGCATCCGAATCAGGATGACGCACTTAACAGAGTACTGACAGCTCTGGCACGGTTGGATGATCGAGTCACGAATATACAGCAGCAGCTACCTCCACAAGGGCCACAGCTACAACAGCAGTACGGCCCAATTCAGATAGACCCAGCTGCAGGCGATGAAGATGACACGCCCATTAGCGACTGCTTGAAGCCCAGTCCAAACCAGCAGGCAGGAGGAGTGCAACCTCCACCACTCAATGCCAACAACTTCGAGCTGAAGCCTGCACTAATCAACATAGTGCAGCAAAACCAGTATGGGGGAAGTGCTTTGGAGGATCCGAATGCACATCTGATCAAATTTCGCAGATTGGCCGACACAATCAAGATCAATCATGTGCCGCACGAGCAGGTCAAGATGAGATTGTTCCCTTTCTCACTGAAGGACAGAGCACTACAGTGGTTCAATTCGCTGGAAGATATCAGAGATTGGGAAGACTTAAGTACTTCTTTTCTGTTGAAGTACTTTCCACCAAGCAAGATGCTCGACTTGCAGAACCAGATCAACCAGTTCAAGCAATTGGACCAAAAGCCATTCGGAGAGGCTTGGGAGCGATTCCGGGATCTTATCCGGAGTTGCCCTCAACATGGGTTCACCAAGAAGCAGCAAGTATGCAAGTTCTACAATGGTCTACTTGCTCCGACTAGAAACCAAGTGGATGCAGCTGCGGGTGGAAGTTTGATGGAGAAGTCAGTGAGGATGGCATTCTCAATCCTGGATGCTATGGCAAGAACGAGCTACCAATGGTCGAATGAGAGAAACATGCCAAAGAGGGTAGCAAGTGTCCAAAAAGTCGAGCCCGTCAATAATGAGCCAATTGAAAAGCTCACAGCACAAGTATCAGCATCGACGAGCCAGGTGAATTTGCTAACTAATCTGACGTTAGCACAACAGCCAGGGGGTCCGGAAGAAGTTGAAGAAGTAAAATTTGTGAATCAACGGAACTTCAACACTTTCCAGAACAATCAGCCTCGGTACAATCAGTACCCTCAAAATCCGAACCATCAGAACTTTTCATATGGGAACGCGCAAAATACACTTAATCCGCCACCCGGATTTGCTGTTACAAATGGCATGATCCATGACGGTAAGAAGTCATCACAAGAAGAAATTGCGCAATCACAATTTGAAAAGTATGATGAAAAGTTAGCTCAGTTGGAGAAGAAAGTGGATGGGAAATTCATGGAGCTAAACAAGCATATCACTGGGCAAGGGGCAGACATCAAGAGGCTCGAGAACACATTGGTGCAGACTCAAGCTAGCATTGGAGAATTGACATCAAACATGAGTCAACTGATAAAGATAGTAGGAGCTCAACATAAACAAGGCCAATATCCGAGTGATACAGTGGTTAACCCGAAGGAGCACTGCAATATTGTGGAGCTAGAGGAGCATGAAGAGAGCATGAAGGACCAAGGAGCGAAGAAATCAGGCGAGGAAGTCAAAAACATTGAGAAGGAGGAGGTCACTAAAATCATAGATAAAAAAATTCCATCTCCTACTCTTGATGAGTCTTTTGATTTTTGTTTTCAAAATTCGTTCTTTGCTAACCTTGATCCTTTAGAGCAATCTAGAGTTGTTGTTATGAAACAGGAATCACTAAAGGAGAGAATCCAAGATAAAGAGGAAACCAAGAAGAGGGAGGATGGAAAAGAGATGGCGAAGAAGAAACCGAGCAGGCCCAAAAAGAACGCAACCACAAGCATGAAACCGAGAAGAGCAACAAAAGCAAAAGATCTAGGGAGTTTTACTATTTCTTGCTCAATTGGTAGTCATGAGTTTCATAATGTCATGTGTGACTTAGGGTCTAGCATAAATTTGATGTCTCTTAAGCAATATAGACAATTAGGATTAAGGGAAATTAAACGGTCCTTTACTACTATCAAATTGGCGGATGGATCTTCATTAACGCCGTTGGGAGTAGCAGAGGATGTAGTGGTAAAAGTGCTAAATTTTGAATTCCCTAGTGATTTCTTAGTTGTTGACATGAAAGGGAATGATGAATGTCCTTTTATCTTAGGAAGACCCTTCTTGGCGACTAGCCAAGCACTAATAGATGTACCTAAAGGGGAGTTGATTTTTCGGGTTCAAAACGAAATAATCACACTTAAAATACATAAGTCGGGTCTAAGGGGTAGGCACAATTGTAGCATTATTTACACTACCCTAGCTGCTGTAGAAAATCCTCATGTCCCAAATAGCTCTTTAATTGGTCAGAAAACATCCGACTCGGGGTGGCTAGAAAATGGCTGATAGAAAAAGGACGTCCGGCTGATGACGTAAAACAAAGCGCTTGTCGGGAGGCAACCCGATGTTTATCGTTTTATTTTTAGTATTTCGTTAATTTTACGTTTTTACTTGTATTTTAGTGCCTTATGTTTTTAGGAATCAACATGGACAAGTGTGCAAGAAACGGGGGTCGAAAAGACGGAAAAATCGCGTTAAAAGGAGCAGAAGAGGAAACACGGCCGTGTCGCACTATGGACACGGCCGCGTCAAGAAGGTTCAACGAAACATGGCCGTGTCGCACAATTGACACGGCCGCGTCAAGAGGCTCCTCAAAACGTGAAACAATGATGTAAAGCAACACGGCCGTGTCACATAAATGACACGGCCGCGTCAAAATCAAGCCTAGAAACCAAGTTTTGGTTCAACAGCAACACGGCCGTGTCAGCCTTATAACACGGCCGTGTCAAAAGCAAGCTCCAAACACGAATCAATATTGGAATGCAACACGGCCGTGTCACACAAACGACACGGCCGCGTAAAAAACGGCCCAGAAACATCAACTTTGGCTCAATTGTAACACGGCCGTGTCACAACCTTCAAACACGGCCGTGTCAGTACCTCAGCAGAAAGATGCAAAAATTCAGAGCGCGATGCGGAGACGGCCGAACCAAGATTCAGTAGGAGCAAAATGGCACGATTTCGGAGCTCGTAGGGGTTTCAAAACGCCGCCGTCGGCACAACGATTTGTAAGTTAGCACCAAGGCGTACCACGTTTTTCCTCCAAACATTGACTTTTAGCCAAGTTTGGGGGAGGGGGTAGACTGTGGGACGTCTTGGCAGCTATATTTCTAGTTTTGATTTACTTTTAGTTGATCGTTCGAGTTCTTGCTGTTGATTGTGGGTCCGTGTGCCCATTGTGCTAATTTTTATTGTTTCAATTGGTGTTATCGGGTCTGTGAGCCCAATTTTCTGATTTATTGGTGTTGTTGGGTCTGTGAGCCCAAGTTTGAGTGCATATCGTTTCCATGTTGAGTTTTAGGAGTTTTTGTTTATAGTTTTTAGAGTCAGAAAGAATGAGAAAAACCCGGAAATAGGTAACAAGTGAAAAGAAAAATAAAAAAAGAGAATAATAGGGAAAGATGGATGATCAATAGTTAATGATGAGATGATTTTGAGAAGTAGATGAAAAAAATGGCACATAATAGAGCATGAGAGGTGTTTTGAGACGAAATTGAGCTTGAACTTAGAATATTCAATCAAAATTAACCTTGTGAGAATTTGAGCCTAATTATACTCCTATTTTTGGAGTCATATACTTTCTTTCGGTGTGAATTTGATTGAATATGTGTACTAGTTTCTAGAACTTGCCTTGAGTCTTTACTAAGAATGTGTCAAGTATATGTTGTGATTTAGGAAATGATCTTAGGCAACTTTTTGTTTAAGCCTATTTATTCGAACCATGAAAATTGCCTTTGACCCATAATGAAAAAAATTATCCCTAGTTAGCCCAATTGAGCCTTATAGCTTTATTTATTCATAACCTAATAATGTCAGCCGAACCTTTTGATTTATCTCTTTTGGCCCTAATTGGATTAATCAAGTTAGAGGGAGGAGAATTGGAAGGAATGGGAAGTAGGGATATTTTCAAAAGATGAAGGAAATAAGAGAAAAGTGATAGGTGAAAAACGAAGACTGGCCTCTCCTAGAAAAAAAAAAAGAAAAAGAAAAAGAAAAAAGGAAAAAAAAAAAAGAAGAAGAAAAAGAGAAAAGTTGTTATTATAGAGGAGAGGCTAGGAAATAAAGTGCTTAAATTGTGAATTTGATTAGAACAGTCGGGTAGTCCCAAAGATGTGGTGCCCACAGAATTGAAAAGCACTTGAGTTGTACGAATTTTTGAAGGTGAAGAAGTCACTTTGCGGGGTGATTTGCCGAAATTTGAAGAGTGAGGTTAAGTGATTGTATTGAGGGGTAGTCGGGTTAGACGTAACTTGATTAGTCCAATAAATAGTCACTTCTATCCAAATGTATCCCACCTTACCTTAAGCCCACATTACAACCAAAATAAAGACCTTTTTGATCCTTTATCACACATATCAAGTACGAGGTCTAGTTTAGACGATTGGCAAGCATATGGTAGACTTTGCATATAATTCAATATGAGTGGAAATTATTTTAGCCTAAACACTTGAGAGATGAGTGAAACACTTACCCGGTGAGGGTTGAATAATTCGAAAGTTCAAAGTCTCGAGATTAGTTGATTTTCGCGTTATCGCATATGCTCAAGTGAATTGTGTTGCCTAGTTGTTTTAAGAAAAATCAGACTGAAATTGAATTCATCGTCTAATCGCCCTAAACAAAATGCATAATCACTTGTCTTCTTTGTGTCTTTTTGTATGATGTTCGGGACGAACAACAGTTTAAGTTTGGGGGAGTTTGATAACACGTTATTTATGCATGTATTTAGGTCGATTTAGGATCATATTTTATAGCATATACGTGTATATTTGACCAGCACTTATTAATATTTATAATATTTGGGCCATTTGACGTGTTTCGACTTGTTTTGAAGATAATTAGGTATTTTTATGCCATTTGGATGAAGTTCGAAGGAGAAACAAGTCAAATAGAGTGAAAACCGGCCCAACGGAGTAAAAACCGTCCAAGAACCGGTCCAAACCGGTCCGAACCGGCCTGAACCGGTCCAGTAGTAAAATAACACAAGAATCGACACGGTCGCGTCAGACCTGCAACACGGCCGTGTCAAAAGTGGCTTGCAACGCGCTGTTAGTTCTGGAATAGAACACGGCCGTGTCACAACGCAACACGGCCGTGTCACTTAGGCAACACGGCCGTGTCAAAAAGGCTGCCGATAAGAGAAATCTTGTTTTAAAGGGGATTTTGATTTCCTAATAGGATTTTAAGCCTATCTTTCCCAAGATTCGTTCCCAAACTCTATAAAAAGGATCCCAAGCTCTAGGAAAAAGGGATCAGTCACAGAAGAACATCAATTACATTATTCTACCTAGAAGACATCTTGGAGGACAAAGAAGACGAAGATCATCGAGACGGAGTCATCCGGGTTTAATTATTCTTTTCTTAGTTTTAATTCTTTACAATGTTTTTATTAGAATTTTGTATTGGATTATTACTAGGCATGAGTAGCTAAGCTATTCGTGTCCTAGGGTTAGAAAGTAGGGATTTTTATGACAATGTTTTGATTTATGGTTTAATCTATTAATTCCGTTCTTTATGTGTTTTATCTCTATGTTTGTGCTTAAAACTGAATTTAGCTTGATCACCTAGATTTAGTAATTTAGTTTAACAATTCCGCTTCGAGAGGAGAGAATCGTTATCAGACTTAGAACATAGAGCGCAGTTGTCTATGACTGTGTAGGCCGTGGCTTAGGATCGTTTGGGAGTTATTAGGTTTAATTGACTCGAGAGGGTAATTAGCTTAATTAATCAACAGTTTTGATGGCAGGATGAGTACCTACCGAGGCTGCGAGGTTAATGATCCCTTCCGCCTTAACTTCTCCCTGCGTAAATGTCTGCAGAGGTCCCGGTGCAAGTCGGAGCACATTACGAGATATACCCATTTTTTGGAAACAATCTGAGAAAATAACACTCACAGCGGCACCATTATCAACATATACCCGTTTGATGATAATATTTGCTACAGTCATATCAATGATGATAGCGTCAGTGTGAGGAGTGCGCTCGGGTACTGGGTCGTCTTCGGTGAAGCTCACCACTTCGGTTTTGTGGAAACGTTTGTGGCGGGCTCCTCGGGAGGAGGCCTACGAGCTTCTGCAATAAGAGCTTTGCAGGAAGTTCCTGCTGGCTGCGCGCCATAAATCATATGAATGACGCTATTAACAACACGATTTGGAGGATTGTTCCCTTCCTCTTGAGGAGGGGGAGCTGGCAATAAACGAGGTTGTTGCTGCTGAGTATTCTGCCTATTTCCCTGATCATGCTTAGGGTAGTTGTTGTTCCCGAATCGATTATTCTGCCATTGTGACCGACCTTGTTGTTGGCCTCGATTATTATAGCCGCCCCAATTTTGTTGCTGGTTGCCACCTCTGTGTTGTTGCCGATTATCGGGTTGAGCAATGTACTGGCGAAAATATCCCTGTTTTATACACTCTTCAATTTCTTTGCTGAGTTCTCGGCATTCTTCCGTATCGTGCCCGTGGTCATGGTGATAATCGCACCACTTGGCTCGATTTCGTTTGTCTGCCGGCGCAGTCATACGAGGGTAAGATCTTAGGTCAGCCTTGTGGATGTCATGTATCTCGGTTCCGGACCGATTCAAAGGTGTGAGCTGAGGTAGATCGTTACGGGGTTCTAATCGCCCTCTACTTAGCCGGTTGAAGGCGCTGGTGCGAGTGTTAAACCCGGATTGTCCTTTATCTGTCTGTCTCTTAGCAATAGACTTTTTCTTCTTGCGCCGGGTTTGCTCGTCTGCTTTGGCGAACTTACCAACCACATGATAAAGAGCTCGGGTAGTGGCTGGAGTATTACGGGCAAGCTCGGTATACAGTGGTCCGGCGCGTAATCCATTCATGAAGGTCGTGACAACAATGCTGTCAGGCTGATTTCCCACTTTCAAGCTTTCAGTTGTAAAGCGTTCCAGGAACTGAGAAATGGTTTCTCCTTTATTTTGTTCAACATTCATCAGATCGGCCAAGGTGGACATGGGCTTTGCTCGTGCTTCAAAACGCGCCCAAAAGTGTTCGGCAAGCTCTCTAAAAGAGGATATACTATTGCAGGGAAGGGAGTCAAACCAAACCCGGGCCTCGTCCTGAAGATATTCAGGGAAAATCTTACAGTAGTGAAGAGACACGGTATGATCTCGGCTGAGCATATTGTGTCTAAAGGCCCTAGGAAGTTGGCCGGGTCTCCAGTTCCATCATAAGGTGATATAGCAGGTCGCTTGAACCCTTCGGGAAGGGGTGTAGCGAGTATTTCTTGGGAGAATGGGGTGATAATGTCTCCGTTGACATCAAGACCTAGAATCCTGTCTAGTTTAACATTACGTTGTACCCGCTCATACTCCTGGAGATCTAAGGGATGGGGATGGTCGTGGCAAACTCTTTTAGCCACGTTAAGGGGATGGCGTTGATCAACTTCGGCAAGTTCTTCATTGCGTTGCCTTGACCCATTAGAACTCCCATGGTCCTCGGGGGAACCAGGTCGATCTCTACGTCGATCTTGTCGCACATTATGTATAGGATCTTGTTGGTTAGGTGGGTTTCGCCGAGGTGGATGTGCTGCGGGATTGACGGCATTTCCAGCAGGTCCATCAAGGTTCGAGCGGTTGGCTGCCCAGTCCTGGAAGATATGAGCATGTTCTTGGATAAAGGCCTAGAGCAATTCCGGGGTCATTTGAATGTTAATCTGCGGCTGTGTAGCGGCGGGATTAGGATTCTGTACATCTCTTTGGGGCAAGGGTAGAATTTGATCGTCCGGATTCACGAGTGGATCTTGATTGCCCTGATTGTGAGGTTGATTTCTCACCAGCTGTTGCCTCTTGGTTGGTTTGATCACCTTGGCGAGATTGAGTTTGGCGTGTGGTCACCATGGTGTGACAAGTGTAATATCAATATTTTGTTCGTTCCCACAGACGACGCCAATTGATAAAGCGCGATCCGTTATCAAGAAAATTCAAGCCAAAGAAAACCGATTGGAAAGATTAGCCTACGCAGAGAAAACACGGAACACAAGATATACGTGGTTCGATCCGGAGATCTACGTCCACAGGGAGAATAATGTCCCTTCCGGGGTCTTTTTTCCTCTCTCGGTAGCCTTACAAGCTATAGTTTTAGAGTACAAGAGTTCGAACCCTCAAACAGTCCTCAATTCTACTATTTATACCATACAAATCACAACACTAACTACATCCCTATAGTTTCGCTTAACTACATCCCTATAATTCCGGCCATTAAATCTGCCTTCGTGATTGAGAAAAGATCGTGGGGGGAATCTCTACTCCCCAATGCGTCGCTGCCGCAATCTCAATTACCAAATCTTCATGGTGATTAGGTAGGCCGTAATTGGACCGATTGAACTGTTGGGCTTGTACTTCTGGACTGGTTGAGCTGTTAGTGGGCCACACCTACCAAATGCCATGGTGATGTACCGGTTAAACAGTTGGGCTTGTACTTCTGGGCCGGCTGAGCTGTTAGTGGGCCATACCTACCAGTTATCATGTTCATGCATAAATATATTGTTCTTTTAAACTGAATAACAATGCTATAAATCGAATAGAGAATTCGATGAACTAATACATTTTGTTATTAATCTAAATTAAGAGGACGTTTGATATTTTTGAGCCAAATTCATTGTTTTGATTTGGAATTGGTTCTCCACCTTTCTTCCTTCTTATTTCGAGTTGAGATTTTGCCATTTGCACTTTTTGCTCTTTTGTAGTTGAGTTTTTTCTCTTTCTCTTGTTTCATCTGAATTATTGCTTGCTTTCCTTTTCTGATGTAGTAGTAATTTATGTCAAAAACCAGAAAACAGGTATCATTTCACTCATACTATATACTGCTAACTTTATTAATTTATTATACTCATATGAGAATAAAATATACTATTAAGCAATCTAAAATATGTTATAAATTTCTCACTTTATTACTTTTTATGTACCTTCAGTGCCTTGAAGATTGTTGTTCAATTCATCAAATGTGCTTAATCAACTATCTATTTGTGCAGAAGGCATCGTTCCACTTTCATAAACTATTTGCATTATGATTTCATCTGAATTTAACATAGGAAAACAAATTAATGGTTTATACTCATTCATTGTATTTATGTATGGAATACCACTGTAATTTGATTACCTTGCTGCTCTTTTTGTACTATGATATCTATGTATAATTCAATATCCATGTTTTTCATCTTTCTTGTACCTTCAATATTCAAATTTAAGAGTTTTGTATCCGATAATCATTTCATTTTATTTACTAACCTTATGAAGTGAATAAGATTTTTTTATTCGATAATCATTTCATAATATTTACTAAGCTTATGAAAATTAAGTTAGAATACCTTGACAACTCTTATGAATTTGTCTCGGGTCGAAACTATTCTGAATCTGATTGGGATACTTCTATATATATTGCATTTTGCGATTGCGATAAAGATGGAGATGCTTCTAAGCTTAGAGCTTCATGATGAAGACGATGTGCTGAAAACTGAGATATTTATGAGCTTAAGGCTTCGGAATGAAAACGATGATGCTTCCGAGTGATTTTATGAGTTTTGTGTTAATTTTTGTTCGCGTTGAGGAGAGGGCAAAGCGGTTGTATAGTTCACGATGACAAAAGGAGAGTGAGCTAAGGGATTTACTTTCAAATTTTTACCTATTGGGTAAAAAAAATTATGAGGCGTACCGGTTGATGGGTATGGACCAGTAACTTCGGATCGGGTCGACACTTCGATCCGACCCAGCCCAGTAACTTAACCGGCCCAGAAGCATGCGTGGCCTAAAAGAACGTGGCCCAACTGTGGCGTATCCCAAGATTCCAGGCCCACGATCTGCTCCCAACTTCCATGCAACTGAAAATAGGCACAATTATAGGGAGTTAGTTAGGGTTTGGAATTGATGAGTATAAATAGGAGAATTGTTCTCAGGATTAGGGTTCGCATTTTGTATTCTGAAATTATTACGTGTAAACTCAAAGAGATAGTGAAAGAAACACCTCGGCAGGTGCTATTTTGAGCCCGTGGACGTAGATCTCCGGATCGAACCACGTACATCTTGTGTTTTTCCATATTTCTTGTATAGGTTTTCGTTGAGTTTCTTGGATACCGGATTGCGCTTTATCAGATTGGCGTCGTCTGTGGGAAACGTAAGTGATTGTGATATTGACATTGTATTTGGTAAACTATGGTGACTACTTGCTTAAATCAGTCTCGCCAAGGTGATCAGATCAACCAAGATCCACTCGTGGATCAAATTTTACCGCCGAGGCAATCGCTGATGCGGGATACATCTCATCAGCAGGGCAACCAAGGCCCGGTTATGAATCCGGGCAACCAATTCTTACCTCTGCCCCCACAAGACATGCAAAACCCTAATCCCGCTGCCGCCCGGCCGCAGGTTAATATTTAGATAACTCCAGAATTACTCCAGGCTTTCCTACAAGAGCATGCTCATGTTCTTCAAGACTGGGCGGCCAATCGCCTGAATCCTGATGGACCTGCCGGACACGCTACCAATCCTGCAGTGCATCCACATCGTCAGCACTCGCACGATCGACAAGACCCAGTGCACCGCGGGCGTCAGGATCGGCGACGGGAGCGACCCGGTTCTCCCGAGGACCATGGGAGTTCTAATGGGTCAAGACAGCGCAACAACGAACCTGCAGATGCCGATCGCCGCCGTCCACTTAACGCGGCTAAAAGAGTTCGTTATGCCAATCCTCATACTCTAGATCTTCAGGAGTATGAGCGAGTCCAACGCAATGTCGAACTAGACAGAATCCTGGGCCTTGATGCCAATGGGGACATTATCACACCGTTCTCTCAAGAAATCATGGCCACCTCCCTTCCCGAAGGGTTCAAAAGGCCTGCCATACCACCTTACGACGGCACGGGAGATCCAGCCAATTTTCTTGGAGCTTTCAGGCACAACATGCTTAGCCGCGATCATACTACCTCTCTTCACTATTGTAAGATTTTCCCCGAGTATCTTCTGGACGAGGCTCGGGTTTGGTTTGATTCTCTCCCTCGTAATAGCATATCCTCTTTTAGAGAACTTGCTGAACACTTTTGGGCGCATTTCGAAGCACGTGCCAAGCCCATGGCCACTTTGGCCGATCTCATGAATATGGAACAACGGGATGGCGAAACCGTTACCCAATTCCTTGATCGCTTTACAACGGAGAGTCTTAAGGTAGGAAGCTGGTCGGATGATGTTATCATCAATGCATTCATGAATGGTCTCCGTCCCGGACCACTCTACACCGAGTTGGTTCGTAATCCACCGGTCACGACCCGAGCACTGTTTAATACTGTGTGCAGATATGCCAAGGCCAAGGAGCAAACTCGTCGGAAGCGTGAGAAACATGCTAGTAAGCGGCAGTCCGATAGGGCACAGGTTGGGCCTAGCACACGACCTAGTGCCTTTTCTCGTCTGAATCAGGGGCGTTCAGAATCTCGAGGGGATATTCCACAATTCACCCCGCTGACAAAATCGCGAGCTGAAATTCTTTCTGTTCACAAGAATGATTTACGGCCCTGTCCGCGGATGACTGCCCCGCCTGAAAAGCAAAACCGCGGAAAGTGGTGTGCGTACCACCGAGATCATGGGCACGAGACGGAGGAGTGTCGGGAGCTCAGCAAGGAAATTGAGGATTGTTTAAGGAAAGGTCTCTTGCGACAATATATTGCGCGGACCGATGACAAGCCTCGGACAAATCAGAATGGGGGTTCGTCTCTCAACCGCGGAGGTTATCACGACCGGGGTTCGCAACAAAACCGGCCGCCGTGGCAGAATAATCGGCCGGGGTCTAACAATTATGCACGGCAAGACCCTGGCAATCGTCAACAACCTCGTTTTTTGCCACCGCCCCCTCCTCCGGGAGGACCCGGAGACAATGCACCTACTCATGTCATAAACGTGATATACGGGGCCCTCCCCACTGGGGCTTCGCGAAATGCCTTGAAGGCAGAGGCTCGCCGTCCTCCTCCCGAGGAGCCACGTCATAAGCGCCTCCATCAATCCGAAACTGTTAGTTTCATAGATAGAGACCCGGTTCCAGAGATTACACCCCATACTGACGCCATCGTGATCGACATGGCTGTAGCCAATGTTACAATAAAGTGAGTCTTCGTAGACAATGGAGCCGCAGTGAGTGTTATATTCGCCGACTGTTTCCAAAAAATGGGGATTCCTCGGGATCAACTTCGGCCGGCCCCCGGGCCATTGCAGACTTTCACCCAGGGTGAAGTCCAGCCAGAAGGCGTCATCACTCTCCCGGCGTCTCTGGGAACTTATCCGGCGATAAAAATTATTTTTGTGGATTTTTACGTGGTTAATTCCCCGTCCCCGTATAATATGATTTTGGGTCGGGATTGGCTTACTCCCGCCAAAGCCATATGCTCCACATACCACCTCGCGCTAAAATTCCCCACGTCCCACGGTGAAGTGGCTATCCGCGGCAGTCAGCGGGTCTCTAAAGAGTGCATGTACGTCGCACTCAAAAAGGCAACCAAGGCTCCTCCCAAACAGCAACTTCAGGTGGCGTCATCAGCTTTTGAACCCCATTTATGTACATCATTAGGGGACACCACAGTCCAGGTGCCGCTCGATCCATCCAAGCCTGAACAAACAGTAACTGTCGGTGTCGTGGATGTGCCGTGGTTACATCATGCCATAATCCAGACCTTGCGAGAGTATTCCGATGTCTTTGCATGGTCCCCTTTGGATATGCCCGGGGTCTCTCCTGATGTGATAACCCACAAGCTAAACATCGATCCCAGCGTTAAGCCTATACAGCAAAAACAAAGGAAATTCGCTCCGGAGCAAAATGCGAACCCTAATCCTGAGAACAATTCTCCTATTTATACTCATCAATTCCATACCCTAACTAACTCCCTATAATTGTGCCTATTTTCCGTTGCATGGAAGTTGGGAGCAGATCGTGGGCCTGGAATCTTGGGATACGCCACAGTTGGGCCACGCTCTTTTAGGCCACGCATGCTTCTGGGCCGGTTAAGTTACTGGGCTGGGTCGGATCGAAGTGTCGACCCGATCCGAAGTTACTGGTCCATACCCATCACCGGTTAAAGGGCTAATTGGTGGGTAGGATAAGTGCACAGTAAGGATTATTGTAAAGTTGTTGCATATAAGCGTCTCTCTATTAAATATGGTTGATACATATATATATGTGTGTGTGTGTGTGAGAGAGAGAGAGAGAGGGAGTGTTAATTATAAAATTGTAGTGAGGTGTCATGCTGGAGAGAGGGACTCAAACCCATATCCAATCTTCAGCATGGTCGGAGTGCGAATTTTCCACCAACTTCAGTGTGGGAATAGACACCTATTAGTAGGGCTATAAATGAACATAATTTTCGCTGAATAGCTCGTGAACAAGCTCGTTCATTTGGATAAATGAACAATTTTTTTAGCTCATTTTTTATAAACTAACAGAGCTTGAACACGAATCAGCTCGTGAACAAGATCGCTCGAGACCCACTTAATAAGTTGAGTTCAAGCTTAATTTCAAGCTCGATAAAAAATTTCGAGTCGAACTCGAGCAGTAGCGGATCTACGTTGAAGGATGGGGGTGCAGCTACCATTTCAAATAAATATAGTCGGTACCAATAAATTTAAATGTGAATAGTTTCAACTGATGGAAACTGATTGAAATTTCAATAACACCAGATTTCAACTCTTGGCACTTGCATATTTTTAATCTTTTATCACTTTGAAATTGCTAGTACTACTTCCGTACGATGCACATACGTTTATTTAATAAGTAATAATTTTTAATTAAATTAATTATGATATAATCTAATATTTAAAAATGTGAATGTTTTATCCTAATAAAATAAGTATTTAGAAATTTAGGATTAAAGATAAATAAATTATAAGTAATGTAAATATAAGTTTCTCTTACGCTATATATGAATTTAATATAACTTACTTTATATACATGTAAGTGTATATATATATATATATATATATATTATAGATTATTATTATTATTATTAAGATAATTTTCAAAATGATCATTTCTGATCTTTGAAACTCAAACACATATTTATCGTGTATGTATCATTTTTTACCTATATGCATACAAGAATAGCTTAATTAAATATGAATGTCCAAACAAATATAAATATCTAAATATCAACTCATATTATTAAATAAAATAAAGTAAATAATATTATAAAAATATTAGTTTTCCTTTTATTTTTCCCATTTTTTTAAAAAAAAAATTATCTAATTAAAATTTCAATTTTATAATTATAATTATTTAAATTTAAAAAAAAAATCTCATTTGCAAGTTTTAATAATTTACTGGGCGATTTAAGTTGTACTAAATTAACAAAATAAAACCTCCCAAAAGCAACTTTTCTTAATATGTACGCCGACCTACTTATTCAAGTTTATTTGGGACGGAGGGAGTAAAACATATGAGTTTTTTAATATTTCTCAATATTTTCATATATATGTTGAAACTTTCCCAATAGATTATACATTTATATTGTAAATAATATATTTATCTAAAGATACATATTGATTCATGTAAAAGAAATTGCTTAGGTTGCAAAATGTGAAAAAAATACGGTTTAGATTAGTTAATGATATGGCCCGGTCGACCCAATCATGATATTGAATGACAAAGTATTGTTTAGTTTGCAAAGTCTAAAAATATTTATAGTCTCGGTTGGGTAATTTTACTTGCTTAAAGAAGTCTAGATTGCAATGCGTAAAAAATCATAGTTTAGGTTAGAAAGTGTAATTCTTTATAAAAAATAATATAAATAAATGTAAAATATGAATAAGTAATAAAAATAATTCACTTTAATTATCATATATAAAATTGTATATATGCGAAAGTAGTAGGTCTGTGATTAATCATATAAAAATTATTAGAAAATTTAATAATTTAATATATTGATTATAAATCAAACAGTAATTTTTTTTTATTTTAATAAAGTACATGTTTATTATATATATATATATATTGGTTTTTCTCTCAACATAATAAATTAAGAAACTTGAGAAAATTCTTGTTGAATAAATAAATTGATTAGTTGTATTTTTAATGAAGTAGTCAAGTAAAATAATTTTTATAAGATAAGTATTTGACTAATTTTTAGTTGCATTCCGAACAAATACTATATAGTACAACTCACAATAAACACTAAGATATAACTAAAATAATCAACTAATAAATAATATAATATTCTAAATCAAATATCTTATTATAATATATGTGATATGGATGTCAGATCAAACATCATTTAAAGATGATTAATTTGATGTATTATACATAATAAATATGAAGACTTACTATTTATAATCCAAAATTTTAGGCTGAAAATTATTAATTATAGAACTGTACCCCCGCGTGCGGCGCGCGCACACACACAATGATTTCCTCCCTGTGTAACTTAAATAGAAAAAATATTCAAAAATTCATGTCAAATAAAATAAATTGATTAGTTGTATTATTATAAAAGGATACCCAATTAATATTTTTTTATTAGGGAATTATTCTACTATTTTTTAGATGCATTCAGTTCACAATAAACACTCAAATTTAGCATAAATTATTAACCAACAAACAATCTAATTTTTCACATCAAATATCTCATTGGAATATACTCCCTCCGGTCCAAAAAAGAGTGTCGCATTACACTTTTTTTGGAAAATTAAGGATGAATATAAATAACAAATACCTACACAAACTATGTGATATATTTTGTTGAATAAAGAAATAATAAACTAAATTAAGTAGAATGTTTAGGGTAAGACTGGAAAAATTGCGTTTTTGCTAAAGGGACCCTACATTTTTTTATCTTTAAACATTTTCAACTTCTCTAAAGCAACACTCTTTTTGAACTGGAAGGAGTATGTGATATGAATATCAGTGAAGATCATGAAAAAATGAATAATTTTATATATTATTCATAAAAATATATTAGAAAAAAAAAGTTATTTACATTGTGAAAAAAGAATTTTTTATTAAATGAAAGATTTTTTTTGGATTGGAGGATATTTAGACAATGGAAATTACATAAATATCCTCCATATGACACATATATATATATACATATATATATGAATCGGGTTGATTGTATATAAATTTATAGATTAATTATCAATTAGGCTACAAATTTTATTATGAATTGTAATCTTAATTTTATTTATATTTTTTATTTTACAGTAAAATATTATCATTTTCTTTTATCTTATTATAGATTTTTATAATGGACATATTATTTTCCTATTATTTATATTATAGTTATTTATAATGATTTTTTTTTCTTTCATTTATATTATAGATTCCCATAATGTAACATCATGGAGTTTCAAGAACAATAATAGTTCTAGTTGCTTAAAGAATCACAGATATTATTGTGGTGAATTACTATTTTTTTAGTAGCATAAAGTTTAAGGACAATACTAATTCATTTCTTAAAAAAGGCCAATACATTTACAGTTCCTTTATGTTATTTAATAATAGTCATTCTAAATAAGAACTTGAAAAGAAGTGAAATAGATTTAACAACGTTTATCACTATTTTCTATATATAATTGTAATGTTATATATATACATATATACAAAATAATACTCTATTTATATATTTTCTAAAATAATTTTGCATATCTCCAATCTCGAAATTCTAGATAAATTGTTGAATTCAATCTAAATGGTATTTGGTTCACAAGCTCGCGAGCTTTATTCGCGAATTTCGGTTCAAGATCCCTCTCAAATTATATATAAGATTTGAAACTTATTTTTGTTGGTTACGGTATTAATATGTAGTCATTTATGATTCTTTTAGTTGATGTGTTCTTATTTTAAAATTGATAAAAAAAAATATATTCATGTGATTTTTATTATGTATATTTATATTGTCAAGGATGAGCATAACGAATTCAAGCTCGAAATATGTTGTAGAGATCTAGACGAATCGATCTTGAGCATAACTATAAACCCTCGAGTCCAACTCGAGCCATGTACTCTTGAGCTCAAGTCCATTCATTTACATACATGAGTAAATATAATTGAAGAATATTTAAAATAAACTATGATGATCTTTCGTATTTTATATTGATTAATAAATTCATTTAATACATGTAACATGTTGATGCAGACCAAAAAATCTGCTATCAAATCTTCACCTTTACTACTACTGGACATATCTTTTGGGAGAACCAAGAATTGAGGGGGTGAAATTAAAGGAATAGAGAGAATAAAGGATCAAAGTGTAAAGTCATGAATTTGATTTCACCGGTAAAAGACATTACTCGTCGAGGCAGACGCCGACCAAGATATTTGGGCTGCCTGCCTGCACCACGTGATAGATAGCTACATAGTTGACTCTAAACTTACTTTATTTACCCCCAGCTCCCCAACTTCTCCATAATATATACATGCATACCCTGCTTTTATACATGTCCAATTTATATCACAATTATCAATTAACACCCCCGTTTACTCAAAATACACTTTAAAAAAATATCGAATTAAATATTAATTTTTACAGGTTTGTTCGAACTCCTTGTTTTAACGTTTTAAAGATGTTTGACATCCACTGTCCACACTTAAGATAAGACATCGACCAACCATCTAATTTTGAGTGTTAAGTATTAAATTAAAATAATTGTAATAGGAGTATTAAATATGGGATACATAATTGTGTGAGAGGAGAGAGTTATTCTCTCTCTTCCTTCAATTGTTTTTGCTTTTCTTTTATTTTTTGGAAACAAAACACCACTACCGTTTACTGTACAGACTTCACTACTTCACTCTCTCTCTCCAATTCTCCCCCATCTTTCCTTGAAGAAAAAAAAAAAAAAAAAAAGGGAAAGTGTGAAAACAAAATCCATTTCTGAAAATCAGCTACTCCGAGTTTGATTATTGAATGCAATGGATCCCCACCTCAATCCTATATAGGCATTCAAATCGAAACTACTTTTATTTATTAGACAGATAGAGTAGATACACAAATAGATGCATGTTCACACCTAATCACTACTACCTCTTTCACTGAAAGATCCACTTCCATTTCTTCCTCCAATTTCATCTCAACATGCCTGCTCGAATATTTTGGTCCGCCTTCATTGTTTTGTTCACCTTTATTAATCTCCCCCAAGTCAGATTATCCATGGTGAGTAATTTTTTATCTATCTATTTTAGATCCAGAAATGTGATTACATAAAATTGGGTGATGGTGCAGGAGAATAGGACGGCGGCGGAGGTGGAGATGGTGCCTCTAGTGTCGACGGAGATGATTATGATGTTGAATGTGAGCAGGAGGAAGCTCGGAAGCTTCCAGATTTGTTCGCTGTGCACTTGTTGCGGAGGTGCAAGCAGAAGCTACTGCCTTCCAACCCCTTGTTGCTATGCTATCAATTGCAACATCCCAAACAGGCCTTTTGGTTACTGTTCTTTCACTCCTAAGACCTGCAATTGCTTTGGTTGCCATCTTTAGTTTTTTTCGGGGATTGAGTTGAATTTTCATTGGGAGTGTGAAGGAAGAGAATATCTGTTGTTATTCATGGTAGTTAATTATTATTATTATTTATTATTATTGGAGGGACAGCTAATTTCCAGGTAATACTATTTATTATTTGGTACTACCCTAGTAGTGTGTGTGTGTGATGGGACTTTTGAAACAAATTTCAATTTCTGGGTAGCCAGGTAGCGTTTGCATTCTATATTTTTTCAATTTTCTCCAACTTTTGCAGATTTGTATGGAAGCAGCAGCATCATATTTCGTTGTTAATTGTAATTATGGTGCTTAAATGTGAATTATTGTTGTTGTTAGTGGGTGCATGGCAGAAGGAGATAATGTCTGACTGCTTGTTTCTTTATTGATTATGTCAGTCCAATTGTTTAATACTATGTTTTGAGATGTACAGTACATGTGGTAGTAATTAAGATAGGTTTGGCAATTGGGGGCTCTTGTTTACTTTATAATTACATTCAGTTGTTTTTTCTGTGTTCCTTTAAATTCTTAGAAATCCAAATTAGCAGACCATTGTGTTGTTATACTACTGGTGTGTTGCATGAAAGAAAAATGAATATATATGTGTCGAAAATTCAACAGATGCAATATAGGATAGTAAAGTCGACCATTTTGTCTGGGTCACCTAAGAGTAAGCAGTCGAGGGCGGCTTATAAAATGGTTGGGCAGGGTAATTCATAAAGTGGTGCTGAAAAGCAATGAAGTAGATTCAAGCAAGCGAGCAAGCCAGCCAGCCAGCCGTATTAGTAGCAAGAATCAATAATGGAGGATGGTGGGGTATTAGAGTAGATGGAGGAGTTGTTGGCAATTAATTATGTAATGGGCTGCCCCGGCCCCCCTACCATATCCCTTTCCCGTCGACAACACTTGATCAACAAAAGAGCCTTTTCCTGCTCTTGTTATTGCTCATCTGTTCACGAGATAACCAAAAAGACGCACACCAGATCATTATGGGGGGCACAAGTGTAGAAAATTAAATAAAAAATAACTAGTAGGAGCACAGGGGCATACGTGTTTTTTCCGACCAATCCCGTTATCCTACCTCAACTTCACGCTAACAAACACAAAATACACAACTCCTAATACTTTTCTCGTCCAAAACGAAAATCACTTCACTTTCGCTCGTCGAATTAACAACACAATACAATGGATGCAAAGACCAGTACATAATGCAGACTCTTTTGTCCCAACATCACACCTGTAGCAACAATGCTTACGACGATTGGTTTTCGGGAATGATTGTCGCAGGCTGTCTGGTCACTGCAGCTATGATATCAGTATATCCAACAACACCAACCAAAGTATTATCATCATTAGGATCCTCAGTAACCCACACATGGCTTGCCCTGTGCGACAGCATCTGTGCCATGACTGCAGCCAATGAACTCGTAACTTTACATGTCAACGGGGCGCTCCTACCCCGATACATGCTCCTGCCAACGCCTGAATTCAGATTCTGCCCATTGTTAAAGAACCCCATACTTCTGCTGCTGAACGCTCTCGTCCTATTCGGGCCTCCGCCATTAGCTAACCTGGCGTCTCCAGCCCCATCATTACTGCCAATTTCTGCCAGTGATCTTGACCCCATGTTATGATTATCTTCGACCCCCATGACGAACTGCCCGGCTGATAAATTCGCCAGGGCCCACGCAGCGGACAAATAGTCGCATCTCCACAGTTTGGCGGAAGATATTTCGCCGATGATCTTGTGTGGACCCTCAGGTGTGGGTTCAACAATGGCCACTGCACAGGGATCACCGGAAACTTTTTTGGTGGCTTCAACGGCAGGGGTCGATGAATCAATCCAAGAATAATTTGGGTTTATTGCTCCAAGAGAGGCTATGGAAGAAAGAGGCAACGGAGCTAATGCTCCGAGGCAACCGATGAGGAACCGGAGGACGTCTTCCCTTGATAGACAACAAAATTTATTCTGGATGGATGAAGTAGAAGATGATGAGGGACGATTAGCATTAGCCAATGTGTTTGTGCTACTGGCTCCAGACGTCTCGATGTTTTTCAGCCATTTTCCATTGTAGAGAATAGAGAAGCGCTTGCTCATCCCTCTCCAAATTGAACTCTTAGGCACGAGGAGACGCTTCACACCTTGTTTCATCATCTCCAACGCATCTATCAATCTTGTACAAGAATAAAATATCAATACATAAGTCCTGCAAGGGATGCATGAAGAAATCGATGCTAATAGATAACCAATCCAACCCTCTAGAGAATCACCCAGGAAATAAGATATCATAATGGTTGCACCAACTACTAAGGCCCAAAACCAACAATATTTTGTTCATCGTTACTTTAACTAACATATATACACACTGATCATGGATTCCTTTTAATTTAGTTAAGATTAAACATGATTCATACATGCACATCCTTTTTGACAAAAGCAAGCTACAATGACCTATAACACAGGACATCAAACATAAAAGGTTCCAGACTTGGCAGTTAAAGGCAGCAAACAACGGGAAACAAAGGTTAGAAATAGAAATTTTATTCTTTTATCATGAAGGTTACTACGTCCTAACGCCTTCTACATGGACTTCCAATATTTTTAATCCTGATTGTAGTTATTCAAATGAGCTTACTTGGGCTATTACTTACACCAAATGAGCACAAAATGCTTCTGGTTGTGAAAGGTTTCAACGAATGATCAAATACGAATTATTATTTTACTACCTCTTCAGCGACATCACGTGCAAGAAGCTTGTCAAAAAAAAGTGCAAGAAGCTTGTCTGCTTTACCACATCAACTCTATATGATTAGTCACATACTTATTGCACCAAAGATAATTTGCAAGGCCATTGAAAACAATAAATATAAGATACAAGTGTTAAGAAATATAGGTCTTATGTCTTGTTTGAAGACGGGAATATGGCTTGATTACTGGAAGGTGCTGAGGGTGGGAAGAACCATAAACGACAAATTATGATATGATGAATGAACACATGAGATTGTTCAAAAAAAAGGTTTACATGATAGTAACATTATAGAGGGTATGCGTATGGAAAGTGACTTAGACACTGAGATTCGATCAGTGCCTAGCTTTGATTTCATCTTGATATACCACATCATCAAAATCTAAACTTGTCCGAGAGTAGAAAATTTTGACATAGTGAGATTTTAGCTGCAAAAGGAAAGAAGCATCTATGGGTGGCTCACTCTAAAACAAAAATGATACTAGTAGACAAACTATAAGAGCGAAATCTTTCTTTCAACACGAAATGTTGCAAACAATTCAACATTTTTAAGGTCCATCAAATTGAATGCAACCATCAAAATCCAAGTGACAGACAGGGACACAACAGTCATGTGCTGTGCGGCACAACTCGGTTATTCTACATCAAAGCATCATCCTAATGTAATGTAATTGGACCGAGTCCAATGATCATCAATGGTAACAAGCAAGGAAAACATAGAGGAGAGACAGAGAAGCAACCTTGTACCCGGATCGACGACCTTAAGGGCGGAGTTGTCGGGAACGACGACCTCGGAAACAGGGGTATTTATGGCTTTATCCTGGTCAGCTAGACAGTCCTCTCTGGCCAAGAAAGCCACGATATCCAGTGCATTGAGGATTCCAACGAACCTCTGCTGTCTCGTTTCCGTATTCTCGATTGGCGATCTCTTCCTCCACACTGGAATCCCTCCTTCCGTGGAATCCCCAATAGCTCGAATGGCGGCAGCCACCGTCTCCGTCTCCGGAAATTCGGAAAGCTCAGGCTTCCCCACCGTCAGATCGCCGACAACATGGTACAGGAACACCGACGCCATCAGTAATCGAGAACTCCAAGCTCCTCGTAGCTCGTGATTGAAGGTAGTTACTATAAGAGAGTAAGAGGTGAAACGGAGATGGGAAGTTAGAAAGGAGAGAAGACATAGTTTAATAATAATAATATTGTTATCAGAAAGATGTGGAAGGTGGCAGCAGCAAGGCCCATGAAAGAGAGACTGGATTTACCGTATGGGGTAAAAATTATAGTGAGAGTATGGGCAGAAGGTGTTTGAAGAAATGAATGAATGGAATTGGGTGACAGTCCGATCCGATGACATCAGTGACGGCGGACCGGAGGCAATTATAATTCTTGTTGTTCCTCCACATGCTGCCTTTGACTTGTCATCATCCTTATCATCTTACTTACCAATAATTCTTTTTTGGGGTTATTTACCAATAATTCATAGGACTGTTTATAAATAGATAGACGCAATCGTTTAGAATTTAATTCAACTTATGTGTATTTGGTTCTAGGTTGTGATTAATATAATGTGCTTTTTTAATAAATTATTTTAATCACCACACAACAAAACATCAATCATCAATCCACTAACTACCTACTACATATATTATCAATCAAACTCAATTTTCAATACAACTTTCATCTATAAGGTCTTCTCCAATGACCTTCCTAAAAAAGCAGGTATTTGTTTGCCACATTATTGCCACCTCAAAAGCAAAAATATCTATACCTTAAAATAAAACTTCTCCCCAATAATATACTTAAAAAACAGGTATATGTGGGGGACCCATTTCAATATTCTATTTTATCTGTTTTATTTATTAATCTACCAACTATATTAATTATTTAATTTTCGGATAAATAATAAATAATTAAATATTTCAATTGTTTTAATTTTTTATATTTTATTAATATTTTGATAAAAAAATGAAAAATATATTATTATTATTTTCTCATTTAAAATGTAAAAATACAAAATAAAAGCACACATAGTACACACAAAAAAAAAAAAAAAAAAAAAAAAACTCGAAAGCAACAAAGTAAATTTCGAAAACGGCGAACTTAATATTTAGCTGATTATTTTCGGATCGGGCCCAAGCATGCTCAATTAAATCCTATCGAAGCTGTTGATGTTTCTGTTTATCCCGTAGTTGAACACCTCTCCTGATGTAATCACTAAATGCTTCGGTTGACCCTTGACTTACTTGTGGAGGTGAGGTGGCGTAATTGGGGTCGTCAGACCAAGCGGTCACTGCATTTCCTTCATTTTCGATTATCATGTTGTGTAATATAATGCAATTTAACATTATATCCTTCAAGTTATTCTTGTACCAGAAACGACTTGGACCTTTAATCATTGCCCAATGAGTTTGAAGCACTCCAAATGCCGTTGGACATCCTTTCTAGTAGCCTCTTGCAGTTCCTTAAAATGCTTCATCTTCGGATCTTGAGGACATGGAAAGCTTTTCATGAAAGTAGTCCACTCTGGATAGATTCCATCTGTAAGATAGTATCCTTGATTATATTGCTTATCATTGATTGTAAAATTAACGGATGGAGCGCGACCTTGCAATGTATCCATAAACAAAGGAGACTGGTTGAGCACGTTTATGTTATTGTTGGATCCTGCAACTCCAAAGTAGGCATGCCATATCCACAAATCTGCAGACACAACCGCTTCGAGCATGATTGTTGGGACGCCATGATCACCGAGTGTGAATTGGCATTTCCAAGCAACTGGACAGTTCCTCCACTCCCAATGCATGGAATCAAGGCTTCCCAGCAATCCTGGAAATCCGTGTCTTTCTTCATGCATTTGTAACAACCGTTGAAAATCCAGTGCGTTAGGATTCCTCAAGTAGTATCTGCCGAATAGTTCAATCACACAGCTAGTTTCACAACAGCTAGTTTCACAACGACTAGTTTCATAACGGCTAGAAAAACAACGGCTCGTTTTATAACGAAAATTTTAATAAAGACGACTTTTACAATGACTAGTAATACAACGACTAGTAATACAACGGATAGTAATACGACGACTAGCTTAACAACGATTAGTCCAAACAATGACTAATTTTCAAACCTACAACCACCATTTGTACTTGATTTTATCAACCATGTGGAGGTGGATAAGTAGTTCTTCCTCTGTCATCTTTGAGGTATCTATCATGAGTATTTTATACTCTTTAGCAGCGGCAAGACTCAACAGTCCTTCAAGCTTTTTATTGTTTTGTTCTTCTAAGACTTGAAGCCTTTGCTCAATATCGTCTCTGCTTTCTTTAGTAGACGTGCTTGCATTTTCTTTACCCTTACCCATTCGCTGCGTTCCCTCTTAACCGTTGATACGCAAATTTCGTATCCAATTAAAATGCGCAACGTATTAAAATATATGTTGAATATCAATTTTATATACTTATTTTTAATATTAGGAATTGGGTAAATAAAATTCCTAAGTTAAATAGTCAATTTAATTGGTGATATATATTTTATTGACCAATGGGAAGCCGCCACGTGTCAAGATGATTCATATATTACTAAATTAAATTAATTTAGTAATTATCCAAGAAGATGATGATAAACATCAAGTCATGGTGGACCAATTAGAATGCTCCATGTGTCAAGCTGTTGCAGTAATTATTAAATTAAATACAATTAATTTAATAATTATCTTATGGATAATGATATTGTGGAGGACCAATCATATCGCGCCATTCAGACTCAAGCCCATTAGGATTCTCCATCCTATCACTATAAATAGGGCCTCATTCTTCACAAAAAATCACAACAACACAAGCTTAAGAAAGATAGTACAAAATCAATCTTGAGATTAAGGCGGTACAAAGCCAAAATCTGGCGTTACAAAGCTAATCCGGCGGTACAAAACCAAAATCCGGCATTACAAAGCCAAAATTCGGTATTGCAATCCGGTGTTACGAAGTCAATCTTGAGATTTTCAAGGCGTTACAAAGCTAATCTAAATATTTTCAACGTTTGATCTGAGATCAAGGTGCTAAGCCCCTCCGATCGGCGTTTTCAAGTTAGAACTTCGAAGGCGTTCTTCGTCGTTCATCAAGATCTTCGTAGACGTTCTTCGCATATTGAATCAAAAGCATCGTTTAATTCAAAATCAAGCTCACAAGCCTTTGAATTAACGCTACTCAAGTCAAAGTCCGAAATTGGGAAAAATCAAAGTTAACTCTGACATCAATCAATCGAAGAGAAGAATAGAGGAGAACTAGAGATAGGAACTCACAAGTTGTAAATTTTACTCTTTTGATCCAAATAATCTATTTTGTACATCTTTTCGTGTTTATACATTTTATGCACGAATTTTGTTATTACACTAACTTCCTCCCCATCGCTCGAGTCAGTGTTCAAAGATACCACATACTCTCCAGTTGTTGAGATTTTTGTCTTTTTCGATCTGCGACCATCATCTTCTGGATCGACAAACTTCGGGCTGTCTTTCAAAATATTCCAAGCACCCATATGATTAAAAGAACCACCATGTTTTTCTTTGTATTGAACCTTCACCTTCTCTATAATATCTGCATCACTGCAACCACTGCCCCAGCCGTTCTTCTCTTGATTGAAACAACAAAAAAACCATTTCACTTGTTTTTGGAGTGTATAGTAATGTGTCTTCAACACATTATGACTCCTAAATGGCATGTTGCTTGGACGGTTCCTGTTGTACACTTCACCGATTTGGACCCACATTTGCTCCAACTTTTGATCGTTTCCGACCACAGAGTTTGTGCTAATATCGAGCTAACAACTTGCAAGAAGAGAGTTTTCTGCATCAGAGTAAGTCTTCTTTTGTGCAGCAGGAACCTTCGGTGGATCATCGGCGACCTCAAAGTCGGCAGTGAGATTTATACGCTCAAGTCCTATTGGAGAGAACTGAGACGAGAAAGGAGACGAACGCTGAGAATTTGGAGTTTTAGTGTCCCTGTCTGTATCCGAACCATCAGTACCGGGCCTTCTGATGAATTTGTGCCCATTGCCGGACGAAATCCGTATTGAGGAGCTGGCAGGTAGGGAATTTGAGTTGGATACATGTGGAATGGTGTTGCAGATAAATTCGTCGGGCTGGATTGAGTGTTACTACCTTCTGGAAAAATCGAAAAATGGATTGGAAAATTGTGAGGTGAAAAATTAGGATTTTGAGGGTGGAAGTTGGGATACGGTGAATGAAAATCGATATTTGGGGGCGATGAATTTTCTCCAGAATTTTGTAAGTTGTACCATTGCATCCATGAATCTCTATCCATTTTTTTTCTTAGAAGAGAATAAATTTGACTAGAAATTGCAATTTCAGTGTAGTAGAGAATGTAGAAAATGGTGAAATGAGAACATGCATTTATAGTGAAAAGCTACATATTTAAAAAAAAGTCAAATTTTATAAAACTAGCCGTTGGAAAGAATTATTCAGTTAAAGAAAAAGGTGAAATAGCCGTTGCAAAAAATTACAAACGACTATATTGATTAAACTATCTATATTAAACATTACAAGCAATAAAAGTCAACCAAAAAAATACAAAACAAAAAAAAAATGAAAAATAAATAAATAAAGGGGAGGGGGAGGGGGAGGGGGAGGGGGAGGGGGAGGGGGAGACAGCCCAGCAAGCGTGGGGCCCACCAGGCGCGCCGCCTACGCGCTGGCTGCCCTTCTTTTTTGCTTTGTCTGCAGCCCACTCTCTCCCCTCCCCCACTCTCCCCTACCCAAAATACCTAGGTTGCAATATTGCTACCTCCGGAAAATACCCAACCCCCAATCTCCCTTTCCATTGATAAAATACTCCACTATGGGTATTTTCACCCATGCCATGTTAACATAAACCTCTCCATTAGGGAGGGCTTAACCAATCATTCACTAACTAAATCTTACACACATCAAATCACCTTTACCATCTTTTATATTATAATCACCCCACAACCCAATCTCTAACCAACATAAACAAACACTCACTTATTTACCTCAACATCATATTTCACTTTATTCCCTACAATTTACAGTACTCCAACCACCCACCACCATAAACAAATAGAGCCAATACACTCCATTGTAAAATATTGTGGCATCTGTAAATTATATTGATGCACATTTAATCTAGGAAAAAATAGAAATGACTGAAAAAGTGTAAAAATAATCCTCAGATTTGTCCATGGGTGCAAAAATAACGTCAATTATTTTCTGTGAAGAAGAATATAAGGATAAAGTTTAATTACACTTGTGGATCTCATAACCATGAAATTTGACTCCGTTAGTTCTTTGTTTTTTTAAGAATTATAATAACTATAACTAAGAGTAAATTAATCTATATTGTTTTAAAACTAGTCCCAGCTCCCATATTTATGAATAACACACCTCCTCACTTTGGTTATACTACCTCCATTTTTAGTTATCATTTTCACTTTGAATAAAAATAACTAAGAGACTCTTAACTAATTCCCAAGTCCCTCAATTTTCTCTTCATTTTTTTTATTATTGTTAACATTTTCTATAATTATATAATTATTATTGAAAAAAGTGAAAAAAACTAAAATGGCAACTATTTATAATCAAAGCAAATAAGGTAAAATGACAACTAAAAGAAACGGAAGTAGTACCTTTTATGCTTGCTACATGCTCTAGATCAAAGCGGGCTAGCCATATATGACTTCAAGCTAATTAGGCCTTGAGTTAATCAAATAATTTGAACAAATCAACAATATAATGAATCTAAATCTACACAGTTTTAAGTTAATTATGAGATGTCTACACAATTTCGAGCCCTTCGAATATCGCGCATATGACAAAACGAAGACAGATGGCAAATTGGTGGTATGGTAGATGAGGTTTAAACTTTCAAATTTCTTTTTCTTTTAGAATAATATGCACACGATTTTGGGAATCAATACGCTAATACCACAAAATCATGATGATTTTAGTAATGTAAAATCAAATTTCAAATTACTTGATAGGCATAAGATTCCCTAAGAGTTTTTGAGTCTTATGCAGTTATTGAGGTTTTGAGGACTAGTTTATTTTGTTTAACATTGCACTCAACATCCTATATTTTTCAAACTTCACATCTTCCTTTAATAAATAAAAGGATGAAAATGGAAAGGAAGTTTTCTTCTATGCCAAGAGTTGAATAAAAATATAGGAGGGGAGATTGGACGTATACACGAATAATTGAAGAATATCTGTATTTCGATATCATTACTCTTGACATAAAATCAAGAGTTTATATGTTTTAAATACAATCTCCATCCTTATTTTTCTGATGTACTCATAAAAAAAGTTAATAATAAAAGTAAAGTACATGGTAAATGAATAAGAAATTAAGAGATGAAATCGGCCAATTCTTATCTATCCAAGTGGGTACTATCAGGCTTATATAATCCATCTTGCTTATGAAAAATGTCTGAAGATTACAAATAAATTGTAAAAGGGGTCAAATATGGCACTGGTGTAACTTCCATATAGAATGTAGTAAGATTCTAAATACATATAGAATCTAGCAATTTTTGTCATTTCCCACTCCATCCCACCTTTACCTTTTCAAGTACGTCCCCTCTCTCTCATTTTTTCTTATCGTTGCTCTCTGCAATTTCATTCTCATTTCAATTCATTTTTCCACCTTTAATAATCTCTCTTCATTTTCATTGTCGTTTCAACTTCTCTCTCCATTTTCATTTCTCTATTTGTTATCATTTCAATTCAAGTTTCTCTCTCAACATTTCTTTTGGCCTTGAGTTAACAGGCTTAAAGTTGTACATCCGTTTGCATCTTTATATTACTTTGACGAAAGCAATCACTACTACAAAAATTGTCAATCACAACGCCCAAACGACAATGGTTTTACGCAATAACCGGTGTCTTTTAGCGCTTAACCGTGGTCTTTGTATAAACCGTAGTGTTTTACATTTTTTTCTCGCTAAAAGACTACGGTTTCGCAAAACCGTAGTCGTTTAACCGTAGTCGAATACTTATTTTCCGCTTAAAGACAACGGTTAGTACATCCGTTGTTGAAAAGGCGTTGTCAATATATTTTTTAATGGATAATTTAAAAGAATTATTTTGTGTGATCAACGACAACGGTTATGGTAACCGTTGTTAATCGAGCATTGTCATTATCCTTTTTAATTTCCTTTATCTTTTTAAATATGTATTTACAAGATTCAAATACTTTTTAATGTTTTATAATTAAAAAATTTTTATTATTAATTTTTTAAAATTGTTCTTTCCTCGATGTCTTTTATTGGTCTATCTAGTATTTTGAATTTAGTTGTACAATTTTTTTTTTCTATATATACGATATTAATAGATTTTTGTTTTATATTCGTTCCTAGCTATATATTTAATTTACGCATATATTAAGATATTAAAAAATATTAAAATTTACAAATAAATCTTAGTTCCTCGTTAATATTTTTTTTAAAATTTATGTGAGAGATGTTTTGCCCAACTAAACTGCACAAGTGAAAGATGTTCGATCGGAATAGGAGCCGAACGTTGTAAAGGGTATTGGCAAAAAAATTAACTAATTTTTGTAAAGGATGTTCGGCCTAAAGCAGTCGAACGCCGAAAATGTAAATGATAAAAAATATTTGATTCTCAAATACTATCTAGAGTACTTTTTATTTAAGTAATTTCACCACAATCTCAATTAATAATCACTTTTTAAAAAACTTAAGCAAAGAAACACCCTAAAAAAAAAAGGAACTATGTATTAATTCAAAAATAGAATGAGAGATGCCCTAATCCCACAATCTCCCGCTTCCCTCCACAGCAAACACTGCCCCTCTTGTATGTCACGAACTCCGGCGTCAACCTCTGCTCTCCACCACCGTCCTCTGCCCTCCACCACCGTGCTCCGCCGTCATCGTCCATCACTTTCTCACCTCTCATCCGATCACAAACTCTGTCTCTCTCTTTCGTTCCTATACTCCCTCACAATTTTCTTCATTCCACCGCCAGCCTCCGGACTAGGGCACTCTTACTTTATCTCCGCTCCTCCGATCCTCCGATCTCGACTCCAAGAGCGATGGTATGGATCTACCACTCAGTTCACAATTTGGAGATTTTTCTGGGTCCTCTGGGAAGAAGAAAAAGGAGAAGTTATTGAAGCCCCAGGTTAGTTATTCACCTGAGATGCTAGTAGTGAGGAGTCTTTCTGTTCGACGTTCTCTAAGGTCAACAGATGATCTTGATAGAGATGGCTCTGATTATGAAGACAATAGAAGGTCTTATAGAACTCCCGCATCTGCTGCAGATTCAGATCGAAGCAAATCACAGAAATTAGTACTGAAGTTGGAGGAGAGAAATTCTTCCAGAAGCTGGAATTATGGAGTATATTCTTGTGCTTCACTTTTGTAGATCGGCAGTGATTTCCAGAACAGCTTCTCATTTATGATTGACTAGATTAATAATCTTAACATAATTTTGACTGAAATCTCGTAATGCAATCTGTCAGTTAATATATTTGTATTACCTCTTTGTTCTTTTCCTTACACTATTTTATTTCTGTATTCTAGGTCTCTCTTGTGTCAAGTTCAGGATGTTAGAATGCACACCCAGCAACTTGAAAAGGTGAGTATCAAATACGCATTAGTATGCTACTCTCTCTCCTGGTTTCTTTAAGCATTATGGTTTTTTACATTTGTGATTCCATTATACTCTTCTCAAAATATTCTAAACTTTCTCTGATTCCGCTGTTATCTTAATGGAATGGTTTATGTGCTCCAGTATTAATACTAAAGACCTTTTTCTGGTAGACTAAGTTTAGCAAAAATAATCTGTATCATTTTGTGGCTCTTTACTTTCCTTATTTGACCTTTCCCCTGCTATTTTTCACCGAGCTATTGATAGAAAGTAATATATTGTCTTCCCACCCAGCATGCCAATCTTTTTGGAGAGTACCTCTAGCCGAAGTAATATACTTTCAGTTGCAACTTCCCTCTTTTACTAGGTCATGAAGTTTTACATGTAAAAATCTTGCAGGCTTGGCAACTGCTTTCCAGCCTTCAGTTATCTTCTAGAAGTTATACTAAACCTGGAAAAACTCCTCCTATGACAAGAGGCTTCAATGCATTCATATCTCAAAGCTCAAGACACAAACAACTCAGCAACTCCAATCTGATTTGAAAAGCATGCTGCAGGACTGGGTCAAAATAAGCATTACCTCTAGTAACGGTTATACACAATCACAGACCACTAAACCAAATAAGAGCCTGAGCAATTGTTTTCCACCTCATAGTTTCGAGATTAAGGAAGATAGACCGGTGAATGGCGTCAAGGCTTCTTTTTGTGATGGCATTGATGATGATGACAAACTGAGGTAATTCATGCTATCTGTTTACTAAATAGCATGATTTGAATTCTGAGCTTTTGAATATTTCAATTTTTTATGTTTGCAAAATATGCTTTTGTCTAGGTGTAATAAAAAAGATTAATGCTCTCAATGTTTAAGCTTTTTCTGACCAATTATAAGTGCATCAAGTATTCAATTTTCCTGACAGTGAGCAGGGTAACAATCTGACTAGTGTGAACTTCAATTAGTTTGCGTTATTTGTCTTTCATGGTCTTGAGGCAAATGTTTCTTTTTCTTTCAGATTGCCTAAAAGAAGGGTCCCATCTCAATGCAAGTTGGTTTAAAAAATAACACCTTTTTATAAAAAAAAAAAATCTATGTTTTAAGATGCACTCATGATAGTAAATGATACAAACAAATGAGAAACTGGGGGACATCTGATGGAAGCTCAGAGTCCTCTGGTGATATTCAACTAGTTTACTTATAACTCATGAATATCATTAATGAATATCAATTTGCACATTAATGAATATCATCTTTCATGAAAGAACTGTAGAAATGGGAAAAATTGTTATGATTGCTTGCAATTAATCAATGATGTACTGAATTTAATGAACCTTTTAGTTTATGGATTGAGTTTTGAAGGGGAAAATGTGGTGGAATAGTGAAAATGATGAGTGTTGGGGTTTTTTAATTGAGGATTTTCTGTTTTACTCTTCTTTTTGGTATTATTATTAAAATTTTCAGAAATTAAACTGTTATTGCTACTTTGATTTGGTTCCCCTTAAATTCCTAACGTTTTCGTTCATTGCTTCTGAGTGGTTTAGTCAACGTCTATATTTATTTGGATTTCACTGGATACAGTTTCACAGACACACATTAAAGTTGCACTAGTCCATTTACTTAATTTGACGTATAGTTCAATATATATATATATATATATATATATATATATTTTGTACTAATGTCTATTTTATCATATGTTTATGTATTCAGGATATGAGTATTGGCTTTTTAAGGGGAGCTTTTATGTATTCTCATGTATCAATTCAAGGGATCAATGCAGGACGAAACCAAGTGGAGCCTTAACTTGTAAGGTTGTGACTATAGATAGATGAGCTAATTCAGATCTTCAACGTTGTGTAGTACTTTTTTTGTAGTTTATTCTTCTTTTTAACACTTTGTACAATTATACTTCTGTTGATATTGAGAAACGAATTTGGAGCAATTTTTCTTTATTGTCCATTTTTTTGTTTTTATATATGATTTTACTAATTTTAAATTATTATTTGTGTATATATTAATTATTAAATATTAAAAAATACAGATCATAAAATAAATACAATTATGTAGACACCGGTTTATGATGAATAACAACGGTTATCAACGGCTATCTTTATTTAAAATAACTTCGGTTCCGACCGTAGTCAAAGAAAGTCACTAACCGTGGTCATACATACCGTGGTGGTAAATATTAAATCTACCACTACGGTTCCAACCGTAGTCAAAGAAAGTTCTCAACGTGGTCATAAATACCGTAGTTGTAGAAGCTACTAGTACGACTACGGTTCACAACCGTAGTCTTTATTATTAACCACTACGGTTCATTAACCGTCGTTATTGATGGTAGGTCTACGACCACGGTATCTACTACTACGGTCGCTCTATGCCTTTAACTACGGTTTTTGACCGTAGTCCTTTACGTTTTTTGTAGTCGTGAATTTATCCCTCCCCATCCAACACTCTTAACAACCTTGTAGGTAGGAGTTGAGTAACCCGAATTGCCTCAGTTTTTTATTAGTTATTGAGGAAGAAGATCTGTTTTATATATGTGCTTAACACGATACAATCTTCTCTGCACGAAAAAGACAAGTTGATACATGCTTAGTTGAATTTGTCGCGAAAATCGCTTCAAATCAATGTGATTGGAACGACTTTCTCAAACTGTAAACGTATGGTTTGTGATAGAGGTAGTATATAAGATATCGTATCCACAGAGAGAATTTTTCGTGAGAATCGGCTTAAGCACGTTCGAGCAAGTTAGGTCAAATACAATTTGAGAGTTTTAACTAATCTAATTAATATAAAGCAAATAAATAAAGCAATGAGGGAACCGATCGATAGGGAGATATTCTCGAAACTCGGTTTCGCACAAGCAAAATGGAATTGACAATTCGAAGATGATTTAAAGGAAATTAGTGTGAGCTCTATGTGATTGAATTCCCAACCCAATCGGTATCCTAATTGGGTGATAATTTTGGAATACGGTTGAGGTGTCGTATTCCCCTAGGATAGGTAAGTAATCGCGGTTCGATGTAGACTACCTATACGGATGAGATTTAAAAACTCAACCCCGGGCCCCAGGTTGCCAACTATGGGAGACTAAAAAAGGATAGCCCGACTTCTCCTACGCTAAAGACCGGCGTAGGGGTGTAGTTCCTACACACGCGACTAAACCTAATTTCGTCCATCCTAGTCAAGACCCCCTAGGCCCTACTCCCCTTTCGATAGGCCTTCTCCTCCATAGATCTCCGTACTATCAATTAGGTTTTGATTGATTCACGTTCTTGGATTGAATTTCCTTCCCGACCAATCTAAGGCGTAGAAATCCAATCCTAAGCTTATTTAAGATCAAACCAAATCTCCTCGAAAGGGTGAAAAACCCTAGCCTAGGTTCCGATTATCCTTTCTCAAATGCACAATCACACAAAATAGGGCTAAGTTATCGAAAACTCGAGCCACCGAGTCAAGCCTATAATCAAGCCCTAATTTCATATGAAAATCATAATAAATCAACCAAATCCTAACGTAGGTTACCATAACCCACAACAATTCAATAGTCAAACAACTAATCATCAACCCCGAAGCTTGGGCTACTCCCGAGCTTCGGGAAACAAGAAGATTACTCACAACTCATCAAAGAAATAACAAGCATCATCACAATCAAGCAATAAAAACAATAAAAATAAAAAATAAAGAGAAGTGATAAGGAAATGCTCAATCGATTGAAGAATCCTCGAAATCTTTTGATAAATTTGACGGGTGTCACAAGACCGCAAGTAATCCCCGAGTTCTGCTTCAAAGACGGCTTCCTCCTTGAAGAGAAGGAAGAAAAACCTTAGTTTCTAAGCTAAAAATCTGAAAATTGAAGAAGAAATGAGAAAAGAATGTTTGGGACACTTTAAAAGGAGGCAAAGAGTTGTTGGATAATTAATTTCCTTTATAAATGAGAGGGGAAGGGATATATATAGGCCCCTCCCAACGCTCAAAATCAGCTGGAAATAAGCCCTAGTAAGGGCAAAGGTGTAAAAATACAAAAGGGAGTGCTTGGTCCTTTAAGTTGTTGAGTCAAGCCCCTTGTGCGCGCTCGACTCGTTCTTCTCGTGATTTCTGGGAAACATCCATCCGGAATCGACCTTTGAATTCAACCAAAAAGTTGTAGATCTTTGTCTTAGCTACGCGTGAAAACTTGAATCACTCAAATCGAAACTCGGATGAGGAAATTATGACCGAAATACGAAAACTGCACGAAACAGGGCATGCGCGTGAAAAACCGGCGGCGAACTACCAGTACCGCTGCCGATCCGGAAGCCGGGCCATTAGGTGTTCCGGCAGGTGGTCCCTGGGTCAATTCTGGACTGACAGCCGGTGGTCCAGCCGGTCTAGCAGCCGGTGCGGTTTAGTTTCCAGCTTTATACCTCCGTCTTCCGTCGAGGTTTCAGAGCCCTTCCTCTCGTTTTTTCGACCCGACCCCTTCACGGCTTTTGTTCGTGACTCGAAGAAATTCAATTTGAGCTCTTGTTGAGCCTGATTCAGGTTCATTTGTGCCTCGATTTATGGGCTGGAACGTGGTATATATGCGATCAACCTCTTCTTCTTTCTTTCTCCAATTTGAGGCCTTTTCATCCATTTTCTCAGCCCGGCTCCTTCACGACTTTTACTCATGTCTTGATGATCTTTAGTTTGGGCCTGACCTTGACCTAATTTAGGCTTGTTTAGGCCTCGAGATTCGGGCTGGAGTATGAAAATGGATGCGAGCAATCTTCTAAATTCTTCCAAGTTTCCTAGCCTTCAAAATACAACTAAAAAATACCCAAAAGCGCATCAAATCATATTAAAAAGAAAAATCAACCCGGAAATACAATAAAACACAAAATCACACATAAACATAACAATTACACGTAATTCTCCACAAAATATGAACGTGAAAAGTGCAAGAAAAACGGTAATTTTCATGTTCATCATTAGTCTCCATCCAGAATTCTTTAAGAAATCAGTTGTAAAATCCTCTGAAATAGCAGGGTAAGTATAACAAATCTGTCGTAAGATGCCAAACACCATTTATGAAAAAATTCAAAATGGTGTGAGAGTATTGACAGCGACAAAAATCTGGCATGTTCGTCAATGATGTATCCCAACCAGTTTTCCTGCCAAACTAGACATTCGAATATGGGCCAGCAATCCAGAGGGTTTGATGATGGAGAAGAAATAATCTACAACGTAAACCACCCAATAAAGAAGAAGGAACCAAGTACGTGCGCGGGTGGCCATCCGAGTATGAACAAGGGAGCTGGTGATAACTGAATTAACCATGCAAGCCCGGCTGGCTAATGATTATGAATTACCCTTCCACCTAGCGAACTTGGCAATAACCGCGATAGTAGCATCACAAAAGTAGTCTGCCTTGGGTGCACAAGTAAGACGTGGGCAGAGAGCCCTCAATGAACCCCAAATCACGTCGTCCAATTGTCTTCGACCAGCAGTTGACGTCTTTCCCAAAAAATACCTTAGACTTCGCAGTATTGACAACCTGTCCCGATAGCGAACCATATTCCTACAAGTTGGATCGAATGCAGCGGATGTTCCTCGGCGTGGCAACACCAGAAAGGAATATGTCTCTAGTATAGAGCATGTGCGTGGGGCAGAAAACACCTCGCTTAGCTAACATCGGCTTGTAAAGAGACCGGGTGACCACCTGGTTAAAAAGCCCACTGAAGATATCCTCAGCAATGCAGAAGAGAAGCGGCGAAAGAGGTCACCTTGTCTGACCCCACAAGAATAGCCAAAGTACCCTTGTGGAGAGCCATTGACAAGGACTGAAAGCCTCGCCGAATGAAGAATATTCTAGATGAAGGTAATAAATTAGGGATGGAAGCCCATCATCTGAAGAACCGATATCAAGAAATCCCAACAAACTATGTCAAAGGCTTTCCGAATATAAATCTTGAGTGCCCACGTTACCCTTATCCGATTTCCTATCCAAACAATTGATACATTGCGAAGCTAAGGCAATGAAGTTGTGGATGTGCTTCTCCAGAATAAAGCCATACTAGTAAGGAGAGACGTATTGACTGATGAAATGACCCAAACGAGTTGCAATAATCTTAGTCAAGACCTTGAAGATAAAGTTCCCAAGCACAATGGGCCTAAAAACCTCCACATGCATAGCCTCATCCAATTTTGGGATAAGAACCACGAAATTTGAGTTAAGGCCTGATGGAAGAAAACCATTAGTAAAAAAATAAGCCCTGGCAGTAGTGAAATCTATTGCAATAATATCCTAACAATGCTGGTAGAATAAACCCCCAAAACCATTCGGACCACGGATCCACTGATGGCATGCCGAAAACCGCATCCTTGACCTCCGAAGTCGAAGGAATAGCCAGGAGTGAATCATTATGAGCTGAGGATATAGGGAAAAAGGTGTTGAAGCCGAGACTTAATTAAGTCGGCATTGGCCAAGCCATCCTGATCGGCGAAGATAGAGGTATAGTAAGACACCACATGGTGCGAGATATGGTCTTGTCCCATAGTGAGATCACCGTCAACTAACATGCATCAAATACGAGGGCGAGTTCTGGTCTGGCGATTAAGCTTGTGGAAGAAGGCTGACAACGTGATTTTCGATCATGAAAACACGCTTAAAATAGAGATTTTATTGTATATTTGTATACTCTAAGCTCTCGTCTGTCATATAATTCGTATTTTCTTTCTCTCGTCGGAAAAATCGGTTTTTTAGCATTTGTAAGTAAAACAGGTGCAAAAAGAGACGATGAGTAGAAGAGAGTCAAAGAAAACAAGAAAAACCCTGAAGACTGGAGAAACGGGCTAATTCTGGGCCGTGCACGGTCACGACCGTGCAAGCCTTCAAGGCTATGCATGGCCCTTGCGCGCAGAAGGCGGAAAAGATGCACTGTGCAGCCCTGCACGGACCATGCAGGAGAATAAAGAGTTGGAGAATTTCAGGGTCGTGCACGGTTACGACCGTGCAAGCTTGCATGGAGCATGCACAAATGCCGAAAATGTGGGGTTTTTAGCCCCAAAACTTTATTTTTGGCCCATGAGCCTTAGAAAAGTCCCAAATATTGTATAGATGCCCTAATTTTCAGTTTTCTTAGATATCACACTTTCATTGTTAGATTTTTAGAGAGAGAAATTAGAGAGCAAAAGACGGGGATTGAGATTGGAGATCAAGATCAACATTAAAATAGGTTTTATCTTTCCATTCTCATTTAATATTTGTATGAAATGGATTATATTTATATATTTGTGTTTATCCTTTATTATGATAATGGTTGGCTAAATTTGCTTAATCTAGGTTTAGAAAATAGATTATGGGTGATTAGTGATTATTAGCTGATTAATTCAACTCCGTGTTATGCTATTGATTGATTAATTGTTTAACAATATTTATTGAATGATTTGATCACTTGTTTAACATTTATTGAGGATTAAATTGGGACCGAGAGGGGAGATTTGATCCGAGATCATATTAATTGACATGATTAAGAAATACAACTGAGAGGTTTGAGTTAGTTGTGGGAACTTTGGTCTTAGAATCAATTAGGAGTTGTATTTGATTAATCGACCGGAGACGACAATTAATCCTATATAATCAACACGTAATTCTCTCCGAGAGGGGGTCTTGCAGATATTCGTGATCGTTCCTTGATACATAGCATTCGGTTGAAAAGTTGGATTAATTGGATTAGTAGTGCTTAATGCCCATAACTAAAATCTAAGCCTAGATTATCTTTATTAATTTTCTAATCTCTGTAATTTGTTCTCTAGTTCATCCTAGTATTACTTGTTAATTTCAAATTAGTTCTTAAAATATCAAAAATCACTTAATCGATCGTCTAGTTAGCCATTAAAATGTTTTGTGCAATTCACTTATTCGATATCGATACCAATCCTCGTGGGATCGACCTGGTACTCACCTAGGACTATAGCAACACCGTTCACTTGCGGTTGTCGCATTAGTAACAAATCTAGTGTGTGTCAAGTTTTTGACGCCATTACCGTGGATTCGGTAACGATAGCCAGAAAGTGTTGTTCTAGGCATTTTCTGATACTCTAGACGTTTTCTTTTTCTCTCTTAGTCTAATTATTTTTTTTTTTTGATTAGTTATCAATTAAGCTTATGGGATCTCTTTTTGATTGTTGTGCAAAGTGTTGATGTACTTGAGGTCGCAAGGGTTGGAAGGATAGATACATATTGATCCGGAAATCGAGGCAATTTGTAGACACGATCAAGGGAGAAAGAATAGAGAAAGAATCATGGAAGCCATTGAAAATGACCCAAGAGTCGTCAATCAAGTTGAGAGGAATGCACATTTAATTCCGCCCGATCAAGCAAACATTTATCATAAATTGATAGAGATGATGCGGAAACAACAAGAAGAGGTGAATGCTCTCTGGAATTGGAGAAAGCAAGTGCTTAACCTATCACCCTAAGACACTATTCAAGACTTTGTACAACCGGTAGTAAACTAGAATTATGGTGGAATGGGTAGAGCATCCGTGAATGCAGTGAATTTCGAACTAAAGCCAGCTCTCATTAACATTATCCAACAGAATCAGTTTGGAGGCCACACAAGTGAAGACCCGAATTTGCATTTTTCTACATTCTTGGAAATATGTGGGATGATTCAAATCAACCAAGTCCCTCATGATCAGATTAAGCTCTGCCTTTTCTCTTTTTCATTGAGAGAGATGGCAAAACTACTTGTCAATGAAGACATACGAACATGGGACGATCTCTATCAGAGGTTCCTTCAGAAGTACTTTCCAGCGAGTAAAACTATTAGACTGAGAGGAGAAATCACGCAATTCTATCATCAAAACCTTTCTTATGCCAATCCCAACAATTTGATTCAACCACCGCTCGGATTCTATGTTACTAATGGGGTAATAAACGAAGGTAGGGAGCAAAGCTTAAAGGAACTCTTGACATCTTTCATTGCAAGAACGGTTGAAAGAATGTCACAGATGGATAATTCTTTAGCAAAGTTCCAAGTTGATGTAAACAAGATTATTGTGACGAATGGGGCTGACATCAAAAGCTTGTAATTGCAAATGAGCCAGTTAGCCCAAGCCCTTAGCCCCCAACACCACAAAGGACAGTTTTCGAGTGACACGGTGAAGAGTCCCAAGGAACAACGCCAAACGATTCGTTTAAGGAGCGAAGTCGAGTATGAAGGGCCAAAGTTACCTGCGGATAGTGATCGAGTGCTCGAGAAAGAGCATCTAGAAGAACAAGCAAAACCCAAGGATCTTGGAGAAACAAGTGAAAAAGGGGCCCTGAAGCCAAACTCCACTCCTAACTCTACTCTTCCTACTTATGTCCCTCCCCTTTTATTTCTACAAACTTATCAAAAGAAGAAGTTGGATAACCAATTTACTAAGTTTTTGGAAATCTTAAAAAAATTGCATATTAACATTCCTTTTATTGATGCTTTACAACAAATGCCTAATTATGCTAAATTTTTTAAGGAGGTGTCAAAGAAGTAAAAATTGGAGGCGTATGATACGGTTAACCTAACCAAGGAGTATAGTGCCGTCATTCAAAGAAGAATCCCTCAAAAGAGGAATGATCCAGGTAGCTTTACAATTTCTTGTATTATTGGGGATAAAAAATTTGAAAAGGTATTATGTGATCTCTATATTCAATAAATTGGAAATTGGAACCATAAAACCTACCACTATCGTGTTGCAAATGGCGGATAGGTCTTTGATCTATCCGAAAGAATAGTGGAGGATGTGTTGATCAAATTAGATGAGTTCATAATCCCAGTGGATTTTGTAGTCTTGGACATGAATGAGGACAAGGAAGTCCCCTTGATTTTAGGCCGCCCGTTTCTAGCAATGGGTGGAGCCCTCATTGATGTTCAAAAAGGGGAACTCACCTTATGATTGAATGATGAAAATGTTACTTTTTCGATTTATAAGGCAATGAGGTTTCACAATGTGGATGAGGTTAATTTTATCGAGGAATGTAATGCTTTAGACTTGCTAGATATCAATCACACAAGAAATCTTCTAGCTTCTAGTGAAATTGACTCTTTGGAGATTTGTTTGCACGACTCTATATTTTCATGTACTAACAATGAAGCTAACAATGTTAATTTTCTGGATAGTGTAAGTGCATTGAATTCTTTGCAGGAGGTGCACAAAGAGGAAATTTCTTGGTTGAAATTAGAGGATGAGGGTTCAACCGGGCTAAAGGAGCCTAAGTGCAAAGAAGAAGAAGGACCCAACGTTGAGTTGAAGCCTCTTGCCAACCACTTGAGGTATGAGTACCTCAATGAAGGTAAGCAATTTCCGGTTATGATTTCAGCATATCTTAATGAGAGTGAATGTGCAAAATTGCTTGAAATGTTGAGAAAGTACAAGAATGCTATTGGATGGTCCATCTCGGATCTTAAGGGGATTAGCCCCGCTATTTGCATGCATAAAATTTTAATGTAAGAGGATTATAAACCGAGTGTGCAAAATTAGCATAGGCTAAATCCAATTATGCAAGAGGTGGTGAGGAAATAAGTTTTGAAATGGCTTGATAATGACATAGTTTTTCCTATATCCGATAGCAAGTGGGTGAGTCCTACCCAAGTAGTGTCTAGAAAGGAGGAATAACGGTGATTAAGGTGAGTGATTTGGAAGAAGTAGCCACTAGGTTAATAACCGCTTGGAGGATTTATATTGACTACCGAAAGTTGAATGCCGCCACTAGGAAAGATCATTTTCCCTTTCGTTTCTTGACCAAATGTTGGATATATTAGCCGGGTATGAGTACTATTATTTTTTGGATGGATACTCCGGGTATAATCAAATTATGATTGCCCCGGAGGATCAAGAAAAAAAAAAAAAAAACAGCAATTTTATGTCCATCTGGTATTTTTGCCTTCAGGAGAATGCCCTTCGGCTTATGTAATGCACTAGCTATTTTTCAATGGTGCATGACGGCTATCTTTAGCAGTTTGATTAAAAATGTGATGGAAGTGTTCATCGATGATTTTTCCATCTGCGGCTCATCTTTTGATCATTGTCTATTTAACTTGTCTCTAGTCTTGCAACGTTGAAAGATACTAATTTTGTCTTAAATTGGGAAAAATGTCACTTCATGGTAAGAGAAAGTATAGTGTTACAGCACAAGGTTTTAGTTGCGGGATTGGAGGTATACCGAGCTAAAGTGGTCGCCATTGAAAGACTATCACCACCAATCAATGAGAAGGGAGTCCGAAGCTTCTTAGGCCATGTCGATTTTTACCGAAGGTTTATTCGTGATTTTTCAAAAATTTCTAAACCTTTGTTTCATCTTTTAGAATAAGATGCTGCTTATGTTTTCGATGATTCTTGTTTACAGGCCTTCGACGTGTTAAAGAAAATGTTGGTTTCGGCACCAGTCATGGTATCACCCGATTGGAACCAACCTTTTGAGCTCATGTGTGATGCTAGTGACATAGCAGTGGGGGCAGTCTTGGGACAGAAAAAGGACAAAAATTTCAAAGTGATATATTACGTGAGTAAAAGCCTTGACCCGACTCAATCAAACTACACAACAATTGAGAAGGAGATGTTGGTGATAGTATATGGATTTGACAAATTTCGTGCCTATCCTCTGGGCACAAAAACGACTGTGTACACAGACCACACAACCATTCGATTCGTCTTCGACAAAAAGGATGCCAAGCCAAGGCTCATTCGATGGATCTTGCTTCTACAAGAGTTCGACTTGGAAATCAAGGATAAAAAAGGATGTGACAATGCTGTAGTAGATCATCTTTCTAGAATTGAGAACGAGGTGGACACAAAAGGTCAACAAGAGGTGATTAAAGAGACATTTCCCGATGAACACCTTATGATGGCCATTGCTCGATTTCCATGGTATGCTAACATTGTGAACTATTTATTCTGTGGAGCACCACCACCCGACTTTTCACCACATCAAAAGCAGAAGTTTTACCATGAAGCAATGTTCTATATATGGGATGATCCATTTCTTTTCCGGAGATGTGCTGATTCAATTATCCTAAGGTGTGTATCCGAGGGAGAAGGTCGAGAGATTATTGGGCAGTGCCATTCTTCCCTGAGTGGAGGACATTTTGCAGTCAACAGAATGACGGCTAAAGTGCTTCAAAGTGGATTCTATTGGCTAACAATCTTTCAAGATTGCCATGACTTCATCAAGCAATGTGATCGATGCCAACAACCGGTGGAATCTAAAAAAGATATGAAATGCCACTTGCCACAATTCTATTGAAGTTGAGTTATTTGACGTTTGGGGAATTAACTTCATGGGACCATTCCCATTATCTCAAGACTACCAATATATTTTGTTGGCGGTGGACTATGTCTCCCCAATGGGTCGAAGCTATCCCTACATCAACCAATGACTCTAAGGTGGTGTTTAAATTTCTTATGAACAATATCATCACCCGTTATGGAGCACCTAGAGCATTGCGTAGTGATGGGGGGTTGCATTTCTGCAACAAATAGCTTAATGGTTTGTTGGCCCGATACAGTGTGAAGCACAGGGTGACTACACCATATCATCCTCAAGCGAATGGCCAAGATGAACTAGCCAACCGGGAAATTAAAAAAGTCCTCGAAAAACCAGTAAGTGGAAACCAAAAGGATTGGGCTTTGAAGTTGGATGATGCATTGTGGGTGTACAAAATGGTGCTCAAATTAATTGTGGTGATGAATGAACTTGTGACCATTGAGGTGTATATAATGTGTAGGTGCAAGATAGGTTATATCCGTGATGATTTTGATGATTTTTTTTTATCTATTTTTGCACTTGATGTCTTATCATTCACTCATCTTAATGGTCTTAGAATTGAATTCTTATGATCAAACTAGTTGGGATTGTAGTGCATCACAATTTGCTTTATCTCAAACACACAACACCAAACTAGTTTGAGGGCACGTGTTAATTGCTTAGATTTGTTGATTGCAATTGATTCAAACTAATTTGTAGTGTGATATGTTGTGCATGTTCTTATCTCAAATACATACTACAAATTAGTTTGAGGGAAGCACTAGTGAAATGTGGTTTAATTTCTCAAGAATGAAAAACATTATTGTGGGAATTGTGAGTTATATGTGTTATTTGTGTTGTTAGTGTTGATATGTGATCAAACTAGATATGAGGACATATGTAATTCGGAATGCATTATTTTCGAACATATGCCTCAATTTTAGTTTGATGGGTGTTTAATGCGGAATTGTCTTACGTTTTATTGGGTGAACGTAGGTTAAATCTTCTCATACCAAACATGGGGCCCAAAAGAAAAGCTGCAAGAGCCCGAGAATCAAGTTCACGGGGCACACAAGAACATAATGTGTAAGCCGTTCACAACGAGCCAACTCCACCCTCCCTTAGGGGGAGTTTGTAAGTCATTCGCAATATCTCTACATTTAAAAACTATTTTATCGCTTTTAGAAATTCAGCTTAAAATAGTTTGAGGGGGGATGTATGTTGCAAAATTCAGAGGGTGGTTACTCGTTTTCTTGTGTTTATTCTGCCAGACTTGAATCTTGTTTAGATTTTAATTTTATTTTGAATTGTTAAACTTTAGTTAATTTGTTAAGATATGCTTTTCTTTTAGTTGTTGATATTTTGAATAAACTGTCTTATTGGTTTTTAACATTGGCAAAATTGAGGATTTTTTTATTTTTTTTACAAAACCTTTCTTGAAAGAGGAGATATTAGGTTAATGAGGTATTGGAAGTGTCGTCAATGAAAATACACAAAGTTGTGTTTTGATAGAAAATATGATACATGCACCCACTTGTTTTGGAACAAAATGATAAATCACAATATGTAAGCCGGTGAGCTTTGAGCCAAAATGAGGAACTCCTATTTTTTGAGTTCAATATTTTCCTTGACTTGTGTGATGTTGATCATATGCATAGCATCTCTAGAATTGCCTTGAGTCTACTTGAAATCATGAGATATATTTATGAGCATTGAAAATGATTTTAGGCGATCTTTGATTTTTACCTATTTTTTAGCCTTAAAATTCATCTTCTTACCTCTTTTTACGAATTATCCCTAGTTAGCCAAGTTGAACTTGTCGCATTTTCTTGATAGCTCAAATTACAAGCCATGTCCATCTTTTAAGCCTTTCCCCCCCACAGTTGGATCGAATGAGTTGAGAGAGGAGGTTGGAAGGTAGACATGAGTGAGAGCTACGAATATCTTGAGAGTGAGATGATGAATATAAAGAGGGAAAAAAAAAAAGAAATTTGAGTACATTTCATTTTGATTGAATGTCTACAGTTTAGGATCAAGAAAAGAGTCAAAGAAGCCAACGATATAAGTTACTTTGATTGAGTTAGAAGTCAAAGATTTTCTAACTCATATTTTGTGAAAAATAGTTAGTTGTGGTGATTTGGAGAAGGTGAAAGAAATATAGGCAAGCATATGGTAGGGCATGCATATGTATACAACTTGAGCGATACACAACCCTGTTATATACAATTGAGTGTTTGAGCGATACACTTGTCTGTGAGGATATTGTGATGATTCAAAAAGTCCTTAACTTGTGATGTTGCATAGATAGAATGTGTTTTTAGTCTGAGACATACATTTCCAAGTAAAACCGATAATACCTATATGTTTTCCTCCAACCAAGAAAGAAAATTCTCATTCTTTTATTATTATCTGCTCAGGGACGAGCAAGGGTTTAGTCTGAGGGGGTTGACAAACGGGGTTTTCGATCATGAAAATACACTTAGAATAGACATATTATCGTATATTTGTATATTCTAAGCTCTCGACTGTCATATAATTTGTATTTTTTTCTCTCGTCGGAAAAAATCAATTTTTGTAGGTAAAATAGGTGTAAAAACAGACGGCGAGTAGAAGAGAGTCGAAGAAAATAAGAAAAAATCCGAAGACTGAAGAAACGGGTGGCCAATTTTGGATCGTGCAAGCCTTCAAGACCGTGCACGGCTCGTGCACGCAGAAGGTGAAAAGATGCCCAGAGCTCGGCACACGATCACGATCGTGCAGCGCTGCATGGATTGTGTGGGAGAATAGAGAGTTGGGGAATTTCAGGGTCATGCATGGCCGCGACCGTGCAAGCTGGCACGGACCGTGCACACATGCCGGAAATGTGGGCTTTTTAGCCCCGAAACTTTATTTTTGGCCCATGAGCCTGAGAAAAGCCCCAAATATTGTATAGATGCCCTAATTTTCAGTTTTCTTGGATATCACACTTTCATTGTTAGATTTTTAGAGAGAGAAATTAGAGAGCAAAAGGTGGGGATTGAGCTTGGAGATCAAAATCACCAATAAAATAGGTTTTATCTTTCCATTCTCATTTAATATTTGTATGAACATGGTTATATTTATATATTAGCATTTATCCTTTATTATGATTATGGTTGGCTAAATTTGCTTAATCTAGGTTTAGAAAGTAGATTATGGGTGATTAGTAATTATTAGCCGATTAATTCAACTCTGTGTTATGCTATTGATTGATTAATTGTTTAAAAATGTTTGTTGAATGATTTCATCAGTTGTTTAACATTTATTGAGGATTAAATTTGGACAAAGAGGGGAGATTTGATCCGAGATCACATTAATTGACATGATTAAGCAATAAAATCGAGAGATTTGAGTTAGTTGTGGGAACTTTGGTTTTAGAATCGATTAGGAGTTGTATTTGATTAATCGACCAGAGACGGCGATTAATCCTTTACAATCAACACGTAATTCGCTCTGAGCCCGGGTCTTGCATATATTCGTGATCGTTCCTTGATACATAACATTCGGTTGAAAAGTTGGATTATTTGGATTAATAAGGCTTAATGCACATAATTGAAATCTAAGCCTAGATTATCTTTATTAATTGTCTAATCTCTATAATTAGTTCTCTAGTTCATCCTATTAGCTTCAATTACTTGTTTATTTCAAATTAGTTCTTAAAACACCAAATATCACTTAATTGATCGTCTAGTTAGCCATTAAAATGTTTAGTGCAATTCACTTATCGGATATCGATGCTAATCCTCGTGGGATCAACCTTATACTCACCTAGTACTATAGCAACACCGTTCACTTGTGGTTTTCGCATTAGTAACAAATCTAGTGTGTGTCAAATTTTTAGTGTTGTTGCCAAGGATTCGGTAACGATAGTCTGCAAGGCCGTATTACGGTCGCCATCCCACAACCAAGACAACATGTGCTTCTGATTGTAGAACGCTTGATGTTGGGCTAGGGCATGATTGATGTCAACCTGGAGATCAATCTCATGCGTAAACCGTGAATCATTGTAACGACGGATGTTAATATCAGACTGAAGGCGGGAAAACTCGGAGTAGAAAGACTCAAGGTGGTTATGAACATTGCGAAAATTGGTACGGTTCCATTGTTTGAGGCATGATATTGGCCTCTTCAACTTGAACAAAGAGAGTAATGGGATCATTGGCCATCAAAGAGGAAGCCCATTTATCTTTCATAACATGGAGAAACCCATCGTGTAGAACCCACATGTGTTGAAACCAAAAAGGCCTAGAAAAACAAGCAGTGGAGTCCGTGCAGGTTAGCAGGATATGTTTATGATCTGAGTTAATTAGGGAAGAGAAACGATGGTGAAAGAGTCCCACCATGGAAGTAGGAGGTCACTAATGAACTCTTTATCCAGTTTAGAAGCAATAAGCTTATTGTTGGCATGACGCTGAATACAAGTGAAACGAGCTCCTATAACCAAAATTTTCATGAGAAGTGCATCATCTATAGCCTGACGAAATTCAGTGCAAGAAGCGGTAGAGGGAGAAGCATTGCCAATGTGCTCAGAAGACTTAAAGACAACGTTAAAGTCACCCATGACACATAAAGGAAGAGCATGGAGGTGACCGAACTCATACCAAAGCAAATGGAGCAAGGTACTATTGTTTGAAGCATGAACAAATGCCAAAAGGAAACTGTCATTATTATGAACCACCTCAACCACCAATATTTGAGACGAAGAGGAAAAGATGGAGACCGTGGCATCAATTTCAGTCCAGAAGAAAAGCTAGATGTTGGGGAGGAGATTCTGACAGGCATTTTCCCCAACAAATGTCATACAGAAAGAAGAGCAATAACGGGGGTTGACCAAAGAAAACTTAACCTTGGGTTCCAAGATCGCATGCCAGTATAGAGAGTAGAGCTGGCAGATGTCTCTGAGGGAATTCTGAGATAGCGAATTCCGAATTCCCCAAATGTTCCAAGTTAGGCAATTCATGGAACAACTGTATAAACATCGCACTCAAGCGGTGGTTCTTTATCAAGGATATCCGACCAACAACCCTAGGCGGCCGCATTCATATCTATAATGGTCGTGTGAGAGGATTATGAGGATATCGTGAATTTTGAGGCAACCACCTTATTTATTTCAGTTAGGTGTTGCTGAAGCGGATCGCGAGATTCAGTACTAACTCATTGTTTCAGGCGAGTGGAGCGGCGGGGTGGGGGACGCTCCGCAGTTGGTGGTATTAATTGTGCTAAAGGCCACGACGATGAGCCCGAATTAGCCTGAGTGGACGCGTGCTCATGTGCATAAGTGAATACCCACCGTATGCATGCGAGGGGTTCCCATCAGAGCAAGAGGCAAAGAGGGTGAGGCATGGATGTTAGGGGTGAATGCTTGAGAGATATAGGAGGACCAGAGACAGATTGCGCGGGAAGGTCCATAAGCATGTCCGTTAAGGAGTAAAAAATATTACTCATAGGTATGTTACACATTCCGGAAATGGCAAGAGAAGAGGATGGAATAGTGTGCATGGATTCATGCTGTCCAAGCACTGTAGCAGAAGTCGTGTAGGAAGAGGATACGATAACCAAACTCATCGAAGGATGATGCATGGATGAGTGGCCATGTATATTAATGAGTACACACGTCGTCGCAGTAGAGATGGGAAGAGAATTTGGCACAACATTGGTCTTGAGGCGATATATCAGATTCGGCTAAGATGGTTGGAGGCAAGAATGGTCTTGAGGGCAAGATTTTGACCGTGGATGTGGGCCCTTAGAAGTAGACGGTCCTGGGGCCTTACCCAGGTTCTCCTTCTGTTTCTTGCAAGCCTATGTAGGACAACCAACTATGTGATAAAATGAATAGAATTCAGGGCAGTTCTCGCAACTGATAAAGGCCGTAGTGAATGTGTCTTCACCAACGACAGTAACTGCTTTCAGTAGAAAGCTGGACTTTGCAAAACCAATCTCAAGTATTACACTAGCAAAGTGACCAAGAGATCCGGCCAGAGCGCGATCATCAATCTGCGGTCGCAATACCCTATAAGCAAGGGTGGTCCCAATGTTCCATACAAAGTTCGTATCGACGAATCTACACCTACGCAACCGATGTATTCAGCTTGTAAGGATTAAAGTGGCACCTAATGAGTTAGTCTAAGAGTACCAGACTTGAGGGGCCAAGAAGAGTGAGCAAAGGCTTTCTTACGATCACTCATATTGTCGAACTGGACATTAAAGCGTCCCCGACCAAGGGGATGATTTTCCAATCAGACTCAGTTTTCCAAATAACTTTCAACTTGTCCTTGAGGGCTGGCATTGTCAACAGCTTATCATTTTTCAGATAAAATACATGGCCGATAAGTGTGTGGGAGAAGAATATAACCGGTTCCTTGTATCTGTTATCATCAACCGTGATGAAATAAGTATCCCCTCTCAAAACAGGTTCATAAGGCTTGGTCCGACGAGGAGGTGAGTGGGTCATGAAAGGCTGATCCAATATACCTATAGAGTTGCTGTGACATTAGAGCCATTTGTAGTAGTTCTGGGCCTGTACTGAGTGGGATATTGCAGAACTGCAGCAGTGGTGTAGGACCGTAGAATCTGATGGGGCATGATCAGATAAGTCTGCTGCCGGAAATAAACCAGTAGAGGGTTGTTGTATCCTATTCCCCAATGCCGGAAATAAACTAGCGTTGAGTTGTGCAGTGGGAATATGGGGATTATGTGAAAGTGTATCATATGCAGAATTGACCGTAGTAATACGTGCACTAGAATTATAAACACACATAGAGGGAGTATCGAACAAAGCATATACATGGGACGTGTGCATGCATGAGGATAATGCATTATTTTTAAGCATATCAACAAGTTCATCGATGCAGACTTATCCGTATTATGCATGTGAGGCTTCGCAGATGAGGTGTGTGTCATAATTGTACTAGAGTTTGTAGCAGAAGCACACAAATTTGAAGTAGCAGGAATTGAATGAACATGCAAGTGACGTGAATCCAAATGTGATATAGGAGTGCCCGAATCATGGCAAGAGATATGCATATTGGAGACATCCGTAGTGGAGGGATCAATCATGTATTGCGTAACCGTGACATTCTCAGAATGTGACAAAGCATAACAACATGTTTATCAAGTGATAACTCAAGCGAAGAGGTGGTAGAATTACTTACCTGATGTGGAGGAGGAAAAATCGTCGTTAAGGTGCTTATAGAGAGGGCGTGTTTGAGAAGCCAAGGGTGGTTGCGGCATAAATATACAAATTGATTAATGATTGCAGATTCTGATGCGAGGATGTTCGTCATATGGGACGCCAGTGACGAAAAAGTGTGGGCATCCTCAATGGATTTACAGCACCCGAAGAAACCCTAGAAATTTAGGACTCTATTGGATAGGCTGATTTATGGAAACCCTAGGACTTCTAGAAGTCTTGGAAGTCGCAAAATCTAGGTTGTTTGTATACAAATTAGGTGCAAGTGGCACTGCCATAATATTCGTGTGCATGGAGGAAAGATGGGCTGGAACCCTAGCTATCACATAAGAAAGCAGCCATGATTGCTAATAACAAAGTGCCGCACGACCTGTTCTTGATCTATGGTGGTGGAAGTGAAATCTTGATAAAGGGAAATGTGGTGACTGCTGCGTTTAGTGTCGAGCCTATTCTCGGACCGTTTGAAACTAGGGTTTTGATTGCTTAAGAACGAAACAGCGGCACATAGAATGACATCATATCAGACATAATTATACGATGGTGGTAGTTTGAAGGATGATGGTGGTTGTACGATGTATGAAGGTGAAAGACGCGTCATGAAATTTTCGTCGAGGGAGAGACGGTTACAAAGTGAAAAAATGAGAGGCGACTAAGATTCAACGCGATTAAAGGCCAGGATTAGTCACCGTCCCAAACTAGGATAAGAATTAGACACGTGTCTGAATCTAGTCGACACGTGGGTGAACGATGAACGCGAAAATTACCATTTTTCTTGCACTTTTCACGTTCATATTTTATGGAGAATTACACGTAATTGTTGTGTTTATGTGCGATTTCATTCTTTATTGTATTTTCGGGTTGATTTTTCCTTTATAATATGATTTGATGCGCTTTTGGGTGTTTTTGGGTCGTATTTTGAAGGTTAGGAAACTCGGAAGAATTTAGAAGATCGTTCGCATCCATTTTCATACTCCGGCCCGCATCCCGAGGCCCAAACGGGCCCAAAAAGGGTCGGGATCCAGCCAAAACTGAAGATCATCGAGTAAAGGTCATGAAGGAGTCGGGCCGAGAAAATGGATGAAAAGACTTCAAATTGGAGAAAGAACGAAGAAGAGGTAGATCGCACATATGCCACGTTCCAGCCCGCAAATTGTGGCCCAAAAGAATCCGAATCAGGCCCAACAAGAGCTCAAATCAAATTTCGTCGAGTCACGAACAAAAGTCAAGAAGGGGCCGAGTCGAGAAGACGAGAGGAAGAGATTCGAAACGGCGACGGAAGACGAAGGTGTAAAACAGGAGAAAAGGGGACTATCGGGGTCACTACCGGACCGGATGGACCACCGGTAGTCGGTCCAGAATTCGCCCAGTCACCTGCCGGACCTCCACCGGCCCGGCTGCCGGACTGGCAGCTGGACCGGTAGTTCGCGGTCGGTTCGCGAGCCAGTCCCCTGTTTCATGTTGTCTTCATTTTTCGGCCGTAACTTCGTCGTCCAAGATCCGATTTGAGTGATTCAAGTTGCCACGCGTAGCTGAGACGAAGATCTACAACTTTTTGGTTGAAGTCAAAGATGGATTCAGGATGGATTTTTCCCAGAAATCACGAGAAGGACGAGTTGAGCGCGCACAAGGGGCTCGACTCAACAACTTAAAGCACCAAGCATCCCCTTTTATATTTTTACACTTTTGCCCTTGCTAGGGTTTATTTTCTGCAGATTTTGAGGGTTGGGGAGACCTATATATACCCCTTCCCTCTCATTTGTAATCAACTATTATCGAATAAACTATTATTCAACATTTGCCTCCTTTTAATTTTCCAACACACTTTTCTCCCTTTCTCTTTAGATTTTCAGTTTTTAGCTTAGAAAAGTTAGGGTTTCTTCCTCCTCTTCAAGGAGGAAGCCATCTTTGGTGGAGAACTCGGGGATTACTCGTGGGCTTGTGACACCCGACTATTTCATCAAAGGATTTCAAGGGTTTCTTCAACACATTGAACAATCTCTATCTCTTCTCTTTATTTTCAGTTTTTATTGCTTTTATTGTTTGATGTTGATGATGCCTTTTATTGCTTTGATGATTTGTGAGTGATTTCCGTGTTCCCCGAAGCTCGGGAGTAGCCTAAGCTTTGGGATTGATGATTAGTTGATTGATTATTGGATTGTCGTAGGTTGTGGTAACCTAGGTTAGGATTTGGTTGATTTATTATGATTTTCATATGAAATTAGGGCTTGATTATAGGCTTGCTTTGGTAGCTCGGGCTTTCGATAATCGAAACCTAGGCTAGGGTTTGCCACCCTTTCGAGGAGATTCGATTTGATCTTAAATGAGTTTAGGATTGGATTTCTATGTCTTAGATTAGTCGGGAAGGAAATTCAATCCGGAATCTAAATCAATCAGAACCCAATTGGTAGGAGGAAGACCTATGAAGGAGAACCCTACCAAACGAGGAAGGAGAGTCTAGGGGGTCTTGGCTAGGATGGACGAAATTAGGTTTAGTCGTGTGTGTAGGAACTGCATTCCTACGCTGGTCTTTAGCGTAGGAGAAGTTGGGCTATCCTCTTCTAGTCCCCCATAGTTGGTAACCCGGGACCCGGGGTTAACTTTGTACATCTCATTCGTGTAGGTAGTCTACATCGAACCCCGATTACTCACCTATCCTAGGGGAATACAACACCTCAATCGTAATCCGGAATTATCACCCAATTAGGATATCGATTGGGTTGATAATTCAATCACATAGAGCTCATACTTGTTTCCTTTAATCGTCTTCGAATTGTTAATTCTATTTTGCTTGTGTGAAACCGACTTCGGGAATATCTCCCCATCGATCGGTTCCCTCCTTTCTTTATTTATTTGTTTATGTTGTTTAGATTAGTAAACTCACTCTCATTTCCATTTGACCTAACTAATTCGAAAGTGCTAAAGCCGATTCTCACGGAAAATCCTTCCTGTGGATACGATATCTTTTATACTACCTCTGTCACAGACTGTACGCTTGCGGTTTGAGAAGGTCGTTCCAATCACATCGATTTGGAGCGATTTTCGCGACAAGTTCAGTGAACCAAACAATGGTTGATGTGATGCTTACACATGTATGATACATCGACATAAGATGGCCATATGGTGGCCACGTAATAAATTTCCCGGCTCAAAGTGAAGGTTCAAAATTCAAAAAATCATTTCCCCGCCCGAGCAAAAATGAGTTGAAGGATCATCAAAAGCTTGATGATCCACTAGCTTAGGGGGGAAATTGTGGGTGATCGCCTCGTAATTGTCGTCCATCAGTTACCAAATTATCATTTAGGCTTAAAAGTACCTACATCTAAAGGAATCATGAAACAGAGATCGTCATCTATCAAAGAGATCATTACGTTAGGGTTTTAGTCGTCCTTCACCAGCGTTCATATGAAGAGCTCGGCGATGCGCATACATACTGCTAGATCGACAAACTAGATCATTCCTGGACAACTTTCGGACATGAAGATCGCACAAAACACCTACCTTATAAAGGTTTCAGTGGGAAGATCGCCACAATGGATTGATCGATCCCTACCACATAGGCTCACGCATGCCCAACACGTGCCCACCAAGATGATGACTACCACGTGTTCGCCATCCCTAACCCACGTTGGTGACATATGTCCTCCATATGGTAGACACGTGTAGCCTACGCTGACAGCACATTTTTGCCACTTGGCAGACACGTGTCACTTGTGCTTGTCACTTGGGGAACGTGTGTCATCCATGCAAGATAGGAGATTCCTCTATAGATACCCCCCATGTAATACCTAAAACCCCTATTGCAAATTTCACAATACAAGAGGAAAAAAAAAGTGAGAATAGACAAACTTGTCTCTGAGAGAAAGATCGCCTACACGGTCGATTGATATACAAATAGTGTTCACTAAGAGTTCATTTCTAAAATCCCATCAAGGGATTGTTCACCATCCTTTGTAATTTTAACATTTGGCCTCTCAGTATAAATCTCAATTTTGGAGTGGCGGTTCTCTTAATACAACCACGTTGGCCCTGCATATATAAACTAATCAGCCGCTTATAGATCGCTCATCCACATAATCGTACCTACTGGTCTACCTCAATAGATGGGCTCGGTGAAGTTTCGGTCGATGTTGCACTAGGGTTCTCCTGTTCTTCCGTCGTGACTGTGGTTGTCGTCTGACTGTCGAGACTGGCCCAACCATTCTCTTCCCTAATCATGACCCCCTCACACAGACATGTAGGGCCCTATCGTCCGTCGCAGGTCCCCCTCCCCTAGATCCTCTCACTGCCACCCTCATCCTTTGCCTAACAGAATCTGACAAAACCTTGCTTTCACCACCGGAAGCACGACTCTCCCCGCATCTTGGGCCACCTTGTTAAAGGAGGCCACTGCTAGTGAAGACGCAGTAACTCCACGGCCACTCACTAATTGCTCCATCATGCATGATTTATCGACTGAATAAAGCACAAATTACCTCCTAAAATTTACCATATAGAAAACATTTGAAAATGGATGAATAATAACTAGTGAAAATGGGGGGAGGGTGAACTTATCACGAAAGTTACTCTAAATCGATGTGATTAGAATGACCTTCTCAAATTGCAAGCGTACAATTTGTGAGAGAGGTAGTATAAAAGATATTGTATCCACAGGGAGGATTTTCCGTGAGAATCGACTTAAGCATGTTCGAGCAAGTTAGTTAAAATGCAAATTGATGACTAATCTAATTAACATAAAGCAATAAATAAAGTAAGGAGGGAATCAATCGATAGGGAGATATTCACGAGGCTCAGTTTCACACAAGCAAAATGGAATTAACGATTCGAAGATGATTAAAGGAAACAAGTATGAGTTCTATGTGGATGAATTCTCAACCCAATCGATATCCTAATTGGGTGATAATTCTGGAATATGGTTGAGGTGTCGTATTCCCCTAGAGTTGGTGGATAAACGGGGTTCTATAAAGAATACCTAAATGGATGGCAAATAAAGACTAACCCCGGGCCCCAGATTACCGATTACGTAAAACTAGAGCAATTTATCGTTGCTTCTCCTACATTATAGACCGATGTAGGGGTGCGATTTCTCTACACACACAACCAAATTACTTTCTTTCATCCCAACCGAGACCTCCTAGGCTCTGTTCCCCCTTTCGATAGGTCTTTTCCTCCATAGGTATCTCTCCTATCAATTGGATCTTGATTGATTTAGGTTTTCAGATTGAATTTCCCTCCCGACTAATCTAAGGCGTAGAAATCCGTTCCTAGGCTCATTTAAGATCAAATTAAATCTCCTCGAAAGGGTGGCAATCCCTAGCCTAGGTTTCAATTATCCTGTCTCAAATGCATAATCATAAAAAATAAGGATAAGTTATCAAAAACCGAGCGACCAAAGCAAGCCTATAATCAAAGCCCTAGTTTCATATGATAATCATAACAAATCAACCAAATCCAGCCCTAGGTTACCACAACCCACAACAATTCCAATAATCAATCAACTAATCATCGACCTTGAAGCTTGGGCTACTCTCGATCTTTGGGAAACACGAAAATCACTCAAAAATCATAAAAAATATAAGGCATCATCAACATCATGCAATAAAAATAATAAAAATCGAAAATAAAGAAAAGGGATAGAAAATGCTTAATGTATTGAAGAAACCTTCGAAATCCTTTTATAAAATAGTCGGGTGTCACAAGTCTGCCAGTAATCCCCTAGTTCTCCTCCAAAGATGGCTTTCTTCTTGAAGAGGAGGAAGAAAAACCCTAGTTTCTAAGACTAAAAATCTGAAAATGAAGAAGAAATGAGAGGAGGTGTGTTGGGGAAGATTACAAAAGGAGGCAAGTGTTGGATGGATTCCTACAAATGAGAGGGGAAGGGATGTATATCGGTTCCCCCAACCCTCAAAATCTACTGAAAAATAAGTCCTAGTAAGGTAAAAGTGTAAAACTACAAAAGGGAGTGCTTGGTCCTTTAAGTTGTTGAGTTAAGCCCCTTGTGCGCGCTTGACTCGTCCTTCTCATGATTTTTGGGAAACATCCATCCAGAATCAGCCTTCAACTTCACCTACAAAGTTTTATATCTTCGTCTCGGCTACGGGTGTAAACTTGAATCACTTGAATCAGAGCTCGGACAAGGAAGTTACGACCGAAACACAAAGACAGCATGCTGAAAAACTGGCGCGCGGGGTTCGCGACCTGCCTGACCGGCAGCCAGACTGGCACACATGGAGGCTTCAACTGGGGTGGTTCCAGACCAACTCCGGAGGCACTGCTGGTCCGAAAGACGGCCCTGTAGGTGCGGCGGCGGTTTGGTTCAATTCAGCCCTACTTCGTGCCTTCGTCTTCCGTCGCCGTTTTGGAGTCCTTCCTCTCATTTTCTTGACCCGACCCCTTCATGGCTTTCCTTCCCGACTCGAAAAACTTCAATTTGTGCTCTTGTTAGGTCTGATTTGGATCCATTCGGGCCTTGATTTGTGGGCTATAACATGGAGTATGCATGGTCATCCTTTTCTTCTTTCTTTCTCCAATTTGAGGCCTTTTCATCCATTTTCTTAGCCCGACTCCTTCATGAATTTTACTCGTGACTTGACGATATTAAGTTTGGGTCTGACCCTGACCCATTTTGGCCTTGGGATGTGGACCATAGTGAGAAAATGGATGCAAATGATCTTCTTTAATCTTCCGAGTTTTCTAACCTTCAAAATACTACTAAAAAATACCCAAAAGCGCATCAAATCATATCAAAAAGGAAAATTAACCCGAAATTACCAAAGAATACATATTCGCACATAAACACAATAATTGCACATAATTCTCCACAAATTATGAACGTGAAAAATGAAAGAAAAATAATAATTTTCATGTTCATCAGAGGATTTTTATGCAGTAGGGATTGGAAAGGGGGAAGAAGGATGAGGGGAGGGGGGAAAAATGGAGGAGGGGGAGAGGACGATATTGGGCTAACAAATGTGACATGAGGGGGGAAGACGTTTGCGTAGGGTTGAGGAGGGACGAATTAGGATAAAAGTTTTAGTTTTAATATGTTTTGGAGAAGTTAGATTCTATGTTTAGTTACATATACTGTTGTATGAAATATATTCAGAAATAAATTAACCATTTGATCTTTCACTTGGGCGGGTAAATAAAAATTAGGATACTTCCTCCATCTCGATATATAGGCAAGTATTATGTTGGTCCCAAGTGAGAGAGGTTTAGGGGGTGAACAGACATCTAACACTATTTTCCTATTCAGATACCTTGAGTAGTTGTTTACTACTTACTGTAAGAAACTGGTTCTTGCAACAAAGCTAATACAGTAAGTAACCTTAAGGTAGTAGGCACACAACAGACTGAACTTAAGCTGCCCACAGTAAGCAATACTCAGGTAGAGTTTTGTGCAGCGGTATAATGCAAATATGTTTTCTTACAAAGCAATGTAGTAAGTAAGCAGTATGCAAACAATAGTAATCCATATATATATAAAAACAAAATGGATTTATACTACAATTGGAAAATAGTGTTTTTCCCGCCCAAACTGCTTACTATATATGGTAATAAAAAATATTTTTTTTAATTAAAAAAAAAAACACAATATATGCCTAAAATATCTCCGAACCTGGTATATATATATGTAATGGTAATGTTTTCGTAAAATTAGGGAAGTTGTTGCTGAATTTATTGGAATGAGTTTTTTTGTCCCTAAATATAAGTAATAATTAGTTGTATCCAGATTTTCTTTATAAAATTATCAAATCATAAGATACAAATCAATCTTTAACCATAATATTTTAGAATGAATCTTTACCAATATTATTTATGTTACAATACCGAAATAAATCAGCTATTTCTTTAATCAAAATTACTATGCAAATGAATCTACAAATTTATTTTATCGCATAAAATTAGGGTAAAAAATACTAATTACAAACCTTATATTCCAACTATCTAAAAAATATATTTTTTTTATATCTGGAAATAAAGCATTTCATCCCCCCTTCTCCCCAACTTATATACTTATTTTGGAAATAAAAAATTATTTTATTTATTATTTGACTGTAAATTTTAATTTATGGCTGGCACATACCCTTTTTTACTCCGATAAATTAGGAAACGGGTTCCTTAACTAACTAATATGGTAAAAATTAAATCAAATCACATTTTTGTGGAAGTTATGTATCCCTCGCTCCCTAAAAATAAAGAATAAATAAGCATATAAATTTAATTTACAACATAAAATCCCTTAATTTTAGCAACTGAATATCTTTCAGTATTTGAGTGAATACATAATCCATTTTAATTGATGAATCTGTTAATATATTAACTCCGTTTTGAAAACTGAAATATAGCAATCTTATCTTATCTTACTTAATAATAAGACATCCATCATTAATCTATTTTTTTACAAATTTGATATTAAAATCATTTATAAATTATTCAAATTTTGAAAAAAAAAATTTGAAATCCTTAATTTGTGGTGATAAAAATCGGCAGATTTTAAAACTCCTATATTTTAGATTATTATGTTATGGGATTTTTGACCTAATAAGATATTACAAATATCACATCTTCACACTTCATTTCATAAAAAAAAAAAAAAAAAAAAAAAAAAAAAAAAAAAAAAAAAAATCACCATTCAACAAAAGTATCTTGTCACTTATTTTCCAAGGTATATTCATAATCCTCTTGAATTTATCATTCTCATTATCTAAGGTTTACTTGACAGCCTTACATCAATGGCAATCTTGAGGAATGATTCCATGGAGCTATGGCGCATCAAGGGCACATCCCGTGGGAGGGGCTTATGAAGATTTTGTTTGGCACTGCCAAGGGGTGAATCTTTGTTGTCGGTATTTTGACTTGCTTGAGGGCATTTGTTCCTATCTTAACTGTTCATCTCTGAATATATTTTGTGCCTTTGCTTTATTTTATTTGGTATAGGATTAACTAAATCAGTGTGATTCTTGATAAATAACTTACAAGTAGTGAGACGGATGTTGTTACTATTGGTTATTATAGTGCATTTGTTTCTGATTCAGTAGGTTCTCTTCTTAGAGTGATATCAATATGTTATTGAAGCTAATGCTGCAGGTTGGGTTGTGCTCGAAATACAGGTTGTATGAGACAAACCGAGAATAGTTGCAAATTGTAAGATTAGGTATCAGATTTAATACTTACATGTTTTCAAACTCTTCGTTAAGTAAATTTCTTCTACTAGATCAATCAACTTCAATATTTCCAAATAAATTATTACTCATAAGTTATAATTAGAATATTAAAGTTATAGGGCAAATTATTTGATTTACCCGACCAAAATTTTATCGTTGATCCAAATTTTATCATTTCTTATCAGATTGACCCTATAACGATCTAGGTCCGATAGACATCCAACGGAACTCAGAATTATCATACAAGTTCATATTTTGGTAACGGGTCATGTCGAGTTTTTCCATCTCTAATTTCTTAACATTAAACAAAATGACATCGCGGTATATAAAATATAATTATTTAAGATCTTTCCCGTGTATCGCACGGGGGACATAACTAGTAAAAATAATATGAAAATAGACACAAAGATTATAGTGGCTTGAAGATGGGAGTAATCCTTCTATATATATTCTTCCCTCACACAGGGAAAATTCGCTAAGTTGTTCTCACATTACAAACTTAGCTATGCTAAAGTCTAAGTCCAACTAAGCTACTTACAATAATTTTTCTCTATCCTCGGAAGGCTACTCCCCTAGTATACACACATTCCTTAGAACACCTAGTCAACTTTGAATCTATCTGCAACTTGAATCTTCACTTGAGTACTTTGTTGTGTGCTTGCTATTTGCTCTTGTATACTTGGCACAACCACTTGTAAGATTATCATAGTGATTTAAGCTTTGAAGCTTTGAATTTGAAAGCTCGAGTGTTAGGTCAGAGTGGTTTCGGCTTGATGTCAGTGTTTGTAGTGTTACCTTTGCTTTTTGTCAGGTTACGTGTCACCATGTTATTGGATAGTAAGTACAAGATTTGAATTTTGTCTCTACTGACTATATTTCTTAATAGTAGAACATATAACTCTGACTTTGACTTAATCACTGCTGATATAGTTGCTGCTTGCTTGTTGGTTGGATCCTTCTTGCTGCAAGCAATGTTGTTGCTACAGAAGCATAAGCGACCTTACTGCAAGTTCACTACAATCTCTGTTTCCTTACTACTTACTTGGACTCCTTGCTGTAGTAACCTTGATGTCTTTATAAGCTTGTTACGACTTCTGTCTAAGTAGAACTAACCCTATCTATTACAAAGATTACAGAAATTTTGAGGGCACTAGTTCCTGCCTTACATCGTTGTTTTCATTAGATATGTTATGTATTACAGTTTACAAATAAGCACATGCCAAACAAAAAAAATCTTACATCAAGAGCCTTAAGAGGTATGTAGAATATTTACCTAGCAACAGTTCTACTTTTTTTCCAGTGACGCTTCTTGAACTGCAACTTGTCATACTTGTTGCCTCTTTCTCTTGCTCTATCTTCTTCTTTCAGATCCCTACTCCTTCTGGATCTGTCAGGATCATTCTCAGCGTACCTCCACCATTCAGAGTATGAAGTCCCTGTACTCGTACTGTACATATGGTGTTAGATCTTCCATCAACCACCATTCATCAGAAGGGGATATTTTTTAATGTTCCCACTTCGCTTCTCTAAGTTCAATCTGAAATGAAAGTCTACCAGCATGTAGATCTTTCGAGTAAGCTCGCAGTCGGTGTCTAATACTTCCTTCAACATGATTGTCTTTCCTTCATCCAATAGGTACTCAAATATAGTCATTCCCCATTTATCAATCTCATCCACTGAAGAATTTCTCCTTATCGTGATTTGATAAACTCTAAGATCCTCTAAGTCCTCATGTGAGCAACTTGGGAGTCAATCTATGTACTTCAAGAGAACTAATAAATTTAGAATGGAATCTTGTCTTCTTTGGGTGGCAGGTTGCTGTAAGTAAACATGCATATCAAGAGGGACCAAGAAGATCCCATGCAGGTTAGCATTGGATTGTTCAACTACACTCTTCTTCCGTGCTTGTGAATCATGCATGGATTTCTCAAATTCTTGTCATTCACAAGCTTTCCACTCTCTTATCTTTTTCTTGGCCTTCTGTTCCGATCTCCTTTGCTCAGCGAGAACCCATTCATGTTGTTATCTTTGCTGGCGTTCAACATGCCTTCTCTTTGCCTCCTCTTCCCCTTTTTCGATATCACCAATATTGATCCCAGTATGAGCTTCAATCATTGCATGGATATTGACCAATATTAACCTGTCATATTTTTCTTTGTGAAGTTCGGAAGTCCTTTCTTATGCTCTTTCAGCTTGTCTCCTACTCTTGTAGCGAGGCCTGTAATCTGTCCATTCACATAGTTGCTAAATTTTCGGATAAGTTCGTCTATCCACTGCCTCTCAATTCATTCTCCATTCATGAATTGGTTCTTCAGGTCCTTCATGCTCTTTGGAAGTAATGTTACTACTTCATAAATCGATCCAAGAGCTTTGATGATCCAGAAGCATTGTTGCCCATTGCTTTATGTAGATGTTGTCTAACTGCTCAGTAGCTGATACATTACGTTCGAAATGTTCCATCACTTCCTACAGCGCAACATTTGTTGCAGATTTAGGTCTACGTAAGATTGTCTAATTCCCACTATGAACTCGTTTTCCCTCTCAAGAGACTTCTCCTCTCGTATTTTTTGTCTTTTCTCTGCATTCTGAGCTACAACTGAAAGGTTCCTTTAGCGCTTCTTTGAGTGAAACTCTTCACGAGAGCTTGATCGATTTCTCCCTTGGATTTCAGCAACTTCTAGCTTGCTCTCAGTTGATGTTACTGGGGAAGAAACTTGCTGCCTTTCTACTTCTTCTATAGCTTGTTGTGCTCCAACAACAATGTTTTCATTTTCTTCATGAGTTGGTTCAGTTGGCACACCATCTGTTGTGGCCTGCTCATGTTGTTGTATACCTTCAGTTGATTGTTGTTTCCCCTCAACTGGTCTAGAGTGTTGTTCAGTACGCTGAGTTGGTTGCTTAGATTCTACTACAACATCGTTATTGTCTTGAGTCGCTACTTCATTTGTGATGTTTGCATCAGTACAAACAACATTTGCCTGCTCCTTAAACAAATCTCCTTTGAGTTTCCACTTGCTAAGCCACTACTACTTTTGTTGAGCCTGCTTCAGTACAGGTAGCACCTGCTTCTGTACCCAACCTCTCTTCTACAACTGTGGCTTGAGTTGCTGCTTCATTTGCTGAATTTCTTTAGTACAAGCAGCATCAGTTTCCTCCTTAGCCATTGCTTCTTCATTTTCTTCCGGCTCCATCAGGACTTCATTGACTCTAGTCTCTCTTCAATAGTTGGCTTTACTTTATGACTTAGAGTATCCATGATGGTGTCGGATTCTAGATCAATTTTCATGTACTCATCTTTCAACAGATAGTCTTCCTCCTCATCTGCATTACTTTTGGAAGGAGTACGAACTAGAATGTCCTCATAATGTGGAAGTTGTTCGTCTTTAATTTGTTCAATGGTCTGAGGGTTTGGAGTTTCTTTATTGTTGGTTACTCCATCGATAGTTTAAACTGGGTCATCAACAGTAAGAGTTACAACTTTGGCAAGGTTATTGGGTCCTTGTTCTTGTTCTGCTTCTGCTTCAGTTGCTTGCTGCACTGGTGAAGTAGCCTATTTGTCTCCTGCTACTTCTTGGACCCTACCTTTTGTTATTTCTGGTGCCTGTGTGCTTGGTGTATGAGAGATGGTCACTGCCTTGTCTACTGCAATCTCTCGTACAATAGATTCATCTGCGACCAAAGAAGTGTTCCCAGCCTCGTCTACTGCCACTTCATCAATAGTAGATGCACCGACTTACACAACAACTGCCTCAGCTACTGGTTCCTTATTCATGGTAGCTTCATGGGCACTTTGAGAGATTGTTGTTGCCTTGTCTATTGCGTCCTCCCTTACAGTAGATTCATTGGCACCCTACCTAGTTCTGAATATAGAAGATAGTGGCATTTGGTCTTCCTTAGAACTTTCTGCAGTAGTTGGCTATATTGTTGTAGAATCATCAGTAGGTTGCTGCGACGAGTTTCCTGGTCCCCTTACCACATGAATCTCGTGTCTCCGATTGGTGTCTCTTTTGCTGTGCTTCATCACTTATAGAAGCAGCTATGGGTCATTAGTTTCATCTTCACCATCAGAGTTACTGCCGTCAGCAGGGCATTTTAAGGTTACCTTCTCCTTCATGGAAGACCTTCTTGTTGCCTTAATGAAATGACCGAAGTCCCTGGAGATCAGTTCAGCTATGTCTTCACATAGCCTAGGTGGTGACCCATTTTTCTTCTTGAACCCAATCTGGCCATCCCAAGATAGCAGGGTACAACCTTACCCTATTAGTACGCCATCTATGGTACCTTTCCATCTCCTCCTCCAGTAGTTCCTCTATGAGATGATCCCCCTATGGCTGGGGAGCGGCAACATTTTAGTTGGCAACAAGTCTAAGTTAATCACCTGCTGCACATTGTTCATCCCCCTATTACACAGGGTTCAACCTCTATATGTGAAGTGTGCTGGAGGCTGATTGATGGGGCCTCTGCTAGAACTGGCAACTGCTAGGGCCGATTCAAACCTTCTTCCACTGCCTCATCTTAGGTTGCAAAGGTAGCAGAGGGTGATTACTGGCTCAGAAGCGGGATAAAGAGAACAACATAGGAATCAAGAGTTGTACACCCTTGATCCTTTATTTTACGTGTACTGACTCACGATCAGGAGAAGCAGATCATGGTGATGAGGGTGATGTATCAGGCTCATCAAAGAGTTGTCTGAAAATGATTTTCTTGAGGTAGGACTTGACAAGCCTCCTTCTCTTTTTCTGTAGAGGTTGATCCTCAACACTACTCTCTTCGAAGAAATGACTGATTTATTTATAGGTCTCAATCGTTGAGATCTCTTCTTGGAAGGGGGTTTCAACAAAATGGGCTTGTTCTTACTGACCACAGTTTTAGGCACTAGGGTGACCTTTCCCTCTTCCTCCCTTCTCTTGGACCTTTCTTTGTACCACTAATCCATTTTCCCTTCCCTAGTTCCACGTCTCCAGTAATGTCGATATTGAGACTGTGTAAAATGTAGTTAAGAATGATTCCATAGAACTTGCATCCCTTCATCTTAGTGAGCTCCTCCAATAGACGAGTGAAGAGAAAATAATAGCCAGTTCACGAGTTTCTCTTTCGACACTGCTATCATCAGTCATAATCTGAGACTGGTTAATTTGTCATAACTCCCAGTATTGCACTCTAAGCTGCAACTAAACATGTCGTACAGAAACTCAAAATCGGGGAGGAAAGTAACCTTGGTGCAGGATTCATGCACGTTCACTGCCTGTTGGTTGCCTATAAAATCCCTCCATCATTCAAGAAGTAAATCCCCACCATATATCTTCAGCTACGTCAGAGTGAGCCCATCCTCCTGCATATTATAGATCTTAGCGAGTATGGAAGGAGTGACATCAACAGTATTCTCCTCCACGGTGCATGCTATGGTGATTGGTTCACCCATTTGATCACGAGTGACCTGTGTAGTCTTGTAGAAGTGCTCCACCAAGCTCTCTTGGTATATTGGTGAGTGTGCACCAAGAAAGGGACTCAAGTGACTTGACAATAACTTCTATCATATCGTCTCGATCAATTGAGATCCTCGGTTTCTCTCTAGCATCTATATCAGAAGATAATTGAGAGAAGCAAGACATCCTTCAATAAAGTCGGCGTTCTTCTTGATCGGAGTAGATTTCTTAGATGCCATTGAAGCTTATTCGAGAAGAAGGTTTAAAGATCTAAAAACTGGATCTTTAGGGATTCTTTTAAAAAAGATGTGATAAAAAAGTCTTTTCTAACTTTCTATGGTTAGGTATATATAACCTTTTACGGTATATAATTAGAAACAACTCTTGATTCACTTGGCAAGAAATCTTTGCGATTTAAACGGTTCAGATTCGTTAATGGGAAAATGAATTTGAATGAATGGTTGTGATTTAATGGGTGCTTTGGTCAAATACAAATCAACATAATTACCTCTGCGAAAGGCAACTGTTGCAGCGTACTAAACGATGTACACATTAAATATGGGGAAAGAAAGGAATGTTTTCCCACTTTAAAACTGTAAAGTTTTTAAGGTTCAGCGCACTAAATGCTACGAGGAATTATTAATGTTGTAGCAATGATGTTGTAAGGTCCAGATCTTTGTTGATAAGGCATTTCTTCTATGTATAGCATGATGTGTTGGTTGCTTTGCCCAAAATCTTTAGGTTGTTGTGCTTCAGCAATCATGGTTCTAGCATCTTTCAATGTTATATTCCTTCTTTATGCTACACCATTTTGATGAGGAGTTCTTGCAGTTGAGCACTCATGATGAATTCCATTGCTAATACATAAACTTTCTATGAACTTCTTAGTGAATTCAGTACCTCAATCTGATCTGATCTTGACAATGTTGAGGCCTTTTTAATTCTGAATTCTCTTCATAAGATCTAGGAGCTTCTTCTGAGTATCTGATTTCGTGGCTAGGAACATAGTCCAAGTGTGTCTGGGGAAGTCATCTACGTCTACTAGTGAGTACTTCATCCTACTCAACTTATTAGTTCAATGGGTCCAAAGAGGTCCATATGCAGTAGATCCAGGAGCTTGTAAGATGATCTTACAAGCTTGTCTTTGAAGGACTTCCTGATTTTCTTGTCTTTTAAGCATGCATCACACACACACACACACACACTCTCCTTTTTGTAGGCTACATCTGGTAATCTGCTTACTAATCCCTTGCGTGCTAGTTTATTGGTAGTCTTGAAATTTAGATAACTCATCCTCTTGAGTCATAGCCAGTTGAGTTCCTGAGTGCTTTTTACTATGAAGCAGGAGAGATGTCCTCCAGTATATTCCCAGTCAACTAGATAGATGTTACCCTTTCTAGTGCCTATGAGTTTTATTTGGCTGGACTTATCATCTCTTATCAAACATTTCCCTTGAGTGAACTCTACAAAATATCCTTTGTCACATAACTAACTTATGCTTAGAAGATTGTGCTGTAAGCCTTTGATGAAGTAGACATCTGCTATGCCAACCTTGCCTTTAGAGAAAGTCCCAAGACCTTCTGGTGATGCCCTTGGCATTGTCTCCAAATAGCACCTTGGGTCCTTTGCAGTCTATAAAATCCTTAAGAGACTTCTTGTTGCATGGCGTATGTCTATCACATCCGTTGTCGATGTACCAGATGTCACTATGTGAAGTAGGCAACTTGACCTGCAAAGTTAGCAAGTAGGCTTAGGTACCCATTGCTTAATGGGTCTCGAGAATTAGTCCTTCTTGGAACCCATTTCTTATTGAAACAGTGAATAGCAGGCTGTTTTTCTAGGACAACTTGCTTGGTGTAAAGCGTGAAAGGTTTCCCTTTTGCTGGTGTACTAAGAGTCGGTTGCTTCATTTGCGGAAATGAGCTTTGGCAGTTCCTCCTTGCCTTGTAGGAAAGCATCGCTTGCTCTTAGGCTGCTGGAGGAAGTTACTGCATCGAGTAGCCAAAGCGTGTTGTATGTTGTTGCTTCCTACTGCACTGTTACCTAGGGTGCTTACATCATTTAACTTCCCTGTATCAGGTTTACGGCCTGATTTCAGTCTAGGTTTTTCCTGTAGGGATATTCTCCATCCTTCTAGGTTGCCTTGATGTTGTTTAGGGAGCATTTGTGTTTCAAACGTACCTAGTGCTACAAAATTAGTAGAAATACTTGCTACTTGATAGTTAGAAACTGTGTTAGAGAATCCTATCCCTGTCATGTCAGATAGATTTCTATGAACATCCAGTATTTCATCCAAATTCCTAGATGATCTACTAAAAGACATGATGGTTGGCATCGGTTTGTTTTTCTTCTTAGCCTGAAGGTCGAGTGACATTTTCAGGTTACTTACTTCCTCTAAAAGAATTCAACAGTCAATCGCTTCATCTGTAAGCTTTTCATCTGCAACTGTATACACTACATTTTCTCCAAGAAGTTGCATGTTCTCAGCCTTCAACTCTATATATGACTGCTTGGCTAGGTCAAAGTCAGCCATAATCTGTTTGAACAAAATGAGTAAGCTTTGAGAGTCAACATTATCTAATCTTGAAGAGGTACTAGGATAATCTACCTCTGCATGATTGTCAATCTCTTTTGCTATGAGGCAAATGAGTGCTTCGCTTTCAGAATATGAAGAATCGTTTTCGAAGTCTGAATCTTCACATATTATAGGCCCTTGAAGACAGTGGAACAACTTTGATTGCTTCTGCTCTACTCAAGAGAGCCTTTAGATTAGCTTTCTCCAGCATCCTTCTATCCCGTCTTTGCTTGCGAACTTCCTCAGGATACTTGTGCACTTTAGGGTATGGACATTCCTAGCAAAGTGACAGTCTTCCTATAGTTGAAGCAAAGATCTCTAGCTTCCTTGCTTGTCCTTGGAGATTCTAGAGGGCTGACACATTGAGCATTGGAAGGATTGCCTCTTGTCCAATGTGGCAAAAAGTAATTTTTTTGCCAAGTTGTCCAAGTTAGACCTCCTTCTATTGTGAGCAGTTTATTCATTATGTGTCTTTTCCACCATGGCTGGAGATGCAGGTTGAACTTTCACTCGCACAACAGTGTTGACCTTTATGATTGCTGGTGGACCTTCAGTGATGACTGTCCACATCTCATCATGCATGGAAGCCAAGTGTACTTGTATCCTAATAGACCAGTCTTCATAGTCCTCAAAGGAAAACATGAGAGCTTTAGTCGAAGAAGTTTTCATTGTTGTGGATTTTTTACACTAAATGTTTGTAGTTTTGAAAACGTGCTTTTGGATCAAGAAGGGTTGGATCTGGTCTAGCAACCAAAGATGATTGATGTGTGAAATCAACTGCTCTGATACCACTTGTTGGCCCCAAGTCGGTAGACGTTTAGAGGGAGGGGGTGAATAAACCTATAACTCGTTTTTTTTTTTTGTTTTTTAAATACTTTGAGCAGTAGTATGATACATACTGTAAGAAACTGGTTCTTACAACAAAACTAATACAATAAGTAACCTTAATGTAGTAGGCACACAACATACTAGACTTAAGTTGCTAACAATAACTTATGCTCAGTTAAAGTTTTATGCAGCGGAATAACGCAAATCCCTTTTCTTATAAAACAATGCAGTAAGTGAGTAAGTAATATGCCAACAATAGTAAAAATGCAATATAAAAATTAAAATAACAATCATAGTGGTTCGAAGGTGGGGGTAATCCTTCTACATCCACTCTTCCCTTACACAGGAAAATTCACTAAGTTGATCACACAGTATAAACTTAGCTTCGTTGAAGTCAAAGTCCAACTTAGCTCCTTATTACCTATCCTCGGAATGTTCTCCTCTACTATTGAACTTGTCTAAAAAATTCTTTCTAAATAATAAAATTAGGAAATGACTTCCTTAAACTGCAAGTGTACGAGGTAGACACAGCTAGTAAAAATATCGATCCAGAGGAAGGACTTCTGTGTGAATTAACCGAGTCATTAATAAGGAGTAAGTTTAGCTAATTGGGAATTTGGGTATCAATTATCACTAAAATCACAATAACAATAGAAATAAGGTAAATGATAGAAAATAGTTTCCCGAATCTTTGATTTCACCCAAAGAAAATGGAATTGATTTTGAATGACGATTGCTAGAAATGACAATAGGTTCATTATGGATGGATTCCTACTTAATTATCGTCCTAACAAAGCATAACCCCAGGATAATGGTTGAGGTGCCATTATCCCCCTAGAATTGGAAAGTATAAGTGGTTCAATGTAGAGTACCTACACGAAGTAAACACTACATCAACCCCCGAGCTCGGTGGGTCTCAATTACGTAAGACTAGAAAGAACTAGGTCGGCTTCTCCCATGCTAAAGACTGGCTTGGGGGTGTAAAGAACTACATGCAAAACTAATTCAATGTCGTCCATTCCAATCAGAATTTCCTAGGCACTACTCCCCCACTCGATAAAGCTTCTCGTGGGTCTCCTTTTACTGATTAAGTCCTAATTAATATAATTATCCGGAATTAATCCCTCACCCGAAAAGTCTAAGGTGTGGTTTTTAATTCCTAAACTCATTTAGGATCTAGTTCAAGTGAGCCTCGAATGGGCAGCAACTCCCAAGCCTAAGGGCCGATCTATCCTCTCCCCAAATGCACAACCAAGAAAAATTATCTTTAAGCTATCAAAAGTCGAGCTACCAATCAAGTCTGTGAACTTAACTACGAGATTTCTTGGAAATCAATACAAATTAATTAGACCAAAACCCTAGGTTACAAAAATCCACATCAAATTTGACAATCAATTAAACAAACATCAACCTCGAAGCTCGGGCTACTCCCTAGCTTCGGAAAACAATGAAAACTACTCACAAATCATCAAAGATAACCCAATCATCAACATTATCAAGAAATAACACAACTAAAATAAAAGTAAAGAGAAGGGAAAAGAAATGATCAATAATGGAAATAATCTTGGAAATCTTCAATAATCTTCAAGGTTGCCACTCCCTTGAATCAGTTATGCAACAATCCACCAAGAAGTTTTCTCCTTGAAGAGGGGAAAACCTAATATAAAATCTAAAAAGCCAAACTATTACAAGAGAGAAAATTGTCTCTAGTAAGAAAAGTAAAGATAAGAAAATTTTCAGTTAAGACCCCTTTAGTAAGGGTAAAATAGTCTTTTAACAAATAAGTGGACAAGGAGCTTCAAGTTGTTGAGTCGAGCCCTTGTCTCACGCTCGTCTCCATCTTATCGGACACTAAGGTTGCCTTATCCAGAATTAGCTCTCGACCCCAACTAAAAAGTTGTTTATCTTCATCTTATCTTCATGTAACATCTTGAATGTCAATCAGATGTTGGACAAGGAATATACGACCGAAAAATGAATGCGAAGTGACTGGTGGAACTTGACTTGGCCGTCGAACGAGTGTTGTAGCCGGTACTGTCGGCGGTAAAGTAAGCTGGATTGTGACTTTCATGGCTGGTAGTCGCTCCATTTTCCCAATGTTCGCACGCCAGGCATGTCGTTCCTCACATTGTGCGCCATCTTCATGCATAGTGTTTCCGATCCCTTTCCAATAGTTTTCTTGACCTGGTCCCTTCACAACTTTTGCATGGAACTCGATGATCTTAGAATTGAGTTCGGAATGGGCTTGATTCAGGCTTGTTTGAGCTAGAGTAAGGAATTATGTGTAACTGGCCTTCTTGGTTTCCCAAATTTCCTATCCTTCAAAATATCAGTCGAAAACACCCAAGTGCATTAAATCATATGAAAGGGAATTTAAAGTCGAAAATGTGATAAGAACAAATGATTGCACTAAAAAATGATACATACTCGCAATTCACACAAGAATATGAACATAAATAATAAGAGAAATATGAGTATTTTCATGTTCATCATCCCCACAAACTTGAGTTTTGCTTGTCCTCGAGCAAATTAGACAATTAAGCACAAATAAAAACGAGTCGAGAAAGTCATAGGAAGCCCATTATGTACGAATTTATATTTTTATTGAGCATTTTTCACTTTTAGTTCACCAATCTTGTTGTAATCATTTGATCTCAAGGAATTTGATAAACAAGCAAATGAATAAGAAGACATAAAACTAGGAAAGAAAGAAGCATTTTTGGTTCACTTAGTACCCTAAGACACGTGCTAAGAACTCCCACTACATTCATATGTGAAGTGACCTTGAAGGGCACATTATTTTTCAACATCCTCGATTCTAGGTCATTTAACTCGGTTCAATTTTAGGAAGACGCCTGATGAACGTGAAAATTCTCATTTTTCTGGCATATTTCACGTCCATACTTTTATGAGAATTGCAAGTATTATCATGTTTAAGTGAAATTGTGTGTTTAAGTGTATCTTTGGGTTGATTTTCCTTTTTTATATGATTTGATGCGCTTTTGGGTGTTTTTTAGTCATGTTTTGAAGGTTGGGGAAATCTGTGTGATCAAGAAGGCCATTTGCACTCATTTCCTCCCTTTGGCCTTCAAATTGAGGTCCAAACTAGGATGGGTTTAGACCCAAATGTAAGTTCTCTGATTCATGAATAAAAATCGTGAAGGAGTTGAGCCAATAAAATGGGTGAAAAGGCCTCAAAAAGATAAAAAAATGAAAGAACGGGTCAATTGCACGTGTTTCCCCATTGCGGCCCACAAATTCAGAACCAAATGGGCCCAAATTGGACCTCACCAAAGCTCACCATGAATACCATTGAGTCCTAAACAAAATTCATGCAGAATTCGGGTTGAGAAGACGAGAGAAAAAGGTCCGAAATGACGATGGAAGAAGACGACGCGACGGGAGCACAACGTGCAGGTGACGGGTGAAAAAATGGCATTGCCGAACCTGGTATCTGTGGCTGCTGACCGACAGCCAGTCCAGTCATCAGTACAGTAGCTACTCGCATCCTCCGGTACCGGCCCATACCGGCACGCATCCGGTCCGGCGGTAAGCCTATTTTGCCTGTTTTCAGTGTTTCTCCTCCATATTTTGGCCATAACTTTCTCATACCAACTCAGATTTAATTGCGTGAATGATGAGACTGGCCTAACCTAAGAATTAGCTCCTTTCGATCGTATTTCTCCCGAGATGAAAGAAAAGAATCCGCACAAATCAGATTTTTTGAGGAATGTAATCAATTTAAGATGCCACGCATAGCCAAGATAAAGATCTACAACTTTTTATTAGAAGTGGAAGGCTGATTATTGACAAAAAATTCCCAGAATTTTCGAGAAGGCTGAGTTGAGCGTAATTAAAGGATTCGACTCAACCTTTTAAAGGGCCACGTACTCACTTTTGTAATTTTACCACTTTTACCCTTACTGAAGAGATTTTCTATAAACTTAAAGGTCTTTTGAAACTTTTAGTGTTAGGGTATTATAAATACCCCTTCCCCCTTTCATTTGTAACATAAGCTTTCATTTGTAAATCTTCTTCTACACTTTTTTCTCTCTTTCTTCTTACCATTTTCAAATTTCATAGTTTAGAGATAGAGCTTTCTTCCTCCTCTTCAAGAAGGAAGCCATATTTGGAGAAGAACTTGAAGATTATTTGCGGCTTGTGACACCCATCAACATTATCAAAGTTCTTCAAGGATTCTTCAAATTATTAAGCATTTTCTTATCCCTTCTCTTTATTATCAGTTTTTATTACTTTTCTTGCTTGATGTTGTTGAATCTTGACTTTGCTTTCATTATTTGTGAGTAATTTCCTTGTTTCCCAAAGCCCTGGAGTAGCCCAAGCTTCGAGGTTGATGAATCGTTGATTGATTGTTGGATTTGTTGTGGATTATGGTAACCTAGGTTAGGGCTTGAGTAATTTGTAATGATTTCCAATTGAAATTGAGACTAACTTCACAGGCTTACATTACGGTAGCTCGAATTTTGGTGGATTAGAATTGTTTTTGATTGGTTGTGCAATTAGGAGATGATAGTTGGCTCTCTAGCCTCACCCCCCTTTTTCAAGAACCAATGAAGAAAGAGATGCTTTTCACATCCTTGCTTTTCGATCACTTCCAGTCTTCCTTTCATCTCTTTCAATATCCCAATACCCTATTACTTTGTTTCTCCAATGAGTCATGATACACGTTGCATATGCATACATTTAGGTCAATTTAGATGAGGATTTGATATCATTTGCATGCATAATTGGTTGGTTTATGCTTAAATTCATCATATTGTGTCATATGACGTGTTTGTGCTTGTTTTAAGGTTATTTGGACAAAGTTCGGCAAGCATACAAGTCAAAGTGGGGAAGCAACGATGAAGTGTGGAAGAAATGAGGAAGAAATGACCCGTGCGCTCAAGTTTCGACTTTCGAAAGAAAATTTATCTCGAGCATCAACTCAATCGAGTCAAATGAATGACTCGATCGAGCTGGAAGTTTAAATTGTGCGAGGAATAAGGTCCTATGTTGACTTGGTCGAGTGGGTTAAGTCAGCCAATGCATTTTGGCCTATTTTCGGCCCATTTCAATCTTAAGCCATCCCAAATTATAAATAAAAGCTTCCCAAGTCCAATTTTCATCATTGAATACCGGTAGAAACACTTGGAGGCTTGGATCGAAGAGCAAGGAACCTAAGAGACGAAGATCAAGATGAAGATTCGGGTTTTGTCTACTCTTATTTATTTTAATTATTCGACAATATTTATCCATGAATTTTGTTAGGTTTATTCTATGAACACGAGTAACTAAATCTTTTGTGTTCTAGGGTTATAAAGTAAATTACTTGTCAACTATGTTTTGATTATGTTCTTTTAATACTAGATTCTGTTTAAATTGTTTATCTATATGCTTGTTATATTCATATGATTGTATCAAATTGAGCACTTGATATTTGTCTACAAGTTTAAAAATTCGGCGTCTGAGAGGAGAGTTTTGTTAATATATTTATGGCATATAACATACCTACTGATAATCGTCCAAGAGGAGTGAGCCATTTGCGTAGGCACTGGTTTAGGGTCTTTTGGGAGTCTTTATGTGATAGTTAGCATGAGAGGGTAATTGTCATAATTGAACTACATGTTAGCATCGTCCGAGAGGAGTGTTACTCAATAGTCGTGCTGCCTAATAAACGGTATAATTAGTTTAAAAGTCTAGAATGTTAGGACAATCAAAACATAGGGGATAGTAATTGAAATCGAAGCCCCAGGATACGTTTCCTTATCTATCAGCAATCTTTTATTATTAACTGTTTCTTTTTATCCAAGTACTTGCTTATTTTAGCTCCTTATTTTCTGCAAGTTTAGGGTTTAGTGAATCATCAATCGTAATTCAGAGTCTAGATAGTGTCGGATTATTAGGATTAGGGTATAAATTTGGGTATTGAGCACAATCCTTCTGGGATCGACCTTGTTTGCCATTAGGTACACTAGCACCGTCCACTTTCGGTTTACTAGGTTAGGAAATAGTGGATCAAGTCATTTTTCTTCATTAGGGAGTCATTTTGTTCTTTCAAACATCCATATTTTCCAAGACCTCCCATTTTCGAACCTTTCCCCTCTCGGTGACCCTTCTTCTCTTCTTCATTAATCCTTTCTTTTCCTTTCCTTCATCTCAGTGGATATTATTGTGCCTCTATTAGGCGTAGAATTTCATCACCTACGACAAACCCTCGATGATCAAATTCAATGCCGGGAAATTTAATATGGCATTTGTCAAATACTGTCCTAGACGGATGGTATGATAGCTCGCCCCTTGCACCTTCACCGAATGAGAGATCATCAGTGACATCACTTTTATCTTCGTCTGGTTCATTGCAGCCCACATGAAATAGAGGTCCTTTATCGACACCCGAGACGCACCATTCTTGGCTAGTACAGTTTGGATCAAGATTTGGAACAAACATTTGACGACTTCGTCTTTGATGATTATATAGCGGGAACAACCTGATTTAAATCTTCTCTCTCCTGTCAAGCTTTTCCAAAAGACATCGGCATTAAACTCTCTATCAATGCCCAGAATGCCCCTCTCATTAGTCGTAATGTTGAGAAATTTTCTGAATTTTGCTATGCCCATTATGAAGCTCTTTCCCATTGCTACAAAGTGTAACTCTACATCATCCTTGCCTAATGTCTCATCTTTCACCATAAGGGTGCTAAATAATTGAATTGCTATATTTTTGTACGTTAACTCTACATTCGTTAAAAGCTCGAACAAACTCAAATTCTTCAACCATGCCTCCAATCTCTCCCCAAAATGTAAGGCTCTCATTCATCCACATCTATGAACTTCGAACATGCAATAGTTTCATTGCTCACTATCAAAAGATGTCTCTATCACCTTTGCTTGGAAGCAAATAATTCGAGGGATCAAGTGTACTAGAATTACGCTCTTCCCATTCATTTTCCGAATTCTCCAATACCACTTTCTTCCCCTTGGCTCTCTTGCTCGTTTCCCTTGTCGACTTTTCCTTTCTTTTCCCACTCACCGTCATTTCAATCAATCCTACAATATCAAAATTGATAACAAGCACAACAAAATATGCCCGGAATACTAATTCGGGGGGAGGGGGGAAGGGAATGTAGCCCATGTGTGCAAAGTGTACTAGCTGAGGGAGTTCAAGGGGAATAAACAAGAAAATCGAAAACTAGCTCGAAAAGCATAAAGGACCGAAATTTTTTTACCTTAGAATTCCGACACGGGATTCCAGAGAGTTTCACCAGAAAATAATCGGTGCAAAAACGATCCCTGCACTCCGAGTAGTAATCTCCCTGAAGGATTCGAGCTAGTCCTAAGCAGTTAGTGAGTAATTTGAAAAACAAAGTGGCTAAAATGTGGTGGTTTTAAAGAGATGGGAGAAACCCGCTTTGTAGAGAGAGAAGTGAAATAAGAAATGAATGGTGAATGAGGGAGAGAAGGGGGGCACTTCATGGCTTTTTTGGCCAAAGTTTCCGGAAAAAAAATCTTCGATTTTCTTCTAATCTCAAGTTCAACTTTTGGAAAAAAAATTAGAAATCAAAATTGTCATAATATTCCAAGCTCACGCACGAATTTTCCCACGAATTTCCTTGCTTCACCATTTTCTTCACATTTTGGCCTTACGATGCTATAAATCATCTCAAACAAAGATGTCAAATTCGTAAGATATTTTAAATAAATGAAATTAAACTAACTAATCTACCTTTATTGAAAACAAATTAATAGATGCTTAGGATTGAGATCCATCTCAAGTGTGCTTCTTTTAAGTAACTAGCTTGACCCGAATTTTCAAATAATCATTGGGGTTCAAAAATGGGTTTTTCACCTTTTCCGGTTTCAAACTTTTCACAAAATTTGTTCATTTTCTACCCGTTAAATCCATCATCATTCTCTTGAAAAAGTTTTTGTTAAAAGACTTTAAGTTCCTCAGATTCCTCTTCCATTCCAGATGATACCTTGGGCTTGTGAAGGAGTTTTTTGCCGATATTAACACTTGGATGCTTGGTTTTTGTGATTTGAAATTTCAAGCTCCCACTCTTGGTGTTAAATATCATCCTTGGCCACCTTTCACATCTATAAGTGCTCCCACACTTGCTAGAAAAAGCCTTCCTAGTATTATCGGGAATGTGAGTCCATGTTCAATCTAGAATGATAAATTGGTCGGTAATTTTTACCGCGCCACTTCCACTATGACATCCTTTGCTACTCCTTTAGGCTTTACGTCTTGGGAATCAAAAAAATTGAGACATTTCGGTGGGGGTCAAACTTGCTAGACTGAGATTTTCAAAATCTTTAAAACTCATAACGTTGCACTCGCTCCAAGGTCACATAAGGCACTCTGAAAACACTTCTCCAATTTTGCTAGAGATGGAGAAGCATTCCAGGTCTCCAAGCTTTTGAGTGAGCTCTCATTTTTCACATTTTCATTTTCTTTCAAATTTGGATGGGTTTTAAAAGCTTGTAGCTCCTCACTTTTCAAAGAGAACTCACAAATCCTTTGAAAAGGAAGGAATTCTTGCAAATCTTCTCCATTAGGAAGAGTTTTGCCCTTTGAAAGCACATTGGAGAGTAAATTTTTCACAATTAATGCATATGTTGCTTTCACTTGTTTCTTCTTTTTCATCCATCTCAAGCAAAGATGTTTCATTATCACCCTCAAGACTTCCACTACTTACATCATCCCCTTCGTTTAGAACTTCTTTTGTTTTCACATCTCTTTTCCAATCCTCAACAATTTCTAGTCTATCTCCCTCCTCCTTGGCCAAATTTCCCTCATTCTCACTTTCCTCCCCGACAAACTTGAGGTCCTCATTGGGTTTATTCTCGGTTTTATACTTAGGTTGCCCCGGAAGGCTACCCATTAGTTTAGACGACCCACTAGGTTAGTTGAGGAGGTATAGTTTAATCATTTATTGTGGCTCATGAGGGTTTCATACTTGACATTCATATCATCCCTATCCTTCTTGGCTTGGGCCTTGAGTTCCTCAATAGCCATGTCGGCTTCATTCCTTCTAGGAGGATTTTGATTTCCATTTCTTGGAAGAGAACCCTGAGGGTTTTGCGAGGATGAATAAGCTTGATTTTGATTGTATTGCTTTTAGGGAGGATTCAAGGTGTTTTCTTCATTGGCATAAGAAAACACCAGAATATGCCTCCAACAGGGGTTATATGTGTTCGAGAAAGGGTTCCACTCACCTTTCCTCGCCCTCTCAAGAAAATTGACATTTTCAATTTGGGCTACAATGGTACACTCATTGATCGAATGGCCCTCTACACCGCAAATATCACAAGATTTAGAATTAGGGGATTGGGGTGGTTTACAAGTAGTGCCCACATATTTCATAGTGTCATTTTTTTTTGGTGAGAACCTCGAGTTTGGACGCTATCAAATCTAGAGTGTCTACTTGATGAATACCTTGACTTCTCCTTGGGGCGTCAAAGGAGGAAGTTGGATTACTATATGGCTTGTTCCACTGGTTATGGTTGGTAGCCATGGTTCAATGAGTATTTAAGGCTTCCTCTATGCCCTTTTTCATTAAGCAACCCCCCGAGGCAGCGCCTATGGTGCTTCGGTCGTGGTATGTGAGCCTATTATAAAATATATCTAGGAGCATCCACTTCTCTAGCCTGGGGTGAGAGCAACTTCTCAACCCTTCCTTGAATCACTCTCATAACTCAAATAAGGACACATATGATTCTTACGAGAATGTTGTGATTCAGTGACGTAATTATGGGGTCTTCCTTGGTGTGATTTTGACTGCAGAAATTTGGCCCACAAGTCGTCCCATTAGGTAATCGAATCGGTGGGAGCGAGTTCAACCACACTGTGGCTCTATCCCGGAGTGAAAAGGGAAAGAGCCTCAACCGAGTTACTTCCGGGGGTACTTCATTCATCTTTAGCATGTCACAAATTTGTAGAAAGGTTAATACATAAAGATGAGTGTCTTCACTTGGTTGTCCAACAAATTGGTTGGCTTGAATAATTTGGACAAGATCAGGTTTGAGCTCGAAAGAATTCGCTTGAACTCTTGGTCGAACGATGATTGATACGTCATGTGCTTATTGGGGACGATATAATCTCGCAAAGTTCGACGAGTAATGGCCCCCTCCACTTCCTCTTGAGATTGATGGTTTTGTTCATGATTCACCATGTTTACTCCTTCGTCTCCTTATATTCTCTCGTTGGCAATCAATCTTCTAATTCTCTTTCTAAATGTGTGATCTATTTTCGGATCTAGATCAACAAGTGTAGTATCGTCACTTCTTTTCCTTCTCATTCAAAATTGACACCTTTATAGAGAAATTATTAACAACTAACAAAATAAACACAATATAAGAAAATAAATGCTAAATCTCACATAATATAAATGACCTAGCTAATTACATGGGATATAATCCTCCCCGACAACTACGCCAAGAACTTGTCTCAAAAATCCTTTCTAAATAATAAAATTAGGAAAGGGCTTCATTACACTGCAAACGTACGCGGTGGACAGAGGTAGTAAAAATATCGATCCACGGGGAGGACTTCATGGTGAATTAACCAAGTTATTAATAAGGAGTAAGGTTAGCAAATTGGAAATTTGGGAATCAATCATCAGTAAAATTGCAATAACAATAGAAAAAGGTAAATGACAAAAAATAGTTCCTCGAAACTTCGGTTTCACCCAAAGTAAATGAAACGATGTTTGAATGACGATTGCTAGAAATGACAATGTGTTTATTATGGATTGATTCCTACTTAATTAGTGTCCCAACTAAGCATAACCCGGGGATAATGGTTGAGGTGCCATTATTGATACACATTGTGAATGCATGCATTTTGACCGATTTAAAGGATTATTTTGGCAGCATTTGCATACAAATTCGGTTGATTTAAGTTCATATTTTGTATCTTGAGCCGATTGACATGTGTGCTCATTCTATAGTAAAATTCATATATTTTAGGCCAAAATCCATCAAAATGATGTCCCCGAGAAGAAGCGAGATGATTAGGAGCAAAGCCAACGAATATATGGAGTTAGAAAGTGGACATGCCAACCAAAAGATCGGGCATAGCAAGATTGAACCGATTTCCGGGTTTATTCGTTTATTGTTGATATTTATTCCCTTCCAATGTTTGTCTATGAACAATTGTTGATTCTAATTATGGACATTAGTAGATAAATTTCATTATATTCTACGACTAGAAAGTAGGTTCGTCCGACTATGTTTTAATTTATTCGTTTTACCCTAGACCCCGTTCTATGTCCTGATTGTATGTGTCTGTGCTTATTTTATGAGTTTTTCAATTTGATCAATTTTTTTATTCTATCTGTTTAATAGTTCAACGCCCAAGAGGGGAAGGTTACTAATAGGCTTACGACTTATAGCATAAATATAAAAAATCGTACGATAGGAGTGAGATATTTGTATAGGAATTTGTCATAGAATCCCTTGGGAGTTATGTACGTGATAGTTGGCATGAGAGGGTAATTATTTGTACGTAATTAACATGTTAGCATCGTCCGAGATGAGGGTTAACTATAATAGTGATCACCTAATAAGAACTTTAATTCGGTTTAAAATCTAGAATATTAGAGTAATTGGACATAGGAGATCATAACTGAATTCAAACCTTAGGATATATCTGATATTTTCCAAATCGTTAATTGCTAACCACTTTTGAGCATTTTAAGTATTTACTTGTTTCTTTGTAATTTTATTTTTAGTTTAATCTACCAATCATCCTTAATCGACAGTCGAGAGAGTTGAATTATTATAGTCGGGGTGCTAAATTGATATAGGTAATCAATCTTTGTGGGATCGACCTTGCTCACTACTAGCTATAGTTGCACCGATCTCTTGCAGTCATACTAGGGGTTAGAAATAGTGTGTCAAGATTTTGGTGCTGTTGTCGGGGACTAGTTATTTTCTATCTTGATAAATAGTTCGGCGTTAGGATAGACACTTGTTTTTTACACTTTATTTTTCAGTTTTTATTTTGTGTTTCTGTTTTAACTTGTTTTTTTTTTTTTTTTTTTTGTGAGCTCAAGTAGTGCATGTAAAGCCGATCTAAGGAAAAGAACAATATTGTCTCTTTTGACCTTGAAATTGAGCAATTACTCGAAGACACATGAAAGGAGAAATCTAGCACTCGAAATGGCTGAGTTACCAGATAATATGTCCCAAGATGACATGCTAAGGCGATTGTTCGGGGTAGTGACCCAACAACTTCGAACTTAAGCAAGCATTTATCTCCATCTTAATTTAGAATCAGTTTGAAAGGGGGCCTTTAGAGGATGCAAAAGTACACTTATCTACCTTTATAGTTGTGTCCGAGACTCTTAAGGTGAATAGAGTTCCAAAGGATCAGGTCAAGCTTAGGTTGTTCGTTTTATTTCCTAGAGATAAGGTGAGGGCATGGTATAATTCGCTCGAGAATGCCACTACATGTGAAGAGTTGAGCTTCAAAGTTTTATTAAAGTATTTTCCATCGAGCAAGACACTCAAAACAGTTCGATGCCAAGCCACAGGTGAAGCTTGGGAGCATTTCCAGGATCTTCTCCTGAAGTGCCCTCAGCACGAATTTTCTGAGAAGGAGTAAATCTGCTACTTCTATGATGGACTACTTGAGCCCACGAGAGTACTTGAAGATGCAGCATCAGGTGGATCGATATTAACAAAATATACAAGGGCTACATTCACTATTTGGATGAGATGGTCACTACTAGTTGGCAATGGCCGGACGAGAAAAATCAGGCTAGGAGAGTAGCCAACATTACTGAAACTGAGATAAATAAATTAATTACGGCTCAAATGGCACTTATATCCAAGCAATTGAGTCTATTAACTAGTGCTAGCTCGTCCAAGCACACCCAGCATACCGAGTCTAGATTACAGCAGCAACCCGCACAAGTAGTTGGACATGTCAATTATATGAACTAAAGGAACTTTAACAACTTCCGAGGCAATCAGCAGTCGTATCAGTCGGGTATGATGCGTCATCCTAACTTCTAGTACGACAAGCCAAATGGTGCACTTCAGCAGTCGCTGGTTCTCTTTTACAAATAGAATGAAAACGATGGAAGGAAGCTGACTCAAGAAGACATCTTGCAGTCTCACATGGAAAAAACATATGAGAAGGTTGCTAAAATAGAGAAGAGTGTTGGTAACATGAGCATAAAGATGAACAAAACATTCGTTAGTTACGAGAAGGAGATGAAGGCTCAAATTAGCCAAATTACACCCTTCTCCAAGGAAATAAGAGATTTCAAAAAAGCAAGCCATCGGATTCTTATATCAAAAGGGACACTTTCTGAGTGATACCGTGGTTAATCCGAAGGAATAATGCAATGCCATCTGCTTGATGAATGATGCCGAACGTGAAATCCCGAAGCTGCTAGTGACAAGGATTGGGTGATAGGGAAGAAATAAGTAGAGGAGGACAACAATGTCAAAAGGATGATCATGAGTCAGTAAAAGCAGGGGCTGAGAAGCAAAAAACTAATTCAACTCTGACTCTCCTATATACATCCCTCCACATAAATACATTCCCTCTCTTCCTTTTCCTCTGGTGTTATATAAAAAAATGTGCTAACTGTGCTTAACTTTTAAAAGGGGAGCTTGAAGGGAATAAAAAGTTTAAGAAATTGAGAAATATAGTGTAGCTTAGATAAGAAGCCTGTATCTTCATCTATTGATGATTCTTTGGATGTTTGCTTGTATGATTCACTTTTTACTGATCTTGATCATATAGATTGTGTTAATACATTGAATTCGCTCCATGAAGCACCAAAAGAGAGCATTAATAGTAAGGGACTAGACAAAAGAAGAAGAAGAAGAAGAAGAAGAAGAAGAAGAAGAAGAAGAAGAAGAAGAAGAAGAAGAAGAAGAAGAAGAAGAAGAAGAAGAAGAAGAAGAAGAAGAAGAAGAAGAAGAAGAAGAAGAAGAAGAAGAAGAAGAAGAAGAAGAAGAAGAAGAAGGAGGAGGAGGCACACAAAAAGAAAGAGGCATATGTGCAAAAAGGAGCAAGTCCTACAAGTAGCACTAACACAATCATTCAACCAAGAAGAGCACTAAAAGTGAACGAACCTGGGAGTTTTTCTATCTCATGCTCTATTGGTAGTCATAATTTGTAAATGTGTTGTGTGATTAGGATCAAACATAAACTTGATGCCTCTAAGAACATATAGGCAATCAGGAGTAGGGACTATGGAACAATCATTTACTACTATTTAGTTGGTCAATGGATCTTTCTTAAGTCATATGGAGTAGTAGAGGACGTGTTGGTTCGGGTGTCCAAATTTGAATCTAGTGATTTCTTAGTTGATATGTAAGGAAAAACCGATGCTCCTTTCATCTTAGGCCAACCTTTCTTTGAAACTAGTCAAGCTCTGATAGATTTGCATAAAGGGAGTTAAATTTTTGTATTTATGACGACAAGGTAACTTTCCCTATATATAATAGGTTAGAGTTAAGTAGTATAAACAAGTGTTGTATCGTATATACGGTGGAAAACAAGGCCAAAACTTTTGGTGAAAATATGAAAAATAAGTCTAATTTTTTTAAGAAGGGTAATCTTCCTAACTTTAATTATTTAGAAGTAGGTTGATGTTCTTAAAAAGTCGTCTAGTTGAAGACGTAAAACTTACCGTTTGTGGGGATGCAACCTAGTAGTTATTGCTTTTATTTTCATGTTATTTTATTTGCATTTTATTTATTTTATTTTTTTAAATGTTTAGGGCCCTAACAGGATGTGAGTGACAATGCAGTTAAACGAGTTCAAAACTCTAAAAACAAGGGGAAAAAGAGCTCAAGTGGCGAGTTTCGACTGGACTTAAGTGAAAAATACGACCAAGTGATGAAAAATGACCCAAAATTTGGTGCCAAAGCCAAAGGAGTATGGCCCAACCGGGCAAAATTATGGCCGAAAAGTGGATTTCATGCCGGAAGAAGTATCCGGCCGAGCAAAAAGTGCGTTGGGCCAAGACTTTTGGCCCGGCAGGGCGAGGTCCCAAGCTGAATAAGGCCGCGAATATGTACAGTTTGAGATTTCTTATTTTTACTAGGTGGAGAGACAACATCGTTAAAAAGAATGAATGAACACGTGAATGGAGCTGCAAAAATCGTAGTATGACCAAAAGAGGAATTTTATGCAGCAGTAGGATGTGTCATCGCCATCACCACCTCCACAGTAATGTTTGTGAGTGCTACATAGGCGTACCACTTCTTTCGCACAAACCTTGGTCTTCGACCAAGTTTGGGGAAGTGGGTATGAGTGGGACGTCTTGGCAGCTTGATTTTATTTGCTTTACTCTTTTTGCTGTTATTTTTGTTCTGCTTGCTTAGTTGTTGTGCGTTGATTTGTTGCTATGTTGTGGATTGCATCATGTGGGGTTGTTTAGGTTATTTTTCTTTATTTTGCATTTTGTTTCAGTTATTTATTTTGAGTATTGTTGAGTCAGTTGTTGAGACAGACCCAAATTTTGTGCTTATAATGGTGAAAGAAGAGCTAAAAAAGGTTGATTGGTGATGATCTGTAGATGATGAGTTAATTTTTCAAATTTTATGACACATAGACGAGCATGATAGGCATATTGAGACGAAATTGAGCATGAATTTTGAATAATGATCATAATATCATGTGAGAATTTGAGCTTTTGATTGAAACTCCCATTTTTGGAGTTACTAGTAAAGGCTCACGTGCATTGCACGTGGCACAAGTGACTTTATAAAAAAAAATATATCATAATCTAATTAAATTAAATTAAGGCGTACCATGAAAAAAAAAAATAGTAAGATGATTAAATAAACTTTTTTTTTTTTTTTTACAAAAAACAAATCAACAGTTAAGAAGGGGTTGCGTCATCTATGATTGTGATGCGTAAATGGTCTTATTATTGTGTATGTATCGATCACTATTTTTTTTTTTTTTATTCTTTTTAGTTTTATTTTTTGTTTAGACTTCTAGTTCCAAAAGTTCATTGTGTTGCATGTGGTATACATGAATTTTCACTGTTTTATTTTCTTTTAAAATATTTTGATTACATAGGCTAGAAAAAAGTGTTCAATGACAGAAGAATTAATTATATGATAAAATATACTTGGAATACTTTTAGTACTGTTTTGTTGACTATCAACACAAAAGAGATTTTGCTTGGCCTATTATCACTATATATGTGTAAGCTCTTATTTTATGTTTTCTTGGGTATTCATTATTTTTTGAAATATTTCGTCTTAGATGGATATTGTCAATGGTTTACAGTAAAAATGATCAACGGCTCATAACCATAAAAGTTAGTGGGCTTTATAGCTAGAGGACTACATTTTAAATTTCACCCAATAATTTTAGATATCAAAGCTAATAAGCCACAAAAATACATATTTATGTAATAACTCCTAAGTGATTAATTTTTGTTTACTTAAACGAAATACCTTCTAAAATCTTTGAATGGTTTCTGGAGACTTACTTATAAGCCTACATATTTTTGTTGTTAATCTTTTCATTGTTCTTGAGGTAATAGCACAATTATTTTACTGTTTCTTCTTCCTCTTTCTTTGCAAATTTGGAAATTATTTTTGAAGTAAACTTTTCATCCTAAAAATATATGCTAAAAACCATAATTATAAATCAAAATGTATTTTGTTTCCTATATCCCTTTATTGTGAAAGTAATTATACTTAACGTTACACGAAGCTCCTTTAATATATTTAATCTTCCTTTCATTATTATTATATATATAGTCATATTTTTCTTTCATCTAGATTGATTTTAATTTTGGGTTACTCAATACTAATTTTTTTTTCTTGGTTTATGACCATGCTACATAATGGTCTTATTTTTTCGTATGCATGATTTTTTTTTTCTCTATTGTTTTTTTTTTTTTTTTTGTTTTTTTTGTTTTTTTTTTACTTCTAGTTCTCTATGTTAATTGCATTGTACTTTGTACATATGAATTTCAAAATTATATTTTTTAATACTATGATTAGATAGGCTAGTAATTTTTTTGGTGTTCTATGACTAAAGAACTAATTAGATAATCAAATATACTTAGAATACTATCGGTACTGGTTTCTCATCAACTTAATTTTTTTTGTGTGATTTATTATTACACTATATGTGTAAGCCTTTTTTTTTTTTTTTAATATTTTCTTGGGAAATTCATTTTTTTTTTTTTAGAGAAATTCCATGTTAAGTGGATTGTCAATGATTTCTAGTAAAAATGACCGTGTAGTACTAATAACACTAATTAAAATGCACGTAACCACAAAATTTAGTGGTATTTATAGTTAGATGACTAAATATTGAATTTAACTGATTAATTTTAGATGTAAAGCCAATAAGTCACAAAAATACATATTTATGTAATAATTTTAAGTTATTTATTTTGTTTACTCAAACTAAGGACCTTCTCAAATCCGTGAATGGTTCTTGGAGGGCTATTTACAAACCCTGCTTATTTTTATAGTGTATCTTTTCACTTTCTCTTTAAAGTATTAAAAAAATTCTTTTTATTATTTCTCCTCCCTCTGTCTTTGCAGATTTGAAATTTGTTTTTGTATTGAACTTTTAATCCTAAAGATATATAGATATTTGTATACATATATATAAATATATATATATATATATATATATATATATATATCATTATATAATTATGAAAATAATAATAAAATAAATTAAATGAGCAATTATGAAAATAAAAATAAAATAAGTTAAAGAAGTTTTGTGTAACATTAAGTATAATTAATTTCAAAATAAAAGAATAGATGAAACAATATATATATATATATATATATACTTTTTTCTTTAGTTTTGATTGATTTAAAAGAAGAGACACTATTTCTTTAACTTTTTTTCCTTCACATGAAATTCTTTCTAAACTTTTCATGACACAATTAAGTAATAAAATCAAACCAACCACCAACAAAAATAAAATTTAACAACTCAAAATGTTTGTCATGTTTGCTTATAATTTTTAATAAAGACCAATATTGAATAAAATTAATCATAAATCTCAACTTAGTAGTCTATAATTTTTTTCTTCTCTAATGAATTGTAATATATTTACATCCATACTTAATTTAAAACCAGACACACACATATATATATGAAATGTCGATGATCCTTAACTTAAAAATGATGAAGGTAATATTAAGTAAATTCTTACATATGAGCTTTACCCCTTTAAACTTTTTATCTAAAAGATATGGTACAAATAAAATAATAAATGTCAACAAAAAAAAAAAAAATCTTAAACTACCTCTATTATTTTAACTCACTTTATTTGTTTGAAGATTCATGAATAAATTTATTCTCAATTTTCTCCAATATTATACAATTCTTACTTGCATCAATTTGTTATCATTAAAAGGGTCAAAATGTTAAAATTTTCATAATACCTTGCTTAAAATGATAAAAGATCATATCAAATAAATATCTAAGTATATGCTTATTATATTATTAGCAAGCTCTTGAGATCTAATTCAATATGGTATTAAACTTATTTAAATTTTGAACAAAAATTCAAGTTATAAATCAATATTATTGAATTATCGTTTACCCTTCTCAATGTATTATGATAGGTATTTCAATAATCTAGATAATCTTGCTAAATATATATCGAATTACTTGATTGTTTGTATATATTATAATATGATCTAATGATATTTTAGTTATGATATTTTTTTCGTAAGAGAGTACTTGCATTCTTAAGAAATAGGCAGATATGGATGATTTAAATGACGTAGCTAAAGTTAAAGAATTTTTTTTTTTTTCATGTCATTATCTATATCATAAAAAATGAATTCTTTATAGTGAAATACTATCTCCCTCCCAACTAATCTTGCACTGGAAGGGTTGGCACAAGTATTAAGAAAAATTGTTATTTGGATTTTGTTGACTTTTCAAAGGTAAATTGAAGGTGGAGATTGAGGGTGGAGATTTTGTTATAATTTTCCTTTTTAAGAGGTGTGCAAGTTTACCTAGGACGGACGAAAACAAAAAGTGTGCAAGATTAGTCGGGACGGAGCTAGTATAACATTCTCATTTAATTAGTTAGGAGAAGACTTCATTATTCAAACATAATTTGAAATGCAAAAGTTATTGGCCATGAAAATTAAAATACTTGATATCAATGATCTGGAAAAATAATGTCGTAAAATTTGAAAATTGATACTCTATAAACTCAACCCAAAACATAACCAAATAACTAACCATCCACTTAAAATCTCATTTAAAAAAATTCAACTGAACAAATAATAAATATAAATATATCATATAACAACAGGTAAAAGAACTTATATATATAGGTGATACTTTTTGTTTTTTTTTTTTTTTTTGTTTTTTTTTTGTTTTTTTTTTTGTTTTGTTTATGTCTTCTTAAATTGAGTGGGAGTTTTATTATAGTGATTGATATATGTTATTTTTCCACCATTATTATCTTGAAATTAATTATTGCAACTTAATAACATAACAATTTACTTGTTTAACCTTAACTTATAATTATGGATGTAGGGTTATTTTGGTCCATACATTAATTTGTAAGAAATCACCCATCCTTTTATAGGTAGGGGGATAATTGCATTTCTTTCAGTGTGATTTGTTGGTCATTGTGCAAGTGTGTCTCTAGAACTTTCCTTGCGTTTGCTTAAAAAAATAAAATTCGAGTACATGTTGTGGAAAGGACGTTTGACAAATTTCATTGATTAGAATAGATAGATTATGGGCAAAAGATTGGGAAAATTAGCTCCTTCTACTTGGTAGATTTTATTTTTGTTTATGTTCAAAGATCTAAAGAAAAGGAGAAAAAAATAAAAGGAAAAAAAGTTGTTGTTTATTGCTTTATTTTAGTTTGTGTTCTATAAAGGGGATTAATTAGAAAATTTGAATGACGATGTCTTTGTTGTGATAAGATTGGGTAGTCTAAAAGTGGTACCTAAATATTGTTGGCATTTAGAGCAATTGGGTAATGTGGTGTAATTTGATTGCACAATGGGGTGAAGATATACTTTTAACTTACTGAGATTTGAAAACTGAAGAAAGAGTGAACAACATTTGAGGGATAATTGAGTTATGAATAGATTGATTAGTCCAAGCATAAGTCACTTCTATCCAAGATTTATCCCACCTTACGTTATGCCTACATTACAACTAAAACAAAGACATTTCTGATTCTTTGTTCACACGTGTCAAGTACGATGCATAGGCAAGCATATGGTAGGTTGTGCATGTGATCCTACTTGAGCATAAGCACGTCCCATTTCATACACTTGAGAGATGATCAATACACTTATCTGGTGAAGATCATTTGTTTGAAGTGCGATGTCTTAAAAGTAGTTGATGTATTGTCATATCGTATATGCTCATTGCCTATGTAGTCTATTTTTGAAAATCATTCTAAGGCTAGATTTGTCGCCTAAATCGCACTAACGCTTGAGTTCTTGCTTTTATCTACTTTGTTTGGGGACGAACAACAATTTAAGTTTGGGGAATTTTGATACACATTGTGTCTGCATGCGTTTAGGCTGATTTATAGGATTATTTTGGTAGCATTTACATACAAATTTGGTTGATTTATGTCCATATTTTGTATCTTGAGCCAAATAACGAGTTAACTCGTTTTGTAGTTATATTCATATATTTTAGGACTGAAATCCATTGGAATGAGGTCTAGGAGAATAAACGAGATAATTAGGAGCAAAATCAGCAAATAAAATATATGGAGTTAGAAAGTGGGTCGGTCCAACAAAAAGACCAAATCGATCGAGATTGAACTGGCCCGGCGGGGCAGACTTTTGGGAAAGTGTTATTTTTCTGGTGACTGATGGACAGCCGTGCAGAATTTGGAAACTCCCTAGATTAGGCTACTCCCTAGCTTCGGGAAAAAATGAAAATGGTACACGTGATCATGCGTGCATTTTTTTCCTATGGTTTCTATTTATTTTAGCATTTTATTAGTTGATATGAGTGGCTATCACTCTTTTATTCAACCCTTGATCATTAGTTGAACCTTGAATTTAGGATGTTTATGTAATTGTTACGGTTATTAACCGATTGGATTATATTTTGGAATGTTCTATGTTATTTGGTATTGTTGATTTACACTTATGAGTAGAATTGTGGCTTGATCACCCATTTGGATATTTGTTTGTGTGTTGCTAGAATTGGGTTTGTAATCCGTAATTGTTATGAATCTGATTCCCGTGTAGCAAACAATGGATTTATTCTATTGGGGATAACAGAGTTCGACCACTAAAACCGAACTTGTGAGTTTTATGTCGAATCTACTCTGTTGTCTTGATTCTTAATGCATTTGGTTATTGATTCTTACAGAGCTTGTTTTAGGAATTGATAAGTTGAGTAGGATTAATTGAAGAGCTTGTTTTAATTAATTATACTTAAAAGACAACAAGGTTAGTAGAGCTTGTTATTAATCTTGGAGTAGGGGTTCTAAGACTAATCAATCAGGTAGTAACATCAATTACATAGATTATCCGGACCAAGGGATACTCGATCAAGGGTTGAATCCTTTTATCATTTATAGAGCTAAAAATCATTATATTGTCTTTGTTTACTTAAATTGTTAATTTGTTAAGTGCTTTTAGAGTAATTGTGATTTGGTTTGCTTAATTGCAATTAGGTGTTAGTTGTGATTACATCAAAACTCCCCTCCCACATCTTTATTGTTTTCTAGCTTGTTTATATTCTATTGCTTAATCATAATTGTTGAATACATAACATAAAACTATTCGACTGTTCCTCGTGGGATCGACCCTTATTTACCACTCTACTAGTTAGAGTAGTGGATCAAGGATACGTGTATATTCTAATATACAACATTAATTTGGTGGTCGTTTGATGAACGCTTGCCGGAAAACTACTCACAAATCATTAAAGATAACTCAATCATCAACATTATCAAGCAATAACACAAATGAAATATAAGTAGAGAGAGAATAGGAAATAAATGCTCAATAATGGCAATAATCTTGGAAATCTTCAATAATCTTAAGGTTGCCACTCCCTTGAAGAAGTTTTGTAATAATCCACCAGGAACCCTAGTTTTCTCCTTGAAAGCAGAAGCGCCAGTCTAAAATCTGGAAAAACTAAACTATTACAAGAGAGAAAATTGTTTCTAGTAAGTAAAGTAAAACATAAGTTCTAAAATGAAGTGAGGGAGGGGGCAAATATAGAGTTTCAACCCTCCCTCAAGTGAAAAGACAAGAAAAACTGCAGCGAAGACTCTTTTAGTAAGGATAAAATAGTCGTTTAACAAATAGGAGTGCAAGGAGCCTCAAGTTGTTGAGTCGAGCCCTTATTTTGGGCTCGTCTCAATCTTCTCGATGATTCTGAGGCTGCCTTATTCGAATTGGCTCTGAAACCCAACTAGAAAGTACTAGATCTTAATCTTATTTTCATGTAGCATCTTGAATCGCCTCAATCAAACGTTAGATGAGGAAGATACGGCCGAAAAAGGAACATGCAATGATCGACAGAGCTCGACCGAACTGTCGAGCGAATACCAATTACTGCCACTGATACCGCCAACGATAAAGTATGCTGGATTTTGACATCCGCTGCCTGTAGTGGCTTCATTTTCCCGGTGTTCGCACGTCGTTCCTCTCATCGCGCGCCGTCTTTGTGATCGTGTTTTCGACTACTTTTTGCTCATTTTCTCGATCCGGTCCCTTCACGAATTTTGCCCGGGACTTGATGATCTTTGATGCCTGTTCAACTGGACTTGATTTGGGCTCTGATAATGCGCAATCTGATATCCAAGAAACTTAACGAAAACCTACGTAAGCAATATGAAAAAACACAAGATTTACGTGGTTCGATCCGGAGATCTACGTCCACGGGCACAAAATAGCACCTGCCGAGGTGTTTCTTTCACTAGATCTTTGAGTTTACACGTAGTAATTTCAAAATACAGAATGCGAACCCTAATTCAGAGTTCTTTTCTCATATTTATACAATCCCCTACTAAACCCTAACTAACTCCCTATTGTCGCGCCTATTTTCCGCTGCGTGGCGGTTGGGAACGGATCGTGGGCCTTGAATCGCGGAACAAGCCATAAATTGGGCCGCGCCACATTATCTGGGACGACGCGTATATATGGATCTTCTGGGCCGGTTAGTGGGCCGAGGTATTAGTGGGCCGAGGTATTAACCCGACCCGAAGTGACTGGGCCATCCCTATCAGATGCCCCTCCCCCCAGCCGGAGCGAGGAAGGAGCTTCGGTTGTAACCGTGGTGGAACTATAGGCAAGATGAGTCGTGGTCGCTGACGAGCCGAAGTGTTTGTGGATAACCAAGACTGTTCCGCGTCTAAGGTCCTCCGCGGCGTAGTCCGTGGAAGCGGGACCGAACTAGGCCGAATTACACCGGGATGATAGCGAGTCCGCCAAAAGCAAGAAACGGTATCGGAAGTATATAATGATCTGGCCGAGGTGAAGGGATCACCGGAGTGTAGTAGTCTGGCCAAAATGAAGGGAGCACCGGAGTGTGGTAGTGTGGCCGAGGTGAGGGGAGCACCGGAGTGTAGTTTAAATCTTCCTGGCCAAGAGTGAGGTTGATGTGATTGGCGGCGCCATCATGAGAGAGAGGGATGTGAAGTGACACGCTCTGCGATTTCCAATAAACTTGTTCCCCACGCGCCTTGGGAACCGTAAAGCACGTGAATATCACGTCCAAATCTCAATCACTGAATTTGAATAGGCTGTATCAGAGCCGTTGGTTTTTTGTGTATATATTTGGAATAATGGCACAGTAACTCTTCATCTTCTTCATTGCGATTTGCCAGTTTAGAAAGCGGGAAAAAAGGGGAATTCTGGGCTTGTGATTCATCTCAAATCAAAACTTCTCAAATTCAACCCAAGTAAGTATGCCTTCTTCTTCATCTTCTTCTTCTTTTCAAGAAGTAGGGACTAAGAGTGCCCCATTAGATGTGCCACCTCTACGATTCATTGTTCTGGAGAGGAACGAGATTAGGACAGTAGAAAGGGCCGACGGCATGGAAACCAACGTTAGGATGGTCGGTTTCTATGAATGCGCGGAGGAGGACTTTGAAGTGTCCACTGTAGCGTTACGTATGACGCGAGTGCAGATTGATAGAGAAATCCCCTCTTTTTACCTTCCATTTAACTTAGAATACATAGTACCGGACCCCGGTGATAGGGCCTGCTGCCCGCCACAGGGTTTCATTAGTGTGTATATAGATTTCCTGAGAATAGGCTTGAGATTGCCCCTGTGGGACATTGTGGTCCGGTTACTGAGATACTATAACATTGCCTTAAGCCAACTAGCGCCAAATGCGGTTAGGCAAGTAGTCGGGTTTACCGTAGTGTGCAAGAATGCCGGGGTAGAACCAACCGTAGAGCTATTTAGGTTTTTTTATCAACTAAAAGCCTTCGGTAAATCCAAGGGGTGGTACTCCTTCAGTCCCCGAGCCCGAGGTGGGTTCAAGGTTCAAAACCCGAGTAAGGTGGAGGGATGGAAGGAGAGGTTTATATTTGTGAAAAACGAAGTAGCTCTCCCGAGGTGGAGGAGGGATGAGGTACTTGATACCGCCCCGGTGGAGAACCCGGAGGCTGAAGTCGTACATACATTCCGGTCAGTGGGGACTTTCAAGACCCTCTGTACTGAGGAGGAACTGGAGGGGGCCGAACTGAGCCCATATTATTCGGGCGATGCCGTTGCCGAGGAGGGTAGGAGTTCTCATATTTTGCCTTTTTCAGACTGTTGACTTGTACAGGACTAACTTCAAATTTGATATGCAGTGGGACGCTTCGGAAAAGAGCCAGCAGGAGGCCCCGCTGCGGCTGCAGCGGCCAAGAAGAAGGGTAAATCTACTGAGGTGTCTCTCCGGGGGAAGATGTCACCCAGTCCACGACCTTCTGTGGGGTCGGAAGAACGAGTTGTGCCGGCGGGGTCAACCCCCGGAACGAAGAGGAGGCCAGAGCCTACCGGGACTCCGCCGGCACCATCCAAAAGACCCCGAATAGGGGAAAACGCGGAGGTAAATTTGAAACGCTGTTCATAATTTCTACGCACACGAAGTGTGTATTATTAACACTGAGTTCTGTTTCATGTCTTGTGTAATATCCAGAGGGAACAAGCGGCCCCCGGTCTACTGGGGTTGGAGGGCGCGGACGCCGAGGAGCTTCTGCGGCTAGCTAGGGGAATCATGGAGATTGGCCGGAAGAACGAGATAGAGGCCAAAGAAGAGCTGGCCACGGTGGCAAGGGATCTTCGCGCGCGCAATGACAAGCTAACTCAGGATTTGACCGAAGCGCGGAAGATAGCGGTTTTGGCAGAAGCTGAAGTGGCGCGTCTGCGCGAGGTGGATGCGGAGGCCGGAGCCCTTCGTGGAGAAACGGCCCAGCTTCGGGCAGAAATGAAGGCCCAGGAAGCGGCGATCGTCGAAGGCCAGGAAGCAATGCTGAAAGCATTTGCTGAAAAATTACTCCAGACGACGACATTCTTGGACTTTCAGACGGACTTCGTCGCTATCGGGGACACGGCCACGCGCTCCTTGTTACTAGAGCAAATCAAAGAAGTCTACCCGAATGTGGACGTATACCGTCCAGAGTTCGGGTATGACTACAACGCTGTGGCCGGGGTGGAGGAGGCCTACTACAAAGCTCTAACTCATCTCCCGGAGTGGCCCCTCATAAAAGCTCTGACGGAGAAGAAGGTGATACTGAGGGCCGAGGAGGTGGCGAGCTGCGATGCGGACCAAGACCAGGAATTCCTGGCATTCCGTCGCGGTGAGTTCACCTCTGGACTCCGAAACAAAGAGCTATCCCCCCCCTCCCCCATGTAGAAACTGCCGCTATTGCCGAAGTGGGAGATGCAGGAACGGCTGAGGGACGACTGGAGGAGGTGCCCGAAGAGGCCGAGGGGACCGAGAGGGAGGTCAGTCGTTCCCCTCAAATTTAATGTAATAGACAATAGGAGTAGATGTAGACTTTGGATTGAATCATGGATAATGTACTTTGACTTTGTTGAATATATAAATTTGTTTTTGAACTGAACTCCCGCTCATTGTATGCCCGAGATTGATCGTTCTTGTTGATTCTTTTGGCTGTTTAGAATACCGCGGAATTGCACGAGACGATAAAGAAGCTTATGCGATCACTAGAGTGGTTCCGCGGAGAGAAGAACAACCTGCAAATGCACGTGGTGCCAAGGCTAGAAAAGCGGGTGTCCGTTGCGGAAAAGAGGGCGGAGGAAGCCGAAGAAAGAGCCAAGGACTACGAACTGAAGTACCGGGCTAAAGCTGCTGAAATGAGCCGTGTCCTCGTTCATCAAAGGGAGTATGACCGGATACTATCTGAGTTCGGCCTTCTGACCTTTGAAGAAGTGGAGGAGCGGGTCGTAGAGATTCAGGGCAAAATCTCAGCACTTATGGCAAATGACCCAGCCGAGTCCTCGGAGCTTGTAAGAAAGCGAGAGGTTTTGGAGCTGCTCCTCAGCATGTATGAAGGACTGAAGGGCCGAGGCAGGTGGAGGCTTTCTGCCGAGGAATACATTGCTAGTACAAGCCGAAGCCAAGGTACTTCAAAAGTCCCCCGGAAGGATAAAAAGAAGCCCGAGGTAAAGAGCACAGGCATTGTTATTCGAGAGCCAGTTCCAGTGACTACGATCGAAGAAGATCCCACCGTTGTCGCCGAAGAGGTAGTCGAAGAACTGGCTAGAGAAATCGAGGTGATGGTCCCCGAGGAATGGGACCCTGTGCAATGGGCCGAAACCCCGAGGTCTGCTCCACAGCCAAGTAGCCGTGCTCGTACAAGAGACGAAGTTCCCAGGCAAACGCCAAGAACAAGTCCTCGGCGTCGGGAAGCCCGCGGGGGGGAAAGAGCCGGAGCCCGAGGTCAAAGAACGACAAGATCCCGGAGGACACAGCGTAGGTCTAGGAGTAGGCCTCAACGCCGGGGCGCTGAATACTGGCTCGGGGGCCGTAGATAATTGTTTATTCGTTTTTTTTTTTTCTTCTTTTTTTTTTTTTTGAAGTCTTATGTGAAAAACTTTTTGGCATCACCTCGAAGGAGGATAATAAAATCGTTTTGGTGTGCGTAGTTGTGTTAAGGAAAACAACAAGTTATTAACCAAAAGTAATAATTGTTTTAACGGGTGTTCGGGAACATAATATGGATAACTCCAATTTAAATTTCCCCGGACGGATCGGGCGGGAGTAAAATCTCCCCGGACGGATCAGGCGGGAGTAAAATCTCCCCGGACGGATCGGGCGGGAGTAAAATCTCCCCGGACGGATCGGGCGGGAGCAAACACCTCCCCGGTTAAACAGGCGAGAGAGTGATACGAGTCCGGGGACGAAATGTGAATCTCTTCGGACGGACCGAGAGAGAGAGATTTAGTTGTCCGGAGACGAATAATAATAATACGACTGCATTAGGGCGTCCCCGTAACGTAAAAGAGAACACAGCAAGATGCATAAAGAAAGAGTATTTATTCAATGATGAGTGCCGGAGCAAATCGAAGGATACAAAGAAAGATAACAACATAAAAGAAGCGTACAAAGAGCACAAAGATAAGATGATACTTGTCATTTGGCATTCACAGATAGAAGCGCCTCAAGTTGGTAACATGCCAGCTTCGGGGAATTGAGGTTCCATCGAGATGCTCTAACTGATAGAATCCGGAATCGTGCGCGGCAACGATGCGATAAGGACCTTCCCACGAAGCATGTAATTTCCCCTCGGGGGCAGCTTTGCTGGCTGAATTGAGTCGAAGTACTAGGTCCCCGACATTGAATTGAGTACCTCGAACCCGGAGGTGATGATACTGGGCTGCACGTTGTTTACACCTGGCCTGCTGGATGGATGATTGATCACCACGTGGTCGTGGGTTCGATTCCCACAGACGGCGCCAATTGATAATGCGCAATCTGATATCCAAGAAACTTAACGAAAACCTACGTAAGCAATATCAAAAAACACAAGATTTACGTGGTTCGATCCGGAGATCTACGTCCACGGGCACAAAATAGCACCTGCCGAGGTGTTTCTTTCACTAGATCTTTGAGTTTACACGTAGTAATTTCAAAATACAGAATGCGAACCCTAATTCAGAGTTCTTTTCTCATATTTATACAATCCCCTACTAAACCCTAACTAACTCCCTATTGTCGCGCCTATTTTCCGCTGCGTGGCGGTTGGGAACGGATCGTGGGCCTTGAATCGCGGAACAAGCCATAAATTGGGCCGCGCCATATTATCTGGGACGACGCGTATATATGGATCTTCTGGGCCGGTTAGTGGGCCGAGGTATTAACCCGACCCGAAGTGACTGGGCCATCCCTATCAGGCTCATTTGAGCTTTGCTATACGAGATGGAGTGATGAATTTGGTGCGATTGGCCTTCTTGGCTTCCCGTATATTCCTATCCTTCAAAATATCACTCAAAAATATCCAAAAAGTGCATTAAATCATTTAGAAGGGAATTCAAACCTGAAAATGCGATAAGAACATATAATTGCACTAAGACATGATACATACTCATAATTCACACATGAATATGAATGTAAATAATATGAGAAAAATGAGTATTTTCACATTCATCAACTATACACACGTTCCTCAGAACACCTAGTCTACTTTGAATTCCGGATTCAAACTAAGACTCTCCGTTCAAAAACTGCTAGTTAGATTGGTTAAATGAAAGTTTTTCTTCAACTTTAGGTATCTACCTCTAAACTTGAATATCATTTGAGATGTGGGCAAGCTTCCTTACAACAAGGATTAGGACCGAGACAAAGCTTGAGAGTTATAGCTTGTTTGACCTGAGAATTGTTCTGCAGCTTGAATCTTCACTGGAGTGCTTTACTGTGTGCTTCCTATTTGCTCTTGTATACTTAGCACAACTGCTTGCTAGATTATCAGAGTGATTTACGTCTTGAAGCTTTGAATTTGAAAGCTCGAGTGTTTGATGCAACGTAATTTCAGTTGCTCAATAATTCGGTAATCTTTGCTCGTCCTCCATCTCCTTCTATTTATAGTTGTTGGGATATCTTCTCGTTGAAGAGTGAGAAATATACTCGTTGACATTTAATGTTCCTTGTACGGATTTAGTGTTGTTTGTCCTTTCTGTAGAAGTTAGGTCAGAGTGGTTATAGCTTGATGTCAGTGTTTGCAGTGTTTCTTTTACTTTTCGTAAGGTTACATGTCCCCACGTTATTTGATAGTCAGTACAAGATTTGACTCTTGTCTTTACTGGCCAAATTTTTTTAAACATCTGACTTTGACTTTAACTTTGACTTTAGTCACTGCTGACACGACTACAATGACGCAAAAACGAGAAATATCAGCGAAACACCACCGATATTTCGTTAAATTTGACCCACCAAAACTATATATCCATGTAATCACTTTCTGTCATTTTTTTGTCGAAATTTTAATGAAATTTTGGTGAGTTTCATTTTGATCAACTCAATGTATATCTTTTCGAGATTTCGTCGAATTTGACCGAAATTTCCTCGCACTATCAATAAAATTTTGATAAACCCCAACAAGAAGATAGAGTGATGGAAAGAGAGAGAAAGAACAACAACATGGTCCGACCATTATTAGTGGCAGTAGTTGGCTTAGCGGCTGCACCAGAACCGGCGGCGCACTAAGAAGCTTTAGACCTGATTATGATCATCAAACTGTACAAACCCCTTTTCTTGAGAGAAGGAAACTTGCAGCTGATGACCATAAATGAAGGCAACCCTCTTTCCCCTTCCATTAATTATCTGAAAAAAATTCAAAGTAATATTTGATGAAAAGAAATTGTAGAGAACTCACTCTAGTTTAGTTCCACATGGCTAGATGACATGTTTTACTTTTTTTCCATTTGCACTTTTTCTTATTAATTAATATATTTTTTTGTACTAGTAAGTAGTAATATTGTATGAAAAAACTTCAGAATGTGTATCATATTGTCAGATAGCATTTATATTGTTTTATATTTATAAATTAAATGTAAACATGTCCATTGTATTAAATTTTAAGATAAATATGTGTATTTAAGTTAATTATAACAATTTAAAATATATCATGTTAAATTTCCATAATTTTAATACATTTTCCAACATTTGTTTTTAAATTGTAACAACATTTCCACCGACAACGATATTTCTTTGATATTTTTGTAAAATTGTAATGCCGATATTTTCGTAAAAACTAATATTTCCGTCCTTGCACAACTGTTGTTTGCTCGTTGATTGGATCCTTTTTGTTGCAAGCAATGTTGTATACTACGAAAGCATAAGCGACCTTATTGCAGGCTCACTGCGGTCTCTATTTCCTTACTACTTGCTTGGACTCCTTGTTGCATGTAACCTTGATGTCTTTGTTATATGCTTGTTGTGACTTCTTCTTAAGTAGAACTTGCACTATCTATTACAAAGATTACTGAAAACGTGGGGGCACTAGTCCCTACCTTACATCATGGTTTTATAATCGTCAAAACTAAATATAAATTACATAACATATTTCCTTTTAGGATGTCCCAAATATATAAGTCAAGTTTCTATATATAGTAACACTTATTGAACCCATTTACTAATATACCCTTAATTATATGAGCATTGAATAATATATTGAAGGGCAATTTCTCTTCACACTACAAAATATGCTCTTCGCACCACAATTTTGTTGGAGAAAAATAGCCTTATATTAAATGTCTATTTTACTCTCTTTTCTATTTTCCATCTCTTCTTCGACTATCTTCTTCATCATCAGACACTGGGGTCGGGGTCTCAAATTTTGTCAAGTGTCTTCTTCGGCCAATCTTTGGAATTGGGGGTCATACATTTCTAACAAAATTAAAAAATTGGAAGCGGGATTATGAAATTTCATCAAATTGTTGAATAAATTTGAGATGATCAACACTAAATCCAATGCTATAATTCAATTTACGATGTTTGAGCATGTTTGACAACAACTGAGTGAACATGATATATCTTGTTGACACAAGTTAAATTTTGATTATATTAAACGTGCACCCACAAGTATATGGGGCAATCGTACTATCTAGACAATCACAAGGTCGATCTCACGAGAATCGGCGATTGATATGGGCTAATAGATTGCAATAAACATCTAACAGCTAACTAGACGATCAAAATGTGGTTTTTGGTATTTCTAAAACTAATTAAAACAAAGAAGCAATTTAAAATAAAGTAATTGAATAAAAAAAGAAGTGATTAAGGATTTTGGTATTTCTAAAACTAATTAAAACAAAGAAGCAATTTAAACTAAAGTAATTGAATAAAAAAACAAGCGATTAAGGATTTAAACAAGTGATAAGGGTAATCTAGGATTAGAATTCAACTATGAGCAATTAACAATTTATATTCCGACCGATTTAATCTTTAAATCCCCCTCTCGGAGTGAAATAAGTGTTGATTATACACAATTAATACCGTCTTCGGTCGATTAATTGTATATAACTCCTAAGTGAACCTAAGATCCCAATCTCCATAATTAGCTCAAGTCTTTCGGTTATATTGACGAATTATGTCGATTAATGTTGATTGACTAATTATGTTGATTAATGTACTCTTAGATTAAATCTTCCCTCTTGGTTTCAATTGAACCCATAACAAATTGCTAGACATTTGATCAATTCATTTAACAAGCATAGCAAACCATTAATCATTTAATAACACAAAACGGGATTAAACCAATCGGGTAAAAGTCACTGATCACCCATAATCTGCTTTCTAAACCTAGATTTGGGAATTTAGTCAACCATGATCATAATAAATGTAAACATAGATATATAGACATAATCATAGTCTTACAAATACTGAAATTGAAATGGAAGAATAAAACCTATTGTTGACCTTGATCTTCTATTGCTCTTCTCCTCAAGCTTTTACTCTTTAATCTAAGTTTGAAAACCTTACAAATGATTATAATTGCTCCAAATCTGAATACGGAAAGGTATTTATACATCTTGGGGCATTTCAAACTAATTGGGCTAAAAGTAGAAAGCTCAAAGCCAAGCTCATTCAAAAATCCTAGATTTATGGCACAGTCTGTGCATTACCCTTAAGGGGTGCAAGGTCAGACCGTGCACTAGGATCATTGCACGGTCTATGTAGAGTCGTGACTGTGCGCCCTTGTTTCCAGGCAGCCTATGATTCCTCGGGGCACGAGCTGTGCACGGGTATGCATTAGTGCATGGCTAGATCATGCACGGCCCCAATTTCCCTCTTTTCTTGCCCAAAGCTTCGTCTTTCTTCCGTCTATTCCAATTTTGGCATGTTTCTCCTGAAAAACACTCGAAACAAGGTTTTTTCTCTACACGAAAAAGAAAGTACGATAAAATATGATAAACGGGAGCTTAGAATATATAATCACACAATAAAAGCTCTATTCTAAGCATGTTTTCCTAAGAAAATTCCAGTTTGTCACCTATTTATTTGCAATGGACCGAACATATAGAATTGCGTTCCAGCGGTATCCGTCGAACATAACCGACACCGTTCATCTGGCGAAACATGTACAATCTAGTTTTGTTGGTAAGTGTTGTATTGTTCGATGGACAAACATCAAACAAGTTCGACTATATTACTTCTTTTCAGTTTATCTTTTGTTCTTATTTTGTTTGTTTAGTGAATCTCATATTATATATGATAGCTTAGGCTTGAACTTAAGAGTCATATCTATTATTTTGACAATTTTGATTTGTAGAGTCTCCGATTCTTTTGTCCAATTTCAAATACGGGATTTTGTTTGATCATATAAAAGCATCAACGACAATGGAAGAAGAAAGAGCCTCGACAGTACTCGATCTCTTTCTATTTTCTTTTTAGTTTTTGTGTTGAGACTTCTAGATTTGCGGGGTGTTAATAGAGAAAGGAGAGGGTAAAAGTGTAGTTATATGGTGTGCAAAGAAAATCAATCACACTTTTTTTATTTCAGGGTGGTGCGCATAAAGTAAATGTGGTGTAGAGAATATTTGTTATGGTGTGAATAGTCTGCCTATATTAACAGTATAGTACTCATTAAATATGAATATATTAGGAAATAAATTATATAATTATCATTTTCAATGATGTTTCACAATCCTTATGTAATAGGTGACAAACCAATATAACTTGAATCATGAGTATAAAATTCGAGGTGTGCTTTTTAAGAATAAAGGAAAAGGATGAGAGCCAAAAAGAAAAAAGGTAAAATAAAGTGGAAAAGACCTTATTGACACACGGTTTCTTATGTAATACTCTATTTGGCGTTTGATTGCCTAAACCTCCCTCCTCCTTTCTCCAACCAACAAACAAGAATGTTTGCTTCTTTCTCATTTTCTCTTTAAACTCAGCCACTACTCAATTTGTCCCTTGTTTCTCTAAATCTTCCATGAACCTGCTACAACAGACAAAATGGGGTAAGCATTCCAAAATTATCCCGGTTTTGTTATTTCCTTTGTTGGTTCATTGCGGCTCTCTTAACCCAAGCGATAGAGCGGCGCTTCTGGAGCTGAAATCCAATTTCCAGGTGCCGCTTCACAATCTCAACCTGGGACGCCGATGCCTTCCGTGTCAGCGTCTCCGTCTTCAACCGAACTTGAAGGCTAACCTCTCTGCATCTCACCGCCCAAATATATAGTCAAGTTTCTATATATAGTAGCATTTATTGAACTCATATACTAATATACTCCTATTCGTATGAGCATTAATTAATATATTGAAGGGAGATTCTATTCACACTAGAAAATATGCTCTTCACACCATAAATTTGTTTGGACAAAAATATCCTTATATTAAATGTCTATTTTACCCTCTTTTCTATTTTCCATTTCTTCTTCAACTGTCTTCTTCATCATCAGACTCTGGGGGTGGGGTCTCAAATTATGTCGATTGTCTTCTTCGGCTGGTCTTTAGTTGTGGAGGTCCCACATTTCTAATGAAATTAAAAAAAAATTGGAAGTGGGATTATGAAATTTCATCAAACTATCGAATCAGCGTCTCAAATTTCTGAGACGATCAACACTAAATCCGACACTATCATTCAATTTACGATGTTTAAGCACGTTTCACAACAAATAACCGAACACAATATATCATGTTTATTTGCATGGGACCGAACACATTGAATTGCGTTCCAACGGTATCCGCCTAATATAGTGAACACCTTTCGCTTACCGAACATGTACATAGTTCGGTTGGTAAGTGCCAAGTTGTTCGATGAACAAACATCAAACAGGTTCGACTATATTACTTCTTTTTAGTTTATTTTTTGTCCTTCTTTTGTTTGTTTTGTCAATCTCATATTATAATAACTTAGACTTGAATTTTAGAGTCTTATCTATTATTTTGACAATTTTAATTTGTAGAGTCTCCGATTCTTTTGTCCAATTTCAAATACAATATTTTATTTGAACATTTAAGGTATCAAAGGCAACGGAAGAAGAAAGAGCCTTCTGGTCGGCGAAGACAGTACTCGATCTCTTTTTTTTTTTCTTTTTAGTTTTTTTATTTAGACTTCTAGATTTGCGGGATGTTAAAAGAAAAACTCAATAGGTGCTATTACACAAAAAGGAAAAGAAAACAAGCAAAGAAATAAAAAAATGTGGAGACCACAAGCGACCTCTCACAAACCAGTAAAAATCAAGAGAATTAATCTCTCCAATCTAACTAGGTGATTGTACTGGAAAATATAGAGAACACTAGAACTAATAATTATACGATGGGATTATCATCAGAGAAACGAGAATGGTATTGCCGTCATGTGAGAAGCCAAATGGGATTATCATCGATGAAATAAGAACGGTACTCCTATAAGAAGCAAGATGGGATTGTCATCGTCGGAACAAGAACGGTACTTGCATCCTACGAGAAGCAGGATGAGATTGTCATCGGCAGAAGTATGGCTAGCTAGCCAACGGGCTAGCAATGAGAAAATAAATCCTTATGCATAAGTCGACAGATATCCGACGTGACAGCCATCAGAATGGAGGAAAGCAGCACGGTGCTTTCAAAGCACAAAGGGACTGCCTTTGGTAAAAGATTGATGGGATTTCCATCATAAACAACTGGAGAATGTCGCGCTAAGTGCGTTCCACTCCAAAAGAGGCCACCAACAGATCGCTAACCATGATAACGATGAACCGGTCCACAGGAGACTGATGTGATCGCTTGGAAGGATGAGATCTATAGAAGAAACCTAGCGGAAGGAGTTTATGACCAACGACTTCTGGCAAAAAACTATTGACCATTGATGAGAGAACAGTCGGCTAGGAAGTTTTAGAGAGGTAGATACCCCCCGGGATGTTAAAAGAAAAGGATAAGGGTAAAGTATCTAGTTACATGGTGTGTAAAGAAAATCAATCATGATTTATTTATTTAAGGTGGTGTATATAGTAAATGTGGGGTAAAGAGTATTTTTTGTCTTGTGAATAGAATTTGCCTACATTAAATCTATATTTATATAAAAGTAAAATGGAGGGTATTAGTGTCATTTCAGTTTTCCCTCCAAAAATTTTAGATTATAATTAGTAACTTTTCCTATTTTTGATATGTTCATAACTTTCTTTTATTTATTTTTAAATACAAATAATTTTTTCATCTTAAATCCAATTTTTATGCATAATATACTAAATTATTCATCTTTTCACGAGCTTCGATTTAACATCCATATCACATACATTATAATGAGATATTTGATTTGAATAAACGGATTGTTTGTTTGTTAATTTTTGTGTTATAATTGATGGTCATTGTAACTTGAACTATAATATTTTGGTTTTAGTTGCAACTAAAATTAGTAAAATGATTTCTTTAAAAATCATGAGTATTTTTTATAATTATTTTTAATTACCTATTTATATTTTTAATAATGTGTATTTTGTTAAGATTAATCTTTTAAGGAAATTTATTCTCTGCAGCCTAAATTATGACATTTGTTAATTTTTGCAATCTTTTTAATTTTTTACTTTTTCTAATATTCAATTATATATGTTTAAACTTTGTAAGCTAAATAATACTTTGTCGCACTAATCAACATCAACTGTCTTTTTTACTCTTAACAATCTAAATAGCTTTTTCCGCATTAATCAATTTTTATCTTCAAATAAATAAATTATTTGTAAGAAAAATATAACATTTATATAAATAATTTACAATACCATATAAAATACGGAAATATCCAAATATTTTGAAGAGCTCATAGACTTTAATTTGTTATTTGAATTATTAAAATAACTTTTGAATTTTATTTTATTAAAATAAGAATTCTTAAATAAAATTATTTAAGTATATTTGAAATCACCAAATGAAATCTCAAAAGTTGCAAATGAAAATCTAACTTTATAATTAGAATTTGAAAGTTTTTTAGATAAATTAAAAAGATATAAAATAAAAGTAAGGACATAAAGAAAAACAAATTAAACTTTACATTACATATGAACTACCCAAATAAAATAGCATTATTCCGTTTATTATATATTTCATGGATATTTTAAATTATTTATAGTTAGAATTTAAAAATTATTTTATAAATTAAAAATCTATATAAATATATATATATTTATACATATAAGCCACGGTAGGGTCACTTCTGTAAGTATCACTTTCCAGCCTAAATTTCAGACTGTGATTGATAAGTTGTTGTCACATTTGATAAGAATCAAAATTAATTTTACTTTCTAAGGTGGCAAATATCTTTTTCCATTTCTCATATATTTATTATGTATAATATATCAAATTAATCATCTTTTGACGATATTCGATTTGACATTCATATGTGTATATATACTAAAACAAATATAGCATTGAGTAAGATTTCAATATTTATTGTAGGTTGCAAAACAAATATAGCATTGATTCGGAACAAAATGAAAAATCATTCAAATAATCCTCTTTACAAATTATATTACTTGATTATTTCATTATAACGACAACTAATCAGTTTGATTTATTTGACTTGAATTATCTCAAGTTTTCTTCATTTATTACATTGAGAGAAAAAATATTGTATATACAGTTGAATACATATTATATCGAATTAAAAGTGATAGTTAATATTTGATTTATAACCATCTTATTAAATTATTAAATTTGCTAATGTTTATTTGTTATAATAATTATTTTTGTTGATAAATCACAAAACTATGACTTTCGCCCATATATATAACTTTATATATGGTAATTAATCTTTAAAAAAAATTACTTTTTTATTTTTACATATATTAATGTTACTTTTCTATAAATAATTACACTTTGCAACCTAAACCATGCTATTATACAAGTTGCAGCTAAACTTCTTTTAAATAAGCAAAATTAACCAACTTAAACTATATATATATTTTTAGACTTTGCAACATAAACAATACTTGGTAACATTAACCAATCTCAATTATGTCCTTTTTTTTTTTTTTTCACATTTTGCAACCTAAGCAATTTTTTTACATTAACCATTGTGTATCTTTAGATGAATCTACTATTTACAATATAAACGTATAATTTAATTGAAACTTTTCAACATATATATGAAAGTATTAAGAAATATTGAAGAACTCATATGTTTTATTTTGTCATTCGAACTATTCAAAAAAAAAAAAAAAGATGTTTTATTTTGTTATTCCAACTATTGAATAACTTTTGAATCTTATTTTGTTATTTTGTTATTCTTTGTATATCTAAAATATCAAGTAAGGTATTAAAACTTGCAACTAAGATTTTTTAAAAGTAAATAGTTATAATTAGAATTTAAAATTTTATTTAGATAAATTTAAATATTTAAAGTAGAATAGAAAAAAATGAAAGAAAAATAATTTACTTATAACATTATTCAGTTTATTTTATTTAATAATATGAGTTGATAGTTAAATATTTATGTTTGTTTTAACATTCATAATTAATTAAGCTATAATTCATATAGGTGGAGAATGAAACAGACACACTAAATGTGTGTTTGGATTTCAAAGATAAGAAATGAACATTTTGAAAAAGATATTTATCTTAATATTAATTTTTATATATAGACATATATAATATACCTATATATAAAGTGAGTTATATTAAATTCATGTATAACATGCGAGAAACTTATATTCACATTACTTATAATTTATTTATGTTTTATTCTACATTTAAAAAAATATTTTATTAGGGTAAAACCATCACATATTTAAATATTAGACTATATCATATTTAGTTTTATTAAAATCATTACTTTTTAAATAAACTTCCGTGCATCGCACAGGAATAATACTAGTAGTACAAATATGAGCATATTAGGAAATAAATTATATATTTATAATTTTCAATAATTTTTGTAATCCTTGTGTATAAGATAAGAAAGCTATATAATTAGGATAAAGAGTATAAAATTCGGGGTGGGTCTTTTTAAGAAGAAAAAGAAAAAAGATAAGAGCCAAAAAGAAAAAGGTGAAATAAAGTGGAAAGGGCTTTATTGACACACGGTCTCCCATGTAATATTCCCTTTAGCGTTTGATGGCCTAAACCTCCCTCCTCCTTTCTCCAACCAACAAACAAGAATGTTTGCTTCCTTCTCATTTTCTCTTTCTAAACTCAGCCGCTACTCAATTTGGCCCCTGTTTCTCTAAATCTTCCATGAAGCTGCTGTTGCAACCGACAAAATGGGGTAAGACTTTCAAAATTATCTTGGTTTTGTTATCTTTTTTGTTGGTTCATTGCGCTTCTCTTAACCCAAGCGACAGAGCGGCACTTCTGGAGCTGAAATCCCATCTCCATGACCCGCTTCACACTCTCTCAACCTGGGATGCCGACGCCGCTGCCTTCCACGCCGGCGTCTCCGTCTCCAACCGTACTGGGAGACTAACCTCCCTCAACCTCACCGCCCTCAATCTCTCCGGCCAAATCCACCCCTCCCTCTGCTCCCTCTCTTCCCTCCAAACCCTCGTCTTGTCACGCAACGACTTCCGCGGTCCTCTTCCCTTCTGCTTCCATCTTCTACGCGACCTCACACTTCTCGATCTCAGCTTCAATGCATTCGCTGGCTCCCCACCTCCATCTCTCGCTCTACTCCGTCAGCTCACCGACCTCGACCTCAGCCACAATGCATTCTCCGGCGAAATTCCCCTTTGGATTGGCAATTTCTCCCTCAAGCTTCGAAAGCTCGATCTAGGGTTCAATAATTTCCACGGTGAGATGCCTGCAAGTCTTCTCCACGCAATGTCTTTGCTCTACTTGGATTTATCGCACAATTACCTGACGGGGATGATCGGTGATTTTCAACAGCCTCTGGTTTATGTCAACCTGGAGTCAAATCAGATATCAGGCACCCTGCCCTGTTTCTCTTCTTCGTCCTCATCTCTGTCGCAGCTCAATTTAGCCAACAACTCCATTATGGGGGGCATACCGTCTTGCATTTCCAGTTGTCGGGAGCTGACACGGCTCAATCTGTCATCTAACCAACTGCGTTACGGTATTCCACCAGGATTAGTTTTTTCAGACAGGTTACTTGTCCTGGACTTGAGCTTCAACTCCCTGTCCGGAAATCTCCCAGGTAACATAGAGGGGTCGCCGGAGAAATCGAGCCTCTTGCTCGTCGACCTCTCCCACAACCAGTTTACCGGTGATATCCCTTGGTCCTTTACGGAGCTCAAGAACTTGAAGGCCCTCTCTCTCTCCCACAATCTTCTCACGGGGCAAATACCAGACAGGATAGGAAACCTGACCTATCTCCAAGTCATCGATCTCTCCCACAACGTGTTATCAGGCTCGATTCCTCTGAACATTGTCGGCTGCTTCCAGTTGCTGGCCTTGAAACTGAGCCACAACAATATTTCTGGCGAGATTCCACCTGAGCTTGATGCATTGGACAGTCTTAAGATATTGGCGTTGAGCAACAACCGCATTTCTGGAGAGATCCCTCTCACCTTGGCGGGATGCAAGTCGCTGGAAGTTGTGGATTTCAGCTACAACAACCTATCGGGTTCCTTGAATGAAGCCGTATCCAAATGGTCCAAGCTCAGGTTCCTCTCCGTTTCTCATAACACGCTGAATGGATCCCTGCCTAGCTGGTTGTATACGTTTGACGCCATTCAAGTGATCCATCTGGACGGGAACAATTTCTCCGGCTACGTACCAGATGGTAATTTCAACACAAGTTTCAATTTTAACCACAGGGCAGCAGGTTTTAGTCAGTCAAAGACTGGACTTGATTTGCAAGTCTCTGTAACAGTCTCTGATAAATCCGAGTTCTCCTTTGAGTACTATGTCTTGACCAGAACTGGGATCGACATGTCTGATAATTCACTCAGGGGAGGGATCCCAGCTGGACTTTTTGGATTGGAAGGCTTAGAATATCTCAATTTATCGTATAATCTTCTTGATGGTCAGATTCCGGTAGGCCTGGATAAGATGTGGAGTTTGAAGGTCTTGGATTTGTCACATAACTCCTTCTGGGGTCCGCTTCAGGATAATATATCGAGCCTTGGAAACCTGGTACTCCTGAATATGTCGTACAATTGTCTTTCCGGCATAATTCCAAGCAGGCAGGGCTACTGGAGGTTCCCAGGGGCGTTTGCTGGGAATCCAGGCTTATGTTTAGTCGAAGATGGGTGCAGGGGGCAGGGGCGCGCCCATTCTAGGCTGGGAAGGACATTGGGAGATGGCAACGAGGATGGACTGATTTCAGTTTGGATTTTCTGTTTAACGACGTTGTTTAGTTTTTACGTAGGTGTAGTTGGGCTCTGCTGTTATGGTCAAACTAGAAATTACATTTTACAGACTAAAAGCTAGCTAGGGTCGAGGACATGTATCTATCTAATTGTGTAGTGCAGATTTTGCATACTTTGAAGTGATATTCTGCTGACTTTGCAATTTTCGTTTTAACGAGGGGAAAAAACATAAGAACGCAGAATAAAAGTCATGCTGGAATGAGAGAATCTGATTCAGTGTCAAAAGCATTCAGCAAAACTGTAGGTCCGTAAATAGTCACTTATCCTTCCATAGCCACTTGAAGGGACAGCATTAGATTCATCAGGGGCTTATAATGCACACTTCACCAGGAACTAAAGATAATCACTCGCTTTTTTTATTCGCTCAGCATTAGCTAATTCCAACAGTAGCAAATATGACAAGCTTGTAAAGAAGAGAATTATCTTTATTGGCAGTAACTCATTATCTCTGAAACAGATTTACATATAATATAGTAGCACTACAGTGCATTTGCTAAAGGCCCATACGGTGATCCAGAGTCAAAACTTAACAGCGAAGCGGAGTAAAAACAAGAGGAACCCGCCTGCACTTCTTCTGCCATAAAAATTGAAAGAATCAGACCTGCAACCTGAAACTCGAAAAACTCTGCTTGATTTAAGATGCATAAGCTCTTATGGACGAGATCTGAATCATCAAATGAATCTCACTTACAGAACTCTCAGCATCAAGGACCTGAAAAGCGTCGAGTTCTCCCGCCTAATACCTAATCGGCCCATCCAAGCTCCCAGATGCAAACTGAAAAGTATAACTCAAGTTTATAATGAACAAGCTTGTTTCAGTTGAACAGGAAAGAAGAAAATAACTAGGCAAATAAAAAACCTACATTGGAAATTTTTTCAAATTGCAACACTTCGGTTGAAACTTGAAACTATGATATTATGTTAATTCAGATTCGTGATCTCAGTTTCACAAATCACAAATGAGATTAATAAATGTGGTTTCTATCATTAGGTTTTGCATCTGTAAATTATGAATTCCATATTAAAGCCAAAAAATAAGCAAGAAAAGAAACCTTACATGAATCAAAGCCAGATGTAAAACTCATCTTTTCCTAAATATACAACTTATAGGCAAAATAAAATGACAATTCTAAAGATAACTGTCAACCTGCTGAGTGCTGAGTAATAAATGTTCAGCAACACTCATGTACAACAACTCAGTTACTTGTATGTAGGTTCAAAGACATGGGGATGAGTCTGTTGTGTTCCAGTATGCACTCGCATATATTTTCGAACAACAACAGCAGCAACAACGGCATCATCAACAACAACTAAAAGGGGGGAAAGGATCAAGGCAAAATTAATAATTTCCTGTAGACTGACTGGATTAGTTGAGGAGAGTTTGCGAGTGATTCATTCACAACACTTACACACACAAAAGCACATCTATTTTTCTTATAGAAAAGAAAGCAACAAGGCAAAACTGAAGTTTACCTGCTGAACAATTGGATTCCTTGACGACGAGAACTCATGAGTCATTCCTTGCCAAACAACTTTTCCATCATACAGAAACAACAACCTAGATATGATGTTATTATTAGGGTATGATAAAGTAGCGAAAAAAAGAAAGTGAGAAGACAAAATTGGCCGTACTCAAGACAAAAGATTAAGAAACCAATCACTACCTGTCTACAGCTCTTCTGATCGTGCTATGTTGATGTGTGACGACAACATAGGAAGCAATCTTCCCAGGCTTCCCAAGGGCATCCTCACCTTTCAAATGAACCGACCGAATGAGATCTTCAACTACAGTTGATGCAATTGGATCCAGACCAGCTGTTGGCTCGTCATATAGGAGAACCTGCATAAAATACAGGTAACATCACTAAAGATGTACATACCAGAAAGCAAGCATGGATACATATAATTAACACGATGGTAGATGTATCTACGTGTATCTACGTGCAAGACACTATAAAAATTCTTGTGGTTGTGGGAGGATTAAAAGCTTAGCTCTCAGTGCTCCAATAAAACTTTTACTCACATTGTAGTTTTATTTCTGTTAATTGCAAATCCGAATAGAAAAATTAGACCAGTCAAAAACATGGACTCCCCTAATTTATAATATTGACCCATAGTTATTGTAAGAACTAATCAATTAAGCTCTGACCTAAAATCATTTTGCTCAATTTAATTTAGATTCAAACTCATTTAGTGCAAAATAATAGTTAGACTTATTCTAAATATTAGACTGGAACCAAACTGGCCCCACATGTAATCTGACTCAAACCCTGACAGTTTATTTAACACTTAAAAAATTTAACCTCATCATCCTCTCTCTCTCTAATATAGTTTTGTTCAGCTTTTCAACTACTAGTGCTCTTAATTAGCTACCAAAGAACTCTTACAGAAAATATATATTTCGTAATGAGTTTCAATCTTTCCCTCCCAGATATATAGTCCACTTAGGTTATTGACACAAATTAAGAAATGGTAATGGAAAAGCAGATTATACAATAAACTTCCTGTATACCTGTATCTAGAGGGATGCTTGATACAGGGAAAAGGAAGTGAACGGGTTTAAAAGAAGTGGGAAATTGGTTTCTTACCCCCCATTTGGAAAGGGGTATGGGTCAATACCCAGCAGTGGAAAATCAAACCCATGGTGGAGAATTTACCAATCACCTACATTCCATTTCCATTCCCCATCATTGAGTTTAACACAAAGTGCTTAACATGGTGGTACATTTATAAATGAATGGGACAACTAATATCAAATACCGGAACGGGGTTATATATGTGGGACATCCCCAAAAGAATAATGGACAATATATTTGAGGAGGACAACCTTGAAGTTTCTCTGGCACAACTTTGTTAAACATCAAACATAAATGTTATATGCACTTTACTGTACTGAAACTTTTACCACGTGGCCCCACAATCATTGATTTTTTGAATCTGCTGTTTGTGGTCTATTTGAGCCACACCAAAACAAACAAAACTATCAGATATTGCCTATGCATATATATGACAGTGGGGACAATGAAGTGGCAAATTTGAAATCTGGATATTCCAAGAACTCTTGAAGAGTTTTAAACAGCATAATTTACTTGGTAATAACTTTTACAGCAACCAAATTACATTTTCATGACCTTAAACATTGAAGAAGACACTAATCAGAAGCCTGAATCTAAACTTTCAGGGAAACAAACAAGCAAAGGAAGAACGTATTATTGTACAAAACACAGCAGAATTTTCTTAAAGAAAGACTATAATTTTGATAAGATTTTCTTTATAAGAATAATGAAAGATTAAAATGACTGTGAATTTGAATAAAACACTTCCATACCTCGGGCTCTATTGCATCCTTTGTTGTATCAAAAATAATGGAACGAGCTAAAGCAACTCTCTTTTTCATCCCACCCGACAATTCAGAAGGCAAACGCTCCTCCACTCCCTGTAAAAGCATATATTTTAAACCTTCCTTGCCTTCACAAATGAATAAGCCCTTTCACTATATGTATACTAAATTATAAAGCTGGCATTCAAGTTGCGAGGAAAAGTTCCGTCCATTTGTCCTACGTAATAGGCATTTTACAACTGATGCATATGCTACCAATCCTAGGAGTTCTGAATGAAAGGATAATTGGTGCATTTTGTACAAGTGGGCTATACCTAAACACCTTGCACTATTTAGAGTGTCATGGAAGCAAGTATAGCTAGCTTTCAATGTCTAAATGGTTGCATGCACATAGTATGAACTTGTTAGACAAACAGATATACTATTTACAAATATCATTAGAGCAGCCAATATATAGTTGAGCTGCGGTCCTCTCACTGAAGACAGCCATGGTAAAATGGTCATAACTGTACACCTTCAATCCAACAGCAGCTAGGGTCTCTGTGACAAGCTCGGCAATTTTATCCTCAGGCATAGTGGAATTTTCGTATCTGTATCAGCAAATTAAGGAATAACGTAAATAAGAAACACAGAAATTCTTATGTTAATAATCAAACGAAAGACTTGTAAGAAACTTCATTATCTTACAATAAAAACCCAACATTTTCACGAACAGTAAGAGAATCAAAAAGCGCAGCACTCTGAAACACCTGTAACATAGTGAAAACAATTCAAGAACTGTATGGAATCACAGCAATAATAGTCATAACAACATAATCTTACCAAGCCGATTCTTAGACCAGATATTTCCTCATCACTGATTAATCCATGTCGCCTTCTACCTCGAATCAATACCTCACCCTAGTTGTTAAACATAATTTCAAGATATTTCAAGAAGAAAGTCAGGTCGACCTGACAACATTCTTGTATATTATATTCTATTCAATTAAAGTATCACAAAAGACCAATCGAAAGAACATACTTGAAATTACCTTGTCCGGAGCAAGAAGCCCAGCCATAATCTTCAAGATGGTTGACTTACCAGTCCCTGATGGTCCAATAATTCCAACAGCCTCTCCATGTCTAATCTACAAAAGGAACAGTGTCTTTGAGGAACGCAACATGTGTGTATCCACCTGTAATGTACCCACACTTGCACACATATTCACATGGATGTGTGTCAAATCAAGGGTGGGTACTACACTAACAGGTGTAGCATCAAGAAAATTTGAAAATGGAGAGCGAAATCTAAGGAAATGATAAATTGCAGAGAAATGAATAAATAAGGCCAGTTGGGACAGTGATAATACTGGGTTATAATGCAACATGGACAAGAGAAAAAAAGGAAGAAAGAAAAAAATTAAAAAGTAGAAAAACATTTTCAATATGTCAAAATCTCTTGTAGTTCCATAATCCAACACATGGTTTGTTTCTTTCGTTAATGCAACAAGTCCAGTTCTTGTTGCCTTAACATAAAAACAGGGAAGGGTTTAGAAGACAAAAGTCATATGTCCTCTCACTACATACTCCTGCTCGAGTTAGGTGATTTTATCTATTTCCGGCTCTTAGTGGAAGATGTCTAGTGGAACTGAAGATAAGATCCAACAAGAGGACTTCTCAAGAAAAATACACATGTTATGTCACTGTACATCATGAACTATGTTAGCAAATTGCAAAACCAACTCAAAGTAGACCATATAGTAACCATGCTCTCGCTTCTCCTGATTTCCTTCAATCAGAGTATTGAAGGCACTGAAGTTGACGCTTGAAGTCCGACGATGATACACCATTTGGTGAACTGAAGGAACAAGAGCACACAGGTTCTAATGCTACTTCACAATGCAGAACCACTATGCAGAAGCTATTGATATAAGCCAGATCTATAAATTACAATCTAACACGCATAAGGGCAGGAGCGGAATGCACTAAGCAGGCTGCAGTGGCTGAACCTCAGGTGAGGACACGGAAGAATATTTCTCTGCTGAATAGTAGACTTTCCACCAAAATGGGAAAGGCCAAGGCCTTTGTGTCATCCTCCTAGTGTGTTTCATCGAACAAGCATTGGTACTTAAACATCTACTAGTGTGCTACAGGATTACAGGAGCTAATGTAACAAATTCACCTTTATCAGAAGTGGTCGTGAAACATAGAGGTGTAACAAGCCATTAGGAAAAATAAAATATATTGTAAGAATTCGCAAATAGAAAGAGAAAAGCATCATATATTTTATAAATAAGTTAAGTGACTAGTTGTAAAACAGTACGATAGGCTAAGAAGAGAGCATATGATAATTCGTATAATAGGCTAGGTACAAAGGAAGGCGCCACGAGAGATATCTTCAACCGAGTGAATGCCATAGGCCAGAAAAAAAAAATCATGTCAGATGCATCAATCATGAAAATGGTAAGAGTTGTGAAGAAATATAAAGCTGTTCTAGGAAGATAGATGAATTACTTTGAAAACCTACTCAATGGATAAGTGCAAGGGGATTCAGCTTGGATACACGCCCCCTTGAAATGAAGGAATGAATTGGATTGCATACACATGCATACATACGTGATACATACACTGGTATACATATACATGTACTTAAAGAATTCAAATAAGTTGTAAGCAAAACTCAGAAATCACCTTGAAGCTCACACCTCTTAATATGTGCTTTTCCCCGAAAGACTTGTAGACATCACGACATTCAATGAGCACATCTGACTCATGCTCTTGCTCTTGCTCCCTATCGACGCTCAAGTTATCTATCATACGAGAACCCTGGAGAAAATGAATGAACATATTTCATATGAAAATAGCTATAGACCTGAAGAGGTAGTCCAATAGAAACCAAACCTATCTATTTGTCACCATCTTTGAAAGATAAAGCCAATCCAACAGTTCGTATTTATACCAAGGTTAGGTTGTACTATCAAAATAAGAAGTACAAACTCCATCATTTGAAAAAGAAACTTAGCAATAGTTAGAAAGCGTATGGCTGTAACAATAATCGCCTTCCAAAAGCATAAAGATGGATGTACACTGCAAATTTAAAGTGGACAAAGAAAAACTTCAATAAAGAGATTGCAACACAATAAGAATTTCAAACCACAGCCGGGGTCTGCTGCTAAGCAGCGGCCAAAACTAACTAATCTTCAGCAAATGGTAGCTTTGAGATAGAAGCAAATTGAATCCTGATGAATATGAATCCTGTGAATATATCCTGTTCAAATAGCCAATTTTAGATTTATGAATCACTGCGTTCCAAGCTATCCCCCAAAGTTCAAGGGAAGAAGAACAGTAACTTATGCATACAACTAGCCAAGAGCAGATAAACCCAACCCTAAAATCTAAAATGCACATAGAAAGAAGGAACAAACACATAAAAACAAAATGATAAACTCAAGAAAGTTCAGGCTTACACTATAATCCGCAGGTCTAAAGTCCTGAGGCGGGGCGACACAAGCACATGCAACGCTTCTATTTCTTTTTGAGTTTTCATCCTGAACGGAAGAAACCGACAAAAACGCAGGGAAAGATCGCAAGAAACTGCTGCTGCTGATGTTGCTCCAAGTGCTGCTATTGGTGCGGATGTGCGAAATCGAAATTGAAACCGCCGGCGAAATCATCCCCACCGGCACACCAATCTCACGGGGGATGATGTGATTGTTCAATACGGATGATTATGGATTGCTAAGGAGATCAGTACGGTGGAATTGAATGCAGTTTCAGTTGAGAATGTTGAATTTAAAATGGGGGGCGATTAGCACCGTGGGGCAGCGGCCGGTCGGTGTGGAGGAAGATGAGGATGCCGGCCATTGGTCACAACGCTATCAATTTGACTGACAATTGTTTCCCGTGTTTCCCTTTTTGTTCCCAGGACCCGTGCATCATTTAAAGAGAATTGAAAATTTTGAGTAGATTTGAGTTATTATTAGATTATAATATTAGTAAGATAATAATTAGGCGGCGACTATTCGCAACCCGCAAATTTTTTCAACGTAGTTCATTAATTTAATAAATTATAATGCTATTAGGAAAATACTACAACACCCTTAATGAAGAAAGAGCATAATCAATTATAAGTAATATATAACATAAAAAAATGATTTCTTCCGTATAATTAACCTTCAACTTTTTTTTTAAGAATACCATAAATCCTAATTTTCTCAAGTTTCATGAATGAAAAACATAAATAATAAGTGAAAATCGCTTAATATCCACAAATCCACAAATTAAGTTCTAAAGGCTTGGATGCAACCGTCGCCGCCTCGTGATTCGTCTACCCTACCTTCTTCCTTCAGCAATCATGATTCCTGATGGAATTTCTTGGATTATATGCTTACCTGAGCCCTGGAGATTCAAGAAATCTTTAAAAAATGATGTTATGTTGTAATTTATTTATTAATAACCTTAAATTAATCATCCTCTACATATTTGCTTGACATGGTAATATCTTACTATTATTGTTAATTCATTCAGCTCATAGAGATGGAGCTGCCGCCATTGTAGCTGCCTACAACTCATTCTCCACCACTCTTACTGTTAATTTCAGTAAATGATTGTTCATAATTAAATTTTTTTGAAGTGTAAGATCTCACACCACTATGAAATTAATTAACGGGAATTAAAAGCCTAGCCGATCCGCTGGAGAAGAAAGTCACTTTTGTTTGCAAGGAATTCGATGTTGTTAAGGAGTTTTACATACAAATCGTATTTTTTTCTTTTTCGATTATTTAATATTTTGTTGTTTAATTATAATATATTATTATATAATTAAATTTAATATATAAGGGTATAATTGGTAGTAAGTGGGTTGTATTAAGAAATTTATAGTCAATTTTTAAATATAAGTGGGCTACATTAAGCAATGGGCTGCATTGAGAAATTTTGTGGGCTGCGAATAGTCGCCGCCTAATAATTAATATATTATAAAAATTAAGTGTAACAAATTTAACCTCTTCTGATCAGTATAAAAAGCAATATAACATAAATAATAATAAAAAAACATGTCATATAACACATCATCAAAGTTATCCTTAATGTATTGGACATCTAGATAATATGGGAACACATAAAAGTTTGAAAAAATTAAATTGTTTATGCCCTGTAGTCTTTGGACTACACATTTTTTGACAAATGACTATGGACTGTAATTAAATTATTTGCATAAAAAATTAATTAATTTTATTTATTAAACCAATACAAATATTTCTCGCAAAATAAATGGCCCACGTCTAATACAACTAATCAATAAAAAATAACATTTTTATAACATAATATTTGATTAGGTGTCAATTTTAATATATTGACAAAATATTAATTTGAGATATTGTAATTAAATTGGATTATAATTAAAAAATAATTATGTCATAAGAAATTCCAAAATGTTGTCAAATAAATAAACTAATTAACAGGTGTTACATATTAACTCATAAAAGCTGCCGAGAATTATTTCACCACATATAAGACAATTTGTTGGAAATGCACCAGACTATGGTATTATTGAAATTCGCTGAAAAAGTACTTCAAATATGAGATGATTGAAGAATAATTCCTAATTTATACTTATTTAAGAAAAAAAAAATCTAACCAATCGAAATTTACAATTTTTCAGGGATGTTTATAATAGTTTAACAAATAAATAGAGAATCAACGACTTAAATATAGAAAATAATCAACCAAATTTATTTTGCATTTTTTAGAAATAATTTTTAGATTTTTAATAATAGTAATAATTGTTGGTTGGAAAACTATCAAACAAAAAATTAATTAACAACTCACATGTGAATATATCAATAAATATGCTGAATATATACTAATTGATTTACAACAACATCAATTAGTATACTTAAATTATACCTAAATATATTGATTTCGAAAAACATTTGGAAAGTTGCGTGAATGTATTTATAGACTCGGACAACTTATACTGAATGTGGGAGAGTTAATATTGAATGAGATAATGATGACTTATTATATTTTAGGAAAATATATGGCGAATTATCTCCAATTAGAACGTACTTCATTTTTGTCAAGATTTATCTACCAAAAATAATTATTTCCATAAATGGATAGGGATTTGGGCGGAAAAATTTTAATATTTCTATTTTGCGACTTAATTGTTGTTATATATATATAGATTTGGAGTAGTAGCAATAAAAAGGGAAAATTGATAAAAATGTCCTGTAAATTTTGCGTAATTAAAAAATTACCATTTAACTTAGGCCATTTAAAAAATTGCCCTATAACTTACAAAATGTTGATAAAAATGCCCCGCTACCGGCAATCGCCTGTAACCCAGCAGGTAACCTGTTGAGGTGGCGCGGTCTGCTGATGTGTTCCAGATTTTTGTACACGTTGTAAATGACGAAAATAAGTTAAATAAAGTTTTAAAAAATAATAGGCCACATCACTCTCCTATTTCAGATCCCAAATTTCTCATCTTCTTCTCCCACCCTCTTCCCTCCCCTCCTTCTTCACCGAACCCTTTATCGGAGTTAGGCCCACCTCGAAATCTTTGCCGGCAGCCCACTACCACGAAATCGATCCCCCTACAACCTTCAACGACTTCCTCCGGCTGTGCGTTTACAACCTGCGCCGCCATACCTGATCCTGATTACAACCTCTGCAACCAACACACATTCACACACAGAAAATAACAGATTTCTTCTTGCACCGTCTCTCTCCCGCTCTCCTCTCTATAAACAGTTTCTGTTTATTGTGGAGAAATTCAATAAATTTACAATGGATGAGCTGCAATCTGCTCTTAATGCTCACATGGATCAGATGGCAGATCTGGTGGAAAAGCTCTCCGCCGAACTCCGCTCGGGTCTCAAACCTGCTTACGAAAATTTTATGGAATTTTTTCTGCAATTGATGTAAAATAGGAAAGATAAACCCCAATTATTTAATAAATTTAAATTATTTTAAAACTATTTCTAAATATTACATATCTTAGAAAATAAAGTTAAATATTCTTTTAATTTTTCTATTTTCAAATGAATTTTAGAATTTTTTCAGATTATTTTTTTAATTTTATGAATTATAATGAATTTTAAGATTTCAAAACAATATTTTAAAATTTTTTGAACTGTAAATAAATTTTAGAGTTTTTAAAATAATTTTCAAAAATAAATTTTTTATATTTCAGAATTTTAAATGATTTTTTGGGGTTATACTTATATTTATATTCAAACTAATTTCTATGTTATATTTTTATTTTTTTCCACCATAAAAAAATCAAAAATAATTTTTAGAAATTTTCCTCAAAATTTTAAATGAATTTCAGAAACAATTTGTTTAATTTCTGAATTTTAAAATAAATTTTACAATTTTAAAATAATTTTAATAAATAAATGTTTTATATTTCTGAATTTTAAATCTTTTTATAAATTCAAATAATCATTTATATTATTTTTTTCTTTTTTTCTTTCCACCCTAAAAGTGAGTCAGCAAAAACAACATAAAATAAATAAAAAAACTAATGCCACATCAGTAAATGAGCTCCACCTCATCAGGTAACCGGCTGGGTTACCTGTTACTGCCGGTTGCGAGGCATTTTTTTCAACTTTTTGCAAATTACAGGGTAATTTTTTAAATGGCCAAAGTTACAGGATAATTTTTTAACTACGCGAAAGTTAAAGGGCATTTTTATCAATATTCCCCAATAAAAACAAGGGTTAATTTCGCTTTGTAACCTGAACTATGCGGGTTTTTACACTTTGCAATCTAAACATTTTATTTTTTTCGATTGAAATTTGTATAGTGCGAATTGGTACACTTTGCAATTTCGACCATATTTTCCGGCTATATAGGTCATTGTGTCTCTCACATGACCTTTTCTTTTCTGATTTTTTCATTTTATTTTTAATCACTTAATGTTTTATAATACATTTTAGAATTATTTTTATTTTCATTTATTTAAAAAATATAAAACCCTAAATACTTTTATATAAAAAAATAAGAAATAAATATAAAATTCAGAAAATTATTTTAAAAATATAAAACTTATTTAAAATCCAAAAAAAATATAAAAATAAGAAATTTAATTAAAATTTAATTTAAGATTGTTAAAAATAGAAATTAATTCAAAAAAAATAATAGAATTTCGAAATTGACAAATAAAAATATATTTTTAGAAAATAAGAAAATAAAAAAATAAAAAGCTTATTTTTTAAAAGTAGATCCAATCACCCATTTCATTTTCTTTCTCCCATCTGCAACATCAATGGTGAATCTTCTTTACTTCTCATCTTGCTTCTCCTCTGGCTTTTTTACACTTTCTCTTCATCTTCGTAAAAAGTCCTAAATCTTCCTCATCCCTACAAAATCCCCAACTTCATACCTAATTTTTTGCTCCATTTTCACAATATGGAAGAGCCGAAGAGCAAGGTTGAAGAAGCTTCATCTTCAAGATCTACATAGGATCTAATGATTCCGATCGCGACAGTACCACCACAGCTCTGGCAGCCGCCGCGACATAGGCGATGGACTCGAAACCTGCTTGGGCTGCATCAGCTACATCTTTGTATTTTCTCACGACGCTTCTATCTCATTATCATCTTCAAAATGTATTGTATTGATTCAATCCTATCTCCTCTTGATGGGGACGGTGGGTCGGGCTTCTGCTGCCCTAAATCCTTTTCTGGAATTCAAAAAACAGTAAATACAATTATGTTTCAAATCATCTTTTACTCCTTGAAAACTTACAATTTTAAAAGTAAATCTCATTTTATTTTTAAGTATCATTGTGATGATGTCTGGTCTTGTCTCCTCCTTCGGAAGATTATCTGAAGCAATTGGCTTGAGCATCTTCAGTTTGCTCTCCAAGCTTGGCATTACAATTCTATAGTTAAAAACAAGTCTAGAAATTATAAAATTATAATTCAATTTTTTTTTTCAAGATTTTAAATAAATTATAGAATATTTATAATAATTTTTAGAAATATTTTTTTTTTAATTTTCTGAATTTTAATGAATTTTGGAATTTATAATTTTTTTATTTTTAGAATTATTTTCTGAATTCTTCTATAAAATATTTAGAGTTTTATGTAATATTTATATTTTAATAAATTAATTCAAATTTTTTTAAAAAATATGAAAATAAAAATAATTCTAAAATCTATAAGATAACATTAAATGTTTAAAATAAAATGAAAAAGCTAGAAAAATGGGTCATGTGAGGGGCACATGGCCTATATAGCCGGAAAATATGGCCGGAGTTGCAAACTGTAACAATTCACATTATACAGGTTCCAATCAGAAAAATAAAATGTTTAGGTTGCAAAGTGTAAAAACTCGCATAGTTCAGTTTGCAACTGAAATTAACCCTAAAACCAATAACAATGTAATTTTATTCACGCCACTATTCTCCCTCTAAACATCACAATTACTTTATGAACCACCTAATAAATATTTTAATTACATAATTTACTTTGTACACCCGGAATGTTCAGTTATAACCTTCAATCAAAATAATAATAAATCTTAATTCTACTTTTATTTCTCAACTTCAGGTACTCTTATCTTCGCTGAAACTACTCACTTTTTACCAGAAGAGTCAATCTTTGAACGTCTCTTCAAGTGAATTTGGTCAAAGGTTGAATGAGCACACAAACTCAAACGGAAAACTACTATTTTCACCAGCTAGAGGCAAACTTCAGTCTAATCTCTATCTTCCAAATTTAAAAATCGGGTAGCAGAACATCATCAAGCTCCAACTGCGACATCGTGGAAAGTTACTCAGCAACAATTTAAGAATCGAATCGTAGAACGTGACTCATTACGTCCGGCCTGCACTAATCGGCTCATCACCACTTACAATCGAACGAATTTCATCTCCATGTGTTCACCATCTTCAAGCTTCTATCTAGGAAAAAAACTTTTAAATAAATGTAATAGCAATCAATCGACCTTTTGTTTACGCCGATTCCATTTCTAAAATTCCAGTGGGTTTGTGTGCATATTTTTTTCTAACGTTTTAATTTATGTGTTGTTGGGTTTGTATGCAGAAAAAAAAAAAAAAAAAGACAAAGATGGATGTACTTCTTTCTGTGTAGAAGAAAGAATGATATGGATGTAATAGCGAATCTGCAAAGAAAAACAACTATGGTATAGATATTAAACGAAATGGTGTTGTAGTTTTGTCTATTTATTCATGTCTATTTTTTTAATGAGAAAATGGTGGTGTAAAGAGAGGAAATAGTGGTGTAGATAGAATCACCCTTTCCCCAATATAGGAATTTTTAATTTATCGTGTTAAATTTACTACCTATTACTCCCTCCGTCCCGTCCTAATTGGCCAACCTCCGTCCCGACCTAATTGGCCAACCTTGGCCGGGCACGAAGACTAAGGAAAAGCAGATTTTGTGGAATCTTTGACTTTTTCAAAAGTGGAGATTAAGAGTGGAGATTTTAAGGGTGGAGATTGTGAGAGAATTTGCCATTTATGGACTAGGACAATTAGGTTGGGACAAACAAATATGACAAGTTGGCCAATTAGGCCAGGATGGAGGGAGTATAAATTACAAGAGTGACCTATATATTTTGTGGACACTTTAATCCATTATTTATGTTAAAAGCAAGTCAGAAACGCGACAATGCAGAAGTATGACAGTGTCAAAAGCTCGACAATGCGTAAACACGACAGTGACATAAACACGACAATACAAGAAACACGGCAATTCAGAAGCACGATAATGCTTAGTAAAAAAATTCTATAGATAGGTCTTATATGTTGAATGAAAATAAGACTATATTTCTCTGAGAATTTCTCTCTTCTAATTGCGCTTTCTAATTTATTGCACTAGTCTTGTTACATGTTTCATTACAAATGAGCATTCTATATCACGTTATCAATAAGAGTTCTGTTAAAAATGTAGGAAAAATTGAACTCAATATTCTTTTCCCCACTTCCCTTCCGTGAAGAAAATTGTGAGAGTAATATTTGACCTCAATCGGGGATTTGATTGAGCTTTATTCAGTATATATAGTGTACACAGTTATAATGTTGTACAAGGAAATAAAACTACAAGATATTTACAATATTATGAATCTTTGACAAAATCAATTGTGTCTAACCTAACACCCTTCCTCCCTCCCCCCCCCCCCCTCCAAGCGAAGCAGATGGGGACCAACTCGGAGTGAAAAAATACGAATAGCGATCGAGGTAAACTTTCGGTGAATATGTCCGCAAGCTGAAGATGTGAGGGAACAAACTATGTGCAAAGTCTACCAGATAAAATAAGTTCCCAGACGAAATGGTAGTCAATATCAATGTGCTTCCCATGCTTATGTGCAACAGGATTTTAGCTAAGAAATAAGGAACTCTTACTATCACATAACAACGACGGTGTAGAAGAAGGCAGAGCGTGAAGTTCTCATCGCAATTAAGTGACCCAAATAACCTTCGAAGCTGCATTAGCCATCGCCCTATACTCGAACTCACAACTAGATCGAGTCACTGTAGGTTGCTTTTTGGTACTCCACAAGACAAGATTTGGACCCAAGAAAATGGAATAACCATAGGTGGATCGTTGAGTATCTAAGAAGTGCGCCCATTCTGCATTTAAGAAGCCCAATAAGGAGGCGCCACCACGAGTAAACTCAAAACCAAAATTAATTGTGCCCTTAACATAGCGCATAATACACTTAACTGCCTTAAAATGATATGTGGTAGGATTGGCTTGAAATTGGTTCACGGTGTTAACTGCAATGGAAAAATACGGCTGAGTGATAGCTAAATATTGCAAGGACATCAGTTAGAGCAAAAGGTGTGGATAATGGTTTGGAGTCAAGTAGGTCCGCCCGAAGAGAATATCATGGTTATATTTTTATTGCCCTAAGAAAGACCGGCTCGTGTGTAAGTAACCTCAAGAGCAAGAAAGCAGTTAAGGCATCCCTAGTCCTTAATTGCAAACTCCTTCCGAATGCAAAGTATAAGTCGATCAAAAACTAACTTATCACTACTAGTGATAATAACATAAACAAGTAAGTAAAAAAGACTGCAATCTTCACGAAAGATGAATAGAGATTTATCATACTTACCTTAACAAAGACCAAACCAGCATGAAATCAAAAATTCATTGGAGCCAAGCACGAGGAGCCTGTTTAAGCCCCTGTAGATGGCTTTGTTGAAATGACAAACAAATGAGGGTCGTAGAGAATCAACATAGCTCAGAGGTTGCTCCATGTAAACAGGTTTCTTAAAGATACCATGAAGAAATGTATTATTTACATCCAACTGGTGGAGAGGCCAAGAATGCATAACAACAAGAGATAAGATAATGCAAACAGTAGAGGCTTTGACGATTGGACTGAAGGTGTGATCGTAGTCAAACCCAGGAAGTTGAGAAAATCTTGTGCAACTAGTCTTTCCTTATGACGATCAGTGGATCCATTAGCTAAAAAGTAGGTACGAAATACCCATTTGGAGCCAATGATGTTTTCATTCGAAGGTCAAGGCACTAATTCCCAAGTATGATTATTGCAAAGAGCCCGAAGTTTATCATCCATTGCAGCGAACCAATGCGGGGACTTGGCAGCAAATTTGAATCCCTTAGGTTCCTTGGCAGTGTGCAATGAGGATAATAAAGCATTATGATCCATGAAAGATGTGGATGGGGGATACTTAGGCTGGAATATCCCATCCTTAGCTCGAGCTCTTATCGGGTGCAAAGGCAGCAACTCAGGTTGTAGAGGTGAAGGCGCAGGTGGCGAGTATGACTCAGGTAGCATTACCGCTTGGTTGCTGAGGTGGTGGAGCCGGCAGATTGGTGATGAAAGCTCAATAGCCCGTACATAATGTGGATTTCATGTAGGAGATACATACGATGGACAAATGGGACACCAGTGCCAGGTAGGTTTATTGCCGAATGACGGTGTTGATGTTGCACTAGATGGTGGCAACAAGGTCGAAGGCACTAAATTCAAGAAGGCTGACAATTTGAGATTTCGGATGGAAGAGGCCGTGAGGTGCCATCATAAGGAAAGAAATGCTTCATTAAACTGAGCTGACTGACATACAACTGAGACGTGCTTTAATCAAGATAGCAATACCCTTTATGTTTGGAATTGTAACCCAGAAAAGCACAAGGCACACAACGAGGAGAGAATTTATTAGCTGCATAGTCCTGGAGACATGGGTAAACACGATAACCAGACACATGTAAGCTATCATAAGTAGGTGGATACGAAAAAACCATCTCAAATGGAGTCTTTCCATGAAGCACAAATGACTGCGAATGATTAATAATATAAAATGTCGTACCGAAGGCCTCAACCCAATATTTCATAGGTATGGAAGAGTGAGAAATCATAGATAAACTAGTCTCAATGGTATGACGATTTTTGTGTTCGGCCATGACATATTATGAACAATTCCATTAGTTCGGAACAAACTTTGCAACTTGTGATTAGTTCCGAGATCGTGAGATTAGCCGGGTTTGGGATAAGTTCTGGCGTTGTTCCCAGAGAGGATTACCTCCCCATGTAATTACTCGGATCGTTTGTATATCATGAGATTTGGCCTTTTTATTTTCTTGCATTTTTAATTTATCTTGTTGTTTGTTAATTAATTTCTTTTGAAGCTACTAATTGTGTATGAGAAGATCAAGAAGCTTTGATACATCACTTGTTGATCCTGATCTAGAGATTAATCATATCTTCCGAAAAGGAGTCAGAAGATTACTTTCTGATGAAAGAAGGCAAGAGGAAAAAGTGAACATGGAAAATCGAGAACCAATCAACCAAACTCAAGATGGGGTAGAGGAAGCCGTTCTAAGGCGAACATTGAGAGATTTCGTGGCCCCCAACAACCATGGCACGTATTCGAGTATAATCCAACCAAGAGTTCAAGCCAACTCATTTGAACTCAAGTCGAGGCTTTTACAAATCATCCAAGCGAACCAATTCACCGGTCAACCAAGTGAAGACCCCCGCACACATGTGTCAACATTCCTTTAAATATGTGACGCCCTTAAGATGAACGGGGTATCACCTAAAACCATAAGGTTGAGACTCTTCCCATTCTCATTCCCAGACGGGGGTCTGACTCCATCACCTCATGGATGACTTATAGGCGAAGTTCTTGCAAAAGTTCTTTCCACCGAGTAAACCGCTCAACTTCGACATAGGATCACCACATTTGCTCAAGAGCTTGCCACTTTCAAAGCTTGGGAAAGATTCAACGAAAATTTGAGGAGTTGCCGCCACCATGGCTTAGAACGTTGGATGCTATTGGATAGTTTCTACGACGAGCACTTATCATGATAGAAGTGTCATTAACGCCACCTCGGGTTGATGCCATATGAACAAGGGGACTGAAGAATCTTTCGAGCTTATAGAGACGATGGCTACAAATCACAACCAATGGAACAAGTCACGAGGTACTTTAAGCTCAGCTTCAAACACTCAAAGAAAGGTACCCTCAATTTAATAACATCAAAGCTTGAGGTGTAAACCAAGAAATTTGATAAAATCGGTGAGTACCACTTCCGCCCCACCCCGTCTCTTAATTTTATATTTGTGATATTTGTGGAGAGGAAGGGCATTCAGCAAGCAAGTGCAACATAGTGACCCAAGATGAAAATGCGAGTTTGCTTGAGAGGGCAAGGAAAGGTGAGTTGGAATCCATATTCTAACACCTACAACTCCGGGTGAAGGCATAATCAACCATTCTCTTATGCAATACCTAAAACATCCAAAATCCTCCTCAAAAGCAATACTATCTCTTATGCCAATACCTAGAACATCCAAAATCCTCCTCAATGTAAAGTAGGAACTAGTGCCCTAAAGATTTCTGTAATCTATGTAATAGATAAGGGTTATTACTACTTAGGCAAGGCTACAATAAGCATACAACAAAGACATCAAGGTTGCAAGCAGCAATGAAGTCCAATGAAGCAGTAAGGAACCGGAGACTACAGTGGGCATGCAGTAAGGTCGCTTATGCTATTCATAGCATACATCATTGCTTGCAGCAAGGAAGATCTAACCAGCAAGCAACCAACAACAATGTCAACAATGTGAAAGTCATAAGTCAAAGTCAGAGCTTCGATATTAAAAAATATAGCTAGTAGAGACAAGATTCACATCTTGTACTGACTACCCAATTAAATTGGGACACGTGACCTGGCGAAAAACAAAAGCAACACTGATATCAAGCCGCAACCACTCTGACTTAATCTCTGCAAAAAGGAAAAAATGTCTCTAAAGCCGTACGAGGAGCATTAAATGTCAACAAGAATATTTTTCTGACTCTTCTATGAGAAGAACTCCCAACAACTATAAATAGAAGGAGATGAAGGACGAGCAAAGGCTACCGTATTATTTGTAATTAAATTAATTTCTACCAAGCACTCAATCATTCTAATTCAAAGCTTCAGAACATACATCACCGTAATAATCTTACAAGTGGTCGTGCCATGTGTACAAGAGCAAATAGCTAGCAAGCAGCAAAGCATTCAAGTAGAGATTCAAGCCGCATCAAGATTCTCAAGTCAAGCTAGCTCTCAAGCTTTGCCTCGATCCTAATCCTTCTCATTTAAGAAGGTTTGCCCACATCTCAACTGATATTCAGTTTTGAGGCAGCTATCAGAAGTTGAAGAAATTTTTTCATTAAACCAATCTAATGAGCAATTTTTAAATGAAGAGTATTCGATTGAATTGGGAATTCAAAGTAGACTAGGCGTTTTGAGGAACTTGTAAGGAGCTAAGTTGGACTTAGACTTCAGCATAACTAAGTTTGTACTTTGTGAACAACTTAGTGAATTTTCCCTGTGTAAGGAAAGAGTGGACGCAGAAGGATAACCCCCACCTTCGAACCACTATAATCTTTATGTCTATTTTCTTACTGCTTTGAATTATTGTTGATAGCCTACTACTTACGTACTACATTGATTTGTAAGAAAATGAATTTGCATTATTTCGTTGCATAAAACTCTACCTGATGGCCTACTACTTAAAAATAGGCTGCTTTGTGCCTACTACCTTAAGATTGCTTATTGTACAAGTGTTGCTGTAAGAACTAGTTTCTTGCAGTAAGCAACAATTATCTGCTCTAAGTATTTGAAAAAGCAAATCGAGTCAGTGGTTTATCCAGCCCCCTCTAAACCTCTACCACTGGGGACCAACAAGGGGTATCAGAGCGGATGGTTTCGCCACACCAATCATCTTCGGTAGCTATACCAGATCCAATCATTTTCGATCCAAAAGTATGTTTTTAAAAGCAAAAGTATTTCTTGTAAAAAAGTCACAACAATGGAAACTTCTTCAACTAAGGCTCCCATGTTTTCCTTTATATCAGGACTGGCCAATTAGGATGCAAGCACGCTTAGCTTCCATGCATGATGAATTATGCGCAGTCATCACTGAAGGTTCGTCAGTAATCATGAAGATCAACATTATTGTGCGAGTGGAAGTGTAACTTACACCTCCTCCCACGGTGAAAAATACATATAATGAGTGGACTGCTGACGATAGAAAAATGTCTAACTTAGAAAATCTAGAAAAAAATGTATTTTTTGCCACATGGACAAGGGTATCTTTAGTAAAGTCAAGGCATGCAAGACTGTCGAGGTCATATAGGACTTGTTGAGGGAGATCTGTATTGGCTCATCTCTAATTCATGAAAATAGAGTAGTTACTGCAACTCTAAATTTTGAGCTCCTCACGAAAAAACCTAGAGAGTCTCTAAACGACTTAGATGTTAGATACACAACAATCCTAAATGAGTTGGTGTCTGTTGGGAAAGACTACTCCCAATAGGAGATACACATCAAGCTGCTATGAGCTCTCACATCTAACTAGGATGTAAAGACCATTTCGATGAGAAGCTCAAAGAAGCTAGGCAGGAAGAGCATTCACGAACTCTTCTCTGACCTCAAATCCTTTTAATGTGATATTTATCGGAGAAGTAAAGAAGAAGAAGAAGAGAGTGTTGCTATAACCAAAGCCCTAGTAGCAAGCAACCCCTCACAGTAATTCCAAATGGTCCTAGTAACCACCATCGTGTCAAAGAAACAACTTCAAGTTATTTTTGAGGAGAAGGAGCAAGCTCCAGATGAGATGGCTTTACTCATGAAACATTTCGCACGATTCATGAAGAAGCATCTAAGAGGTAACCCTTCCAAGCGTCAATATGCCAAGCCCACAGAACCTCCAAGGACAAGTAAGGAAGTTGGAGATCTTTGCTTCAACTGTAGAAAGACTGGTCATTTGCCAAAGGAGTGTCTAGTAGGGTCGTTTCTTACCACCAAATTAATGTATAGAAATATACACTTAACCTTAACTTACAACTCTAACTAGTAGAGTGGCAAGTAAGGGTCGATTCCACGAGGAACGGTTGAACAATTTTGCGTTATGTATTAAACTATTATGATCAAGAAATATAATGTAAATAAGCTAGAAAAACAATAAAGAATCGCGGGGGGGGGGGGGGGGGGGATTTTAATGAAATAACAACTAACGCCTAAATTTCTATTAAGAAACTTAAATAGCAATTACTCTAAAAATACTTAGCAATTTAACAATTCAAATAAACAAAGACAAATAGAATTATTTTTTTTGGTTTTTGGTTTTCATATAATAAAATGATTCACCCTTGATCATGTTTCCCCTTGGTCTTGGACGATTTATGCAACTATTGTTAATACCCAATTAGTTAGCCTTAGAACTCCTACTCCAAGATTGATAACAAGCTCTATCAATCTTGTTGTCTCTTAAGTATGATTAATCAAAATAAGCTCTTCAATTAATCATACTAAACTTATCAAATCCTAAAACAAGATCTTTAAGAATCAATAGTCGAGTGCATTAAGAATTAAGACAACGGAGTAGATACGACATAAAACTCGTATGTTCGGTTCTAGTGGTCGAACTCTATGTTATCCCCAATAAAATAAATTTATTGTTTGCTACACGGGAATCAGATATCCTACAATTACGGATAGTAATTTCCAATTCTAGCAACACACAAACAAATATCCAAATGGGTGATCAAACCACAATTCAATTCATAAGTGCGAATCAACAATCCCAAATAACATAGAACATTGCAAAAACATAATCCAATCGGTAATATTAACCACAATAATCACACAAATGTCTTAAACTCAAGGTCCAACTAATGATCAAGAGTGAATTTTAGGGTGCTAGCCACCCATTACACTTAATACAATGATAAAGTAAGAGAAAATCCAAGAAAACATGAAAATAAGATAGAAGGAACCAAAAGACTGGATTGATGATCTTGATCTTCAATCCCCTTCCAATCCTTTGCTTTCAATGGGGAATAGTGGCTGAATATGTGCGTGAGATGGATTCAAGGTTAGGTCAAAATCGAAAGATCATATATATATAGAGGAGAAAGTGTTGGGCTCCAATTTGACCAAAAACTTGTTTTAGGATAAAAAACAGGGTATCAGGTCACGGTCGCAAACCAAAGTCACGGTCGCGAACCCTTCATTTTGCTTGAGGGATAGTTTGGTTGTTTTGTCCTGAAACAAGCTCAACATAAATGGCCCAATAACACAGATATGCACGATACACGATCAAATATGCATGAAAATATTATTGAAACGACACCTAAAGCGACCTAAAATGCATGCATGATCACGTGTACCAATGTCCATATTCAAAAGGGCACAAGTATCGTCAGGAAGTTTGCAAGCTAAGATGGGATATAAGAATACAAGAAAAAACTCAGCTAAAGGCTCTATTGAGTGGAGCGAAAGCCATCAAAGTTGTTCCATTGTCATTAAGGGAACCTGCATGTGAAAAACTAGACTTTGACAAAGACTCTTCATATTCTAATAGCGAAGCACTTGTTTGCCTCATGGCGAAAGAGATTGATGATTATCCAAAGGTAGATTTTCCCAGTACCTTAGTGAATGTTACCTATGACAGCTTACTCATTTTGCTCAGACAAATTATGGTTGACTTTGACCTACTCAATCAGCCATATGAAGAGCTAAAGGCTGAGAACATGTGGCTTCTTGGAGAAATATGTAGTGCTTACAATTGAAGTTGAAAAACTTACAGCTGAAGCGACTATTGCTCTCTTCGAGAGGAACTAAGTTAGGTGAAGATGTCACTCGCCTTTCAGGCTAAGAAGGATAAGAAATTTATGCCAACCATCATGTCTTTCAGTAAATCATCTAGGAATCTGGATGAGATATTGGATATTCAGAGAAACCTATCTGACATGATAGGGATAGGATTCTCTAACACTGTTTCTAACTATCAAACATAAAGTACTTCTACTGATGTTCCAACAGTAAGTACGTTTGAGATATAGTCGTTCCCCAATCAGTATAAAGACAAACCTAGAAGGATGGAAAATATCCCAAAAGGGAAACCTAGACTAGAATCTAGCTGTAAACCTGATACGGGGAAGTTAACTGCTATGAGTACACAAGGCGAAAATATAGTAGGAAGCAACAACGTGCAACAAGCCTTGGCTACTGGATGCAGTAACTTCCTATAGGTACCTAAGAGTAAGCAGCAGGAGACTCGGCTTGATGCTCTCATGCTTCCACAAGGCTAGGAGGAACTGCCAAGATCACTCCATCCCAGCAAGCAAGCTGCTCAGTACACCAGAAAAAGGGAAACCTTTCAAGGTGTACAGTAAGTAAGCTAGCCCAGAAACACAGCTTGTTGTTCAATGTTTTAATAAGAAGTGGGTATCAAGAAAAATTAATTCCCAAGGACCCATTAAGCAATGGGTACTTAAGTCTGCTTAATCACTTTGCAAGTCAAGTTGCCTACTGGATATAGTGACATCTGGTACATTGACATCGGTTTTGCTAGACACATGACAGGTAACAAGAGGTCTCTAAAGGATTTTAAAGACTACAAATTACCCAAGGTGGTGTTTGGAGACAATGTCAAGGACATAACCAAAAGGTTTTAGGGCTGTCTCTTAAGGTAAGGTTAGCATAGCAGATGTCTACTTCGTCGAAGGCTTACAATACAATCTTCTGAGCATAAGTTAGTTATATGACAAAGGACTTTTTGTAGAGTTCACTCAAGAAAAATGCTTGATAAGAGATTCTAAGTCCAACCAAATAAGACTCATAGGCACTAGAAAGGGTAACATCTATCTAGCTGACCGGGAATCTATTGGAGGACAACTATTCTGCTTCATAGCAAAAAGTACTCCTAAACTCAATTGGCTACGGAACAAGAGGATGAGTCATCTAAATTTCATGACTATCAACAGACTAGCACGCAAGGGGGTTAGTAACAGGATTACCAAATGTAACCTACAGAAAGTGTGCGCGTGATGCATGCTTAAAGGACAAGCAGATCAGGAAGTCTTTCAAAGGCAAGCCTGTAAGATCATCTCACAAGCTCCTGAACGTACTATATATAGACTCTTTGGACCCTTTAAACCAGTAAGTTTGAGTGGGGTGAAGTACTCACTAGTAGTAGTAGATGACTTCTCCAGATACACTTGGACTGTGTTCCTAGCCAAGAAATATGATACTTAAAAGAAGCTCCCAGGCCTTATGAAGAGAATTCAGAATGAAAAAGACCTCAAAATTGTCAAGATCAGATCAGATCGAGGTACTGAATTCACTAGCAAGTTCATAGAGTGTTTCTTCAGCAGCATAGGAATTCATCATGACTACTCAGCTGTAAGAACTCCTCAGCAAAATGGTGTAGCCAAAAGAAGGAACAAAACATTAAAAAAAGCTACTAGAATCATGATTGCTAAAGCATAACTGCCAAAGAAATTTGGGCAGAGGCAACCAACACAGCATGCTATACGTAGAATAGATGCTTTATCAACAAAGATCTGGATAAGACACCTTATGAGTTGTGGACTGGATGAACGCCTAACATATCATACTTCCATATCTTTGGTTTAGATGTTTTATGCTAAACAATAGGCAGGAACATCTAAATGCTTTTGATGCTAAGTCAGGTGAAGGATTATTTTTGGGATACTCTCTGTAAGCAGATCACTTAGAGTGTTCACCAAAAGAACACTTGCAGTGGAAGACTCACCATAGATGGTCTTTGATGAACCCTACTGCTACCTAGAAGGAATTGAAGGGATTACATCAAGGGTTGAAGAGATCAGGCTGGAAAAGAATAAGGAATAAGTTCCGTATATGGAGATTCAGCAAACAACTCTAACTGAGGAAGAACCTGGTGTAAAAGATGGTGTAGTAGTTGAAGGTAATGCAAACCCTACAGTGGAGGCTACAGAACTAGAACCTACAACATAACAGGCAGATCAACAAGCTGTTGTGAATTAAGGTTTGGAATTAAACAGAAGATGGCTCAAAGATCATCAACCAACCTTGGTCACAGGGTGAATAAATGATGGAGTAACGACAAAAACATATGCACCTTATGAAGTTATGTTCTCTTGCTTCATATCTCAACTAGAACCTGGTACCATTGAGGAAGCTCTTAGTGATGCTAATTGAGTACAAGCCATGCAAGAAGAGCTTAATGGGTTTGAGAGAAATGAAGTCTGGAATTTGGTTCCTAGACTTACTCATCAAGGTATAATTGGGACCAAATGGGTGTTAAAAAACAAGCTAGATGAGTCAGGGCTTATTACTAGGAACAAAGCAAGATTAGTTGCTAAAGGCTACTATCAGGATGAAGACATTGATTTTGATGAGATCTTTGCCGCTGTAGCCAGACTTGAAGCAATGAGAATATTTCTGGCATTAGCTACACACAGTAAATTCACTGTATACTAGATGGACATGAAAAGTGCATTCCTAAATGGACTTCTAGCTAAAGAAGTCAATGTTAAACAACCACCAGGGTTTGATGATTCAACTAGTGATAGAGTCTACAAGTTTAGCCTCAAGCAAGCACCTCGATCTTGGTATGGTACTCTCTCTCAGTAGCTAGTCCAAAGCGGATTCCAGAAAGGTGTTATAGACAAAGCCTTATTTAGAAATACAGGATGCAAGAGTACATTGTTAGTCCAAATTCATGTTGATGACACTATTTTTGGGTCAACTGACAAAGAACCATGCAAGAAGTTCTCCTAGTTGATGCAACGCAAGTTGCAGATGAGCACGACGGGAGAGTTAAGCTTCTTTCTTAGACTCCAAGTAAGATAGTTGGATGATGGCATTTTCATCAATCAAGTCAAGTACACAAAGGAGTTGCTTAAGAAGCTTGGGAAAGATAACTCTAAGGCTCCTATGAGTACAACAACCAAACTTGAGAAAAATGAAGGTGGAAAAGATGTTGACATCACACTGTACAAAAGACTTATTGGCTTACTTCTCTATCTTACAAAAAGCAGACCTGGCATCTTATTCACTATAGTAGCTAAGAGAATCCTAAGGTATCTAAGGGGCACAACTGGGGTATGATGTGGTACCCAAGGGATAGAAGATTCGAGCTCAAAGGATACTTAGATTCTGACTTCTAGATTGACTGCAAAAGCACGAGTTAAACTTGTTAATTTCTTGGTAATAAACTAGTTTCATGGTTTAGCAAAAAGCAGCAATCAATTGCTTATCTACTGTAGAAGCAGAATACATCGCTGCTAGAAGTTGTTGTGTGCAAACATTGTGGATGCAACAACAACTAAAAGATTATGGGATACTCACAAGAGAAACTCCTATAACGTGTGATAACACTAGTGTGATTATATTACACACAATCCAGTTCTTCACTCTTGGACCGAGCATATAGAAGCAAGGCACCATTTTATCCGTGATATGTGGAAAAAAGGGATGTCAAACTTGAAAAGATACACATACACATGCAGTTAGCTAATCTCTTCACTAATCCTCTATGTGAGTCTCGTTTTAATATGCTTCGGAGCGAATTAAGGATGCTACTTTTGTAGGAAAATCCCTGTAGGAAAGTTTCTTGCTGGTGGAAAGATGAAAACAAACTTTAAATAGTTAATTAAATGATTACTGTAACCCTATTGGAATGAAGGGGAATGCTGTAAGTATTGTACGGTGATATGCTGCATACCATAAGCAAGAAATGTTGTAAGTAGGATGGTAGTAGACAACTCATGGTGATTCATGTAAATACCTACGCAGGAAACACAGTAAGTAGAAACATAATAAGCTAACACACAATGATTAGTTGGAGCTTACTGCAGTAACCTGACTATGACACAAATGGTGTAAGTATTTAATGTCCCTTGCATCTAAAACTTACTGCATCTTTGCTATAATATTAATAATTCCTCGTAGCATTTAGTGTGTTGAACCTTAAAAACTTTCAATTTTAAATTGAGAAAAAACATTTCTTTCTTTCCTCGCATTTAATGCGCACGTCCTTTACTGCGTCACAATAATGCCTTTTTGCAAAGGTAATTATGGTGGTTTGTATTGGACCAATGCACCCATTAAATCCCACCCACTATTTCAAAATCAGTTTCCCATCAATGAATCTGAATCGTTCAAATATGACAGATTTCTTGCCAAGTGACCAAGAGTCGTTTCTGATTATCGACAGTGAAAGGATACATATATCTAAACTTAGAAAGTTTAAAGAGACTTTTCAGTTACATCTGTTTTAGAAGAAACCCTAAAGATCCAGTTTTTAGATTTTCAAACCTTCTTCTCAAACAAGCTTCAATAACAACCTAGAAATCCACTCCGATGAAAAAGAATCATGACTTTATCGAAGGACATCTTGCTTCTTTCGAGTATCTTCAGATATGGCTAGTAGAGAGAAACCAGGGATCTCAATTAATCAAGAAGATATAACAGAACCCACCAAAATACCAAGAGAACTTGGTGGAATAATTCTACACAACTGCATAGATCACCCGTGATAAAAATGGTGAATCATCCACCATAACATGTATTGTGGTAAGGAGTAGGGTTTAGATCACTCCTTCCACACTCGCCAAGATATATAATATGCTAGAGGAAGGGCTTAATCCATTTCAACTGAAGATCTATGGTAGAGATTTTCTTCTTGAATGCAGGAGTGTTTTTACAAGTGACCAACAAAAAATAAACATGCATAAGTCCTGTACCAAGGTTACCTTTCTCCTCGAGTTCAAGTTTCTGCTCAACATGTTTAGCCGTAACATAGAATGCAAAATTGGGAGTTATGACAAGTGAACCAGTCCCAGATTCCGCCGGATGATAGTAGTGTGGAAAGAGGAACCAGTGAACTGGCCACTGTTTTACTAGTTCCTCTTCACTCATCTAGTGGAGGAGGTCACTAAGATGAAGGGATGCAAGTGCTACAAAATTGTGCTCAACTATGTTCTATATAGTGTTGGTATCCACAATACTAAAGGTGAGGAACTAGGGAGGGCAAGTGGATCGGTGGTACAAGGGAAGGGAAGAAGAGTAAGAGAACACCCTAGTGCCTACTGTTGTGATCAGCAAAAACAAGGCCATTTCATAGAAGCCTCCTTCCAAGAATAGATCTCAACAGTTGGGACCTGCAAAGGAATCAATGATTTCTTCTAGGACCGTAGAAAATAGGAAACGAAATAGAGCAGTCCGAGGATCAACTCTACAGAAGAAGAGAAAGAGGCTAGTCAAGACCCATCTCAAGAAAAGCACCGACAAGCAACTCTTTGATGAGCCTAAGATAGTACTCTCATCACCACGATCTCCTTCACCTGATCGTGAGTCAGTACATGTAATGCAAAATCAAGGGTGCACAACTCTTGATTCCTATGTTGTCCTCTCTATCTCGCATATGAGCCAGCAATCACCCCTGCTATCTCAGCAATCTAAGAAAAGGCAGTAGAAGAAGCCTTGAATCTGCCCCAATAGTTTTTGGTTTCATCAGAGGCCCCATCAAGCACCCCCAAGCATACTTCATAGGTAGGGGTCGAACCTTTTACAGTAGGGGATGAACAATGTGCAGCAGGAGATGAACTTAGACCTGCTGCCGACCAAAATGCTGCCCCTGCCTAGAGGGAAATCAGCTCATCGAGGAGCTATTGGAGGAAAAGATGGAAATGTACCATATATCACGTACAAATAGGATAAGGTTGTACCCTGTCATCTTGGACTGGCCGGATTGGGGTGAGGAAGAGAATGGGTCACCATCTGGACTTTGTGTGAAGACATAACTGAACTGACCTCCAAGGACTTTGGTGGTCGTGTTAAGGGCATTAAGAGGGATTGCCTACTAGAGAAGGTAACCTTGAAACGCCTTGCTGATGATGGTGAATCTGATCGTATAGACTATCTGCTGAAAGATGAGTCCATAGAAACTGATCTAGGAACTAACACCATCATGAAGACTCTCAATCAGAAAGTAACACCTACTGTTGAAGAGAGAATTGAGTCCATGAAAGTCGTGATGGAATAGAAAGAAGTGGGGGAAGCAATGGCTAAGGAGAGAGGTAATGCTACTTGTACAGAAGTAAGTCTAGCAAATGAAGCAGCAACTCTAGCCATGGAATAAATTTTGGCTAAAGAGAATACAACTGCTACCTGTACTGAAGCAGGTTCATCAAATGAAGCAGTGGCTTAGCCAATAGAGTAACAAGGTGATTTGTCTAAGGAGCAAGCCGATGTTGTTTGTACTAATGCAAATATCATAACTAAAGCAATGGCTCAAGACAAAGAAGATGCTACAGTAGAAATTGAGATGTCAACTCAATCTAATGAACAACCTATTAGACCAGTTGAGGGGGAACAACAACCAACTGAAGAGATGCAGCAACATGAGCAGGCCACTACTGATGGTGTACAGCTCATGAGCAAAATAGAAACGTTGCTGCTGGAGGATAGGAGAATTTGGAAGAGATCCAAAGGAAGAAGGCTCCTACTGCAGCAACCTAAACTCAGAGTAGTCCAGAAGTTACTGAAATCCTAAGGAGAAATCGATCAAGCTCTCCTGAGGAATTGCACTCACAGAAGCACCTAAAACACGTTTCTGTCGTAGCCTAGAATGTAAAGAAAAAACAAAAGATACAAGAATAGAGGTCTCTTCAGAAAGAAAATGAGGTCATCATGGGGATTAGGCAATCTCACGTGGACCTAAATTTGCAAACAACAACTGCGATGTAGGAAGTGATGGAATGATTTGAGCGTATGATTTAAGCTACTTAGAAGTTAGTACAACATCTATGCTAGGCAATCGGCAGTAACGCTTCTGGGGTCATCAAAGCTCTTGGATCTATTTGTGAAGCACTAACCTTACTTCCAACGAGCATGAGAGACCTAAAAAACTAATTCGGTAACGAATCCCAAATTGAGAGAGAATGGATGGAGGAACTTATCCAAAAATTTAGCAGTTGTGAATGGACAAGTAACAAGATTCACATCGGGAGTAGAAGACAAGCTGAAAGAGCAAAAAAGAGGACTACTGTCCTTACAAGAAGAAATCTCCTAGCTTCGAAAAAAGAAAGGAAATGACAAAACAATATTGGTCAATATCCAAAGATTACAAGAAGCTCATATTGGGATCAATATTGATGATGTCAAAAAGGGGAAAGTGGAGGCGAGGATAACGCATGCTAAGCGCCAACAAAGAGAACAACATGAATGGTTCTTTGCTTAGCAATGAAGATAGGAACAGGAGGCCAAGGACAAAATAGGAGAGTGGAAAGCTCTTGAACAACAAGATTTTGAGAGATCCATGCAGGAGTCAACAACAACAATGCAAAACATATTGGAAAATCCAGAAATACAGGAGATCTATCTTGCTACAGGAATAGTTCCTCCTGATATGCCTTCTTACTCACAACCGCCTTCCACCCCCAAGACAACAAGATGTCACTTCAAATCTTTCAATACTTTAGAAGTAGGAAGATTGGTTGCTAAGCTGCTCTCAGCAGGACTAGAGGATTTTCGAGTTTATCCAATCTCAACAAGGAGAAATCCATGACCTAAAGAGATTGATAAATGGAGAATGGCTGAACTTCTCAGATATTTTTAGTACTTACTAGAAGAAGGAAAATATAACAATGTCGAAGGAAGTACTGGAAAAATTTGTGAGCTTACTCAAAAGATCAACATTCTGGTAGACTTCCATTTCATATTGAGCTTAGTGGAGCGAAGTGGGAACATTACAAAATATCCCCTTCTGATGAATGGTGGCTGATGGAAAATCTAAAGCCAGAAGTAGAGCACACGAACATAAACTTTGAACAGACATTGTACTATGAGTGGTGGAGTTACACTGAGAATGATCCTAACAGATCCAGAAGAAGTAAGGATTTGAAAGAAGAAGATAGAGCAAGAGGAAGAGGCAACATGTATACCAAGTTGTAGTCTAAGTAGCGTCACTAGAAAAAGAAAAAAACTGCAGCTAGGTAAAAACAAAATATGTACACCTTGTTAAAGTTTGAGTATTCAAACTCTTATCTAATTCTTCTATTTTGTTGTTTTGCCTTTTATGCACATTATATTATTTATGTATCATATTTTCTTTTTCAAATTAAGGTCGAATATATGTGTATTATGTATGTTGAATTGATGATCTAAATGCAGGGCATGAGTGCAATAAAGAAAAGTTGAAGACCTAGTCTATGGTTGTTAAGAAGATAAAGGCGAAGGCTTAGTCCTCAATAAAGAGGACCGAGTCTCTCTCAATTACCTTAGGCTTTGGGGTGGTTGGCCACTAATCGATAACGCCCCCAACCGTAGGAGGTAGTGGTTATGTAAGAGTACTCTCCAAGCTACTCGTTGGCATATAAATAGGGCTTCTACTACCAACAGAAGACAAGAAACCATACTAGAAAAAGGTCGAGTCTGTCTTGTTGTTGTGTCGTCTAGAGGGTTTGGTAACATTCAAATTCCTCAAGAATTTGAATCACTTTTCATAGGATACTTATTAGGATAGTTTTTTATAGGTTACTTAGTGCTCTAGAGTTTGTTTCTTCGTCCTTTAAGACGTTAGGATTCTTGAAGTATGAATCGAAGTCTGTCTCAATTCACATTATGAATCCTTTTGTAATTCACAAGTGTTATCGTGAGTTATTTTGCCCTGAAAACACCCACAAGTGATTTAAGACTGATGGAATATTTTACTGTGATTTTTATTTTCATTTCCACGGTGTTTCAACTCTAGGTTGGGTTAACTGCTTATCCAACCTCCATTTATTATTGAGCAACACACACTTTCACACCTCTTAGAATTCTTGATGTAAGATTGTTTTTGTTTGGCATGGACCGATTGTAAACTGTAATAGATAACATATATAATGAAAACAATTATCATTATTCCCAAATGATTACAACTCCTAATGTTACATCGTACCTACTGCATATATGTACCTTTTGATGATTAAATATTCTGAACTAAAAGTTTGTATTGTGTAGCTTCAAGTACTTTGACATCAGAAAAAAGGAGGAAATTGTTATGTTTAATTTTGATGATGGCAAAACCTCAATGTAAGGTAGGAACTAGTGTCCCTATGATTTACGTAATCTTTATAATAGATACGTGCCAGTACTACTGAGGCAAGGTCATATCAAGCATACATCAAAGACATCAAGGTTACAAGCAGCAGTGAACCAGAGACTGCAATGAGCATGCAGTAAGGTCACATATGCTATTCATAGCATACAACATTGCTTGCAGCAAGGAAGATCCAACCAGCAAGCAAGCAACAACAATGTCAGCAATGTCAAAGTCATATGTCAAAGTCAGAGCTTCAATATTAAAATATATAGCCAGTAGAGATAAGATTCAAATCTTGTACTGATTATCCAATTACGTGGGGACACGTAACCTAACGAAAAGCAAAATCAACACTGAACGCTGACATCAAGTTGCAACCACTCTGACCTAATTCTCTACAGAAAGGAGAAACGACTCTAAAGCCGTATGAGGAACATTAAATATCAACAAGAATATTCTTCTCACTCTCTAATGAGAAGAAATCCTAATAACTATAAATAGAAGGAGATGGAGGACGAGCAAAGGCTACCATATTATTGAGCAACTGAAATTACTTCGCACCAAGCACTCAAGCATTCTAATTCAAAGCTTCTAAGTGTACATCACTCTGATAATCTTACAAGTGGTTTTGCCAAGTATACTAGTGCAAATAGCAAGCAAGCATCAAATCATTCAAGTGAAGATTCAAGTTGCATCAAGATTCTCAAGTCAAGCTAGTTTCCAAGCTTTGCCTTGGTCCTAATCCTTTTCATTTAAGAAAGATTACCCACATCATAACTGATATTCAAGTTTAAAGGCAGCTACTAGAAGTTGAAGAAAAACTTTCATTAAACCAATCTAACAAGCGATGTTTGAATGGGGAGTCTTCATTTAAATTCGGGATTCAAAGTAGACTAGGTATTTTGAGGAAGGTGTGTATAGAGGAGTAGCCTTCCAAGGATAGATAAAAACTACTATAAGGAGCTAAGTTGAACTTAGATTTCGACGTAGCTAAGTTTGTACTGTGTGAACAACTTAGTGAATTTTCCCTATGTGAGGGAAGAGTGGATGTAGAAGGATTACACCCACCTTCGAACCACTATAATATTTTTTTTTATTTTCTCACTGCTTTTAATTACTTTTTTTGTTCTTTGGCATACTTCTTACATATAGCATTGATTTGTAAGAAAACATATTTTCATTATCCCGTTGCATAAAACTCTACATGAGCATTGCTTACTATGAGTAACTTAAGACTAGTCTGCTTTGTGCCTACTATCAAGGACGAAAATATCGGTTTTTACGGAGATATCGGTGTTTCAATTTACGAATATTTCGGTGAGATCTCGGTTAATATCGAAATATCGGTGTAATTTTCAGAAAAATATTAAAAAATATATTAAAAATCTGAAAATTTAACATGATATATTTACAATTATTATAACAAACTTAAATACATATACACACCTTAAATTTGATAGAAATAGATTTATTTACAACTAATTTATAAATATAAAATAATATAAACAATGAGTGGCAATATAAAATATTTTTTGACCTTTTTTCATACAACATTACTAATTACTAGTACGGAAATATTATATTAAAAATTCGAAAGTTTAACAAAATATTTTAAAAATATTATAACCAATTTTAATACATAAATTCATCTTAAAATTATAAACAAAACAAAAGATTTATAAAAATGCCCAATTATTATTTTATACTTAGTTTTTGTATTTCTAATTTTCATTTTTGATAACTAATTATGGACCAATTATTTTCATTTTCATTTTGATAACTAATTATGGACCAAAAATACCCAATTATTTCTAATTTTCATTTTCATAATTTAAGTAGAATTTTACTAAATACGTTATATAAATGCTATGTAGACATAATAACATGTTGTTGACTTCGTCTGGTGGTTAGAGCTTGGAGCCTCATTCTAGAGGTCTCAGGTTTGAAACCAAGGTTGGGCGAATTTTTAAATTTTTTTGCTGAAATAAAGAAAAAAAAAAAAAAGGATTTGGGCAAGATTTCGGCGAAAATTTCACCCAGCGCGAGAATCTCGCCAATATCTCGTGATTTTCCAACAAAATGCTATTACAGATGAATCTCGTCTCAGGAGAGTCCATTTTGCGAGATTTCGGCGAAATCTCGCGATTTTTTCATCCCTGCCTACTACCTTAAGATATCTTACTGTACAAGCTTTTTTGTTAGAACTAGTTTCTTGCAGAAAGCAGCAATTACCTGCTCGAAGTGTTTGAAAAAGAAAACCCAGTTAGATGTTTATTCACTCCCTTCTAAACATCTACCACTTGGGACCAACACTATCAAACCAACCCTATTCATCCGCTCCAAATCCTCCGGGCTTTCCACATAGAAACGGTAACCCTGACCCCTATAGGAGGAATGAAGTTGATGTAGCTATTGAGGAGATAAAAGCTCAAGCCGAAAAAGGATAGGCATGACATCCACGCTAAGTCCCAAACTCAGGGGCTCACCTAGTCAAGTGGGTAGCCTCCAGGGACAACCCGAATACAAACCTAGGAAGGAACTTAAGTTTGTGGGGAAGGAGGGTGAGAATGAAAAGAGTTTGGCTACCAAGGAGGAGGATAAGCTTGAATTGGTGGAATAATGGAAGGAGAACTCCAAGGGAAAGGAGACTCTTGTTGAAACTGGGGAAAAGGAGAAAATGGGAGTGAATTCTTAAGGAAAATAGTGTGAAATCTATACTCCCTCCCATCCCAACCACTCACACGAACCACTTAGAAGATACAATGAAGTTGAGCCAAATGATTGAGAAAGAAGAATTGAACGAGAGCAAGGTGACCATGAATTGTGAGAGGCGTTTGGTTTATAAAGTCACTAACTAAGCACAATGTGACTCAATTCGACTTCTGGGATCAACAAGCACCAACTATTTGACTCCGTTCGACTTCTCGGATCATTATGTCTTCTCTTTGACCAAAATTGACTTCTCGGATTATAAAGTCTGCCGTTTGACCGAATTCGGCTTCACGGATCAACAAGTACGCCTAACTTGAACCATTTGGTTTATCAAGTCACTAACTACGCACAAGGTGACTCAATTCGACTTCTGGGATCAACAAGCTCCAACTATTTGACTCCGTTCGACTTCTCGGATCATTAAGTCTTCTATTTGACCCCAATTGACTTCTCGGATCAACAAGTCTACCGTCTGACCGAATTCGGCTTCACGGATCAACAAGTACCCGAAAGTTCATCTGTTTGGTTTATCAAGTCACTAACTACGCACAATGTGACTCAATTCGGCTTTTGGGATCAACAAGCACCAACTATTTGACTACGTTCGACTTCTCGGATCATTAAGTCTTCTCTTTGACCAAAATTGATCTCTCGGATCAACAAGTCTTCCGTTTGACCGAATTCGGCTTCACGGATCACCAAGTACCCCCAACTTGATCCGTTTGGTCTATCAAGTCACTAACTACGCACAATGTGTCTCAATACGACTTCTGTGATCAACAAGCACCAACTATTTGACTCCGTTCGACTTTCGGATCAACAAGTCTTCTATTTGACCAAAATTGACTTCTCGGATCAACAAGTTTTCCGTTTGACCGAATTCGGCTTCACGGATCAACAAGTGCCCCCAACTATATCCGTTTGGTTTATCAAGTCACTAACGACGCACAATGTGACTCAATTCGACTTCTAAGATCAACAAGCACCAACTATTCAACTCCGTTCGACTTGTCGGATCATTAAGTCTTCTATTTGACCCCAATTAACTTCTCGGATCAACAAGTCTTCCGTTTGACCAAATTCGGCTTCACGGATCAACAAGTACCCGCAAGTAGATCCGTTTGGTTTATCAAGTCACTAACTACGCACAATGTGACTCAATTCGGCTTCTGGGATAAACAAGCACCAACTATTTGACTCCGTTCGACTTCTCGGATCATTAAGTTTATTATTTCACCCTAATTGACTTCTCGGATCAACAAGTCTTCCGTCTGACCGAATTCAGCTTCACGGATCAACAAGTTCCCGCAAGTTCATCTGTTTGGTTTATCAAGTCACTAACTACGCCCAATGTGACTCAATTCGGCTTCTGGGATCAACAAGCACCAACTATTTGACTCCGTTCGACTTCTCGGATCCTTAAGTCTTCTATTTGACCCCAATTGACTTCTCGGATCAACAAGTCTTCCGTTTGACCGAATTCGGCTTCATGGATCAACAAGTACCCCCAACTTGATCCGTTTGGTTTATCAAGTCACTAACTACGCACAATGTGACTCAATTCGACTTCTGGGATCAACAAGCACCAACTATTTGACTCTGTTCGACTTCTCGGATCATTAAGTCTATTATTTGACCCTAATTGACTTCTCGGATCAACAAGTCTTCCGTCTTACCGAATTCAGCTTCACGGATCAACAAGTTCCCCCAAGTTCATCTGTTTGGTTTATCAAGTCACTAACTACGCACAATGTGACTCAATTCGGCTTTTGGGATCAACAAGCACCAACTATTTGACTACGTTCGACTTCTCGGATCATTAAGTCTTCTCTTTGGCCAAAATTGATCTCTCGGATCAACAAGTCTTCCGTTTGACCAAATTCGGCTTCACGGATCACCAAGTACCCCCAACTTGATCCGTTTGGTTTATCAAGTCAGTAACTACGCACAATATGTCTCAATTCGACTTCTGGGATCAACAAGCACCAACTATTTGACTCCGTTCGACTTTCGGATCAACAAGTCTTCTTTTTGACCAAAATTGACTTCTCGGATCAACAAGTTTTCCGTTTGACCGAATTCGGCTTCACGGATCAGCAAGTACCCCCAACTATATCCGTTTGGTTTATCAAGTCAATAACGACGCACAATGTGACTCAATTCGACTTCTGGGATCAACAAGCAACAACTATTTGACTCCGTTCGACTTGTCGGATCATTAAGTCTTCTATTTGACCCCAATTGACTTCTCGGATCAACAAGTCTTCCGTTTGACCAAATTCGGCTTCACGGATCAACAAGTACCCGCAAGTTGATCCGTTTGGTTTATCAAGTCATTAACTACGCACAATGTGACTCAATTCGGCTTCTGGGATAAACAAGCACCAACTATTTGACTCCGTTCGACTTCTCGGTTCATTAAGTCTTCTATTTGACCCTAATTGACTTCTCGGATCAACAAGTCTTTCGTCTGACCGAATTCGGCTTCACGGATCAACAAGTTCCCGCAAGTTCATCTGTTTGCTTTATCAAGTCACTAACTACGCCCAATGTGACTCAATTCGGCTTCTAGGATTAACAAGCACCTACTATTTGACTCCGTTCGACTTCTCGGATCATTAAGTCTTCTATTTGACCCCAATTGAATTCTCGGATCAACAAGTCTGCCGTGTGACCGAATTCAGTTTCACGGATCAACAAGTACCCCCAACTTGTTCCGTTTGGTTTATCAAGTCACTAACTACGCCTAATGTGACTCAATTCGGCTTCTGGGATCAACAAGCACCAACTATTTGACTCCGTTCGACTTCTCGGATCAACTAGTCTTCCGTTTGACCAAATTCGGTTTCACGGATCAACAATTACCCCCAACTTGATCCATTTTGTTTATCAAGCACTAACTACGCATAATGTGACGCAATTCGACTTCTGGGATCAACAAGCACCAACTATTTGACTCCGTTCGACTTCTCGGATCATTAGGTCTATTATTTGACCCCAATTCGACTTCTCGGATCAACAAGTTTTCCGTTTGACCGAATTCGGCTTCACGGATCAGCAAGTACCCCCAACTATATCCGTTTGGTTTATCAAGTCACTAACGACGCACAATGTGACTCAATTCGACTTCTGGGATCAACAAGCACCAACTATTTGACTTCGTTCGACTTGTCGGATCATTGAGTCTTCTATTTGACCCCAATTGACTTCTCGGATCAACAAGTCTTCCGTTTGACCAAATTCGGCTTCACGGATCAACAAGTACCCGCAAGTTGATCCGTTTGGTTTATCAAGTCACTAACTATGCACAATGTGATTCAATTCGGCTTCTGGGATCAACAAGCACCAACTATTTGACTCTGTTCGACTTCTCGGATCATTAAGTCTTCTATTTGACCCCTATTGACTTCTCGGATCAACAAGTCTTCCGTCTGACCGAATTCGGCTTCACGGATCAAAAAGTTCCCGCAAGTTCATCTGTTTGGTTTTTAAGTCACTAACTACGCCCAATGTGACTCAATTCGGCTTCTGGGACCAACAAGCACCAACTATTTGACTCTGTTCGACTTCTCGGATCATTAAGTCTTCTATTTGACCTCAATTGAATTCTCGGATCAACAAGTCTGCCGTGTGACCGAATTCAGTTTCAGGGATCAACAAGTACCCCCAACTTGATCCGTTTGGTTTATCAAGTCAGTAACTACGCACAATGTGACTCAATTCGCCTTCTGGGATCAACAAGCACCAACTATTTGACTCCGTTCGACTTCTCGGATCAATAAGTCTTCTATTTGACCCCAATTGACTTCTCGGATCAACAAGTCTTCTGTTTCACCGAATTCGGCTTCACGGATCAACAAGTACCCCCAACTTGATCCGTTTGGTTTATCAAGTCACTAACGACGCACAATGTGACTCAATTCGACTTCTGGGATCAACAATCACCAACTATTTGACTCCGTTCGACTTCTCGGATCATTAAGTCTTCTATTTGACCCCAACTGACTTCTCAGATCGACAAGTCTTCCGTTTGACCAAATTCTGTATCACGGATCAACAAGTACCCCCCCAACTTGATCCGTTTTGTTTATCAAGTCACTAACTACACATAATGTGACGCAATTCGACTTCTGGGATCAACAAGCACCAACAATTTGACTCCGTTCGACTTCTCGGATCATTAGGTCTTTTATTTGACCCCAATTGACTTCTCGGATCAACAAGTCTTCCGTCTGACTGAATTCGGCTTCACGGATCAACAAGTTCCCGCAAGTTCATCTGTTTGGTTTATCAAATCACTAACTACGCCCAATGTGACTCAATTCGGCTTCTGGGATCAACAAGAACCAACTATTTGACTCCGTTCGACTTCTCGGATCATTAAGTCTTCTATTTGACCCTAATTGACTTCTCGGATCAACAAGTCTTCCGTTTGACCAAATTCGGCTTCACGGATCAACAAGTACCCGCAAGTTGATCCGTTTGGTTTATCAGGTCACTAACTACGCACAATGTGACTCAATTCGGCTTCTGGGATCAACAATCACCAACTATTTGACACCGTTTGACTTCTTGGATCATTAAGTCTTCTATTTGACCCCAACTGACTTCTCGGATCAACAAGTCTTCCGTTTGACCAAATTCTATTTCACGGATCCACAAGTAACCCCCAACTTGATCCGTTTTGTTTATCAAGTCACTAACTACGCATAATGTGACGCAATTCGACTTCTGGGATCAACAAACACCAACTATTTGACTCCGTTCGACTTCTCGGATCATTAGGTCTATTATTTGACCCCAATTGACTTCTCGGATCACCAAGTCTTCCATTTGACCGAATTCGGCTTCACGTATCAACAAGTACCCCCAACTTGATCCGTTTGGTTTATCAAGTCACTAACGACGCACAATGTGACTCAATTCGACTTCTGGGATCAACAATCACCAACTATTTGACTCCGTTTGACTTCTCGGATCATGAAGTCTTCTATTTGACCACAACTGACTTCTCGGATCAACAATTCTTCCGTTTGACCAAATTCTATTTCACGGATCAACAAGTACACCCCAACTTGATCCGTTTTGTTTATCAAGTCACTAACTACGCATAATGTGATGCAATTCGACTTCTGGGATCAACAAGCGCCAACTATTTGACTCCGTTCGACTTCTTGGATCATTAAGTATATTATTTGACCCCAATTGACTTCTCGGATCAACAAGTCTTCCGTCTGACCGAATTCGGCTTCACGGATCAACAAGTTCCCGCAAGTTCATCTGTTTGGTTTATCAAATCACTAACTACGCCCAATGTGACTCAATTCGGCTTCTGGGATCAACAAGCACCAACTATTTGACTCCGTTCGACTTCTCGGATCATTAAGTGTTCTATTTGACCCCAATTGACTTCTCGGATCAACAAGTCTTCCGTTTGACCGAATTCGGCTTCACGGATCAACAAGTACCTCCAACTTGATCCGTTTTGTTTATCAAGTCACTAACTACGCATAATGTGACGCAATTCGACTTCTGAGATCAAGAAGCACCGACTATTTGACTTCGTTCGACTTCTCGGATCATTAGGTCTATTATTTGACCCCAATTGACTTCTCGGATCAACAAGTCTTCCGTCTGACTGAATTCGGCTTCACGGAAAAGTTCATCTGTTTGGTTTTTCAAGTCACTAACGACGCACAATGTGACTCAATTCGACTTCTGGGATCAACAAGCACCAACTATTTGGCTCCGTTCGACTTCTCGGTTCATTAAGTCTTCTACTTGACCCCAATTGACTTCTCGGATCAACAACTCTTCCGTTTGACCAAATTCGGCTTCACGGATCAACAAGTACCCGCAAGTTGATCCGTTTGGATTATCAAGTCACGAACTACGCACAATGTGACTCAATTCGGCTTCTGGGATCAACAAGCACCAACAATTTGACTCCGTTCGACTTCTCGGATCATTAGGTCTATTATTTGACCCCAATTGACTTCTCGGATCAACAAGTCTTCCGTCTGACCGAATTCGGCTTCACGGATCAACAAGTTCCCGCAAGTTCATCTGTTTGGTTTATCAAATCACTAACTACGCCCAATGTGACTCAATTCGGCTTCTGGGATCAACAAGCACCAACTATTTGACTCAGTTCGACTTCTCGGATCATTAAGTCTTCTATTTGACCCCAATTGACTTCTCGGATCAACAAGTCTTCCGTCTGACCGAATTCGGCTTCACGGATCAACAAGTACCCGCAAGTTGATCCGTTTGGTTTATCAAGTCACTAACTACGCACAATGTGAATCAATTTGGCTTCTGGGATCAACAAGCACCAACTATTTGACTCCGTTCGACTTCTCGGATCATTAGGTCTATTATTTGACCCCAAATGACTTCTCGGATCAACAAGTCTTCCGTCTGACCAAATTCGGCTTCACGGATCAACAAGTACCCGCAAATTGATCCGTTTGGATTATCAAGTCACGAACTACGCAGAATGTGACTCAATTCGGCTTCTGGGATCAACAAGCACCAACAATTTGACTCCGTTCGACTTCTCGGATCATTAGGTCTATTATTTGACCCCAATTGACTTCTCGGATCAACAAGTCTTCCGTCTGACCGAATTCGGCTTCACGGATCAACAAGTTCCCGCAAGTTCATCTGTTTGGTTTATCAAATCACTAACTACGCCCAATGTGACTCAATTCGGCTTCTGGGATCAACAAGCACCAACTATTTGACTCAGTTCGACTTCTCGGATCATTAAGTCTTCTATTTGACCCCAATTGACTTCTCGGATCAACAAGTCTTCCGTCTGACCGAATTCGGCTTCACGGATCAACAAGTACCTCCAACTTGATCAGTTTTGTTTATCAAGTCACTAACTACGCATAATGTGACGCAATTTGACTTCTGGGATCAACAAGCACCAACTATTTGACTCCGTTCGACTTCTCGGATCATTAGGTCTATTATTTGACCCCAAATGACTTCTCGGATCAACAAGTCTTCCGTCTGACCAAATTCGGCTTCACGGATCAACAAGTTCCCGCAAGTTCATCTGTTTGGTTTATCACGTCACTAGCTACGCCCAATGAGACTCAATTCGGCTTCTGGGATCAACAAGCACCAACTATTTGACTCCGTTCGACTTCTCGGATCATTAAGTCTTCTATTTGACCCCAATTGAATTCTCGGATCAACAAGTCTGCCGTGTGACCGAATTCAGTTTCACGGATCAACAAGTACCCCCAACTTGATCCGTTTTGTTTATCAAGTCACTAACTACGCACAATGTGACTCAACTCGCCTTCTGGGATCAACAAGAACCAACTATTTGACTCCGTTCGACTCCTCGGATCATTAATTCTTCTATTTGACCCCAATTAACTTCTCGGATCAACAAGTCTTCCGTTTGACCGAATTCGGCTTCACGGATCAACAAGTACCCCCAACTGGATCCGTTTGGTTTATCAAGTCACTAACGACGCACAATGTGACTCAATTCGACTTATGGGATCAACAATCACCAACTATTTGACTCCGTTTGACTTCTTGGATCATTCAGTCTTCTATTTGACCCCAACTGACTTCTCGGATCAACAAGTCTTCCGTTTGACCAAATTCTATTTCACGGATCCACAAGTAACCCCCAACTTGATCCGTTTTGTTTATCAAGTCACTAACTACGCATAATGTGACGCAATTCGACTTCTGGGATCAACAAGCACCAACTATTTGGCTCCGTTCGACTTCTCGGTTCATTAAGTCTTCTATTTGACCCCAATTGACTTCTCGGATCAACAAGTCTTCCGTTTGACCAAATTCGGCTTCACGGATCAACAAGTACCCGCAAGTTGATCCGTTTGGATTATCAAGTCACGAACTACGCACAATGTGACTCAATTCGGCTTCTGGGATCAACAAGCACCAACAATTTGACTCCGTTCGACTTCTCGGATCATTAGGTCTATTATTTGACCCCAATTGACTTCTCGGATCAACAAGTCTTCCGTCTGACCGAATTCGGCTTCACGGATCAACAAGTTCCCGCAAGTTCATCTGTTTGGTTTATCAAATCACTAACTACGCCCAATGTGACTCAATTCGGCTTCTGGGATCAACAAGCACCAACTATTTGACTCAGTTCGACTTCTCGGATCATTAAGTCTTCTATTTGACCCCAATTGACTTCTCGGATCAACAAGTCTTCCGTTTGACCGAATTCGGCTTCACGGATCAACAAGTACCTCCAACTTGATCCGTTTTGTTTATCAAGTCACTAACTACGCATAATGTGACGCAATTCGACTTCTGAGATCAAGAAGCACCAACTATTTGACTTCGTTCGACTTCTCGGATCATTAGGTCTATTATTTGACCCCAATTGACTTCTCGGATCAACAAGTCTTCCGTCTGACTGAATTCGGCTTCACGGAAAAGTTCATCTGTTTGGTTTTTCAAGTCACTAACGACGCACAATGTGACTCAATTCGACTTCTGGGATCAACAAGCACCAACTATTTGGCTCCGTTCGACTTCTCGGTTCATTAAGTCTTCTACTTGACCCCAATTGACTTCTCGGATCAACAACTCTTCCGTTTGACCAAATTCGGCTTCACGGATCAACAAGTACCCGCAAGTTGATCCGTTTGGTTTATCAAGTCACGAACTACGCACAATGTGACTCAATTCGGCTTCTGGGATCAACAAGCACCAACAATTTGATTCCGTTCGACTTCTCGGATCATTAGGTCTATTATTTGACCCCAATTGACTTCTCGGATCAACAAGTCTTCCGTCTGACCGAATTCGGCTTCACGGATCAACAAGTTCCCGCAAGTTCATCTGTTTGGTTTATCAAATCACTAACTACGCCCAATGTGACTCAATTCGGCTTCTGGGATCAACAAGCACCAACTATTTGACTCAGTTCGACTTCTCGGATCATTAAGTCTTCTATTTGACCCCAATTGACTTCTCAGATCAACAAGTCTTCCGTTTGACCGAATTCGGCTTCACGGATCAACAAGTACCTCCAACTTGATCCGTTTTATTTATCAAGTCACTAACTACGCATAATGTGACGCAATTTGATTTCTGGAATCAACAAGCACCAACTATTTGACTCCGTTCGACTTCTCGGATCATTAAGTCTTCTATTTGACCCCAATTGAATTCTCGGATCAACAAGTCTGCCGTGTGACCGAATTCAGTTTCACGGATCAACAAGTACCCCCAACTTGATCCGTTTTGTTTATCAAGTCACTAACTACGCACAATGTGACTCAACTCGCCTTCTGGGATCAACAAGAACCAACTATTTGACTCCGTTCGACTCCTCGGATCATTAATTCTTCTATTTGACCCCAATTAACTTCTCGGATCAACAAGTCTTCCGTTTGACCGAATTCGGCTTCACGGATCAACAAGTACCCCCAACTGGATCCGTTTGGTTTATCAAGTCACTAACGACGCACAATGTGACTCAATTCGACTTATGGGATCAACAATCACCAACTATTTGACTCCGTTTGACTTCTTGGATCATTAAGTCTTCTATTTGACCCCAACTGACTTCTCGGATCAACAAGTCTTCCGTTTGACCAAATTCTATTTCACGGATCCACAAGTAACCCCCAACTTGATCCGTTTTATTTATCAAGTCACTAACTACGCATAATGTGACGCAATTCGACTTCTGGGATCAAAAAGCACCAACTATTTGACTCCGTTCGACTTCTCGGATCATTAGGTCTATTATTTGACCCCAATTGACTTCTCGGACCACCAAGTCTTCCATTTGACCGAATTCGGCTTCACGTATCAACAAGTACCCCCAACTTGATCCGTTTGGTTTATCAAGTCACTAACGACGCACAATGTGACTCAATTCGACTTCTGGGATCAACAAGCACCAACTATTTGACTCCGTTCGACTTCTCGGTTCATTAAGTCTTCTATTTGACCCCAATTGACTTCTCGGATCAACAAGTCTTCCGTTTGACCAAATTCGGCTTCACGGATCAACAAGTACCCGCAAGTTGATCCGTTTGGTTTATCAAGTCACGAACTACGCACAATGTGACTCAATTCGGCTTCTGGGATCAACAAGCACCAACAATTTGATTCCGTTCGACTTCTCGGATCATTAGGTCTATTATTTGACCCCAATTGACTTCTCGGATCAACAAGTCTTCCGTCTGACCGAATTCGGCTTCACGGATCAACAAGTTCCCGCAAGTTCATCTGTTTGGTTTATCAAATCACTAACTACGCCCAATGTGACTCAATTCGGCTTCTGGGATCAACAAGCACCAACTATTTGACTCAGTTCGACTTCTCGGATCATTAAGTCTTCTATTTGACCCCAATTGACTTCTCAGATCAACAAGTCTTCCGTTTGACCGAATTCGGCTTCACGGATCAACAAGTACCTCCAACTTGATCCGTTTTATTTATCAAGTCACTAACTACGCATAATGTGACGCAATTTGATTTCTGGAATCAACAAGCACCAACTATTTGACTCCGTTCGACTTCTCGGATCATTAGGTCTATTATTTGACCCCAATTGACTTCTCGGATCAACAAGTCTTCCGTCTGACCGAATTCGGCTTCACGGATCAACAAGTTCCCGCAAGTTCATCTGTTTGGTTTATCAAGTCACTAGCTACGCCCAATGAGACTCAATTCGGCTTCTGGGATCAACAAGCACCAACTATTTGACTCCGTTCGACTTCTCGGATCATTAAGTCTTCTATTTGACCCCAATTGAATTCTCGGATCAACAAGTCTGCCGTGTGACCGAATTCAGTTTCACGGATCAACAAGTACCCCCAACATGATCCGTTTTGTTTATCAAGTCAATAACTACGCACAATGTGACTCAACTCGCCTTCTGGGATCAACAAGAACCAACTATTTGACTCCGTTCGACTTCTCGGATCATTAATTCTTCTATTTGACCCCAATTGACTTCTCGGATCAACAAGTCTTCCGTTTTACCGAATTCGGCTTCACGGATCAACAAGTACCCCCAACTTGATCCGTTTGGTTTATCAAGTCACTAACGACGCACAATGTGACTCAATTCGACTTCTGGGATCAACAATCACCAACTATTTGACACCGTTTGACTTCTTGGATCATTAAGTCTTCTATTTGACCCCAACTGACTTCTCGGATCAACAAGTCTTCCGTTTGACCAAATTCTATTTCACGGATCCACAAGTAACCCCCAACTTGATCCGTTTTGTTTATCAAGTCACTAACTACGCATAATGTGACGCAATTCGACTTCTGGGATCAACAAGCACCAACTATTTGACTCTGTTCGACTTCTCGGATCATTAGGTCTATTATTTGACCCCAATTGACTTCTCGGATCACCAAGTCTTCCATTTGACCGAATTCGGCTTCACGTATCAACAAGTACCCCCAACTTGATCCGTTTGGTTTATCAAGTCACTAACGACGCACAATGTGACTCAATTCGACTTCTGGGATCAACAATCACCAACTATTTGACTCCGTTTGACTTCTCGGATCATGAAGTCTTCTATTTGACCCCAACTGACTTCTCGGATCAACAATTCTTCCGTTTGACCAAATTCTATTTCACGGATCAACAAGTACACACCAACTTGATCCGTTTTGTTTATGAAGTCACTAACTACGCATAATGAGATGCAATTCGACTTTTGGGATCAACAAGCGCCAACTATTTAACTCCGTTCGACTTGTTGGATCATTAAGTATATTATTTGACCCCAATTGACTTCTCGGATCAACAAGTCTTCCGTCTGACCGAATTCGGCTTCACGGATCAACAAGTTCCCGCAAGTTCATCTGTTTGGTTTATCAAATCACTAACTACGCCCAATGTGACTCAATTCGGCTTCTGGGATCAACAAGCACCAACTATTTGACTCCGTTCGACTTCTCGGATCATTAAGTCTTCTATTTGACCCCAATTGACTTCTCGGATCAACAAGTCTTCCGTTTGACCGAATTCGGCTTCACGGATCAACAAGTACCTCCAACTTGATCCGTTTTGTTTATCAAGTCACTAACTACGCATAATGTGACGCAATTCGACTTCTGAGATCAAGAAGCACCAACTATTTGACTTCGTTCGACTTCTCGGATCATTAGGTCTATTATTTGACCCCAATTGACTTCTCGGATCAACAAGTCTTCCGTCTGACTGAATTCGGCTTCACGGATCAACAAGTTCCCGCAAGTTCATCTGTTTGGTTTTTCAAGTCACTAACGACGCACAATGTGACTCAATTCGACTTCTGGGATCAACAAGCACCAACTATTTGACTCCGTTCGACTTCTCGGTTCATTAAGTCTTCTATTTGACCCCAATTGACTTCTCGGATCAAAAAGTCTTCCGTTTGACCAAATTCGGCTTCACGGATCAACAAGTACCCGCAAGTTGATCCGTTTGGTTTATCAAGTCATGAACTACGCACAATGTGACTCAATTCGGCTTCTGGGATCAACAAGCACCAACAATTTGACTCCGTTCGACTTCTCGGATCATTAGGTCTATTATTTGACCCCAATTGACTTCTCGGATCAACAAGTCTTCCGTCTGACCGAATTCTGCTTCACGGATCAACAAGTTCCCGCTAGTTCATCTGTTTGGTTTATCAAATCACTAACTACGCCCAATGTGACTCAATTCGGCTTCTGGGATCAACAAGCACCAACTATTTGACTCAGTTCGACTTCTCGGATCATTAAGTCTTCTATTTGACCCCAATTGACTTCTCAGATCAACAAGTCTTCCGTTTGACCGAATTCGGCTTCACGGATCAACAAGTACCTCCAACTTGATCAGTTTTGTTTATCAAGTCACTAACTACGCATAATGTGACGCAATTTGACTTCTGGGATCAACAAGCACCAACTATTTGACTCCGTTCGACTTCTCGGATCATTAGGTCTATTATTTGACCCCAAATGACTTCTCGGATCAACAAGTCTTCCGTCTGACCGAATTCGGCTTCACGGATCAACAAGTTCCCGCAAGTTCATCTGTTTGGTTTATCACGTCACTAGCTACACCCAATGAGACTCAATTCGGCTTCTGGGATCAACAAGCACCAACTATTTGACTCCGTTCGACTTCTCGGATCATTAAGTCTTCTATTTGACCCCAATTGAATTCTCGGATCAACAAGTCTGCCGTGTGACCGAATTCAGTTTCACGGATCAACAAGTACCCCCAACTTGATCCGTTTTGTTTATCAAGTCACTAACTACGCACAATGTGACTCAACTCGCCTTCTGGGATCAACAAGAACCAACTATTTGACTCCGTTCGACTCCTCGGATCATTAATTCTTCTATTTGACCCCAATTAACTTCTCGGATCAACAAGTCTTCCGTTTGACCGAATTCGGCTTCACGGATCAACAAGTACACCCAACTTGATCCGTTTGGTTTATCAAGTCACTAACGACGCACAATGTGACTCAATTCGACTTCTGGGATCAACAATCACCAACTATTTGACTCCGTTTGACTTCTTGGATCATTAAGTCTTCTATTTGACCCCAACTGACTTCTCGGATCAACAAGTCTTCCGTTTGACCAAATTCTATTTCACGGATCAACAAGTACCCCCCAACTTGATCCGTTTTGTTTATCAAGTCACTAACTACGCATAATGTTACGCAATTCGACTTCTGGGATCAACAAGCACCAACTATTTGACTCCGTTCGACTTTTCGGATCATTAGGTCTATTATTTGACCCCAATTGACTTCTCGGATCAACAAGTCTTCCATTTGACCGAATTCGGCTTCACGTATCAACAAGTACCCCCAACTTGATCCGTTTGGTTTATCAAGTCACTAACGACGCACAATGTGACTCAATTCGACTTCTGGGATCAACAATCACCAACTATTTGACTCCGTTTGACTTCTCGGATTATGAAGTCTTCTATTTGACCCCAACTGACTTCTCGGATAAACAATTCTTCCGTTTGACCAAATTCTATTTCACGGATCAACAAGTACACCCCAACTTGATCCGTTTTGTTTATCAAGTCACTAACTACGCATAATGTGATGCAATTCGACTTCTGGGATCAACAAGCATCAACTATTTGACTGCGTTCGACTTCTTGGATCATTAAGTATATTATTTGACCCCAATTGACTTCTCGGTTCAACAAGTCTTCCGTCTTACCGAATTCGGCTTCACGGATCAACAAGTTCCCGCAAGTTCATCTGTTTGGTTTATCAAATCACTAACTAAGCCCAATGTGACTCAATTCGACTTCTGGGATCAACAAGCACCAACTATTTGACTCCGTTCGACTTCTCGGATCATTAAGTCTTCTATTTGACCCCAATTGACTTCTCGGATCAACAAGTCTTCCGTTTGACCGAATTCGGCTTCACGGATCAACAAGTACCTCCAACTTGATCCGTTTTGTTTATCAAGTCACTAACTACGCATAATGTGACGCAATTCGACTTCTGGGATCAAGAAGCACCAACTATTTGACTTCGTTCGACTTCTCGGATCATTAGGTCTATTATTTGACCCCAATTGACTTCTTGGATCAACAACTCTTCCGTCTGACCGAATTCGGCTTCACGGATCAACAAGTTCCCTCAAGTTCATCTGTTTGGTTTTTCAAGTCACTAACGACGCACAATGTGACTCAATTCGACTTCTGGGATCAACAAGCACCAACTATCTGACTCCGTTCGACTTCTCGGTTCATTAAGTCTTCTATTTGACCCCAATTGACTTCTCGGATCAACAAGTCTTCCGTTTGACCAAATTCGGCTTCACGGATCAACAAGTACCCGCAAGTTGATCCGTTTGGTTTATCAAGTCACTAACTACACACAATGTGACTCAATTCGGCTTCTGGGATCAACCAGCACCAACTATTTGGCTCCGTTCGACTTCTCGGATCATTAGGTCTATTATTTGACCCCAATTGACTTCTCGGATCAACAAGTCTTCCGTCTGACCGAATTCGGCTTCACGGATCAACAAGTTCCCGCAAGTTCATCTGTTTGGTTTATCAAATCACTAACTACGCCCAATGTGACTCAATTCGGCTTCTGGGATCAACAAGCACCAACTATTTGACTCCGTTCGACTTCTCGGATCATTAAGTCTTCTATTTGACCCCAATTGACTTCTCGGATCAACAAGTCTTCCGTTTGACCGAATTCGGCTTCACGGATCAACAAGTACCTCCAACTTGATCCGTTTTGTTTATCAAGTCACTAACTACGCATAAAGTGACGCAATTCGACTTCTGGGATCAACAAGCACCAACTATTTGACTTCGTTCGACTTCTCGGATCATTAGGTCTATTATTTGACCCCAATTGACTTCTCGGATCAACAAGTCTTCCATCTGACCGAATTCGGCTTCACGGATCAACAAATTCCCGCAAGTTCATCTGTTTGGTTTTTCAAGTCACTAACGACGCACAATGTGACTCAATTCGACTTCTGGGATCAACAAGCACCAACTATTTGACTCCGTTCGACTTCTCGGTTAATTAAGTCTTCTATTTGACCCCAATTGACTTCTCGGATCAACAAGTCTTCCGTTTGACCATATTCGGCTTCACGGATCAACAAGTACCCGCAAGTTGATCCGTTTGGTTTATCAAGTCACTAACTACGCACAATGTGACTCGATTCGGCTTCTGGGATCAACAAGCACCAACTATTTGACTCCGTTCGACTTCTCGGATCATTAGGTCTATTATTTGACCCCAATTGACTTCTCGGATAAACAAGTCTTCCGTCTGACCGAATTCGGCTTCACGGATCAAAAAGTTCCCGCAAGTTCATCTGTTTGGTTTATCAAATCACTAACTAAGCCCAATGTGACTCAATTCGACTTCTGGGATCAACAAGCACCAATTATTTGTCTCCGTTCGACTTCTCGGATCATTAAGTCTTCTATTTGACCCCAATTGACTTCTCGGATCAACAAGTCTTCCTTTTGACCGAATTCGGCTTCACGGATCAACAAGTACCTCCAACTTGATCCGTTTTGTTTATCAAGTCACTAACTACGCATAATGTGACGCAATTCGACTTCTGGGATCAAGAAGCACCAACTATTTGACTTCGTTCGACTTCTCGGATCATTAGGTCTATTATTTGACCCCAATTGACTTCTCGGATCAACAACTCTTCCGTCTGACTGAATTCGGCTTCACGGATCAACAAGTTCCCGCAAGTTCATCTGTTTGGTTTTTCAAGTCACTAACGACGCACAATGTGACTCAATTCGACTTCTGGGATCAACAAGCACCAACTATTTGACTCCGTTCGACTTCTCGGTTCATTAAGTCTTCTATTTGACCCCAATTGACTTCTCGGATCAACAAGTCTTCCGTTTGACCAAATTCGGCTTCACGGATCAACAAGTACCCGCAAGTTGATCCGTTTGGTTTATCAAGTCACTAACTACACACAATGTGACTCAATTCGGCTTCTGGGATCAACCAGCACCAACTATTTGGCTCCGTTCGACTTCTCGGATCATTAGGTCTATTATTTGACCCCAATTGACTTCTCGGATCAACAAGTCTTCCGTCTGACCGAATTCGGCTTCACGGATCAACAAGTTCCCGCAAGTTCATCTGTTTGGTTTATCAAATCACTAACTACGCCCAATGTGACTCAATTCGGCTTCTGGGATCAACAAGCACCAACTATTTGACTCCGTTCGACTTCTCGGATCATTAAGTCTTCTATTTGACCCCAATTGACTTCTCGGATCAACAAGTCTTCCGTTTGACCGAATTCGGCTTCACGGATCAACAAGTACCTCCAACTTGATCCGTTTTGTTTATCAAGTCACTAACTACGCATAAAGTGACGCAATTCGACTTCTGGGATCAACAAGCACCAACTATTTGACTTCGTTCGACTTCTCGGATCATTAGGTCTATTATTTGACCCCAATTGACTTCTCGGATCAACAAGTCTTCCATCTGACCGAATTCGGCTTCACGGATCAACAAATTCCCGCAAGTTCATCTGTTTGGTTTTTCAAGTCACTAACGACGCACAATGTGTCTCAATTCGACTTCTGGGATCAACAAGCACCAACTATTTGACTCCGTTCGACTTCTCGGTTAATTAAGTCTTCTATTTGACCCCAATTGACTTCTCGGATCAACAAGTCTTCCGTTTGACCATATTCGGCTTCACGGATCAACAAGTACCCGCAAGTTGATCCGTTTGGTTTATCAAGTCACTAACTACGCACAATGTGACTCGATTCGGCTTCTGGGATCAACAAGCACCAACTATTTGACTCCGTTCGACTTCTCGGATCATTAGGTCTATTATTTGACCCCAATTGACTTCTCGGATAAACAAGTCTTCCGTCTGACCGAATTCGGCTTCACGGATCAAAAAGTTCCCGCAAGTTCATCTGTTTGGTTTATCAAATCACTAACTAAGCCCAATGTGACTCAATTCGACTTCTGGGATCAACAAGCACCAATTATTTGTCTCCGTTCGACTTCTCGGATCATTAAGTCTTCTATTTGACCCCAATTGACTTCTCGGATCAACAAGTCTTCCTTTTGACCGAATTCGGCTTCACGGATCAACAAGTACCTCCAACTTGATCCGTTTTGTTTATCAAGTCACTAACTACGCATAATGTGACGCAATTCGACTTCTGGGATCAAGAAGCACCAACTATTTGACTTCGTTCGACTTCTCGGATCATTAGGTCTATTATTTGACCCCAATTGACTTCTCGGATCAACAACTCTTCCGTCTGACTGAATTCGGCTTCACGGATCAACAAGTTCCCGCAAGTTCATCTGTTTGGTTTTTCAAGTCACTAACGACGCACAATGTGACTCAATTCGACTTCTGGGATCAACAAGCACCAACTATTTGACTCCGTTCGACTTCTCGGTTCATTAAGTCTTCTATTTGACCCCAATTGACTTCTCGGATCAACAAGTCTTCCGTTTGACCAAATTCGGCTTCACGGATCAACAAGTACCCGCAAGTTGATCCGTTTGGTTTATCAAGTCACTAACTACACACAATGTGACTCAATTTGGCTTCTGGGATCAACCAGCACCAACTATTTGACTCTGTTCGACTTCTCGGATCATTAGGTCTATTATTTGACCCCAATTGACTTCTCGGATCAACAAGTCTTCCGTCTGACCGAATTCGGCTTCACGGATCAACAAGTTCCCGCAAGTTCATCTGTTTGGTTTATCAAATCACTAACTACGCCCAATGTGACTCAATTCGGCTTCTGGGATCAACAAGCACCCACTATTTGACTCCGTTCGACTTCTCGGATCATTAAGTCTTCTATTTGACCCCAATTGACTTCTCGGATCAACAAGTCTTCCGTTTGACAGAATTCGGCTTCACGGATCAACAAGTACCTCCAACTTGATCCGTTTTGTTTATCAAGTCACTAACTACGCATAAAGTGACGCAATTCGACTTCTGGGATCAACAAGCACCAACTATTTGACTTCGTTCGACTTCTCGGATCATTAGGTCTATTATTTGACCCCAATTGACTTCTCGGATCAACAAGTCTTCCATCTGACCGAATTCGGCTTCACGGATCAACAAGTTCCCGCAAGTTCATCTGTTTGGTTTTTCAAGTCACTAACGACGCACAATGTGACTCAATTCGACTTCTGGGATCAACAAGCACCAACTATTTGACTCCGTTCGACTTCTCGGTTAATTAAGTCTTCTATTTGACCCCAATTGACTTCTCGGATCAACAAGTCTTCCGTTTGACCATATTCGGCTTCACGGATCAACAAGTACCCGCAAGTTGATCCGTTTGGTTTATCAAGTCACTAACTACGCACAATGTGACTCGATTCGGCTTCTGGGATCAACAAGCACCAACTATTTGACTCCGTTCGACTTCTCGGATCAATAGGTCTATTATTTGACCCCAATTGACTTCTCGGATCAACAAGTCTTCCGTCTAACCGAATTCGGCTTCACGGATCAAAAAGTTCCCGCAACTTCATCTGTTTGGTTTATCAAATCACTAACTAAGCCCAATGTGACTCAATTCGACTTCTGGGATCAACAAGCACCAACTATTTGACTCCGTTCAACTTCTCGGATCATTAAGTCTTCTATTTGACCCCAATTGACTTCTCGGATCAACAAGTCTTCCGTTTGACCGAATTCGGCTTCACGGATCAACAAGTACCTCCAACTTGATCCGTTTTGTTTATCAAGTCACTAACTACGCATAATGTGACGCAATTCGACTTCTGGGATCAAGAAGCACCAACTATTTGACTTCGTTCGACTTCTCGGATCATTAGGTCTATTATTTGACCCCAATTGACTTCTCGAATCAACAAGTCTTCCATCTGACCGAATTCGGCTTCACGGATCAACAAGTTCCCGCAAGTTCATCTGTTTGGTTTTTCAAGTCACTAACGACGCACAATGTGACTCAATTCGACTTCTGGGATCAACAAGCACCAACTATTTGACTCCGTTCGACTTCTCGGTTAATTAAGTCTTCTATTTGACCCCAATTGACTTCTCGGATCAACAGGTCTTCCGTTTGACCATATTCGGCTTCACGGATCAACAAGTACCCGCAAGTTGATCCGTTTGGTTTATCAAGTCACTAACTACGCACAATGTGACTCGATTCGGCTTCTGGGATCAACAAGCACCAACTATTTGACTCCGTTCGACTTCTCGGATCATTAGGTCTATTATTTGACCCCAATTGACTTCTCGGATCAACAAGTCTTCCGTCTGACCGAATTCGGCTTCACGGATCAAAAAGTTCCCGCAAGTTCATCTGTTTGGTTTATCAAATCACTAACTACGCCCAATGTGACTCAATTCGCCTTCTGGAATAAACAAGCACCAACTATTTGACTCCGTTCGACTTCTCGGATCATTAAGTCTTCTATTTGATCCCAATTGACTTCTCGGATCAACAAGTCTTCCGTTTGACCGAATTCGGCTTCACGGATCAACAAGTACCTCCAAATTGATCCGTTTTGTTTATCAAGTCACTAACTACGCATAAAGTGACGCAATTCGACTTCTGGGATCAACAAGCACCAACTATTTGACTTCGTTCGACTTCTCGGATCATTAGGTCTATTATTTGACCCCAATTGACTTCTCGGATCAACAAGTCTTCCGTCTGACCGAATTCGGCTTCACGGATCAACAAGTTCCCGCAAGTTCATCTGTTTGGTTTTTCAAGTCACTAACGACGCACAATGTGACTCAATTCGACTTCTGGGATCAACAAGCACCAACAATTTGACTCCGTTCGACTTCTCGGTTCATTAAGTCTTCTATTTGACCCCAATTGACTTCTCGGATCAACAAGTCTTCCGTTTGACCAAATTCGGCTTCACGGATCAACAAATACCCGCAAGTTGATCCGTTTGGATTATCAAGTCACGAACTACGCACAATGTGACTCAATTCGGCTTCTGGGATCAACAAGCACCAACAATTTGACTCCGTTCGACTTCTCGGATCATTAGGTCTATTATTTGACCCCAATTGACTTCTCGGATCAACAAGTCTTCCGTCTGACCGAATTCGGCTTCACGGATCAACAAGTTCCCGCAAGTTCATCTGTTTGGTTTATCAAATCACTAACTACGCCCAATGTGACTCAATTCGGCTTCTGGGATCAACAAGCACCAACTATTTGACTCCGTTCGACTTCTCGGATCATTAAGTCTTCTATTTGACCCCAATTGACTTCTCGGATCAACAAGTCTTCCGTTTGACAGAATTCGGCTTCACGGATCAACAAGTACCTCCAACTTGATCCGTTTTGTTTATCAAGTCACTAACTACGCATAAAGTGACGCAATTCGACTTCTGGGATCAACAAGCACCAACTATTTGACTTCGTTCGACTTCTCGGATCATTAGGTCTATTATTTGACCCCAATTGACTTCTCGGATCAACAAGTCTTCCATCTGACCGAATTCGGCTTCACGGATCAACAAGTTCCCGCAAGTTCATCTGTTTGGTTTTTCAAGTCACTAACGACGCACAATGTGACTCAATTCGACTTCTGGGATCAACAAGCACCAACTATTTGACTCCGTTCGACTTCTCGGTTAATTAAGTCTTCTATTTGACCCCAATTGACTTCTCGGATCAACAAGTCTTCCGTTTGACCATATTCGGCTTCACGGATCAACAAGTACCCGCAAGTTGATCCGTTTGGTTTATCAAGTCACTAACTACGCACAATGTGACTCGATTCGGCTTCTGGGATCAACAAGCACCAACTATTTGACTCCGTTCGACTTCTCGGATCAATAGGTCTATTATTTGACCCCAATTGACTTCTCGGATCAACAAGTCTTCCGTCTAACCGAATTCGGCTTCACGGATCAAAAAGTTCCCGCAACTTCATCTGTTTGGTTTATCAAATCACTAACTAAGCCCAATGTGACTCAATTCGACTTCTGGGATCAACAAGCACCAACTATTTGACTCCGTTCAACTTCTCGGATCATTAAGTCTTCTATTTGACCCCAATTGACTTCTCGGATCAACAAGTCTTCCGTTTGACCGAATTCGGCTTCACGGATCAACAAGTACCTCCAACTTGATCCGTTTTGTTTATCAAGTCACTAACTACGCATAATGTGACGCAATTCGACTTCTGGGATCAAGAAGCACCAACTATTTGACTTCGTTCGACTTCTCGGATCATTAGGTCTATTATTTGACCCCAATTGACTTCTCGAATCAACAAGTCTTCCATCTGACCGAATTCGGCTTCACGGATCAACAAGTTCCCGCAAGTTCATCTGTTTGGTTTTTCAAGTCACTAACGACGCACAATGTGACTCAATTCGACTTCTGGGATCAACAAGCACCAACTATTTGACTCCGTTCGACTTCTCGGTTAATTAAGTCTTCTATTTGACCCCAATTGACTTCTCGGATCAACAGGTCTTCCGTTTGACCATATTCGGCTTCACGGATCAACAAGTACCCGCAAGTTGATCCGTTTGGTTTATCAAGTCACTAACTACGCACAATGTGACTCGATTCGGCTTCTGGGATCAACAAGCACCAACTATTTGACTCCGTTCGACTTCTCGGATCATTAGGTCTATTATTTGACCCCAATTGACTTCTCGGATCAACAAGTCTTCCGTCTGACCGAATTCGGCTTCACGGATCAAAAAGTTCCCGCAAGTTCATCTGTTTGGTTTATCAAATCACTAACTACGCCCAATGTGACTCAATTCGCCTTCTGGAATAAACAAGCACCAACTATTTGACTCCGTTCGACTTCTCGGATCATTAAGTCTTCTATTTGATCCCAATTGACTTCTCGGATCAACAAGTCTTCCGTTTGACCGAATTCGGCTTCACGGATCAACAAGTACCTCCAAATTGATCCGTTTTGTTTATCAAGTCACTAACTACGCATAAAGTGACGCAATTCGACTTCTGGGATCAACAAGCACCAACTATTTGACTTCGTTCGACTTCTCGGATCATTAGGTCTATTATTTGACCCCAATTGACTTCTCGGATCAACAAGTCTTCCGTCTGACCGAATTCGGCTTCACGGATCAACAAGTTCCCGCAAGTTCATCTGTTTGGTTTTTCAAGTCACTAACGACGCACAATGTGACTCAATTCGACTTCTGGGATCAACAAGCACCAACAATTTGACTCCGTTCGACTTCTCGGTTCATTAAGTCTTCTATTTGACCCCAATTGACTTCTCGGATCAACAAGTCTTCCGTTTGACCAAATTCGGCTTCACGGATCAACAAATACCCGCAAGTTGATCCGTTTGGATTATCAAGTCACGAACTACGCACAATGTGACTCAATTCGGCTTCTGGGATCAACAAGCACCAACAATTTGACTCCGTTCGACTTCTCGGATCATTAGGTCTATTATTTGACCCCAATTGACTTCTCGGATCAACAAGTCTTCCGTCTGACCGAATTCGGCTTCACGGATCAACAAGTTCCCGCAAGTTCATCTGTTTGGTTTATCAAATCACTAACTACGCCCAATGTGACTCAATTCGGCTTCTGGGATCAACAAGCACCAACTATTTGACTCAGTTCGACTTCTCGGATCATTAAGTCTTCTATTTGGCCCCAATTGACTTCTCAGATCAACAAGTCTTCCGTTTGACCGAATTCGGCTTCACGGATCAACAAGTACCTCCAACTTGATCAGTTTTGTTTATCAAGTCACTAACTACGCATAATGTGACGCAATTTGACTTCTGGGATCAACAAGCACCAACTATTTGACTCCGTTCGACTTCTCGGATCATTAGGTCTATTATTTGACCCCAAATGACTTCTCGGATCAACAAGTCTTCCGTCTGACCGAATTCGGCTTCACGGATCAACAAGTTCCCGCAAGTTCATCTGTTTGGTTTATCACGTCACTAGCTACGCCCAATGAGACTCAATTCGGCTTCTGGGATCAACAAGCACCAACTATTTGACTCCGTTCGACTTCTCGGATCATTAAGTCTTCTATTTGACCCCAATTGAATTCTCGGATCAACAAGTCTGCCGTGTGACCGAATTCAGTTTCACGGATCAACAAGTACCCCCAACTTGATCCGTTTTGTTTATCAAGTCACTAACTACGCACAATGTGACTCAACTCGCCTTCTGGGATCAACAAGAACCAACTATTTGACTCCGTTCGACTCCTCGGATCATTAATTCTTCTATTTGACCCCAATTAACTTCTCGGATCAACAAGTCTTCCGTTTGACCGAATTCGGCTTCACGGATCAACAAGTACCCCCAACTGGATCCGTTTGGTTTATCAAGTCACTAACGACGCACAATGTGACTCAATTCGACTTATGGGATCAACAATCACCAACTATTTGACTCCGTTTGACTTCTTGGATCATTAAGTCTTCTATTTGACCCCAACTGACTTCTCGGATCAACAAGTCTTCCGTTTGACCAAATTCTATTTCACGGATCCACAAGTAACCCCCAACTTGATCCGTTTTGTTTATCAAGTCACTAACTACGCATAATGTGACGCAATTCGACTTCTGGGATCAACAAGCACCAACTATTTGACTCCGTTCGACTTCTCGGATCATTAGGTCTATTATTTGACCCCAATTGACTTCTCGGACCACCAAGTCTTCCATTTGACCGAATTCAGCTTCACGTATCAACAAGTACCCCCAACTTGATCCGTTTGGTTTATCAAGTCACTAACGACGCACAATGTGACTCAATTCGACTTCTGGGATCAACAAGCACCAACTATTTGACTCCGTTCGACTTCTCGGTTCATTAAGTCTTCTATTTGACCCCAATTGACTTCTCGGATCAACAAGTCTTCCGTTTGACCAAATTCGGCTTCACGGATCAACAAGTACCCGCAAGTTGATCCGTTTGGTTTATCAAGTCACGAACTACGCACAATGTGACTCAATTCGGCTTCTGGGATCAACAAGCACCAACAATTTGATTCCGTTCGACTTCTCGGATCATTAGGTCTATTATTTGACCCCAATTGACTTCTCGGATCAACAAGTCTTCCGTCTGACCGAATTCGGCTTCACGGATCAACAAGTTCCCGCAAGTTCATCTGTTTGGTTTATCAAATCACTAACTACGCCCAATGTGACTCAATTCGGCTTCTGGGATCAACAAGCACCAACTATTTGACTCAGTTCGACTTCTCGGATCATTAAGTCTTCTATTTGACCCCAATTGACTTCTCAGATCAACAAGTCTTCCGTTTGACCGAATTCGGCTTCACGGATCAACAAGTACCTCCAACTTGATCCGTTTTATTTATCAAGTCACTAACTACGCATAATGTGACGCAATTTGATTTCTGGAATCAACAAGCACCAACTATTTGACTCCGTTCGACTTCTCGGATCATTAGGTCTATTATTTGACCCCAATTGACTTCTCGGATCAACAAGTCTTCCGTCTGACCGAATTCGGCTTCACGGATCAACAAGTTCCCGCAAGTTCATCTGTTTGGTTTATCAAGTCACTAGCTACGCCCAATGAGACTCAATTCGGCTTCTGGGATCAACAAGCACCAACTATTTGACTCCGTTCGACTTCTCGGATCATTAAGTCTTCTATTTGACCCCAATTGAATTCTCGGATCAACAAGTCTGCCGTGTGACCGAATTCAGTTTCACGGATCAACAAGTACCCCCAACATGATCCGTTTTGTTTATCAAGTCAATAACTACGCACAATGTGACTCAACTCGCCTTCTGGGATCAACAAGAACCAACTATTTGACTCCGTTCGACTTCTCGGATCATTAATTCTTCTATTTGACCCCAATTGACTTCTCGGATCAACAAGTCTTCCGTTTTACCGAATTCGGCTTCACGGATCAACAAGTACCCCCAACTTGATCCGTTTGGTTTATCAAGTCACTAACGACGCACAATGTGACTCAATTCGACTTCTGGGATCAACAATCACCAACTATTTGACACCGTTTGACTTCTTGGATCATTAAGTCTTCTATTTGACCCCAACTGACTTCTCGGATCAACAAGTCTTCCGTTTGACCAAATTCTATTTCACGGATCCACAAGTAACCCCCAACTTGATCCGTTTTGTTTATCAAGTCACTAACTACGCATAATGTGACGCAATTCGACTTCTGGGATCAACAAGCACCAACTATTTGACTCTGTTCGACTTCTCGGATCATTAGGTCTATTATTTGACCCCAATTGACTTCTCGGATCACCGAGTCTTCCATTTGACCGAATTCGGCTTCACGTATCAACAAGTACCCCCAACTTGATCCGTTTGGTTTATCAAGTCACTAACGACGCACAATGTGACTCAATTCGACTTCTGGGATCAACAATCACCAACTATTTGACTCCGTTTGACTTCTCGGATCATGAAGTCTTCTATTTGACCCCAACTGACTTCTCGGATCAACAATTCTTCCGTTTGACCAAATTCTATTTCACGGATCAACAAGTACACACCAACTTGATCCGTTTTGTTTATGAAGTCACTAACTACGCATAATGAGATGCAATTCGACTTTTGGGATCAACAAGCGCCAACTATTTAACTCCGTTCGACTTGTTGGATCATTAAGTATATTATTTGACCCCAATTGACTTCTCGGATCAACAAGTCTTCCGTCTGACCGAATTCGGCTTCACGGATCAACAAGTTCCCGCAAGTTCATCTGTTTGGTTTATCAAATCACTAACTACGCCCAATGTGACTCAATTCGGCTTCTGGGATCAACAAGCACCAACTATTTGACTCCGTTCGACTTCTCGGATCATTAAGTCTTCTATTTGACCCCAATTGACTTCTCGGATCAACAAGTCTTCCGTTTGACCGAATTCGGCTTCACGGATCAACAAGTACCTCCAACTTGATCCATTTTGTTTATCAAGTCACTAACTACGCATAATGTGACGCAATTCGACTTCTGAGATCAAGAAGCACCAACTATTTGACTTCGTTCGACTTCTCGGATCATTAGGTCTATTATTTGACCCCAATTGACTTCTCGGATCAACAAGTCTTCCGTCTGACTGAATTCGGCTTCACGGATCAACAAGTTCCCGCAAGTTCATCTGTTTGGTTTTTCAAGTCACTAACGACGCACAATGTGACTCAATTCGACTTCTGGGATCAACAAGCACCAACTATTTGACTCCGTTCGACTTCTCGGTTCATTAAGTCTTCTATTTGACCCCAATTGACTTCTCGGATCAAAAAGTCTTCCGTTTGACCAAATTCGGCTTCACGGATCAACAAGTACCCGCAAGTTGATCCGTTTGGTTTATCAAGTCACGAACTACGCACAATGTGACTCAATTCGGCTTCTGGGATCAACAAGCACCAACAATTTGACTCCGTTCGACTTCTCGGATCATTAGGTCTATTATTTGACCCCAATTGACTTCTCGGATCAACAAGTCTTCCGTCTGACCGAATTCTGCTTCACGGATCAACAAGTTCCCGCTAGTTCATCTGTTTGGTTTATCAAATCACTAACTACGCCCAATGTGACTCAATTCGGCTTCTGGGATCAACAAGCACCAACTATTTGACTCAGTTCGACTTCTCGGATCATTAAGTCTTCTATTTGACCCCAATTGACTTCTCAGATCAACAAGTCTTCCGTTTGACCGAATTCGGCTTCACGGATCAACAAGTACCTCCAACTTGATCAGTTTTGTTTATCAAGTCACTAACTACGCATAATGTGACGCAATTTGACTTCTGGGATCAACAAGCACCAACTATTTGACTCCGTTCGACTTCTCGGATCATTAGGTCTATTATTTGACCCCAAATGACTTCTCGGATCAACAAGTCTTCCGTCTGACCGAATTCGGCTTCACGGATCAACAAGTTCCCGCAAGTTCATCTGTTTGGTTTATCACGTCACTAGCTACACCCAATGAGACTCAATTCGGCTTCTGGGATCAACAAGCACCAACTATTTGACTCCGTTCGACTTCTCGGATCATTAAGTCTTCTATTTGACCCCAATTGAATTCTCGGATCAACAAGTCTGCCGTGTGACCGAATTCAGTTTCACGGATCAACAAGTACCCCCAACTTGATCCGTTTTGTTTATCAAGTCACTAACTACGCACAATGTGACTCAACTCGCCTTCTGGGATCAACAAGAACCAACTATTTGACTCCGTTCGACTCCTCGGATCATTAATTCTTCTATTTGACCCCAATTAACTTCTCGGATCAACAAGTCTTCCGTTTGACCGAATTCGGCTTCACGGATCAACAAGTACACCCAACTTGATCCGTTTGGTTTATCAAGTCACTAACGACGCACAATGTGACTCAATTCGACTTCTGGGATCAACAATCACCAACTATTTGACTCCGTTTGACTTCTTGGATCATTAAGTCTTCTATTTGACCCCAACTGACTTCTCGGATCAACAAGTCTTCCGTTTGACCAAATTCTATTTCACGGATCAACAAGTACCCCCCAACTTGATCCGTTTTGTTTATCAAGTCACTAACTACGCATAATGTTACGCAATTCGACTTCTGGGATCAACAAGCACCAACTATTTGACTCCGTTCGACTTCTCGGATCATTAGGTCTATTATTTGACCCCAATTGACTTCTCGGATCAACAAGTCTTCCATTTGACCGAATTCGGCTTCACGTATCAACAAGTACCCCCAACTTGATCCGTTTGGTTTATCAAGTCACTAACGACGCACAATGTGACTCAATTCGACTTCTGGGATCAACAATCACCAACTATTTGACTCCGTTTGACTTCTCGGATCATGAAGTCTTCTATTTGACCCCAACTGACTTCTCGGATAAACAATTCTTCCGTTTGACCAAATTCTATTTCACGGATCAACAAGTACACCCCAACTTGATCCGTTTTGTTTATCAAGTCACTAACTACGCATAATGTGATGCAATTCGACTTCTGGGATCAACAAGCACCAACTATTTGACTGCGTTCGACTTCTTGGATCATTAAGTATATTATTTGACCCCAATTGACTTTTCGGTTCAACAAGTCTTCCGTCTTACCGAATTCGGCTTCACGGATCAACAAGTTCCCGCAAGTTCATCTGTTTGGTTTATCAAATCACTAACTAAGCCCAATGTGACTCAATTCGACTTCTGGGATCAACAAGCACCAACTATTTGACTCCGTTCGACTTCTCGGATCATTAAGTCTTCTATTTGACCCCAATTGACTTCTCGGATCAACAAGTCTTCCGTTTGACCGAATTCGGCTTCACGGATCAACAAGTACCTCCAACTTGATCCGTTTTGTTTATCAAGTCACTAACTACGCATAATGTGACGCAATTCGACTTCTGGGATCAAGAAGCACCAACTATTTGACTTCGTTCGACTTCTCGGATCATTAGGTCTATTATTTGACCCCAATTGACTTCTTGGATCAACAACTCTTCCGTCTGACCGAATTCGGCTTCACGGATCAACAAGTTCCCTCAAGTTCATCTGTTTGGTTTTTCAAGTCACTAACGACGCACAATGTGACTCAATTCAACTTCTGGGATCAACAAGCACCAACTATCTGACTCCGTTCGACTTCTCGGTTCATTAAGTCTTCTATTTGACCCCAATTGACTTCTCGGATCAACAAGTCTTCCGTTTGACCAAATTCGGCTTCACGGATCAACAAGTACCCGCAAGTTGATCCGTTTGGTTTATCAAGTCACTAACTACACACAATATGACTCAATTCGGCTTCTGGGATCAACCAGCACCAACTATTTGGCTCCGTTCGACTTCTCGGATCATTAGGTCTATTATTTGACCCCAATTGACTTCTCGGATCAACAAGTCTTCCGTCTGACCGAATTCGGCTTCACGGATCAACAAGTTCCCGCAAGTTCATCTGTTTGGTTTATCAAATCACTAACTACGCCCAATGTGACTCAATTCGGCTTCTGGGATCAACAAGCACCAACTATTTGACTCCGTTCGACTTCTCGGATCATTAAGTCTTCTATTTGACCCCAATTGACTTCTCGGATCAACAAGTCTTCCGTTTGACCGAATTCGGCTTCACGGATCAACAAGTACCTCCAACTTGATCCGTTTTGTTTATCAAGTCACTAACTACGCATAAAGTGACGCAATTCGACTTCTGGGATCAACAAGCACCAACTATTTGACTTCGTTCGACTTCTCGGATCATTAGGTCTATTATTTGACCCCAATTGACTTCTCGGATCAACAAGTCTTCCATCTGACCGAATTCGGCTTCACGGATCAACAAATTCCCGCAAGTTCATCTGTTTGGTTTTTCAAGTCACTAACGACGCACAATGTGACTCAATTCGACTTCTGGGATCAACAAGCACCAACTATTTGACTCCGTTCGACTTCTCGGTTAATTAAGTCTTCTATTTGACCCCAATTGACTTCTCGGATCAACAAGTCTTCCGTTTGACCATATTCGGCTTCACGGATCAACAAGTACCCGCAAGTTGATCCGTTTGGTTTATCAAGTCACTAACTACGCACAATGTGACTCGATTCGGCTTCTGGGATCAACAAGCACCAACTATTTGACTCCGTTCGACTTCTCGGATCATTAGGTCTATTATTTGACCCCAATTGACTTCTCGGATAAACAAGTCTTCCGTCTGACCGAATTCGGCTTCACGGATCAAAAAGTTCCCGCAAGTTCATCTGTTTGGTTTATCAAATCACTAACTAAGCCCAATGTGACTCAATTCGACTTCTGGGATCAACAAGCACCAATTATTTGTCTCCGTTCGACTTCTCGGATCATTAAGTCTTCTATTTGACCCCAACTGACTTCTCGGATCAACAAGTCTTCCTTTTGACCGAATTCGGCTTCACGGATCAACAAGTACCTCCAACTTGATCCGTTTTGTTTATCAAGTCACTAACTACGCATAATGTGACGCAATTCGACTTCTGGGATCAAGAAGCACCAACTATTTGACTTCGTTCGACTTCTCGGATCATTAGGTCTATTATTTGACCCCAATTGACTTCTCGGATCAACAACTCTTCCGTCTGACTGAATTCGGCTTCACGGATCAACAAGTTCCCGCAAGTTCATCTGTTTGGTTTTTCAAGTCACTAACGACGCACAATGTGACTCAATTCGACTTATGGGATCAACAAGCACCAACTATTTGACTCCGTTCGACTTCTCGGTTCATTAAGTCTTCTATTTGACCCCAATTGACTTCTCGGATCAACAAGTCTTCCGTTTGACCAAATTCGGCTTCACGGATCAACAAGTACCCGCAAGTTGATCCGTTTGGTTTATCAAGTCACTAACTACACACAATGTGACTCAATTTGGCTTCTGGGATCAACCAGCACCAACTATTTGACTCCGTTCGACTTCTCGGATCATTAGGTCTATTATTTGACCCCAATTGACTTCTCGGATCAACAAGTCTTCCGTCTGACCGAATTCGGCTTCACGGATCAACAAGTTCCCGCAAGTTCATCTGTTTGGTTTATCAAATCACTAACTACGCCCAATGTGACTCAATTCGGCTTCTGGGATCAACAAGCACCAACTATTTGACTCCGTTCGACTTCTCGGATCATTAAGTCTTCTATTTGACCCCAATTGACTTCTCGGATCAACAAGTCTTCCGTTTGACAGAATTCGGCTTCACGGATCAACAAGTACCTCCAACTTGATCCGTTTTGTTTATCAAGTCACTAACTACGCATAAAGTGACGCAATTCGACTTCTGGGATCAACAAGCACCAACTATTTGACTTCGTTCGACTTCTCGGATCATTAGGTCTATTATTTGACCCCAATTGACTTCTCGGAACAACAAGTCTTCCATCTGACCGAATTCGGCTTCACGGATCAACAAGTTCCCGCAAGTTTATCTGTTTGGTTTTTCAAGTCACTAACGACGCACAATGTGACTCAATTCGACTTCTGGGATCAACAAGCACCAACTATTTGACTCCGTTCGACTTCTCGGTTAATTAAGTCTTCTATTTGACCCCAATTGACTTCTCGGATCAACAAGTCTTCCGTTTGACCATATTCGGCTTCACGGATCAACAAGTACCCGCAAGTTGATCCGTTTGGTTTATCAAGTCACTAACTACGCACAATGTGACTCGATTCGGCTTCTGGGATCAACAAGCACCAACTATTTGACTCCGTTCGACTTCTCGGATCAATAGGTCTATTATTTGACCCCAATTGACTTCTCGGATCAACAAGTCTTCCGTCTAACCGAATTCGGCTTCACGGATCAAAAAGTTCCCGCAACTTCATCTGTTTGGTTTATCAAATCACTAACTAAGCCCAATATGACTCAATTCGACTTCTGGGATCAACAAGCACCAACTATTTGACTCCGTTCAACTTCTCGGATCATTAAGTCTTCTATTTGACCCCAATTGACTTCTCGGATCAACAAGTCTTCCGTTTGACCGAATTCGGCTTCACGGATCAACAAGTACCTCCAACTTGATCCGTTTTGTTTATCAAGTCACTAACTACGCATAATGTGACGCAATTCGACTTCTGGGATCAAGAAGCACCAACTATTTGACTTCGTTCGACTTCTCGGATCATTAGGTCTATTATTTGACCCCAATTGACTTCTCGAATCAACAAGTCTTCTATCTGACCGAATTCGGCTTCACGGATCAACAAGTTCCCGCAAGTTCATCTGTTTGGTTTTTCAAGTCACTAACGACGCACAATGTGACTCAATTCGACTTCTGGGATCAACAAGCACCAACTATTTGACTCCGTTCGACTTCTCGGTTAATTAAGTCTTCTATTTGACCCCAATTGACTTCTCGGATCAACAGGTCTTCCGTTTGACCATATTCGGCTTCACGGATCAACAAGTACCCGCAAGTTGATCCGTTTGGTTTATCAAGTCACTAACTACGCACAATGTGACTCGATTCGGCTTCTGGGATCAACAAGCACCAACTATTTGACTCCGTTCGACTTCTCGGATCATTAGGTCTATTATTTGACCCCAATTGACTTCTCGGATCAACAAGTCTTCCGTCTGACCGAATTCGGCTTCACGGATCAAAAAGTTCCCGCAAGTTCATCTGTTTGGTTTATCAAATCACTAACTACGCCCAATGTGACTCAATTCGCCTTCTGGAATAAACAAGCACCAACTATTTGACTCCGTTCGACTTCTCGGATCATTAAGTCTTCTATTTGATCCCAATTGACTTCTCGGATCAACAAGTCTTCCGTTTGACCGAATTCGGCTTCACGGATCAACAAGTACCTCCAAATTGATCCGTTTTGTTTATCAAGTCACTAACTACGCATAAAGTGACGCAATTCGACTTCTGGGATCAACAAGCACCAACTATTTGACTTCGTTCGACTTCTCGGATCATTAGGTCTATTATTTGACCCCAATTGACTTCTCGGATCAACAAGTCTTCCGTCTGACCGAATTCGGCTTCACGGATCAACAAGTTCCCGCAAGTTCATCTGTTTGGTTTTTCAAGTCACTAACGACGCACAATGTGACTCAATTCGACTTCTGGGATCAACAAGCACCAACAATTTGACTCCGTTCGACTTCTCGGTTAATTAAGTCTTCTATTTGACCCCAATTGACTTCTCGGATCAACAAGTCTTCCGTTTGACCATATTCGGCTTCACGGATCAACAAGTACCCGCAAGTTGATCCGTTTGGTTTATCAAGTCACTAACTACGCACAATGTGACTCGATTCGGCTTCTGGGATCAACAAGCACCAACTATTTGACTCCGTTCGACTTCTCGGATCATTAGGTCTATTATTTGACCCCAATTGACTTCTCGGATCAACAAGTCTTCCGTCTGACCGAATTCGGCTTCACAGATCAAAAAGTTCCCGCAAGTTCATCTGTTTGGTTTATCAAATCACTAACTACGCCCAATGTGACTCAATTCGGCTTCTGGGATCAACAAGCACCAACTATTTGACTCCGTTCGACTTCTCGGATCATTAAGTCTTCTATTTGATCCCAATTGACTTCTCGGATCAACAAGTCTTCCGTTTGACCGAATTCGGCTTTACGGATCAACAAGTACCTCCAACTTGATCCGTTTTGTTTATCAAGTCACTAGCTACGCATAATGTGACGCAATTCGACTTCTGGGATCAACAAGCACCAACTATTTGACTCCGTTCGACTTCTCGGATCATTAGGTCTATTATTTGACCCCAATTGACTTCTCGGATCAACAAGTCTTCCGTCTGACCGAATTCGGCTTCACGGATCAAAACGTTCCCGCGAGTTCATCTGTTTGGTTGATCAAATCACTAACTACGCCCAATGTGACTCAATTCGGCTTCTGGGATAAACAAGCACCAACTATTTGACTCCGTTCGACTTCTCGGATCATTAAGTCTTCTATTTGATCCCAATTGACTTCTCGGATCAACAAGTCTTCCGTTTGACCATATTCGGCTTCACGGATCAACAAGTACCCGCAAGTTGATCCGTTTGGTTTATCAAGTCACTAACTACGCACAATGTGACTCGATTTGGCTTCTGGGATCAACAAGCACCAACTATTTGACTCCGTTCGACTTCTCGGATCATTAGGTCTATTATTTGACCCCAATTGACTTCTCGGATCAACAAGTCTTCCGTCTGACCGAATTCGGCTTCACGGATCAACAAGTTCCCGCAAGTTCATCTGTTTGGTTTATCAAATCACTAACTACGCCCAATGTGACTCAATTCGGCTTCTGGGATCAACAAGCACCAACTATTTGACTCCGTTCGACTTCTCGGATCATTAAGTCTTCTATTTGACCCCAATTGACTTCTCGGATCAACAAGTCTTCCGTTTGACAGAATTCGGCTTCACGGATCAACAAGTACCTCCAACTTGATCCGTTTTGTTTATCAAGTCACTAACTACGCATAAAGTGACGCAATTCGACTTCTGGGATCAACAAGCACCAACTATTTGACTTCGTTCGACTTCTCGGATCATTAGGTCTATTATTTGACCCCAATTGACTTCTCGGATCAACAAGTCTTCCATCTGACCGAATTCGGCTTCACGGATCAACAAGTTCCCGCAAGTTCATCTGTTTGGTTTTTCAAGTCACTAACGACGCACAATGTGACTCAATTCGACTTCTGGGATCAACAAGCACCAACTATTTGACTCCGTTCGACTTCTCGGTTAATTAAGTCTTCTATTTGACCCCAATTGACTTCTCGGATCAACAAGTCTTCCGTTTGACCATATTCGGCTTCACGGATCAACAAGTACCCGCAAGTTGATCCGTTTGGTTTATCAAGTCACTAACTACGCACAATGTGACTCGATTCGGCTTCTGGGATCAACAAGCACCAACTATTTGACTCCGTTCGACTTCTCGGATCAATAGGTCTATTATTTGACCCCAATTGACTTCTCGGATCAACAAGACTTCCGTCTGACCGAATTCGGCTTCACGGATCAAAAAGTTCCCGCAAGTTCATCTGTTTGGTTTATCAAATCACTAACTAAGCCCAATGTGACTCAATTCGACTTCTGGGATCAACAAGCACCAACTATTTGACTCCGTTCAACTTCTCGGATCATTAAGTCTTCTATTTGACCCCAATTGACTTCTCGGATCAACAAGTCTTCCGTTTGACCGAATTCGGCTTCACGGATCAACAAGTACCTCCAACTTGATCCGTTTTGTTTATCAAGTCACTAACTACGCATAATGTGACGCAATTCGACTTCTGGGATCAAGAAGCACCAACTATTTGACTTCGTTCGACTTCTCGGATCATTAGGTCTATTATTTGACCCCAATTGACTTCTCGAATCAACAAGTCTTCCATCTGACCGAATTCGGCTTCACGGATCAACAAGTTCCCGCAAGTTCATCTGTTTGGTTTTTCAAGTCACTAACGACGCACAATGTGACTCAATTCGACTTCTGGGATCAACAAGCACCAACTATTTGACTCCGTTCGACTTCTCGGTTAATTAAGTCTTCTATTTGACCCCAATTGACTTCTCGGATCAACAGGTCTTCCGTTTGACCATATTCGGCTTCACGGATCAACAAGTACCCGCAAGTTGATCCGTTTGGTTTATCAAGTCACTAACTACGCACAATGTGACTCGATTCGGCTTCTGGGATCAACAAGCACCAACTATTTGACTCCGTTCGACTTCTCGGATCATTAGGTCTATTATTTGACCCCAATTGACTTCTCGGATCAACAAGTCTTCTGTCTGACCGAATTCGGCTTCACGGATCAAAAAGTTCCCGCAAGTTCATCTGTTTGGTTTATCAAATCACTAACTACGCCCAATGTGACTCAATTCGCCTTCTGGAATAAACAAGCACCAACTATTTGACTCCGTTCGACTTCTCGGATCATTAAGTCTTCTATTTGATCCCAATTGACTTCTCGGATCAACAAGTCTTCCGTTTGACCGAATTCGGCTTCACGGATCAACAAGTACCTCCAAATTGATCCGTTTTGTTTATCAAGTCACTAACTACGCATAAAGTGACGCAATTCGACTTCTGGGATCAACAAGCACCAACTATTTGACTTCGTTCGACTTCTCGGATCATTAGGTCTATTATTTGACCCCAATTGACTTCTCGGATCAACAAGTCTTCTGTCTGACCGAATTCGGCTTCACGGATCAACAAGTTCCCGCAAGTTCATCTGTTTGGTTTTTCAAGTCACTAACGACGCACAATGTGACTCAATTCGACTTCTAGGATCAACAAGCACCAACAATTTGACTCCGTTCGACTTCTCGGTTAATTAAGTCTTCTATTTGACCCCAATTGACTTCTCGGATCAACAAGTCTTCCGTTTGACCATATTCGGCTTCACGGATCAACAAGTACCCGCAAGTTGATCCGTTTGGTTTATCAAGTCACTAACTACGCACAATGTGACTCGATTCGGCTTCTGGGATCAACAAGCACCAACTATTTGACTCCATTCGACTTCTCGGATCATTAGGTCTATTATTTGACCCCAATTAATTTCTCGGATCAACAAGTCTTCCGTCTGACCGAATTCGGCTTCACAGATCAAAAAGTTCCCGCAAGTTCATCTGTTTGGTTTATCAAATCACTAACTACGCCCAATGTGACTCAATTCGGCTTCTGGGATCAACAAGCACCAACTATTTGACTCCGTTCGACTTCTCGGATCATTAAGTCTTCTATTTGATCCCAATTGACTTCTCGGATCAACAAGTCTTCCGTTTGACCGAATTCGGCTTTACGGATCAACAAGTACCTCCAACTTGATCCGTTTTGTTTATCAAGTCACTAGCTACGCATAATGTGACGCAATTCGACTTCTGGGATCAACAAGCATCAACTATTTGACTCCGTTCGACTTCTCGGATCATTAGGTCTATTATTTGACCCCAATTGACTTCTCGGATCAACAAGTCTTCCGTCTGACCGAATTCGGCTTCACGGATCAAAACGTTCCCGCGAGTTCATCTGTTTGGTTGATCAAATCACTAACTACGCCCAATGTGACTCAATTCGGCTTCTGGGATAAACAAGCACCAACTATTTGACTCCGTTCGACTTCTCGGATCATTAAGTCTTCTATTTGATCCCAATTGACTTCTCGGATCAACAAGTCTTCCGTTTGACCATATTCGGCTTCACGGATCAACAAGTACCCGCAAGTTGATCCGTTTGGTTTATCAAGTCACTAACTACGCACAATGTGACTCGATTCGGCTTCTGGGATCAACAAGCACCAACTATTTGACTCCGTTCGACTTCTCGGATCATTAGGTCTATTATTTGACCCCAATTGACTTCTCGGATCAACAAGTCTTCCGTCTGACCGAATTCGGCTTCACGGATCAACAAGTTCCCGCAAGTTCATCTGTTTGGTTTATCAAATCACTAACTACGCCCAATGTGACTCAATTCGGCTTCTGGGATCAACAAGCACCAACTATTTGACTCCGTTCGACTTCTCGGATCATTAAGTCTTCTATTTGACCCCAATTGACTTCTCGGATCAACAAGTCTTCCGTTTGACAGAATTCGGCTTCACGGATCAACAAGTACCTCCAACTTGATCCGTTTTGTTTATCAAGTCACTAACTACGCATAAAGTGACGCAATTCGACTTCTGGGATCAACAAGCACCAACTATTTGACTTCGTTCGACTTCTCGGATCATTAGGTCTATTATTTGACCCCAATTGACTTCTCGGATCAACAAGTCTTCCATCTGACCGAATTCGGCTTCACGGATCAACAAGTTCCCGCAAGTTCATCTGTTTGGTTTTTCAAGTCACTAACGACGCACAATGTGACTCAATTCGACTTCTGGGATCAACAAGCACCAACTATTTGACTCCGTTCGACTTCTCGGTTAATTAAGTCTTCTATTTGACCCCAATTGACTTCTCGGATCAACAAGTCTTCCGTTTGACCATATTCGGCTTCACGGATCAACAAGTACCCGCAAGTTGATCCGTTTGGTTTATCAAGTCACTAACTACGCACAATGTGACTCGATTCGGCTTCTGGGATCAACAAGCACCAACTATTTGACTCCGTTCGACTTCTCGGATCAATAGGTCTATTATTTGACCCCAATTGACTTCTCGGATCAACAAGTCTTCCGTCTGACCGAATTCGGCTTCACGGATCAAAAAGTTCCCGCAAGTTCATCTGTTTGGTTTATCAAATCACTAACTAAGCCCAATGTGACTCAATTCGACTTCTGGGATCAACAAGCACCAACTATTTGACTCCGTTCAACTTCTCGGATCATTAAGTCTTCTATTTGACCCCAATTGACTTCTCGGATCAACAAGTCTTCCGTTTGACCGAATTCGGCTTCACGGATCAACAAGTACCTCCAACTTGATCCGTTTTGTTTATCAAGTCACTAACTACGCATAATGTGACGCAATTCGACTTCTGGGATCAAGAAGCACCAACTATTTGACTTCGTTCGACTTCTCGGATCATTAGGTCTATTATTTGACCCCAATTGACTTCTCGAATCAACAAGTCTTCCATCTGACCGAATTCGGCTTCACGGATCAACAAGTTCCCGCAAGTTCATCTGTTTGGTTTTTCAAGTCACTAACGACGCACAATGTGACTCAATTCGACTTCTGGGATCAACAAGCACCAACTATTTGACTCCGTTCGACTTCTCGGATCATTAGGTCTATTATATGACCCCAATTGACTTCTCGGATCAACAAGTCTTCCGTCTGACCGAATTCGGCTTCACGGATCAACAAGTTCCCGCAAGTTCATCTGTTTGGTTTATCACGTCACTAGCTACGCCCAATGAGACTCAATTTGGCTTCTGGGATCAACAAGCACCAACTATTTGACTCCGTTCGACTTCTCGGATCATTAGGTCTATTATTTGACCCCAATTGACTTCTCGGATCAACAAGTCTTCCGTCTGACCGAATTCGGCTTCACGGATCAAAAAGTTCCCGCAAGTTCATCTGTTTGGTTTATCAAATCACTAACTACGCCCAATGTGACTCAATTCGCCTTCTGGAATAAACAAGCACCAACTATTTGACTCCGTTCGACTTCTCGGATCATTAAGTCTTCTATTTGATCCCAATTGACTTCTCGGATCAACAAGTCTTCCGTTTGACCGAATTCGGCTTCACGGATCAACAAGTACCTCCAAATTGATCCATTTTGTTTATCAAGTCACTAACTACGCATAAAGTGACGCAATTCGACTTCTGGGATCAACAAGCACCAACTATTTGACTTCGTTCGACTTCTCGGATCATTAGGTCTATTATTTGACCCCAATTGACTTCTCGGATCAACAAGTCTTCCGTCTGACCGAATTCGGCTTCACGGATCAACAAGTTCCCGCAAGTTCATCTGTTTGGTTTTTCAAGTCACTAACGACGCACAATGTGACTCAATTCGACTTCTAGGATCAACAAGCACCAACAATTTGACTCCGTTCGACTTCTCGGTTAATTAAGTCTTCTATTTGACCCCAATTGACTTCTCGGATCAACAAGTCTTCCGTTTGACCATATTCGGCTTCACGGATCAACAAGTACCCGCAAGTTGATCCGTTTGGTTTATCAAGTCACTAACTACGCACAATGTGACTCGATTCGGCTTCTGGGATCAACAAGCACCAACTATTTGACTCCGTTCGACTTCTCGGATCATTAGGTCTATTATTTGACCCCAATTGACTTCTCGGATCAACAAGTCTTCCGTCTGACCGAATTCGGCTTCACAGATCAAAAAGTTCCCGCAAGTTCATCTGTTTGGTTTATCAAATCACTAACTACGCCCAATGTGACTCAATTCGGCTTCTGGGATCAACAAGCACCAACTATTTGACTCCGTTCGACTTCTCGGATCATTAAGTCTTCTATTTGATCCCAATTGACTTCTCGGATCAACAAGTCTTCCGTTTGACCGAATTCGGCTTTACGGATCAACAAGTACCTCCAACTTGATCCGTTTTGTTTATCAAGTCACTAGCTACGCATAATGTGACGCAATTCGACCTCTCGGATCAACAAGCACCAACTATTTGACTCCGTTCGACTTCTCGGATCATTAGGTCTATTATTTGACCCCAATTGACTTCTCGGATCAACAAGTCTTCCGTCTGACCGAATTCGGCTTCACGGATCAAAACGTTCCCGCGAGTTCATCTGTTTGGTTTATCAAATCACTAACTATGCCCAATGTGACTCAATTCGGCTTCTGGGATAAACAAGCACCAACTATTTGACTCCGTTCGACTTCTCGGATCATTAAGTCTTCTATTTGATCCCAATTGACTTCTCGGATCAACAAGTCTTCCGTTTGACCATATTCGGCTTCACGGATCAACAAGTACCCGCAAGTTGATCCGTTTGGTTTATCAAGTCACTAACTACGCACAATGTGACTCGATTCGGCTTCTGGGATCAACAAGCACCAACTATTTGACTCCGTTCGACTTCTCGGATCATTAGGTCTATTATTTGACCCCAATTGACTTCTCGGATCAACAAGTCTTCCGTCTGACCGAATTCGGCTTCACGGATCAACAAGTTCCCGCAAGTTCATCTGTTTGGTTTATCAAATCACTAACTACGCCCAATGTGACTCAATTCGGCTTCTGGGATCAACAAGCACCAACATTTGACTCCGTTCGACTTCTCGGATCATTAAGTCTTCTATTTGACCCCAATTGACTTCTCGGATCAACAAGTCTTCCGTTTGACAGAATTCGGCTTCACGGATCAACAAGTACCTCCAACTTGATCCGTTTTGTTTATCAAGTCACTAACTACGCATAAAGTGACGCAATTCGACTTCTGGGATCAACAAGCACCAACTATTTGACTTCGTTCGACTTCTCGGATCATTAGGTCTATTATTTGACCCCAATTGACTTCTCGGATCAACAAGTCTTCCATCTGACCGAATTCGGCTTCACGGATCAACAAGTTCCCGCAAGTTCATCTGTTTGGTTTTTCAAGTCACTAACGACGCACAATGTGACTCAATTCGACTTCTGGGATCAACAAGCACCAACTATTTGACTCCGTTCGACTTCTCGGTTAATTAAGTCTTCTATTTGACCCCAATTGACTTCTCGGATCAACAAGTCTTCCGTTTGACCATATTCGGCTTCACGGATCAACAAGTACCCGCAAGTTGATCCGTTTGGTTTATCAAGTCACTAACTACGCACAATGTGACTCGATTCGGCTTCTGGGATCAACAAGCACCAATTATTTGACTCCGTTCGACTTCTCGGATCAACAAGTCTTCCGTCTGACCGAATTCGGCTTCACGGATCAAAAAGTTCCCGCAAGTTCATCTGTTTGGTTTATCAAATCACTAACTAAGCCCAATGTGACTCAATTCGACTTCTGGGATCAACAAGCACCAACTATTTGACTCCGTTCAACTTCTCGGATCATTAAGTCTTCTATTTGACCCCAATTGACTTCTCGGATCAACAAGTCTTCCGTTTGACCGAATTCGGCTTCACGGATCAACAAGTACCTCCAACTTGATCCGTTTTGTTTATCAAGTCACTAACTACGCATAATGTGACGCAATTCGACTTCTGGGATCAAGAAGCACCAACTATTTGACTTCGTTCGACTTCTCGGATCATTAGGTCTATTATTTGACCCCAATTGACTTCTCGGATCAACAACTCTTCCGTCTGACCGAATTCGGCTTCACGGATCAACAAGTTCCCGCAAGTTCATCAGTTTGGTTTTTCAAGTCACTAACGACGCACAATGTGACTCAATTCGACTTCTGGGATCAACAAGCACCAACTATTTGACTCCGTTCGACTTCTCTGTTCATTAAGTCTTCTATTTGACCCCAATTGACTTCTCGGATCAACAAGTCTTCCGTTTGACCGAATTCGGCTTCACGGATCAACAAGTACCTCCAACTTGATCCGTTTTGTTTATCAAGTCACCAACTACGCATAAAGTGACGCAATTCGACTTCTGGGATCAACAAGCACCAACTATTTGACTTCGTTCCACTTCTCGGATCATTACGTCTATTATTTGACCCCAATTGACTTCTCGAATCAACAAGTCTTCCATCTGACCGAATTCGGCTTCACGGATCAACAAGTTCCCGCAAGTTCATCTGTTTGGTTTTTCAAGTCACTAACGACGCACAATGTGACTCAATTCGACTTCTGGGATCAACAAGCACCAACTATTTGACTCCGTTTGACTTCTCGGTTAATTAAGTCTTCTATTTGACCCCAATTGACTTCTCGGATCAACAGGTCTTCCGTTTGACCATATTCGGCTTCAAGGATCAACAAGTACCCGCAAGTTGATCCGTTTGGTTTATCAAGTCACTAACTACGCACAATGTGACTCGATTCGGCTTCTGGGATCAACAAGCACCAACTATTTGACTCCGTTCGACTTCTCGGATCATTAGGTCTATTATTTGACCCCAATTGACTTCTCGGATCAACAAGTCTTCCGTCTGACCGAATTCGGCTTCACGGATCAAAAAGTTCCCGCAAGTTCATCTGTTTGGTTTATCAAATCACTAACTACGCCCAATGTGACTCAATTCGCCTTCTGGAATAAACAAGCACCAACTATTTGACTCCGTTCGACTTCTCGGATCATTAAGTCTTCTATTTGATCCCAATTGACTTCTCGGATCAACAAGTCTTCCGTTTGACCGAATTCGGCTTCACGGATCAACAAGTACCTCCAAATTGATCCGTTTTGTTTATCAAGTCACTAACTACGCATAAAGTGACGCAATTCGACTTCTGGGATCAACAAGCACCAACTATTTGACTTCGTTCGACTTCTCGGATCATTAGGTCTATTATTTGACCCCAATTGACTTCTCGGATCAACAAGTCTTCCGTCTGACCGAATTCGGCTTCACGGATCAACAAGTTCCCGCAAGTTCATCTGTTTGGTTTTTCAAGTCACTAACGACGCACAATGTGACTCAATTCGACTTCTGGGATCAACAAGCACCAACAATTTGACTCCGTTCGACTTCTCGGTTAATTAAGTCTTCTATTTGACCCCAATTGACTTCTCGGATCAACAAGTCTTCCGTTTGACCATATTCGGCTTCACGGATCAACAAGTACCCGCAAGTTGATCCGTTTGGTTTATCAAGTCACTAACTACGCACAATGTGACTAGATTCGGCTTCTGGGATCAACAAGCACCAACTATTTGACTCCGTTCGACTTCTCGAATCATTAGGTCTATTATTTGACCCCAATTGACTTCTCGGATCAACAAGTCTTCCGTCTGACCGAATTCGGCTTCACAGATCAAAAAGTTCCCGCAAGTTCATCTGTTTGGTTTATCAAATCACTAACTACGCCCAATGTGACTCAATTCGGCTTCTGGGATCAACAAGCACCAACTATTTGACTCCGTTCGACTTCTCGGATCATTAAGTCTTCTATTTGATCCCAATTGACTTCTCGGATCAACAAGTCTTCCGTTTGACCGAATTCGGCTTTACGGATCAACAAGTACCTCCAACTTGATCCGTTTTGTTTATCAAGTCACTAGCTACGCATAATGTGACGCAATTTGACTTCTGGGATCAACAAGCACCAACTATTTGACTCCGTTCGACTTCTCGGATCATTAGGTCTATTATTTGACCCCAATTGACTTCTCGGATCAACAAGTCTTCCGTCTGACCGAATTCGGCTTCACGGATCAAAACGTTCCCGCGAGTTCATCTGTTTGGTTTATCAAATCACTAACTACGCCCAATGTGACTCAATTCGGCTTCTGGGATAAACAAGCACCAACTATTTGACTCCGTTCGACTTCTCGGATCATTAAGTCTTCTATTTGATCCCAATTGACTTCTCGGATCAACAAGTCTTCCGTTTGACCATATTCGGCTTCACGGATCAACAAGTACCCGCAAGTTGATCCGTTTGGTTTATCAAGTCACTAACTACGCACAATGTGACTCGATTCGGCTTCTGGGATCAACAAGCACCAACTATTTGACTCCGTTCGACTTCTCGGATCATTAGGTCTATTATTTGACCCCAATTGACTTCTCGGATCAACAAGTCTTCCGTCTGACCGAATTCGGCTTCACGGATCAAAAAGTTCCCGCAAGTTCATCTGTTTGGTTTATCAAATCACTAACTACGCCCAATGTGACTCAATTCGGCTTCTGGGATAAACAAGCACCAACTATTTGACTCCGTTCGACTTCTCGGATCATAAAGTCTTCAATTTGATCCCAATTGACTTCTCGTATCAACAAGTCTTCCGTTTGACCGAATTCGGCTTCACGGATCAACAAGTACCTCCAACTTGATCCGTTTTGTTTATCAAGTCACTAGCTACGCATAATGTGACGCAATTTGACTTCTGGGATCAACAAGCAGCAACTATTTGACTCCGTTCGACTTCTCGGATCATTAGGTCTATTATTTGACCCCAATTGACTTCTCGAATCAACAAGTCTTCCGTCTGACCGAATTCGGCTTCACGGATCAACAAGTTCCCGCAAGTTCATCTGTTTGGTATATCAAGTCACTAACGATGCACAATGTGACTTAATTCGACTTCTGGGATCAACAAGCATCAACTATTTGACTCCGTTCGACTTCTCGGTTCATTAAGTCTTCTATTTGACCCCAATTGACTTCTCGGATCAACAAGTCTTCCGTTTGACCAAATTCGGCTTCACGGATCAACGAGTACCCGCAAGTTGATCTGTTTGGTTTATCAAGTCACTAACTACGCACAATGTGACGCAATTCGACTTCTGGGATCAACAAGCACCAACTATTTGACTCCGTTCGACTTCTTGGATCATTAAGTATATTATTTGACCCCAATTGACTTCTCGGATCAACAAGTCTTCCGTCTGACCGAATTCGGCTTCACGGATCAACAAGTTCCCGCAAGTTCATCTGTTTGGTTTATCAAATCACTAACTACGCCCAATGTGACTCAATTCGGCTTCTGGGATCAACAAGCACCAACTATTTGACTCCGTTCGACTTCTCGGATCATTAAGTCTTCTATTTGACCCCAATTGACTTCTCGGATCAACAAGTCTTCCGTTTGACCGAATTCGGCTTCACGGATCAACAAGTACCTCCAACTTGATCCGTTTTGTTTATCAAGTCACTAACTACGCATAAAGTGACGCAATTCGACTTCTGGGATCAACAAGCACCAACTATTTGACTTCGTTCGACTTCTCGGATCATTAGGTCTATTATTTGACCCCAATTGACTTCTCGGATCAGCAAATCTTCCGTCTGACCGAATTCGGCTTCACGGATCAACAAGTTCCCGCAAGTTCATCTGTTTGGTTTTTCAAGTCACTAACGACGCACAATGTGACTCAATTCGACTTCTGGGATCAACAAGCACCAACTATTTGACTCCGTTCGACTTCTCGGTTAATTAAGTCTTCTATTTGACCCCAATTGACTTCTCGGATCAACAAGTCTTCCGTTTGATCATATTCGGCTTCACGGATCAACAAGTACCCGCAAGTTGATCCGTTTGGTTTATCAAGTCACTAACTACGCACAATGTGACTCGATTCGGCTTCTGGGATCAACAAGCACCAACTATTTGACTCCGTTCGACTTCTCGGATCATTAGGTCTATTATTTGACCCCAATTGACTTCTCGGATCAACAAGTCTTCCGTCTGACCGAATTCGGCTTCACAGATCAAAAAGTTCCCGCAAGTTCATCTGTTTGGTTTATCAAATCACTAACTACGCCCAATGTGACTCAATTCGGCTTCTGGGATCAACAAGCACCAACTATTTGACTCCGTTCGACTTCTCGGATCATTAAGTCTTCTATTTGATCCCAATTGACTTCTCGGATCAACAAGTCTTCCGTTTGACCGAATTCGGCTTCACGGATCAACAAGTACCTCCAACTTGATCCGTTTTGTTTATCAAGTCACTAGCTACGCATAATGTGACGCAATTTGACTTCTGGGATCAACAAGCACCAACTATTTGACTCCGTTCGACTTCTCGGATCATTAGGTCTATTATTTGACCCCAATTGACTTCTCGGATCAACAAGTCTTCCGTCTGACCGAATTCGGCTTCACGAATCAACAAGTTCGCGCAAGTTCATCTGTTTGGTATATCAAGTCACTAACGACGCACAATGTGACTTAATTCGACTTCTGGGATCAACAAGCACCAACTATTTGACTCCGTTCGACTTCTCGGTTCATTAAGTCTTCTATTTGACCCCAATTGACTTCTCGGATCAACAAGTCTTCCGTTTGACCAAATTCGGCTTCACGGATCAACGAGTACCCACAAGTTGATCTGTTTGGTTTATCAAGTCACTAACTACGCACAATGTGACTCAATTCGGCTTCTAGGATCAACAAACACTAACTATTTGACTCCGTTCAACTACTCGGATCATTAAGTCTTCTATTTGACCCCAATTGACCTCTCAGATCAACAAGTCTTCCATTTGACCGAATTCGGCTTCACGGATCAACAAGTTCCCGCAAGTTCATCTGTTTGGTTTATCAAGTCACTAGCTACGCCCAATGAGACTCAATTCGGCTTCTGGGATCAACAAGCACCAACTATTTGACTCCGTTCGACTTCTCGGATCATTAAGTCTTCTATTTGACCCTAATTGAATTCTCGGATCAACAAGTCTGCCGTGTGACCGAATTCAGTTTCACGGATCAACAAGTCTTCCGTTTGACCAAATTCTATTTCACGGATCAACAAGTACCCCCCAACTTGATCCGTTTTGTTTATCAAGTCACTAACTACGCACAATGTGACTTAATTCGCCTTCTGGGATCAGCAAGAACCAACTATTTGACTCCGTTCGACTTCTCGGATCATAAATTCTTCAATTTGACCCCAATTGACTTCTCGGATCAACAAGTCTTCCGTTTGACCGAATTCGGCTTCACGGATCAACAAGTACCCCCAACTTGATTCGTTTGGTTTATCAAGTCACTAACGACGCACAATGTGACTCAATTCGACTTCTGGGATCAATAATCACCAACTATTTGACTCCATTTGACTTCTTGGATCATTAAGTCTTCTATTTGACCCCAACTAACTTCTTGGATCAACAAGTCTTACGTTTGACCAAATTCTATTTCACGGATCAACAAGTACCCCCCAACTTGATCCGTTTTGTTTATCAAGTCACTAACTACGCATAATGTAACGCTATTCGACTTCTGGGATCTACAAGCACCAACTATTTGACTCCGTTCGATTTCTCGGATCATTAGGTCTATTATTTGACCCCAATTGACTTCTCGGATCAACAAGTCTTCCGTCTGACCGAATTCGGCTTCACGGATCAACAAGTTCCCGCAAGTTCATCTGTTTGGTTTATCAAATCACTAACTACGCCCAATGTGACTCAATTCGGCTTCTGGGATCAACAAGCACCAACTATTTGACTCCGTTCGACTTCTCGGATCATTAGGTCTATTATTTGACCCCAATTGACTTCTCGGATCAACAAGTCTTCCGTCTGACCGAATTCGGCTTCACAGATCAAAAAGTTCCCGCAAGTTCATCTGTTTGGTTTATCAAATCACTAACTACGCCCAATGTGACTCAATTCGGCTTCTGGGATCAACAAGCACCAACTATTTGACTCCGTTCGACTTCTCGGATCATTAAGTCTTCTATTTGATCCCAATTGACTTCTCGGATCAACAAGTCTTCCGTTTGACCGAATTCGGCTTTACGGATCAACAAGTACCTCCAACTTGATCCGTTTTGTTTATCAAGTCACTAGCTACGCATAATGTGACGCAATTCGACTTCTGGGATCAACAAGCACCAACTATTTGACTCCGTTCGACTTCTCGGATCATTAGGTCTATTATTTGACCCCAATTGACTTCTCGGATCAACAAGTCTTCCGTCTGACCGAATTCGGCTTCACGGATCAAAACGTTCCCGCGAGTTCATCTGTTTGGTTTATCAAATCACTAACTATGCCCAATGTGACTCAATTCGGCTTCTGGGATAAACAAGCACCAACTATTTGACTCCGTTCGACTTCTCGGATCATTAAGTCTTCTATTTGATCCCAATTGACTTCTCGGATCAACAAGTCTTCCGTTTGACCAAATTCGGCTTCACGGATCAACAAGTACCCGCAAGTTGATCCGTTTGGTTTATCAAGTCACTAACTACGCACAATGTGACTCGATTCGGCTTCTGGGATCAACAAGCACCAACTATTTGACTCCGTTCGACTTCTCGGATCATTAAGTCTTCTATTTGACCCCAATTGACTTCTCGGATCAACAAGTCTTCCGTTTGACCGAATTCGGCTTCACGGATCAACAAGTACCTCCAACTTGATCCGTTTTGTTTATCAAGTCACTAACTACGCATAAAGTGACGCAATTCGACTTCTGGGATCAACAAGCACCAACTATTTGACTTCGTTCGACTTCTCGGATCATTAGGTCTATTATTTGACCCCAATTGACTTCTCGGATCAGCAAATCTTCCGTCTGACCGAATTCGGCTTCACGGATCAACAAGTTCCCGCAAGTTCATCTGTTTGGTTTTTCAAGTCACTAACGACGCACAATGTGACTCAATTCGACTTCTGGGATCAACAAGCACCAACTATTTGACTCCGTTCGACTTCTCGGTTAATTAAGTCTTCTATTTGACCCTAATTGACTTCTCGGATCAACAAGTCTTCCGTTTGATCATATTCGGCTTCACGGATCAACAAGTACCCGCAAGTTGATCCGTTTGGTTTATCAAGTCACTAACTACGCACAATGTGACTCGATTCGGCTTCTGGGATCAACAAGCACCAACTATTTGACTCCGTTCGACTTCTCGGATCATTAGGTCTATTATTTGACCCCAATTGACTTCTCGGATCAACAAGTCTTCCGTCTGACCGAATTCGGCTTCACAGATCAAAAAGTTCCCGCAAGTTCATCTGTTTGGTTTATCAAATCACTAACTACGCCCAATGTGACTCAATTCGGCTTCTGGGATCAACAAGCACCAACTATTTGACTCCGTTCGACTTCTCGGATCATTAAGTCTTCTATTTGATCCCAATTGACTTCTCGGATCAACAAGTCTTCCGTTTGACCGAATTCGGCTTCACGGATCAACAAGTACCTCCAACTTGATCCGTTTTGTTTATCAAGTCACTAGCTACGCATAATGTGACGCAATTTGACTTCTGGGATCAACAAGCACCAACTATTTGACTCCGTTCGACTTCTCGGATCATTAGGTCTATTATTTGACCCCAATTGACTTCTCGGATCAACAAGTCTTCCGTCTGACCGAATTCGGCTTCACGAATCAACAAGTTCGCGCAAGTTCATCTGTTTGGTATATCAAGTCACTAACGACGCACAATGTGACTTAATTCGACTTCTGGGATCAACAAGCACCAACTATTTGACTCCGTTCGACTTCTCGGTTCATTAAGTCTTCTATTTGACCCCAATTGACTTCTCGGATCAACAAGTCTTCCGTTTGACCAAATTCGGCTTCACGGATCAACGAGTACCCACAAGTTGATCTGTTTGGTTTATCAAGTCACTAACTACGCACAATGTGACTCAATTCGGCTTCTAGGATCAACAAACACTAACTATTTGACTCCGTTCAACTACTCGGATCATTAAGTCTTCTATTTGACCCCAATTGACCTCTCAGATCAACAAGTCTTCCATTTGACCGAATTCGGCTTCACGGATCAACAAGTTCCCGCAAGTTCATCTGTTTGGTTTATCAAGTCACTAGCTACGCCCAATGAGACTCAATTCGGCTTCTGGGATCAACAAGCACCAACTATTTGACTCCGTTCGACTTCTCGGATCATTAGGTCTATTATTTGACCCCAATTGACTTCTCGGATCAACAAGTCTTCCGTCTGACCGAATTCGGCTTCACAGATCAAAAAGTTCCCGCAAGTTCATCTGTTTGGTTTATCAAATCACTAACTACGCCCAATGTGACTCAATTCGGCTTCTGGGATCAACAAGCACCAACTATTTGACTCCGTTCGACTTCTCGGATCATTAAGTCTTCTATTTGATCCCAATTGACTTCTCGGATCAACAAGTCTTCCGTTTGACCGAATTCGGCTTTACGGATCAACAAGTACCTCCAACTTGATCCGTTTTGTTTATCAAGTCACTAGCTACGCATAATGTGACGCAATTCGACTTCTGGGATCAACAAGCACCAACTATTTGACTCCGTTCGACTTCTCGGATCATTAGGTCTATTATTTGACCCCAATTGACTTCTCGGATCAACAAGTCTTCCGTCTGACCGAATTCGGCTTCACGGATCAAAACGTTCTCGCGAGTTCATCTGTTTGGTTTATCAAATCACTAACTATGCCCAATGTGACTCAATTCGGCTTCTGGGATAAACAAGCACCAACTATTTGACTCCGTTCGACTTCTCGGATCATTAAGTCTTCTATTTGATCCCAATTGACTTCTCGGATCAACAAGTCTTCCGTTTGACCAAATTCGGCTTCACGGATCAACAAGTACCCGCAAGTTGATCCGTTTGGTTTATCAAGTCACTAACTACGCACAATGTGACTCGATTCGGCTTCTGGGATCAACAAGCACCAACTATTTGACTCCGTTCGACTTCTCGGATCATTAAGTCTTCTATTTGACCCCAATTGACTTCTCGGATCAACAAGTCTTCCGTTTGACCGAATTCGGCTTCACGGATCAACAAGTACCTCCAACTTGATCCGTTTTGTTTATCAAGTCACTAACTACGCATAAAGTGACGCAATTCGACTTCTGGGATCAACAAGCACCAACTATTTGACTTCGTTCGACTTCTCGGATCATTAGGTCTATTATTTGACCCCAATTGACTTCTCGGATCAACAAGTCTTCCATCTGACCGAATTCGGCTTCACGGATCAACAAGTTCCCGCAAGTTCATCTGTTTGGTTTTTCAAGTCACTAACGACGCACAATGTGACTCAATTCGACTTCTGGGATCAACAAGCACCAACTATTTGACTCCGTTCGACTTCTCGGTTAATTAAGTCTTCTATTTGACCCCAATTGACTTCTCGGATCAACAAGTCTTCCGTTTGACCATATTCGGCTTCACGGATCAACAAGTACCCGCAAGTTGATCCGTTTGGTTTATCAAGTCACTAACTACGCACAATGTGACTCGATTCGGCTTCTGGGATCAACAAGCACCAACTATTTGACTCCGTTCGACTTCTCGGATCAATAGGTCTATTATTTGACCCCAATTGACTTCTCGGATCAACAAGTCTTCCGTCTGACCGAATTCGGCTTCACGGATCAAAAAGTTCCCGCAAGTTCATCTGTTTGGTTTATAAAATCACTAACTAAGCCCAATGTGACTCAATTCGACTTCTGGGATCAACAAGCACCAACTATTTGACTCCGTTCAACTTCTCGGATCATTAAGTCTTCTATTTGACCCCAATTGACTTCTCGGATCAACAAGTCTTCCGTTTGACCGAATTCGGCTTCACGGATCAACAAGTACCTCCAACTTGATCCGTTTTGTTTATCAAGTCACTAACTACGCATAATGTGACGCAATTCGACTTCTGGGATCAAGAAGCACCAACTATTTGACTTCGTTCGACTTCTCGGATCATTAGGTCTATTATTTGACCCCAATTGACTTCTCGGATCAACAACTCTTCCGTCTGACCGAATTCGGCTTCACGGATCAACAAGTTCCCGCAAGTTCATCAGTTTGTTTTTTCAAGTCACTAACGACGCACAATGTGACTCAATTCGACTTCTGAGATCAACAAGCACCAACTATTTGACTCCGTTCGACTTCTCTGTTCATTAAGTCTTCTATTTGACCCCAATTGACTTCTCGGATCAACAAGTCTTCCGTTTGACCGAATTCGGCTTCACGGATCAACAAGTACCTCCAACTTGATCCGTTTTGTTTATCAAGTCACCAACTACGCATAAAGTGACGCAATTCGACTTCTGGGATCAACAAGCACCAACTATTTGACTTCGTTCCACTTCTCGGATCATTACGTCTATTATTTGACCCCAATTGACTTCTCGAATCAACAAGTCTTCCATCTGACCGAATTCGGCTTCACGGATCAACAAGTTCCCGCAAGTTCATCTGTTTGGTTTTTCAAGTCACTAACGACGCACAATGTGACTCAATTCGACTTCTGGGATCAACAAGCACCAACTATTTGACTCCGTTCGACTTCTCGGTTAATTAAGTCTTCTATTTGACCCCAATTGACTTCTCGGATCAACAGGTCTTCCGTTTGACCATATTCGGCTTCAAGGATCAACAAGTACCCGCAAGTTGATCCGTTTGGTTTATCAAGTCACTAACTACGCACAATGTGACTCGATTCGGCTTCTGGGATCAACAAGCACCAACTATTTGACTCCGTTCGACTTCTCGGATCATTAGGTCTATTATTTGACCCCAATTGACTTCTCGGATCAACAAGTCTTCCGTCTGACCGAATTCGGCTTCACGGATCAAAAAGTTCCCGCAAGTTCATCTGTTTGGTTTATCAAATCACTAACTACGCCCAATGTGACTCAATTCGCCTTCTGGAATAAACAAGCACCAACTATTTGACTCCGTTTGACTTCTCGGATCATTAAGTCTTCTATTTGATCCCAATTGACTTCTCGGATCAACAAGTCTTCCGTTTGACCGAATTCGGCTTCACGAATCAACAAGTACCTCCAAATTGATCCGTTTTGTTTATCAAGTCACTAACTACGCATAAAGTGACGCAATTCGACTTCTGGGATCAACAAGCACCAACTATTTGACTTCGTTCGACTTCTCGGATCATTAGGTCTATTATTTGACCCCAATTGACTTCTCGGATCAACAAGTCTTCTGTCTGGCCGAATTCGGCTTCACGGATCAACAAGTTCCCGCAAGTTCATCTGTTTGGTTTTTCAAGTCACTAACGACGCACAATGTGACTCAATTCGACTTCTGGGATCAACAAGCACCAACAATTTGACTCCGTTCGACTTCTCGGTTAATTAAGTCTTCTATTTGACCCCAATTGACTTCTCGGATCAACAAGTCTTCCGTTTGACCATATTCGGCTTCACGGATCAACAAGTACCCGCAAGTTGATCCGTTTGGTTTATCAAGTCACTAACTACGCACAATGTGACTCGATTCGGCTTCTGGGATCAACAAGCACCAACTATTTGACTCCGTTCGACTTCTCGAATCATTAGGTCTATTATTTGACCCCAATTGACTTCTCGGATCAACAAGTCTTCCGTCTGACCGAATTCGGCTTCACAGATCAAAAAGTTCCCGCAAGTTCATCTGTTTGGTTTATCAAATCACTAACTACGCCCAATGTGACTCAATTCGGCTTCTGGGATCAACAAGCACCAACTATTTGACTCCGTTCGACTTCTCGGATCATTAAGTCTTCTATTTGATCCCAATTGACTTCTCGGATCAACAAGTCTTCCGTTTGACCGAATTCGGCTTTACGGATCAACAAGTACCTCCAACTTGATCCGTTTTGTTTATCAAGTCACTAGCTACGCATAATGTGACGCAATTTGACTTCTGGGATCAACAAGCACCAACTATTTGACTCCGTTCGACTTCTCGGATCATTAGGTCTATTATTTGACCCCAATTGACTTCTCGGATCAACAAGTCCTCCGTCTGACCGAATTCGGCTTCACGGATCAAAACGTTCCCGCGAGTTCATCTGTTTGGTTTATCAAATCACTAACTACGCCCAATGTGACTCAATTCGGCTTCTGGGATAAACAAGCACCAACTATTTGACTCCGTTCGACTTCTCGGATCATTAAGTCTTCTATTTGATCCCAATTGACTTCTCGGATCAACAAGTCTTCCGTTTGACCATATTCGGCTTCACGGATCAACAAGTACCCGCAAGTTGATCCGTTTGGTTTATCAAGTCACTAACTACGCACAATGTGACTCGATTCGGCTTCTGGGATCAACAAGCACCAACTATTTGACTCCGTTCGACTTCTCGGATCATTAGGTCTATTATTTGACCCCAATTGACTTCTCGGATCAACAAGTCTTCCGTCTGACCGAATTCGGCTTCACGGATCAAAAAGTTCCCGCAAGTTCATCTGTTTGGTTTATCAAATCACTAACTACGCCCAATGTGACTCAATTCGGCTTCTGGGATAAACAAGCACCAACTATTTGACTCCGTTCGACTTCTCGGATCATTAAGTCTTCAATTTGATCCCAATTGACTTCCCGTATCAAGAAGTCTTCCGTTTGACCGAATTCGGCTTCACGGATCAACAAGTACCTCCAACTTGATCCGTTTTGTTTATCAAGTCACTAGCTACGCATAATGTGACGCAATTTGACTTCTGGGATCAACAAGCAGCAACTATTTGACTCCGTTCGACTTCTCGGATCATTAGGTCTATTATTTGACCCCAATTGACTTCTCGAATCAACAAGTCTTCCGTCTGACCGAATTCGGCTTCACGGATCAACAAGTTCCCGCAAGTTCATCTGTTTGGTATATCAAGTCACTAACGATGCACAATGTGACTTAATTCGACTTCTGGGATCAACAAGCATCAACTATTTGACTCCGTTCGACTTCTCGGTTCATTAAGTCTTCTATTTGACCCCAATTGACTTCTCGGATCAACAAGTCTTCCGTTTGACCAAATTCGGCTTCACGGATCAACGAGTACCCGCAAGTTGATCTGTTTGGTTTATCAAGTCACTAACTACGCACAATGTGACGCAATTCGACTTCTGGGATCAACAAGCACCAACTATTTGACTCCGTTCGACTTCTTGGATCATTAAGTATATTATTTGACCCCAATTGACTTCTCGGATCAACAAGTCTTCCGTCTGACCGAATTCGGCTTCACGGATCAACAAGTTCCCGCAAGTTCATCTGTTTGGTTTATCAAATCACTAACTACGCCCAATGTGACTCAATTCGGCTTCTGGGATCAACAAGCACCAACTATTTGACTCCGTTCGACTTCTCGGATCATTAAGTCTTCTATTTGACACCAATTGACTTCTCGGATGAACAAGTCTTCCGTTTGACCGAATTCGGCTTCGCGGATCAACAAGTACCTCCAACTTGATCCGTTTTGTTTATCAAGTCACTAACTACGCATAATGTGACGCAATTCGACTTCTGGGATCAACAAGCACCAACTATTTGACTTCGTTCGACTTCTCGGATCATTAGGTCTATTATTTGACCCCAATTGACTTCTCGGATCAGCAAATCTTCCGTCTGACCGAATTCGGCTTCACGGATCAACAAGTTCCCGCAAGTTCATCTGTTTGGTTTTTCAAGTCACTAACGACGCACAATGTGACTCAATTCGACTTCTGGGATCAACAAGCACCAACTATTTGACTCCGTTCGACTTCTCGGTTAATTAAGTCTTCTATTTGACCCCAATTGACTTCTCGGATCAACAAGTCTTCCGTTTGACCATATTCGGCTTCACGGATCAACAAGTACCCGCAAGTTGATCCGTTTGGTTTATCAAGTCACTAACTACGCACAATGTGACTCGATTCGGCTTCTGGGATCAACAAGCACCAACTATTTGACTCCGTTCGACTTCTCGGATCATTAGGTCTATTATTTGACCCCAATTGACTTCTCGGATCAACAAGTCTTCCGTCTGACCGAATTCGGCTTCACAGATCAAAAAGTTCCCGCAAGTTCATCTGTTTGGTTTATCAAATCACTAACTACGCCCAATGTGACTCAATTCGGCTTCTGGGATCAACAAGCACCAACTATTTGACTCCGTTCGACTTCTCGGATCATTAAGTCTTCTATTTGATCCCAATTGACTTCTCGGATCAACAAGTCTTCCGTTTGACCGAATTCGGCTTCACGGATCAACAAGTACCTCCAACTTGATCCGTTTTGTTTATCAAGTCACTAGCTACGCATAATGTGACGCAATTTGACTTCTGGGATCAACAAGCACCAACTATTTGACTCCGTTCGACTTCTCGGATCATTAGGTCTATTATTTGACCCCAATTGACTTCTCGGATCAACAAGTCTTCCGTCTGACCGAATTCGGCTTCACGAATCAACAAGTTCGCGCAAGTTCATCTGTTTGGTATATCAAGTCACTAACGACGCACAATGTGACTTAATTCGACTTCTGGGATCAACAAGCACCAACTATTTGACTCCGTTCGACTTCTCGGTTCATTAAGTCTTCTATTTGACCCCAATTGACTTCTCGGATCAACAAGTCTTCCGTTTGACCAAATTCGGCTTCACGGATCAACGAGTACCCACAAGTTGATCTGTTTGGTTTATCAAGTCACTAACTACGCACAATGTGACTCAATTCGGCTTCTAGGATCAACAAACACTAACTATTTGACTCCGTTCAACTACTCGGATCATTAAGTCTTCTATTTGACCCCAATTGACCTCTCAGATCAACAAGTCTTCCATTTGACCGAATTCGGCTTCACGGATCAACAAGTTCCCGCAAGTTCATCTGTTTGGTTTATCAAGTCACTAGCTACGCCCAATGAGACTCAATTCGGCTTCTGGGATCAACAAGCACCAACTATTTGACTCCGTTCGACTTCTCGGATCATTAAGTCTTCTATTTGACCCTAATTGAATTCTCGGATCAACAAGTCTGCCGTGTGACCGAATTCAGTTTCACGGATCAACAAGTCTTCCGTTTGACCAAATTCTATTTCACGGATCAACAAGTACCCCCCAACTTGATCCGTTTTGTTTATCAAGTCACTAACAACGCACAATGTGACTTAATTCGCCTTCTGGGATCAGCAAGAACCAACTATTTGACTCCGTTCGACTTCTCGGATCATAAATTCTTCAATTTGACCCCAATTGACTTCTCGGATCAACAAGTCTTCCGTTTGACCGAATTCGGCTTCACGGATCAACAAGTACCCCCAACTTGATTCGTTTGGTTTATCAAGTCACTAACGACGCACAATGTGACTCAATTCGACTTCTGGGATCAATAATCACCAACTATTTGACTCCATTTGACTTCTTGGATCATTAAGTCTTCTATTTGACCCCAACTAACTTCTTGGATCAACAAGTCTTACGTTTGACCAAATTCTATTTCACGGATCAACAAGTACCCCCCAACTTGATCCGTTTTGTTTATCAAGTCACTAACTACGCATAATGTAACGCTATTCGACTTCTGGGATCTACAAGCACCAACTATTTGACTCCGTTCGATTTCTCGGATCATTAGGTCTATTATTTGACCCCAATTGACTTCTCGGATCAACAAGTCTTCCGTCTGACCGAATTCGGCTTCACGGATCAACAAGTTCCCGCAAGTTCATCTGTTTGGTTTATCAAATCACTAACTACGCCCAATGTGACTCAATTCGGCTTCTGGGATCAACAAGCACCAACTATTTGACTCCGTTCAACTTCTCGGATCATTAAGTCTTCTATTTGACCCCAATTGACTTCTCGGATGAACAAGTCTTCCGTTTGACCGAATTCGGCTTCGCGGATCAACAAGTACCTCCAACTTGATCCGTTTTGTTTATCAAGTCACTAACTACGCATAATGTGACTCAATTCGACTTCTGGGATCAACAAGCACCAACTATTTGACTCCGTTCGACTTCTCGGATCATTAAGTCTTCTATTTGACCCCAATTGACTTCTCAGATCAACAAGTCTTCCATTTGACCGAATTCGGCTGCACGTATCAACAAGTACCCCCAACTTGATCCGTTTGGTTTATCAAGTCACTAACGACGCACAATGTGACTCAATTCGACTTCTGGGATCAACAATCACCAACTATTTGACTCCGTTTGACTTCTCGGATCATGAAGTCTTCTATTTGACCCCAACTGACTTCTCGGATCAACAATTCTTCCGTTTGACCAAATTCTATTTCACGGATCAACAAGTACACCCCAACTTGATCCGTTTTGTTTATCAAGTCACTAACTACGCATAATGTGACGCAATTCGACTTCTGGGATCGACAAGCAGAAACTATTTGACTCCGTTCCACTTCTTGGATCATTAAGTATATTATTTGACCCCAATTGACTTCTCGGATCAACAAGTGTTCCGTCTGACCGAATTCGGCTTCACGGATCAACAAGTTCCCACAAGTTCATCTGTTTGGTTTATCAAATCACTAACTACGCCCAATGTGACTCAATTCGGCTTCTGGGATTAACAAGCACCAACTATTTGACTCCGTTCGACTTCTCGGATCATTAAGTCTTCTATTTGACCCCAATTGACTTCTCGGATCAACAAGTTTTCCGTTTGACCGAATTCGGCTTCACGGATCAACAAGTACCTCCAACTTGATCCGTTTTGTTTATCAAGTCACTAACTACGCATAATGTGACGCAATTCGACTTCTGCGATCAACAAGCACCAACTATTTGACTCCGTTCGACTTCTCGGATCATTAGGTCTATTATTTGACCCCAATTGACTTCTCGGATCAACAAGTCTTCCGTTTGACCGAATTCGGCTTCACGGATCAACAAGTTCCCGCAAGTTCATCTGTTTGGTTTATCACGTCACTAGCTACGCCCAATGAGACTCAATTCGGCTTCTGGGATCAACAAGCACCAACTATTTGACTCCGTTCGACTTCTCGGATCATTAAGTCTTCTATTTGACCTCAATTGAATTCTCGGATCAACAAGTCTTCCGTTTGACCGAATTCAGTTTCACGGATCAACAAGTACACCCAACTTGATCCGTTTTGTTTATCTAGTCACTAACTACGCACAATGTGACTCAACTCGCCTTCTTGGATCAACAAGAACCAACTATTTGAATCCGTTCGACTTGTCGGACCATTAATTCTTCTATTTGACCCCAATTGACTTCTCGGATCAACAAGTCTTCCGTTTGACCAAATTCGGCTTCACGGATCAACGAGTACCCGCAAGTTGATCTGTTTGGTTTATCAAGTCACTAACTACGCACAATGTGACGCAATTCGACATCTGGGATCAACAAGCACCAACTATTTGACTCCGTTCGACTTCTTGGATCATTAAGTATATTATTTGACCCCAATTGACTTCTCGGATCAACAAGTCTTCCGTCTGACCGAATTCGGCTTCACGGATCAACAAGTTCCCGCAAGTTCATCTGTTTGGTTTATCAAATCACTAACTACGCCCAATGTGACTCAATTCGGCTTCTGGGATCAACAAGCACCAACTATTTGACTCCGTTCGACTTCTCGGATCATTAAGTCTTCTATTTGACACCAATTGACTTCTCGGATGAACAAGTCTTCCGTTTGACCGAATTCGGCTTCGCGGATCAACAAGTACCTCCAACTTGATCCGTTTTGTTTATCAAGTCACTAACTACGCATAATGTGACGCAATTCGACTTCTGGGATCAACAAGCACCAACTATTTGACTCCGTTCGACTTCTCGGATCATTAAGTCTTCCATTTGACCGAATTCGGCTGCACGTATCAACAAGTACCCCCAACTTGATCCGTTTGGTTTATCAAGTCACTAACGACGCACAATGTGACTCAATTCGACTTCTGGGATCAACAATCACCAACTATTTGACTCCGTTTGACTTCTCGGATCATGAAGTCTTCTATTTGACCCCAACTGACTTCTCGGATCAACAATTCTTCCGTTTGACCAAATTCTATTTCACGGATCAACAAGTACACCCCAACTTGATCCGTTTTGTTTATCAAGTCACTAACTACGCATAATGTGACACAATTCGACTTCTGGGATCAACAAGCAGCAACTATTTGACTCCGTTCGACTTCTTGGATCATTAAGTATATTATTTGACCCCAATTGACTTCTCGGATCAACAAGTCTTCCGTCTGACCGAATTCGGCTTCACGGATCAACAAGTTCCCAAAAGTTCATCTGTTTGGTTTATCAAATCACTAACTACGCCCAATGTGACTCAATTCGGCTTCTGGGATCAACAAGCACCAACTATTTGACTCCGTTCGACTTCTCGGATCAACAAGTCTTCCGTTTGACCGAATTCGGCTTCACGGATCAACAAGTACCTCCAACTTGATCCGTTTTGTTTATCAAGTCACTAACTACGCATAATGTGACGCAATTCGACTTCTGCGATCAACAAGCACCAACTATGTGACTCCGTTCGACTTCTCGGATCATTAGGTCTATTATTTGACCCCAATTGACTTCTCGGATCAACAAGTCTTCCGTCTGACCGAATTCGGCTTCACGGATCAACAAGTTCCCGCAAGTTCATCTGTTTGGTTTATCACGTCACTAGCTACGCCCAATGAGACTCAATTCGGCTTCTGGGATCAACAAGCACCAACTATTTGACTCCGTTCGACTTCTCGGATCATTAAGTCTTCTATTTGACCCCAATTGAATTCTCGGATCAACAAGTCTTCCGTTTGACCGAATTCAGTTTCACGGATCAACAAGTATCCCCAACTTGATCCGTTTTGTTTATCAAGTCACTAACTACGCACAATGTGACTCAACTCGCCTTCTGGGATCAACAAGAACCAACTATTTGAATCCGTTCGACTTCTCGGACCATTAATTCTTCTATTTGACCCCAATTGACTTCTCGGATCAACAAGTCTTCCGTTTGACCAAATTCGGCTTCACGGATCAACGAGTACCCGCAAGTTGATCTGTTTGGTTTATCAAGTCACTAACTACGCACAATGTGACGCAATTCGACTTCTGGGATCAACAAGCACCAACTATTTAACTCCGTTCGACTTCTTGGATCATTAAGTATATTATTTGACCCCAATTGACTTCTCGGATCAACAAGTCTTCCGTCTGACCGAATTCGGCTTCACGGATCAACAAGTTCCCGCAAGTTCATCTGTTTGGTTTATCAAATCACTAACTACGCCCAATGTGACTCAATTCGGCTTCTGGGATCAACAAGCACCAACTATTTGACTCCGTTCTACTTCTCGGATCATTAAGTCTTCTATTTGACCCCAATTGACTTCTCGGATCAACAAGTCTTCCGTTTGACCGAATTCGGCTTCACGGATCAACAAGTACCTCCAACTTGATCCGTTTTGTTTATCAAGTCACTAACTACGCATAAAGTGACGCAATTCGACTTCTGGGATCAACAAGCACCAACTATTTGACTTCGTTCGACTTCTCGGATCATTAGGTCTATTATTTCACCCCAATTGACTTCTCGGATCAACAAGTCTTCCGTCTGACCGAATTCGGCTTCACGGATCAACAAGTTCCCGCAAGTTCATCTGTTTGGTTTTTCAAGTCACTAACGACGCACAATGTGACTCAATTCGACTTCTGGGATCAACAAGCACCAACTATTTTGACTCCGTTCGACTTCTCGGTTAATTAAGTCTTCTATTTGACCCCAATTGACTTCTCGGATCAACAAGTCTTCCGTTTGACCATATTCGGCTTCACGGATCAACAAGTACCCGCAAGTTGATCCGTTTGGTTTATCAAGTCACTAACTACGCACAATGTGACTCGATTCGGCTTCTGGGATCAACAAGCACCAACTATTTGACTCCGTTCGACTTCTCGAATCATTAGGTCTATTATTTGACCCCAATTGACTTCTCGGATCAACAAGTCTTCCGTCTGACCGAATTCGGCTTCACGGATCAACAAGTTCCCACAAGTTCATCTGTTTGGTTTATCAAATCACTAACTACGCCCAATGTGATTCAATTCGGCTTCTGGGATCAACAAGCACCAACTATTTGACTCCGTTCGACTTCACGGATCATTAAGTCTTCTATTTGACCCCAATTGACTTCTCGGATCAACAAGTCTTCCGTTTGACCGAATTCGGCTTCACGGATCAACAAGTACCTCCAACTTGATCCGTTTTGTTTATCAAGTCACTAACTACGCATAATGTGACGCAATTCGACTTCTGCGATCAACAAGCACCAACTATTTGACTCCGTTCGACTTCTCGGATCATTAGGTCTATTATTTGACCCCAATTGACTTCTCGGATCAACAAGTCTTCCGTCTGACCGAATTCGGCTTCACGGATCAACAAGTTCCCGCAAGTTCATCTGTTTGGTTTATCACGTCACTAGCTACGCCCAATGAGACTCAATTTGGCTTCTGGGATCAACAAGCACCAACTATTTGACTCCGTTCTACTTCTCGGATCATTAAGTCTTCTATTTGACCCCAATTGACTTCTCGGATCAACAAGTCTTCCGTTTGACCGAATTCGGCTTCACGGATCAACAAGTACCTCCAACTTGATCCGTTTTGTTTATCAAGTCACTAACTACGCATAAAGTGACGCAATTCGACTTCTGGGATCAACAAGCACCAACTATTTGACTTCGTTCGACTTCTCGGATCATTAGGTCTATTATTTGACCCCAATTGACTTCTCGGATCAACAAGTCTTCCGTCTGACCGAATTCGGCTTCACGGATCAACAAGTTCCCGCAAGTTCATCTGTTTGGTTTTTCAAGTCACTAACGACGCACAATGTGACTCAATTCGACTTCTGGGATCAACAAGCACCAACTATTTGACTCCGTTCGACTTCTCGGTTAATTAAGTCTTCTATTTGACCCCAATTGACTTCTCGGATCAACAAGTCTTCCGTTTGACCATATTCGGCTTCACGGATCAACAAGTACCCGCAAGTTGATCCGTTTGGTTTATCAAGTCACTAACTACGCACAATGTGACTCGATTCGGCTTCTGGGATCAACAAGCACCAACTATTTGACTCCGTTCGACTTCTCGAATCATTAGGTCTATTATTTGACCCCAATTGACTTCTCGGATCAACAAGTCTTCCGTCTGACCGAATTCGGCTTCACGGATCAACAAGTTCCCACAAGTTCATCTGTTTGGTTTATCAAATCACTAACTACGCCCAATGTGACTCAATTCGGCTTCTGGGATCAACAAGCACCAACTATTTGACTCCGTTCGACTTCACGGATCATTAAGTCTTCTATTTGACCCCAATTGACTTCTCGGATCAACAAGTCTTCCGTTTGACCGAATTCGGCTTCACGGATCAACAAGTACCTCCAACTTGATCCGTTTTGTTTATCAAGTCACTAACTACGCATAATGTGACGCAATTCGACTTCTGCGATCAACAAGCACCAACTATTTGACTCCGTTCGACTTCTCGGATCATTAGGTCTATTATATGACCCCAATTGACTTCTCGGATCAACAAGTCTTCCGTCTGACCGAATTCGGCTTCACGGATCAACAAGTTCCCGCAAGTTCATCTGTTTGGTTTATCACGTCACTAGCTACGCCCAATGAGACTCAATTTGGCTTCTGGGATCAACAAGCACCAACTATTTGACTCCGTTCGACTTCTCGGATCATTAAGTCTTCTATTTGACCCCAATTGACTTCTCGGATCAACAAGTCTTCCGTTTGACCATATTCGGCTTCACGGATCAACAAGTACCCGCAAGTTGATCCGTTTGGTTTATCAAGTCACTAACTACGCACAATGTGACTCGATTCGGCTTCTGGGATCAACAAGCACCAACTATTTGACTCCGTTCGACTTCTCGAATCATTAGGTCTATTATTTGACCCCAATTGACTTCTCGGATCAACAAGTCTTCCGTCTGACCGAATTCGGCTTCACGGATCAACAAGTTCCCACAAGTTCATCTGTTTGGTTTATCAAATCACTAACTACGCCCAATGTGACTCAATTCGGCTTCTGGGATCAACAAGCACCAACTATTTGACTCCGTTCGACTTCACGGATCATTAAGTCTTCTATTTGACCCCAATTGACTTCTCGGATCAACAAGTCTTCCGTTTGACCGAATTCGGCTTCACGGATCAACAAGTACCTCCAACTTGATCCGTTTTGTTTATCAAGTCACTAACTACGCATAATGTGACGCAATTCGACTTCTGCGATCAACAAGCACCAACTATTTGACTCCGTTCGACTTCTCGGATCATTAGGTCTATTATTTGACCCCAATTGACTTCTCGGATCAACAAGTCTTCCGTCTGACCGAATTCGGCTTCACGGATCAACAAGTTCCCGCAAGTTCATCTGTTTGGTTTATCACGTCACTAGCTACGCCCAATGAGACTCAATTTGGCTTCTGGGATCAACAAGCACCAACTATTTGACTCCGTTCTACTTCTCGGATCATTAAGTCTTCTATTTGACCCCAATTGACTTCTCGGATCAACAAGTCTTCCGTTTGACCGAATTCGGCTTCACGGATCAACAAGTACCTCCAACTTGATCCGTTTTGTTTATCAAGTCACTAACTACGCATAAAGTGACGCAATTCGACTTCTGGGATCAACAAGCACCAACTATTTGACTTCGTTCGACTTCTCGGATCATTAGGTCTATTATTTGACCCCAATTGACTTCTCGGATCAACAAGTCTTCCGTCTGACCGAATTCGGCTTCACGGATCAACAAGTTCCCGCAAGTTCATCTGTTTGGTTTTTCAAGTCACTAACGACGCACAATGTGACTCAATTCGACTTCTGGGATCAACAAGCACCAACTATTTGACTCCGTTCGACTTCTCGGTTAATTAAGTCTTCTATTTGACCCCAATTGTCTTCTCGGATCAACAAGTCTTCCGTTTGACCATATTCGGCTTCACGGATCAACAAGTACCCGCAAGTTGATCCGTTTGGTTTATCAAGTCACTAACTACGCACAATGTGACTCGATTCGGCTTCTGGGATCAACAAGCACCAACTATTTGACTCCGTTCGACTTCTCGAATCATTAGGTCTATTATTTGACCCCAATTGACTTCTCGGATCAACAAGTCTTCCGTCTGACCGAATTCGGCTTCACGGATCAACAAGTTCCCACAAGTTCATCTGTTTGGTTTATCAAATCACTAACTACGCCCAATGTGACTCAATTCGGCTTCTGGGATCAACAAGCACCAACTATTTGACTCCGTTCGACTTCACGGATCATTAAGTCTTCTATTTGACCCCAATTGACTTCTCGGATCAACAAGTCTTCCGTTTGACCGAATTCGGCTTCACGGATCAACAAGTACCTCCAACTTGATCCGTTTTGTTTATCAAGTCACTAACTACGCATAATGTGACGCAATTCGACTTCTGCGATCAACAAGCACCAACTATTTGACTCCGTTTGACTTCTCGGATCATTAGGTCTATTATATGACCCCAATTGACTTCTCGGATCAACAAGTCTTCCGTCTGACCGAATTCGGCTTCACGGATCAACAAGTTCCCGCAAGTTCATCTGTTTGGTTTATCACGTCACTAGCTACGCCCAATGAGACTCAATTTGGCTTCTGGGATCAACAAGCACCAACTATTTGACTCCGTTCGACTTCTCGGATCATTAAGTCTTCTATTTGACCCCAATTGAATTCTCAGATCAACAAGTCTTCCGTTTGACCGAATTCAGTTTCACGGATCAACAAGTACCCCCAACTTGATCCGTTTTGTTTATCAAGTCACTAACTACGCACAATGTGACTCAACTCGCCTTCTGGGATCAACAAGAACCAACTATTTGAATCCGTTCGACTTCTCGGACCATTAATTCTTCTATTTGACCCCAATTGACTTCTCGGATCAACAAGTCTTCCGTTTGACCAAATTCGGCTTCACGGACCAACGAGTACCCGCAAGTTGATCTGTTTGGTTTATCAAGTCACTAAGTACGTACAATGTGACGCAATTCGACTTCTGGGATCAACAAGCACCAACTATTTGACTCCGTTCGACTTATTGGATCATTAAGTATATTATTTGACCCCAATTGACTTCTCGGATCAACAAGTCTTCCGTCTGACCGAATTCGGCTTCACGGATCAACAAGTTCCCGCAAGTTCATCTGTTTGGTTTATCAAATCACTAACTACGCCCAATGTGACTCAATTCGGCTTCTGGGATCAACAAGCACCAACTATTTGACTCCGTTCGACTTCTCGGATCATTAAGTCTTCTATTTGACCCCAATTGACTTCTCGGATGAACAAGTCTTCCGTTTGACCGAATTCGGCTTCGCGGATCAACAAGTACCTCCAACTTGATCCGTTTTGTTTATCAAGTCACTAACTACGCATAATGTGACGCAATTCGACTTCTGGGATCAACAAGCACCAACTATTTGACTCCGTTCGACTTCTCGGATCATTAAGTCTTCTATTTGACACCAATTGACTTCTCAGATTAACAAGTCTTCCATTTGACCGAATTCGGCTGCACGTATCAACAAGTACCCCCAACTTGATCCGTTTGGTTTATCAAGTGACTAACGACGCACAATGTGACTCAATTCGACTTCTGGGATCAACAATCACCAAATATTTGACTCCGTTTGACTTCTCGGATCATGAAGTCTTCTATTTGACCCCAACTGACTTCTCGGATCAACAATTCTTCCGTTTGACCAAATTCTATTTCACGGATCAACAAGTACACCCCAACTTGATCCGTTTTGTTTATCAAGTCACTAACTACGCATAATGTGACGCAATTCGACTTCTGGGATCAACAAGCAGCAACTATTTGACTCCGTTCGACTTCTTGGATCATTAAGTATATTATTTGACCCCAATTGACTTCTCGGATCAACAAGTCTTCCGTCTGACCGAATTCGGCTTCACGGATCAATAAGTTCCCACAAGTTCATCTGTTTGGTTTATCAAATCACTAACTACGCCCAATGTGACTCAATTCGGCTTCTGGGATCAACAAGCACCAACTATTTGACTCCGTTCGACTTCTCGGATCATTAAGTCTTCTATTTGACCCCAATTGACTTCTCGGATCAACAAGTCTTCCGTTTGACCGAATTCGGCTTCACGGATCAACAAGTACCTCCAACTTGATCCGTTTTGTTTATCAAGTCACTAACTACGCATAAAGTGACGCAATTCGACTTCTGGGATCAACAAGCAGCAACTATTTGACTCCGTTCGACTTCTTGGATCATTAAGTATATTATTTGACCCCAATTGACTTCTCGGATCAACAAGTCTTCCGTCTGACCGAATTCGGCTTCACGGATCAACAAGTTCCCACAAGTTCATCTGTTTGGTTTATCAAATCACTAACTACGCCCAATGTGACTCAATTCGGCTTCTGGGATCAACAAGCACCAACTATTTGACTCCGTTCGACTTCTCGGATCATTAAGTCTTCTATTTGACCCCAATTGAATTCTCGGATCAACAAGTCTTCCGTTTGACCGAATTCAGTTTCACGGATCAACAAGTACCCCCAACTTGATCCGTTTTGTTTATCAAGTCACTAACTACGCACAATGTGACTCAACTCGCCTTCTGGGATCAACAAGAACCAACTATTTGAATCCGTTCGACTTCTCGGACCATTAATTCTTCTATTTGACCCCAATTGACTTCTCGGATCAACAAGTCTTCCGTTTGACCAAATTCGGCTTCACGGATCAACGAGTACCCGCAAGTTGATCTGTTTGGTTTATCAAGTCACTAACTACGCACAATGTGACGCAATTCGACTTCTGGGATCAACAAGCACCAACTATTTGACTCCGTTCGACTTCTTGGATCATTAAGTATATTATTTGACCCCAATTGACTTCTCGGATCAACAAGTCTTCCGTCTGACCGAATTCGGCTTCACGGATCAACAAGTTCCCGCAAGTTCATCTGTTTGGTTTATCAAATCACTAACTACGCCCAATGTGACTCAATTCGGCTTCTGGGATCAACAAGCACCAACTATTTGACTCCGTTCCACTTCTCGGATCATTAAGTCTTCTATTTGACCCCAATTGACTTCTTGGATCAACAAGTCTTCCGTTTGACCGAATTCGGCTTCACGGATCAACAAGTACCTCCAACTTGATCCGTTTTGTTTATCAAGTCACTAACTACGCATAAAGTGACGCAATTCGACTTCTGGGATCAACAAGCACCAACTATTTGACTTCGTTCGACTTCTCGGATCATTAGGTCTATTATTTGACCCCAATTGACTTCTCGGATCAACAAGTCTTCCGTCTGACAGAATTCGGCTTCACGGATCAACAAGTTCCCGCAAGTTCATCTGTTTGGTTTTTCAAGTCACTAACGACGCACAATGTGACTCAATTCGACTTCTGGGATCAACAAGCACCAACTATTTGACTCCGTTCGACTTCTCGGTTAATTAAGTCTTCTATTTGACCCCAATTGACTTCTCGGATCAACAAGTCTTCCGTTTGACCATATTCGGCTTCACGGATCAACAAGTACCCGCAAGTTGATCCGTTTGGTTTATCAAGTCACTAACTACGCACAATGTGACTCGATTCGGCTTCTGGGATCAACAAGCACCAACTATTTGACTCCGTTCGACTTCTCGGATCATTAGGTCTATTATTTGACCCCAATTGACTTCTCGGATCAACAAGTCTTCCGTCTGACCGAATTCGGCTTCACGGATCAAAAAGTTCCCGCAAGTTCATCTGTTTGGTTTATCAAATCACTAACTACGCCCAATGTGACTCAATTCGGCTTCTGGGATCAACAAGCACCAACTATTTGACTCCGTTCGACTTCTCGGATCATTAAGTCTTCTATTTGATCCCAATTGACTTCTCGGATCATTAGGTCTATTATATGACCCCAATTGACTTCTCGGATCAACAAGTCTTCCGTCTGACCGAATTCGGCTTCACGGATCAACAAGTTCCCGCAAGTTCATCTGTTTGGTTTATCACGTCACTAGCTACGCCCAATGAGACTCAATTTGGCTTCTGGGATCAACAAGCACCAACTATTTGACTCCGTTCGACTTCTCGGATCATTAAGTCTTCTATTTGACCCCAATTGAATTCTCAGATCAACAAGTCTTCCGTTTGACCGAATTCAGTTTCACGGATCAACAAGTACCCCCAACTTGATCCGTTTTGTTTATCAAGTCACTAACTACGCACAATGTGACTCAACTCGCCTTCTGGGATCAACAAGAACCAACTATTTGAATCCGTTCGACTTCTCGGACCATTAATTCTTCTATTTGACCCCAATTGACTTCTCGGATCAACAAGTCTTCCGTTTGACCAAATTCGGCTTCACGGACCAACGAGTACCCGCAAGTTGATCTGTTTGGTTTATCAAGTCACTAAGTACGTCCAATGTGACGCAATTCGACTTCTGGGATCAACAAGCACCAACTATTTGACTCCGTTCGACTTCTTGGATCATTAAGTATATTATTTGACCCCAATTGACTTCTCGGATCAACAAGTCTTCCGTCTGACCGAATTCGGCTTCACGGATCAACAAGTTCCCGCAAGTTCATCTGTTTGGTTTATCAAATCACTAACTACGCCCAATGTGACTCAATTCGGCTTCTGGGATCAACAAGCACCAACTATTTGACTCCGTTCGACTTCTCGGATCATTAAGTCTTCTATTTGACCCCAATTGACTTCTCGGATGAACAAGTCTTCCGTTTGACCGAATTCGGCTTCGCGGATCAACAAGTACCTCCAACTTGATCCGTTTTGTTTATCAAGTCACTAACTACGCATAATGTGACGCAATTCGACTTCTGGGATCAACAAGCACCAACTATTTGACTCCGTTCGACTTCTCGGATCATTAAGTCTTCTATTTGACCCCAATTGACTTCTCAGATCAACAAGTCTTCCATTTGACCGAATTCGGCTGCACGTATCAACAAGTACCCCCAACTTGATCCGTTTGGTTTATCAAGTCACTAACGACGCACAATGTGACTCAATTCGACTTCTGGGATCAACAATCACCAAATATTTGACTCCGTTTGACTTCTCGGATCATGAAGTCTTCTATTTGACCCCAACTGACTTCTCGGATCAACAATTCTTCCGTTTGACCAAATTCTATTTCACGGATCAACAAGTACACCCCAACTTGATCCGTTTTGTTTATCAAGTCACTAACTACGCATAATGTGACGCAATTCGACTTCTGGGATCAACAAGCAGCAACTATTTGACTCCGTTCGACTTCTTGGATCATTAAGTATATTATTTGACCCCAATTGACTTCTCGGATCAACAAGTCTTCCGTCTGACCGAATTCGGCTTCACGGATCAACAAGTTCCCACAAGTTCATCTGTTTGGTTTATCAAATCACTAACTACGCCCAATGTGACTCAATTCGGCTTCTGGGATCAACAAGCACCAACTATTTGACTCCGTTCGACTTCTCGGATCATTAAGTCTTCTATTTGACCCCAATTGACTTCTCGGATCAACAAGTCTTCCGTTTGACCGAATTCGGCTTCACGGATCAACAAGTACCTCCAACTTGATCCGTTTTGTTTATCAAGTCACTAACTACGCATAAAGTGACGCAATTCGACTTCTGGGATCAACAAGCAGCAACTATTTGACTCCGTTCGACTTCTTGGATCATTAAGTATATTATTTGACCCCAATTGACTTCTCGGATCAACAAGTCTTCCGTCTGACCGAATTCGGCTTCACGGATCAACAAGTTCCCACAAGTTCATCTGTTTGGTTTATCAAATCACTAACTAAGCCCAATGTGACTCAATTCGGCTTCTGGGATCAACAAGCACCAACTATTTGACTCCGTTCGACTTCTCGGATCATTCAGTCTTCTATTTGACCCCAATTGAATTCTCGGATCAACAAGTCTTCCGTTTGACCGAATTCAGTTTCACGGATCAACAAGTACCCCCAACTTGATCCGTTTTGTTTATCAAGTCACTAACTACGCACAATGTGACTCAACTCGCCTTCTGGGATCAACAAGAACCAACTATTTGAATCCGTTCGACTTCTCGGACCATTAATTCTTCTATTTGACCCCAATTGACTTCTCGGATCAACAAGTCTTCCGTTTGACCAAATTCGGCTTCACGGATCAACGAGTACCCGCAAGTTGATCTGTTTGGTTTATCAAGTCACTAACTACGCACAATGTGACGCAATTCGACTTCTGGGATCAACAAGCACCAACTATTTGACTCCGTTCGACTTCTTGGATCATTAAGTATATTATTTGACCCCAATTGACTTCTCGGATCAACAAGTCTTCCGTCTGACCGAATTCGGCTTCACGGATCAACAAGTTCCCGCAAGTTCATCTGTTTGGTTTATCAAATCACTAACTACGCCCAATGTGACTCAATTCGGCTTCTGGGATCAACAAGCACCAACTATTTGACTCCGTTCTACTTCTCGGATCATTAAGTCTTCTATTTGACCCCAATTGACTTCTCGGATCAACAAGTCTTCCGTTTGACCGAATTCGGCTTCACGGATCAACAAGTACCTCCAACTTGATCCGTTTTGTTTATCAAGTCACTAACTACGCATAAAGTGACGCAATTCGACTTCTGGGATCAACAAGCACCAACTATTTGACTTCGTTCGACTTCTCGGATCATTAGGTCTATTATTTGACCCCAATTGACTTCTCGGATCAACAAGTCTTCCGTCTGACAGAATTCGGCTTCACGGATCAACAAGTTCCCGCAAGTTCATCTGTTTGGTTTTTCAAGTCACTAACGACGCACAATGTGACTCAATTCGACTTCTGGGATCAACAAGCACCAACTATTTGACTCCGTTCGACTTCTCGGTTAATTAAGTCTTCTATTTGACCCCAATTGACTTCTCGGATCAACAAGTCTTCCGTTTGACCATATTCGGCTTCACGGATCAACAAGTACCCGCAAGTTGATCCGTTTGGTTTATCAAGTCACTAACTACGCACAATGTGACTCGATTCGGCTTCTGGGATCAACAAGCACCAACTATTTGACTCCGTTCGACTTCTCGGATCATTAGGTCTATTATTTGACCCCAATTGACTTCTCGGATCAACAAGTCTTCCGTCTGACCGAATTCGGCTTCACGGATCAAAAAGTTCCCGCAAGTTCATCTGTTTGGTTTATCAAATCACTAACTACGCCCAATGTGACTCAATTCGGCTTCTGGGATCAACAAGCACCAACTATTTGACTCCGTTCGACTTCTCGGATCATTAAGTCTTCTATTTGATCCCAATTGACTTCTCGGATCAACAAGTCTTCTGTTTGATCGAATTCGGCTTCACGGATCAACAAGTTCCTCCAACTTGATCTGTTTTGTTTATCAAGTCACTAGCTACGCATAATGTGACGCAATTTGACTTCTGGGATCAACAAGCACCAACTATTTGACTCCGTTCGACTTCTCGGATCATTAGGTCTATTATTTGACCCCAATCGACTTCTCGGATCAACAAGTCTTCCGTCTGACCGAATTCGGCTTCACGGATCAACAAGTTCCCGCAAGTTCATCTGTTTGGTATATCAAGTCACTAACGACGCACAATGTGACTTAATTCGACTTCTAGGATCAACAAGCACCAACTATTTTACTCCGTTCGACTTCTCGGTTCATTAAGTCTTCTATTTGACCCCAATTGACTTCTCGGATCAACAAGTCTTCCGTTTGACCAAATTCGGCTTCACGGATCAACGAGTACTTGCAAGTTGATTTGTTTGGTTTATCAAGTCACTAACTACGCACAATGTGACTCAATTCGGCTTCTGGGATCAACAAGCACTAACTATTTGACTCCGTTCGACTTCTCGGATCATTAAGTCTTCTATTTGACCCCAATTAACCTCTCGGATCAACAAGTCTTCCATTTGACCGAATTCGGCTTCACGGATCAACAAGTTCCCGCAAGTTCATCTGTTTGGTTTATCAAGTCACTAGCTACGCCCAATGAGACTCAATTCGGCTTCTGGGATCAACAAGCACCAACTATTTGACTCCGTTCGACTTCTCGGATCATTAAGTCTTCTATTTAACCCCAATTAAATTCTCGGATCAACAAGTCTGTCGTGTGACCGAATTCAGTTTCACGGATCAACAAGTACCCCCAACTTGATCCATTTGGTTTATCGAGTCACTAACTACGCACAATGTGACTCAATTCGCCTTCTGGGATCAACAAGCACCAGCTATTTGACTCCCTTCGACTTCTCGGATCATTAAGTCTTCTATTTGACCCCAATTGACTTCTCGGATAAACAAGTCTTCCGTTTTTGACCGAATTCGGCTTCACGGATCAACAAGTACCCCCAACTTGATCCGTTTGGTTTATCAAGTCACTAACGACGCACAATGTGACTCAATTCGACTTCTGGGATCAACAATCACCAACTATTTGACTCCGTTCGACTTCTCAGATCATTAAGTCTTCTATTTGACCCCAACTGACTTCTCGGATCAACAAGTCTTCCGTTTGACCAAATTCTGTTTCACGGATCAACAAGTACCCCCCAACTTGATCCGTTTTGTTTATCAAGTCACTAACTACGCATAATGTGACGCAATTCGACTTCTGGGATCAACAACCACCAACTATTTGACTCCGTTCGACTTCTCGGATCATTAGGTCTATTATTTGACCCCAATTGACTTCTCGGATCAACAAGTCTTCCGTCTGACCGAATTCGGCTTCACGGATCAACATGTTCCCGCAAGTTCATCTGTTTGGTTTATCAAATCACTAACTACGCTCAATGTGATTCAATCCGGCTTCTGGGATCAACAAGCACCAACTATTTGACTCCGTTCGACTTCTCGGATCATTAAGTCTTCTATTTGACCCCAATTGACTTCTCGGATCAACAAGTCTTCCGTTTGACCAAATCCGGCTTCACGGATCAACAAGTACCCCCAACTATATCCGTTTGGTTTATCAAGTCACTAACGACGCACAATGTGACTCAATTCGACTTCTGGGATCAACAAGCACCAACTATATGACTCCGTTCGACTTCTCGGATCATTAAGTCTTCTATTTGACCCCAATTGACTTCTCGGATCAACAAGTCTTCCGTCTGACCGAATTCGGCTTCACGGATCAACAAGTTCCCGCAAGTTCATCTGTTTGCTTTATCAAGTCACTAAGTACGCCCAATGTGACTCAATTCGGCTTCAAGGATCAACAAGCACCAACTATTTGACTTCGTTCGACTTCTCGGATCATTAAGTCTTCTATTTGACCCCAATTGAATTCTCGGATCAACAAGTCTGCCGTGTGACCGAATTCAGTTTCACGGATCAACAAGTACCCCCAACTTGATCCGTTTGGTTTATCAAGTTACTAACTACGCACAATGTGACTCAATTCGGCTTCTGGGATCAACACGCACCAACTATTTGACTCCGTTCGACTTCTCGGATCATTAAGTCTTCTATTTGACCCCAATTGAATTCTCGGATCAACAAGTCTGCCGTGTGACCGAATTCAGTTTCACGGATCAACAAGTACCCCCAACTTGATCCGTTTGGTTTATCAAGTTACTAACTACGCACAATGTGACTCAATTCGGCTTCTGGGATCAACACGCACCAACTATTTGACTCCGTTCGACTTCTCGGATCATTAAGTCTTCTATTTGACCCCAATTGACTTCTCGGATCAACAAGTCTTCCGTTTGTCCGAATTCGGCTTCACGGATCAACAATCACCAACAATTTGACTTCTGGGATCAACAATCACCAACAATTTGACTCCGTTCGACTTCTGGGATCAACAATCACCAACAATTTGACTCCGTTCGACTTCTCGGATCATTAAGTATTCTATTTGACCCCAACTGACTTCTCGGATCAACAAGTCTTCCGTTTGACAAAATTCGGTTTCACGGATCAACAAGGACCCCCCAACTTGATCCGGTTTGCTTATCAAGCCACTAACTACGCATAATGTGACGCAATTCGACTTCTGGGATCAACAAGCACCAACTATTTGACTCCGTTCGACTTCTCGGATCATAGGTCTATTATTTGACCCCAATTGACTTCTCGGATCAACAAGTCTTCCGTCTGACCGAATTCGGCTTCTCGGATCAACAAGTTCCCGCAAGTTCATCCGTTTGGTTTATCAAGTCACTAACTACGAACAAGGTGACTCAATTCGACTTCTGGGATCAACAAGCACCAACTATTTGACTCCGTTCGACTTCTCGGATCATTAAGTCTTCTATTTGACCCCAATTGAATTCTCGGATCAACAAGTCAGCCGTGTGACCGAATTCAGTTTCACGGATCAAGAAATACCCCCAACTTGATCCGTTTGGTTTATCAAGTCACTAACTACGCACAATGTAACTTAATTCGCCTTCTGGGATCAACAAGAACCAACTATTTGACTCCGTTCGACTTCTCGGATCATTAAGTCTTCTATTTGACCCCAATTGACTTCTCGGATCAACAAGTCTTCCGTTTGACCAAATTCGGCTTCACGGATCAACAAGTACCCGCAAGTTCATCTGTTTGGTTTATCAAGTCACTAACGACGCACAATGTGACTCAATTCGACTTCTGGGATCAACAGGCACCAACTATTTGACTCCGTTCGACTTCTCGGTTTATTAAGTCTTCTATTTGACCCCAATTGACTTCTCGGATCTACAAGTCTTCCGTTTGACCAAATTCGGCTTCACGGATCAACAAGTACCCGCAAGTTGATCCGTTTGTTTTATCAAGTCACTAACTACGCACAATGTGACTCAATTCGGCTTCTAGGATCTACAAGAACCAACTATTTGACTCCGTTCGACTTCTCGGATCATTAAGTCTTCTATTTGACCCCAATTGACTTCTCGGATCAACAAGTCTTCCGTTTGACCGAATTCGGCTTCACGGATCAACAAGTACCCCCAACTATATCCTTTTGGTTTATCAAGTCACTAACGACGCACAATGTGACTCAATTCGACTTCTGGGATCAACAAGCACCAACTATTTGACTCCGTTCGACTTGTCGGATCATTAAGTCTTCTATTTGACCCCAATTGACTTCTCGGATCAACAAGTCTTCCGTTTGACCAAATTCGGCTTCACGGATCAACAAGTACCCGCAAGTTGATCCGTTTGGTTTATCAAGTCACTAACTATGCAAAATGTGACTCAATTCGGCTTCTGGGATCAAGAAGCACCAACTATTTGACTCCGTTCGACTTCTAGGATCATTAAGTCTTCTATTTGACCACAATTGACTTCTCGGATCAACAAGTCTTCCGTCTGACCGAATTCGGCTTCACGGATCAACAAGTTCCCGCAAGTTCATCTGTTTGGTTTATCAAGTCACTAACTACGCCCAATGTGACTCAATTCGGCTTCTAGGATCAACAAGCACCAACTATTTGACTCCGTTCGACTTCTCGGATCATTAAGTCTTCTATTTGACCCCAATTGAATTCTCGGATCAACAAGTCTACCGTGTGACCGAATTCAGTTTCACGGATCAACAAGTACCCCCAACTTGATCCGTTTGGTTTATCAAGTCACTAACTACGCACAATGTTACTCAATTCGGCTTCTGGGATCAACAAGCACCAACTATTTGACTCCGTTCGACTTCTCGGATCATTAAGTCTTCTATTTGACCCCGATTGACTTCTCGGATCAACAAGTCTTCCGTTTGACCGAATTCGGCTTCACGGATCAACAAGTACCCCTAACTTGATCCGTTTGGTTTATCAAGTCACTAACGACGCACAATGTGACTCAATTCGACTTCTGGGATCAACAATCACCAACTATTTGACTCCGTTTTACTTCTCGGATCATTAAGTCTTCTATTTGACCCCAATGAACTTCTCGGATCAACAAGTCTTCCGTTTGACCAAATTCGGCTTCACGGATCAACAAGTACCTCCAACTTGATCCGTTTTGTTTATCAAGTCACTAACTACGCATAATGTGACGCAATTCGACTTCTGGGATCAACAAGCACCAACTATTTGACACCTTTCGACTTCTCGGATCATTAGGTCTATTATTTTACCCCAATTGACTTCTCGGATCAACAAGTCTTCCGTCTGACCGAATTCTGCTTCACGGATCAACAAGATCCCGCAAGTTCATCTGTTTGGTTTATCAAGTCACTAACGACGCACAAGGTGACTCAATTCGACTTCCGGGATCAACAAGCACCAACTATTTGACTCCGTTCGACTTCTCGGTTCATTAAGTCTTCTATTTGATGCCAATTGACTTCTCGGATCAACAAGTCTTCCGTCTGACCGAATTCGGTTTCACGGATAAACAAGTACCCCCCAACTTGATTCGTTTTGTTTATCAAGCCACTAACTACGCATAATGTGACGCAATTCGACTTTTGGGATCAACAAGCACCAACTATTTGACTCCGTTCGACTTCTCGGATCATTAGGTCTATTATTTGATCCCAATTGACATCTCGGATCAACAAGTCTTCCGTCTTACTGAATTCAGCTTCACAGATCAACAAGTTCCCGCAAGTTCATCCGTTTGGTTTATCAAGTCACTAACTATGAACAAGGTGACTCAATTCGACTTCTGGGATCAACAAGCACCAACTATTTGACTCCGTTCGACTTCTCGGATCATTAAGTCTTCTATTTGACCCCAATTGAATTCTCGGATCAACAAGTCTGCCGTGTGACCGAATTCAGTTTCACGGATCAACAAGTACCCCCAACTTGATCCGTTTGGTTTATCAAGTCACTAACTACGCACAATGTGACTCAGTTCGCCTTCTGGGTTCAACAAGAACCAACTATTTGACTCCGTTCGACTTCTCGGATCATTAAGTCTTCTATTTGACCCCAATTGACTTCTCGGATCAACAAGTCTTCCGTTTGACCGAATTCGGCTTCACGGATCAACAAGTACCCCCAACTTGATCCGTTTGGTTTATCAAGTCACTAACGACGCACAATGTGACTCAATTCGACTTCTGGGATCAACAATCACCAACTATTTGACTCCGTTTGACTTCTCGGATCATTAAGTCTTCTATTTGACCAAAACTGACTTCTCGGATCAACAAGTCTTACGTTTGACCAAATTCTATTTCACGGATCAACAAGTACCCCCCAACTTGATCCGTTTTGTTTATCAAGTCACTAACTACGCATAATGTGACGCAATTCGACTTCTGGGATCAACAAGCACCAACTATTTGACTCCGTTCGACTTCTCGGATCATTAGGTCTATTATTTGACCCTAAATGACTTCTCGGATCAACAAGTCTTCCGTCTGACCGAATTCGGCTTCACGGATCAACAAGTTCCCGCAAGTTCATCCGTTTGGTTTATCAAAGCACTAACTACGAACAAGGTGACTCAATTCGACTTCTGGGATCAACAAGCACCAACTATTTGACTCCGTTCGACTTCTCGGATCATTAAGTCTTCTATTTGACCCCAATTGAATTCTCGGATCAACAAGTCAGCCGTGTTACCGAATTCAGTTTCACGGATCAACAAATACCCCCAACTTGATCCGTTTGGTTTATCAAGTCACTAACTACGCACAATGTGACTTAATTCGCCTTCTGGGATCAACAAGTACCAACTATTTGACTCCGTTCGACTTCTCGGATCATTAAGTCTTCTATTTGACCCCAATTGACTTCTCGGATCAACAAGTCTTCCGTTTGACCAAATTCGGCTTCACGGATCAACAAGTACCCGCAAGTTCATCCGTTTGGTTTATCAAGTCACTAACGACGCACAATGTGACTCAATTCGACTTCTGGGATCAACAAGCACCAACTATTTGACTCCGTTCGACTTATCGGTTTATTAAGTCTTCTATTTGACAACAATTGACTTCTCGGATCTACAAGTCTTCCGTTTGACCAAATTCGGCTTCACAGATCAACAAGTACCCCCAACTATATCCTTTTGGTTTATCAAGTCACTAACGACGCACAATGTGACTCAATTCGACTTCTGGGATCAACAAGCACCAACTATTTGACTCCGTTCGACTTGTCGGATCATTAAGTCTTCTATTTGACCCCAATTGACTTCTCGGATCAACAAGTCTTCCGTTTGACCAAATTCGGCTTCACGGATCAACAAGTACCCGCAAGTTGATCCGTTTGGTTTATCAAGTCACTAACTATGCACAATGTGACTCAATTCGGCTTCTGGGATCAAGAAGCACCAACTATTTGACTCCGTTCGACTTCTAGGATCATTAAGTCTTCTATTTGACCCCAATTGACTTCTCGGATCAACAAGTCTTCCGTCTGACCGAATTCGGCTTCACGGATCAACAAGTTCCCGCAAGGTCATCTGTTTGGTTTATCAAGTCACTAACGACGCACAATGTGACTCAATTCGACTTCTGGGATCAACAATCACCAACTATTTGACTCCGTTCGACTTCTCGGATCATTAAGTCTTCTATTTGACCCCAATTAACTTCTCGGATCAACAAATCTTCCGTTTGACCGAATTCGGCTTCACGGATCAACAAGTACCTCCAACTTGATCCGTTTTGTTTATCAAGTCACTAACTACGCATAATGTGACGCAATTCGACTTCTGGGATCAACAAGCACCAACTATTTGACACCTTTCGACTTCTCGGATCATTAGGTCTATTATTTTACCCCAATTGACTTCTCGGATCAACAAGTCTTCCGTCTGACCGAATTCTGCTTCACGGATCAACAAGATCCCGCAAGTTCATCTGTTTGGTTTATCAAGTCACTAACGACGCACAATGTGACTCAATTCGACTTCCGGGATTAACAAGCACCAACTATTTGACTCCGTTCGACTTCTCGGTTCATTAAGTCTTCTATTTGACGCCAAAATTGACTTCTCGGATCAACAAGTCTTCCGTCTGACCGAATTCGGTTTCACGGATCAACAAGTACCCCCCAACTTGATTCGTTTTGTTTATCAAGCCACTAACTACGCATAATGTGACGCAATTCGACTTTTGGGATCAACAAGCACCAACTATTTGACTCCGTTCGACTTCTCGGATCATTAGGTCTATTATTTGACCCCAATTGACATCTCGGATCAACAAGTCTTCCGTCTTACCGAATTCGGCTTCACGGATCAACAAGTTCCCGCAAGTTCATCCGTTTGGTTTATCAAGTCACTAACTATGAACAAGGTGACTCAATTCGACTTCTGGGATCAACAAGCACCAACTATTTGACTCCGTTCGACTTCTCGGATCATTAAGTCTTCTATTTGACCCCAATTGAATTCTCGGATCAACAAGTCTGCCGTGTGACCGAATTCAGTTTCAGGGATCAACAAGTACCCCCAACTTGATCCGTTTGGTTTATCAAGTCACTAACTACGCACAATGTGACTCAGTTCGCCTTCTGGGTTCAACAAGAACCAACTATTTGACTCCGTTCGACTTCTCGGATCATTAAGTCTTCTATTTGACCCCAATTGACTTCTCGGATCAACAAGTCTTCCGTTTGACCGAATTCGGCTTCACGGATCAACAAGTACCCCCAACTTGATCCGTTTTGTTTATCAAGTCACTAACTACGCATAATGTGACGCAATTCAACTTTTGGGATCAACAAGCACCAACTATTTGACTCCGTTCGACTTCTCGGATCATTAGGTCTATTATTTGACCCCAATTGACATCTCGGATCAACAAGTCTTCCGTCTTACCGAATTCGGCTTCACGGATCAACAAGTTCCCGCAAGTTCATCCGTTTGGTTTATCAAGTCACTAACTATGAACAAGGTGACTCAATTCGACTTCTGGGATCAACAAGCACCAACTATTTGACTCCGTTCGACTTCTCGGATCATTAAGTCTTCTATTTGACCCCAATTGAATTCTCGGATCAACAAGTCTGCCGTGTGACCGAATTCAGTTTCAGGGATCAACAAGTACCCCCAACTTGATCCGTTTGGTTTATCAAGTCACTAACTACGCACAATGTGACTCAGTTCGCCTTCTGGGTTCAACAGGAACCAACTATTTGACTCCGTTCGACTTCTCGGATCATTAAGTCTTCTATTTGACCCCAATTGACTTCTCAGATCAACAAGTCTTCCGTTTGACCGAATTCGGCTTCACGGATCAACAAGTACCCCCAACTTGATCCGTTTTGTTTATCAAGTCACTAACTACGCATAATGTGACGCAATTCGACTTCTGGGATCAACAACCACCAACTATTTGACTCCGTTCGACTTCTCGGATCATTAGGTCTATTAATTGACCCCAATTGACTTCTCGGATCAACAAGTCTTCCGTCTGACCGAATTCGGCTTCACGGATCAACATGTTCCCGCAAGTTCATCTGTTTGGTTTATCAAATCACTAACTACGCTCAATGTGACTCAATCCGGCTTCTGGGATCAACAAGCACCAACTATTTGACTCCGTTCGACTTCTCGGATCATTAAGTCTTCTATTTGACCCCAATTGACTTCTCGGATCAACAAGTCTTCCGTTTGACCGAATCCGGCTTCACGGATCAACAAGTACCCCCAACTATATCCGTTTGGTTTATCAAGTCACTAACGACGCACAATGTGACTCAATTCGACTTCTGGGATCAACAAGCACCAATTATATGACTCCGTTCGACTTCTCGGATCATTAAGTCTTCTATTTGACCCCAATTGACTTCTCGGATCAACAAGTCTGCCGTGTGACCGAATTCAGTTTCACGGATCAACAAGTACCCCCAACTTGATCCGTTTGGTTTATCAAGTTACTAACTACGCACAATGTGACTCAGTTCGCCTTCTGGGTTCAACAGGAACCAACTATTTGACTCCGTTCGACTTCTCGGATCATTAAGTCTTCTATTTGACCCCAATTGACTTCTCGGATCAACAAGTCTTCCGTTTGTCCGAATTCGGCTTCACGGATCAACAAGTACCCTTAACTTGATCCGTTTGGTTTATCAAGTCACTGACGACGCACAATGTGACTCAATTCGACTTCTGGGATAAACAATCACCAACTATTTGACTCCGTTCGACTTCTCGGATCATTAAGTATTCTATTTGACCCCAACTGACTTCTCGGATCAACAAGTCTTCCGTTTGACAAAATTCGGTTTCACGGATCAACAAGTACCCCCCAACTTGATCCGTTTTGTTTATCAAGCCACTAACTACGCATAATGTGACGCAATTCGACTTCTGGGATCAACAAGCACAACCTATTTGACTCCGTTCGACTTCTCGGATCATAGGTCTATTATTTGACCCCAATTGACTTCTCGGATCAACAAGTCTTCCGTCTGACCGAATTCGGCTTCTCGGATCAACAAGTTCCCGCAAGTTCATCCGTTTGGTTTATCAAGTCACTAACTACGAACAAGGTGACTCAATTCGACTTCTGGGATCAACAAGCACCAACTATTTGACTCCGTTCGACTTCTCGGATCATTAAGTCTTCGATTTGACCCCAATTGAATTCTCGGATCAACAAGTCAGCCGTGTGACCGAATTCAGTTTCACGGATCAACAAATACCCCCAACTTGATCCGTTTGGTTTATCAAGTCACTAACTACGCACAATGTGACTTAATTCGCCTTCTGGGATCAACAAGAACCAACTATTTGACTCCGTTCGACTTCTCGGATCATTAAGTATTCTATTTGACCCCAATTGACTTCTCGGATCAACAAGTCTTCCGTTTGACCAAATTCGGCTTCACGGATCAACTAGTACCCGCAAGTTCATCCGTTTGGTTTATCAAGTCACTAACGACGCACAATGTGACTCAATTCGACTTCTGGGATCAACAAGCACCAACTATTTGACTCCGTTCGACTTCTCGGTTTATTAAGTCTTCTATTTGACCCCAATTGACTTCTCGGATCTACAAGTCTTCCGTTTGACCAAATTCGGCTTCACGGATCAACAAGTACCCGCAAGTTGATCCGTTTGTTTTATCAAGTCACTAACTACGCACAATGTGACTCAATTCGGCTTCTAAGATCTACAAGCACCAACTATTTGACTCCGCTCGACTTCTCGGATCATTAAGTCTTCTATTTGACCCCAATTGACTTCTCGGATCAACAAGTCTTCCGTTTGACCGAATTCGGCTTCACGGATCAACAAGTACCCCCAACTATATCCTTTTGGTTTATCAAGTCACTAACGACGCACAATGTGACTCAATTCGACTTCTGGGATCAACAAGCACCAACTATTTGACTCCGTTCGACTTGTCGGATCATTAAGTCTTCTATTTGACCCCAATTGACTTCTCGGATCAACAAGTCTTCCGTTTGACCAAATTCGGCTTCACGGATCAACAAGTACCCGCAAGTTGATCCGTTTGGTTTATCAAGTCACTAACTATGCACAATGTGACTCAATTCGGCTTCTGGGATCAAGAAGCACCAACTATTTGACTCCGTTCGACTTCTAGGATCATTAAGTCTTCTATTTGACCCCAATTGACTTCTCGGATCAACAAGTCTTCCGTCTGACCGAATTCGGCTTCACGGATCAACAAGTTCCCGCAAGTTCATCTGTTTGGTTTATCAAGTCACTAACTACGCCCAATGTGACTCGATTCGGCTTCTAGGATCAACAAGCACCAACTATTTGACTCCGTTCGACTTCTCGGATCATTAAGTCTTCTATTTGACCCCAATTGAATTCTCGGATCAACAAGTCTACCGTGTGACCGAATTCAGTTTCACGGATCAACAAGTACCCCCAACTTGATCCGTTTGGTTTATCAAGTCACTAACTACGCACAATGTTACTCAATTCGGCTTCTGGGATCAACAAGCACCAACTATTTGACTCCGTTCGACTTCTCGGATCATTAAGTCTTCTATTTGACCCCAATTGACTTCTCGGATCAACAAGTCTTCCGTTTGACCGAATTCGGCTTCACGGATCAACAAGTACCCCTAACTTGATCCGTTTGGTTTATCAAGTCACTAACGACGCACAATGTGACTCAATTCGACTTCTGGGATCAACAATTACCAACTATTTGACTCCGTTCGACTTCTCGGATCATTAAGTCTTCTATTTGACCCCAATTAACTTCTCGGATCAACAAGTCTTCCGTTTGACCAAATTCGGCTTCACGGATCAACAAGTACCTCCAACTTGATCCGTTTTGTTTATCAAGTCACTAACTACGCATAATGTGACGCAATTCGACTTCTGGGATCAACAAGCACCAACTATTTTACACCTTTCGACTTCTCGGATCATTAGGTCTATTATTTTACCCCAATTGACTTCTCGGATCAACAAGTCTTCCGTCTGACCGAATTCTGCTTCACGGATCAACAAGATCCCGCAAGTTCATCTGTTTGGTTTATCAAGTCACTAACGACGCACAATGTGACTCAATTCGACTTCCGAGATCAACAAGCACCAACTATTTGACTCCGTTCGACTTCTCGGTTCATTAAGTCTTCTATTTGACGCCAATTGACTTCTCGGATCAACAAGTCTTTCGTCTAACCGAATTCGGTTTCACGGATCAACAAGTACCCCCCAACTTGATTCGTTTTGTTTATCAAGCCACTAACTACGCATAATGTGAAGAAGGTGAACACTGGATACAGGGTGTTTGGGTGCCTTGCTTATGCCCACATCAAGCAAGACAAATTAGATGCAAGGGCTCTCAGATGTGTGTTTCTTGGATATCCGGATGGGATTAAGGGTTACAGATTGTGGTGCCTGGAACAAGGAAATCAGAAGATAATCACAAGTAGAGATGTGAAGTTTAATGAGAATGTGATGGCCTATACTTCTACAGGCTCTAAGGAAGAATTTGATGCTGCAAAAGAGGCAGAGGAGATATCAATTCAGGTGGAGCAACCTGCAGAAGATAATCACACACCTCAACCACAGGCAGATTTACAAGATAATGATTCATCATCTGAAGAAGAGGCACAAACTGGACCTGTACAAAATATCAGGGAATATAGCATTGGAAGAGACAGGCCTAGAAGAACAATCAACAGACCTGATTTCTATGGCCAAGCAGGGAGTGTATATTATGCCTTAAGTGTTGCTGAAGACCTGGAATCACAAGAGCCTAGCTGCTTTCAAGAAGCACTGGATTGTGAAGAAGGTGAACACTGGATACAGGCAATGACTGAAGAAATGGAGTCTCTGGAAAAGAATAAGACCTGGGTACTGGTGGAAAAACCAAAAGGTCAGAAACTGGTAAGCTCCAAGTGGATATACAAGAAGAAACTTGAAACTGCAGGGTCCAAACAGGTGAGGTTTAAAGCAAGGTTGGTAGCCAGGGGTTTTACACAAAGAGAAGGAATCGATTACAATGAGGTCTTCTCTCCTGTAGTAAAGCACTGCTCAATCAGGTTGCTTTTATCAAAAGTCACACAGGAGGATATGGAACTACAGCAACTGGATGTAAAGACAGCTTTCTTACATGGAGAACTCAATGAGGAAATATATATGAAACAACCAGAAGGCTTTGTTGTTCCTGGGAAAGAAGACAAAAGTATGTTTACTGAAGAAGTCACTATATGGACTTAAACAAAGTCCTAGACAATGGAACAAGAGGTTCAATGATTTCATGATCAGTGCTGGCTTTGTAAGAAGCCTTTATGACAGTTGTGTTTACTTCAACAAAGTTTCAAAGCAAGATAAAGTTTTTCTTCTATTGTATGTGGATGACATTCTAATTGCCAGCAGAAACAAGGAGAGAGTACAATGGTTGAAGGATAGACTAAATGCTGAGTTTGACATGAAGGATCTGGGAGAAGCTAAGAAGATATTGGGAATGAACATTCTAAGAGACAGAGAAGCTGGAGTACTTTGGTTATCTCAGAGACAATACCTACAGAAAGTATTGGAGAGGTTTCATATGCATGAAGCCAAACCTCTCTCCACTCCAGTTAATCTACAGAAGAAACTTTCCAAAGAACAATGCCCAAATACTGAAGAGGAGATCATACAGATGAGCAATATCCCCTATGCAAGTGGAGTTGGAAGTCTTATGTATGGAATGATCTGTAGCAGGCCTGACTTGGCATATGCTGTATCTTTGGTAAGCAGGTTCATGTCAAATCCAGGAGTTGAACACTGGGAAGCTTTGAAACATGTGATGAGGTATCTAAAAGGATCAGTGAACATGTCACTGAAATTTGAGAAGAAAGCAGATGGAAGTACTGTTGCATTGGAGGGGTTTGCTGATTCTGATTTTGCAGCAAACGTGGACACAAGGAAGTCAATTTCTGGATTTGTGTTTACCTTATATGGGACAGCCATCAGCTGGAGGAGTGCACAACAGTCTGTTGTGGCACTATCAACTACAGAAGCAGAATATATCTCTTTAACTGAAGCTATCAAGGAGTCAATCTGGTTGAAGGGGGTGTTGAGAGATTTGGATATCATGCAAAAGTGTGTGGTAATCTACTGTGATAATCAAAGTGCTTTACACCTTGTGAAACACCAAGCATTTCATGAAAGGTCAAAACACATTGATGTGAGGTTACATTTTGCTAGAGATGTCATAGATTCTGGGTCTGTGGAGGTGAAGAAGGTGCATACTTTGCATAATCCTGCTGATTTTCTTACAAAGGGTGTACCTGGAAACAAAGTGGAGCATTGCTCAAGCTTGCTGCAGCTTGAGCAGTGTCATGAAGAGTAGTAACAGATAAGCAGTGAAGAGGCAGGATGAGGTATACTTGATTCATTGAGGTGGAGATTTGTGAGGAAGTGTTCAATATCATCAAGTGAGCTATATTCTGAAATAGGATGTGTCTAGAATGTGGAACCGGGATCATGAAGTGAAGAACCGGGTAGTTAGACCGGGTTTTAGCGTGAAGAAGTAAGTCTGTACAGGAAAACCGGGTTCAGGGTTGTTGGAGGATAACCGTCAGTTGTGACGAGTTTGTTACAGGTTTGTGACGGAATAAACCGTCACATTTGTCCGGTAGCAGCAGTCATCTTCAATCAGTTAGAACTTCTTGGTTGGTTACATTCGAGCTACAAGACCTATATCATTGGAAAGCTCTCTTCCTGAAGAACACACTACGTCGAGCAATTTCCAGTTTTCATAGATTACAGAGAGAATTTGAGAGATATAGTTTTCTGCCCTAATTTTGTTCCAGAATTGGGCATATTCATTTCAGAGTGTAATTTCTGTAATTGATTGGATATCTTAGTGAATTGAGGTGTGCCTTGCCTCCGTGGATGTAGTTCATCTTGAACGAACCACGTAAATTGATTGTGTGATTCATTTTATTTTCAGTTCTGCGCGAAGCTTACTTCGGCCACAACTCTGGCCGAACAGTCGTGTGTTTTTCAGAAGTTTCATTTTCGAACTGGTTCCAGCTTCTTAGTATTGTGTGATTAGGAGTTGATTTGTCTAACAATTCGTTTTGTTTATCAAGCCACTAACTACGCATAATGTGACGCAATTCGACTTTTGGGATCAACAAGCACCAACTATTTGACTCCGTTCGACTTCTCGGATCATTAGGTCTATTATTTGACCCCAATTGACATCTCGGATCAACAAGTCTTCCGTCTTACCGAATTCGGCTTCACGGATCAACAAGTTCCCGCAAGTTCATCCGTTTGGTTTATCAAGTCACTAATTATGAACAAGGTGACTCAATTCGACTTCTGGGATCAACAAGCACCAACTATTTGACTCCGTTCGACTTCTCGGATCATTAAGTCTTCTATTTGACCCCAATTGAATTCTCGGATCAACAAGTCTGCCGTGTGACCGAATTCAGTTTCACGGATCAACAAGTACCCCCAACTTGATCCGTTTGGTTTATCAAGTCACTAACTACGCACAATGTGACTCAGTTCGCCTTCTGGGTTCAACAAGAACCAACTATTTGACTCCGTTCGACTTCTCGGATCATTAAGTCTTCTATTTGACCCCAATTGACTTCTCGGATCAACAAGTCTTCCGTTTGACCGAATTCGGCTTCACGGATCAACAAGTACCCCTAACTTGATCCGTTTGGTTTATCAAGTCACTAACGACGCACAATGTGACTCAATTCGACTTCTGGGATCAACAATCACCAACTATTTGACTCCGTTTGACTTCTCGGATCATTAAGTCTTCTATTTGACCACAACTGACTTCTCGGATCAACAAGTCTTACGTTTGACCAAATTCTATTTCACGGATCAACAAGTACCCCCCAACTTGATCCGTTTTGTTTATCAAGTCACTAACTACGCATAATGTGACGCAATTCGACTTCTGGGATCAACAAGCACCAACTATTTGACTCCGTTCGACTTCTCGGATCATTAGGTCTATTATTTGACCCTAAATGACTTCTCGGATCAACAAGTCTTCCGTCTGACCGAATTCGGCTTCACGGATCAACAAGTTCCCGCAAGTTCATCCGTTTGGTTTATCAAGTCACTAACTACGAACAAGGTGACTCAATTCGACTTCTGGGATCAACAAGCACCAACTATTTGACTCCGTTCGACTTCTCGGATCATTAAGTCTTCTATTTGACCCCAATTGAATTCTCGGATCAACAAGTCAGCCGTGTGACCGAATTCAGTTTCACGGATCAACAAATACCCCCAACTTGATCCGTTTGGTTTATCAAGTCACTAACTACGCACAATGTGACTTAATTCGCCTTCTGGGATCAAGAAGAACCAACTATTTGACTCCGTTCGACTTCTCGGATCATTAAGTCTTCTATTTGACCCCAATTGACTTCTCGGATCAACAAGTCTTCCGTTTGACCAAATTCGGCTTCACGGATCAACAAGTACCCGCAAGTTCATCCGTTTGGTTTATCAAGTCACTAACGACGCACAATGTGACTCAATTCGACTTCTGGGATCAACAAGCACCAACTATTTGACTCCGTTCGACTTCTCGGTTTATTAAGTCTTCTATTTGACCCCAATTGACTTCTCGGATCTACAAGTCTTTCGTTTGACCAAATTCGGCTTCACGGATCAACAAGTACCCCCAACTATATCCTTTTGGTTTATCAAGTCACTAACGACGCACAATGTGACTCAATTCGACTTCTGGGATCAACAAGCACCAACTATTTGACTCCGTTCGACTTGTCGGATCATTAAGTCTTCTATTTGACCCCAATTGAGTTCTCGGATCAACAAGTCTTCCGTTTGACCAAATTCGGCTTCACGGATCAACAAGTACCCGCAAGTTGATCCGTTTGGTTTATCAAGTCACTAACTATGCACAATGTGACTCAATTCGGCTTCTGGGATCAAGAAGCACCAACTATTTGACTCCGTTCGACTTCTAGGATCATTAAGTCTTCTATTTGACCCCAATTGACTTCTCGGATCAACAAGTCTTCCGTCTGACCGAATTCGGCTTCACGGATCAACAAGTTCCCGCAAGTTCATCTGTTTGGTTTATCAAGTCACTAACTACGCCCAATGTGACTCGATTCGGCTTCTAGGATCAACAAGCACCAACTATTTGACTCCGTTCGACTTCTCGGATCATTAAGTCTTCTATTTGACCCCAATTGAATTCTCGGATCAACAAGTCTACCGTGTGACCGAATTCAGTTTCACGGATCAACAAGTACCCCCAACTTGATCCGTTTGGTTTATCAAGTCACTAACTACGCACAATGTTACTCAATTCGGCTTCTGGGATCAACAAGCACCAACTATTTGACTCCGTTCGACTTCTCGGATCATTAAGTCTTCTATTTGACCCCAATTGACTTCTCGGATCAACAAGTCTTCCGTTTGACCGAATTCGGCTTCACGGATCAACAAGTACCCCTAACTTGATCCGTTTGGTTTATCAAGTCACTAACGACGCACAATGTGACTCAATTCGACTTCTGGGATCAACAATTACCAACTATTTGACTCCGTTCGACTTCTCGGATCATTAAGTCTTCTATTTGACCCCAATTAACTTCTCGGATCAACAAGTCTTCCGTTTGACCAAATTCGGCTTCACGGATCAACAAGTACCTCCAACTTGATCCGTTTTGTTTATCAAGTCACTAACTACGCATAATGTGACGCAATTCGACTTCTGGGATCAACAAGCACCAACTATTTTACACCTTTCGACTTCTCGGATCATTAGGTCTATTATTTTACCCCAATTGACTTCTCGGATCAACAAGTCTTCCGTCTGACCGAATTCTGCTTCACGGATCAACAAGATCCCGCAAGTTCATCTGTTTGGTTTATCAAGTCACTAACGACGCACAATGTGACTCAATTCGACTTCCGAGATCAACAAGCACCAACTATTTGACTCCGTTCGACTTCTCGGTTCATTAAGTCTTCTATTTGACGCCAATTGACTTCTCGGATCAACAAGTCTTTCGTCTGACCGAATTCGGTTTCACGGATCAACAAGTACCCCCCAACTTGATTCGTTTTGTTTATCAAGCCACTAACTACGCATAATGTGAAGAAGGTGAACACTGGATACAGGGTGTTTGGGTGCCTTGCTTATGCCCACATCAAGCAAGACAAATTAGATGCAAGGGCTCTCAGATGTGTGTTTCTTGGATATCCGGATGGGATTAAGGGTTACAGATTGTGGTGCCTGGAACAAGGAAATCAGAAGATAATCACAAGTAGAGATGTGAAGTTTAATGAGAATGTGATGGCCTATACTTCTACAGGCTCTAAGGAAGAATTTGATGCTGCAAAAGAGGCAGAGGAGATATCAATTCAGGTGGAGCAACCTGCAGAAGATAATCACACACCTCAACCACAGGCAGATTTACAAGATAATGATTCATCATCTGAAGAAGAGGCACAAACTGGACCTGTACAAAATATCAGGGAATATAGCATTGGAAGAGACAGGCCTAGAAGAACAATCAACAGACCTGATTTCTATGGCCAAGCAGGGAGTGTATATTATGCCTTAAGTGTTGCTGAAGACCTGGAATCACAAGAGCCTAGCTGCTTTCAAGAAGCACTGGATTGTGAAGAAGGTGAACACTGGATACAGGCAATGACTGAAGAAATGGAGTCTCTGGAAAAGAATAAGACCTGGGTACTGGTGGAAAAACCAAAAGGTCAGAAACTGGTAAGCTCCAAGTGGATATACAAGAAGAAACTTGAAACTGCAGGGTCCAAACAGGTGAGGTTTAAAGCAAGGTTGGTAGCCAGGGGTTTTACACAAAGAGAAGGAATCGATTACAATGAGGTCTTCTCTCCTGTAGTAAAGCACTGCTCAATCAGGTTGCTTTTATCAAAAGTCACACAGGAGGATATGGAACTACAGCAACTGGATGTAAAGACAGCTTTCTTACATGGAGAACTCAATGAGGAAATATATATGAAACAACCAGAAGGTTTTGTTGTTCCTGGGAAAGAAGACAAAAGTATGTTTACTGAAGAAGTCACTATATGGACTTAAACAAAGTCCTAGACAATGGAACAAGAGGTTCAATGATTTCATGATCAGTGCTGGCTTTGTAAGAAGCCTTTATGACAGTTGTGTTTACTTCAACAAAGTTTCAAAGCAAGATAAAGTTTTTCTTCTATTGTATGTGGATGACATGCTAATTGCCAGCAGAAACAAGGAGAGAGTACAATGGTTGAAGGATAGACTAAATGCTGAGTTTGACATGAAGGATCTGGGAGAAGCTAAGAAGATATTGGGAATGAACATTCTAAGAGACAGAGAAGCTGGAGTACTTTGGTTATCTCAGAGACAATACCTACAGAAAGTATTGGAGAGGTTTCATATGCATGAAGCCAAACCTCTCTCCACTCCAGTTAATCTACAGAAGAAACTTTCCAAAGAACAATGCCCAAATACTGAAGAGGAGATCATACAGATGAGCAATATCCCCTATGCAAGTGGAGTTGGAAGTCTTATGTATGGAATGATCTGTAGCAGGCCTGACTTGGCATATGCTGTATCTTTGGTAAGCAGGTTCATGTCAAATCCAGGAGTTGAACACTGGGAAGCTTTGAAACATGTGATGAGGTATCTAAAAGGATCAGTGAACATGTCACTGAAATTTGAGAAGAAAGCAGATGGAAGTACTGTTGCATTGGAGGGGTTTGCTGATTCTGATTTTGCAGCAAACGTGGACACAAGGAAGTCAATTTCTGGATTTGTGTTTACCTTATATGGGACAGCCATCAGCTGGAGGAGTGCACAATAGTCTGTTGTGGCACTATCAACTACAGAAGCAGAATATATCTCTTTAACTGAAGCTATCAAGGAGTCAATCTGGTTGAAGGGGGTGTTGAGAGATTTGGATATCATGCAAAAGTGTGTGGTAATCTACTGTGATAATCAAAGTGCTTTACACCTTGTGAAACACCAAGCATTTCATGAAAGGTCAAAACACATTGATGTGAGGTTACATTTTGCTAGAGATGTCATAGATTCTGGGTCTGTGGAGGTGAAGAAGGTGCATACTTTGCATAATCCTGCTGATTTTCTTACAAAGGGTGTACCTGGAAACAAAGTGGAGCATTGCTCAAGCTTGCTGCAGCTTGAGCAGTGTCATGAAGAGTAGTAACAGATAAGCAGTGAAGAGGCAGGATGAGGTATACTTGATTCATTGAGGTGGAGATTTGTGAGGAAGTGTTCAATATCATCAAGTGAGCTATATTCTGAAATAGGATGTGTCTAGAATGTGGAACCGGGATCATGAAGTGAAGAACCGGGTAGTTAGACCGGGTTTTAGCGTGAAGAAGTAAGTCTGTACAGGAAAACCGGGTTCAGGGTTGTTGGAGGATAACCGTCAGTTGTGACGAGTTTGTTACAGGTTTGTGACGGAATAAACCGTCACATTTGTCCGGTAGCAGCAGTCATCTTCAATCAGTTAGAACTTCTTGGTTGGTTACATTCGAGCTACAAGACCTATATCATTGGAAAGCTCTCTTCCTGAAGAACACACTACGTCGAGCAATTTCCAGTTTTCATAGATTACAGAGAGAATTTGAGAGATATAGTTTTCTGCCCTAATTTTGTTCCAGAATTGGGCATATTCATTTCAGAGTGTAATTTCTGTAATTGATTGGATATCTTAGTGAATTGAGGTGTGCCTTGCCTCCGTGGATGTAGTTCATCTTGAACGAACCACGTAAATTGATTGTGTGATTCATTTTATTTTCAGTTCTGCGCGAAGCTTACTTCGGCCACAACTCTGGCCGAACAGTCGTGTGTTTTTCAGAAGTTTCATTTTCGAACTGGTTCCAGCTTCTTAGTATTGTGTGATTAGGAGTTGATTTGTCTAACAATTCGTTTTGTTTATCAAGCCACTAACTACGCATAATGTGACGCAATTCGACTTTTGGGATCAACAAGCACCAACTATTTGACTCCGTTCGACTTCTCGGATCATTAGGTCTATTATTTGACCCCAATTGACATCTCGGATCAACAAGTCTTCCGTCTTACCGAATTCGGCTTCACGGATCAACAAGTTCCCGCAAGTTCATCCGTTTGGTTTATCAAGTCACTAACTATGAACAAGGTGACTCAATTCGACTTCTGGGATCAACAAGCACCAACTATTTCACTCCGTTCGACTTCTCGGATCATTAAGTCTTCTATTTGACCCCAATTGAATTCTCGGATCAACAAGTCTGCCGTGTGACCGAATTCAGTTTCACGGATCAACAAGTACCCCCAACTTGATCCGTTTGGTTTATCAAGTCACTAACTACGCACAATGTGACTCAGTTCGCCTTCTGGGTTCAACAAGAACCAACTATTTGACTCCGTTCGACTTCTCGGATCATTAAGTCTTCTATTTGACCCCAATTGACTTCTCGGATCAACAAGTCTTCCGTTTGACCGAATTCGGCTTCACGGATCAACAAGTACCCCCAACTTGATCCGTTTGGTTTATCAAGTCACTAACGACGCACAATGTGACTCAATTCGACTTCTGGGATCAACAATCACCAACTATTTGACTCCGTTTGACTTCTCGGATCATTAAGTCTTCTATTTGACCACAACTGACTTCTCGGATCAACAAGTCTTACGTTTGACCAAATTCTATTTCACGGATCAACAAGTACCCCCCAACTTGATCTGTTTTGTTTATCAAGACACTAACTACGCATAATGTGACGTAATTCGACTTCTGGGATCAACAAGCACCAACTATTTGACTCCGTTCGACTTCTCGGATCATTAGGTCTATTATTTGACCCTAAATGACTTCTCGGATCAACAAGTTTTCCGTCTGACCGAATTCGGCTTCACGGATCAACAAGTTCCTGCAAGTTCATCCGTTTGGTTTATCAAGTCACTAACTACGAACAAGGTGACTCAATTCGACTTCTGGGATCAACAAGCACCAACTATTTGACTCCGTTCGACTTCTCGGATCATTAAGTCTTCTATTTGACCCCAATTGAATTCTCGGATCAACAAGTCAGCCGTGTGACCGAATTCAGTTTCACGGATCAACAAATCCCCCCAACTTGATCCGTTTGGTTTATCAAGTCACTAACTACGCACAATGTGACTTAATTCGCCTTCTGGGATCAAGAAGAACCAACTATTTGACTCCGTTCGACTTCTCGGATCATTAAGTCTTCTATTTGACCCCAATTGACTTCTCGGATCAACAAGTCTTCCGTTTGACCAAATTCGGCTTCACGGATCAACAAGTACCCGCAAGTTCATCCGTTTGGTTTATCAAGTCACTAACGACGCACAATGTGACTCAATTCGACTTCTGGGATCAACAAGCACCAACTATTTGACTCCGTTCGACTTCTCGGTTTATTAAGTCTTCTATTTGACCCCAATTGACTTCTCGGATCTACAAGTCTTCCGTTTGACCAAATTCGGCTTCACGGATCAACAAGTACCCCCAACTATATCCTTTTGGTTTATCAAGTCACTAACGACGCACAATGTGACTCAATTCGACTTCTGGGATCAACAAGCACCAACTATTTGACTCCGTTCGACTTGTCGGATCATTAAGTCTTCTATTTGACCCCAATTGAGTTCTCGGATCAACAAGTCTTCCGTTTGACCAAATTCGGCCTCACGGATCAACAAGTACCCGCAAGTTGATCCGTTTGGTTTATCAAGTCACTAACTATGCACAATGTGACTCAATTCGGCTTCTGGGATCAAGAAGCACCAACTATTTGACTCCGTTCGACTTCTAGGATCATTAAGTCTTCTATTTGACCCCAATTGACTTCTCGGATCAACAAGTCTTCCGTCTGACCGAATTCGGCTTCACGGATCAACAAGTTCCCACAAGTTCATCTGTTTGGTTTATCAAGTCACTAACGACGCACAATGTGACTCAATTCGACTTCTGGGATCAACAATCACCAACTATTTGACTCCGTTCGACTTCTCGGATCATTAAGTCTTCTATTTGACCCCAATTAACTTCTCGGATCAACAAGTCTTCCGTTTGACCGAATTCGGCTTCACGGATCAACAAGTACCTCCAACTTGATCCGTTTTGTTTATCAAGTCACTAACTACGCATAATGTGACGCAATTCGACTTCTGGGATCAACAAGCACCAACTATTTGACACCTTTCGACTTCTCGGATCATTAGGTCTATTATTTTACCCCAATTGACTTCTCGGATCAACAAGTCTTCCGTCTGGCCGAATTCTGCTTCATGGATCAACAAGATCCCGCAAGTTCATCTGTTTGGTTTATCAAGTCACTAACGACGCACAATGTGACTCAATTCGACTTCCGGGATCAATAAGCACCAACTATTTGACTCCGTTAGACTTCTCGGTTCATTAAGTCTTCTATTTGACGCCAATTGACTTCTCGGATCAACAAGTCTTCCGTCTGACCGAATTCGGTTTCACGGATCAACAAGTACCCCCCAACTTGATTCGGTTTGTTTATCAAGCCACTAACTACGCATAATGTGACGCAATTCGACTTTTGGGATCAACAAGCACCAACTATTTGACTCCGTTCGACTTCTCGGATCATTAGGTCTATTATTTGACCCCAATTGACATCTCGGATCAACAAGTCTTCCGTCTTACCGAATTCGGCTTCACGGATCAACAAGTTCCCGCAAGTTCATCCGTTTGGTTTATCAAGTCACTAACTATGAACAAGGTGACTCAATTCGACTTCTGGGATCAACAAGCACCAACTATTTGACTCCGTTCGACTTCTCGGATCATTAAGTCTTCTATTTGACCCCAATTGAATTCTCGGATCAACAAGTCTGCCGTGTGACCGAATTCAGTTTCACGGATCAACAAGTACCCCCAACTTGATCCGTTTGGTTTATCAAGTCACTAACTACGCACAATGTGACTCAGTTCGCCTTCTGGGTTCAACAAGAACCAACTATTTGACTCCGTTCGACTTCTCGGATCATTAAGTCTTCTATTTGACCCCAATTGACTTCTCGGATCAACAAGTCTTCCGTTTGACCGAATTCGGCTTCACGGATCAACAAGTACCCCCAACTTGATCCGTTTGGTTTATCAAGTCACTAACGACGCACAATGTGACTCAATTCGACTTCTGGGATCAACAATCACCAACTATTTGACTCCGTTTGACTTCTCGGATCATTAAGTCTTCTATTTGACCACAACTGACTTCTCGGATCAACAAGTCTTACGTTTGACCAAATTCTATTTCACGGATCAACAAGTACCCCCCAACTTGATCTGTTTTGTTTATCAAGACACTAACTACGCATAATGTGACGTAATTCGACTTCTGGGATCAACAAGCACCAACTATTTGACTCCGTTCGACTTCTCGGATCATTAGGTCTATTATTTGACCCTAAATGACTTCTCGGATCAACAAGTTTTCCGTCTGACCGAATTCGGCTTCACGGATCAACAAGTTCCTGCAAGTTCATCCGTTTGGTTTATCAAGTCACTAACTACGAACAAGGTGACTCAATTCGACTTCTGGGATCAACAAGCACCAACTATTTGACTCCGTTCGACTTCTCGGATCATTAAGTCTTCTATTTGACCCCAATTGAATTCTCGGATCAACAAGTCAGCCGTGTGACCGAATTCAGTTTCACGGATCAACAAATCCCCCCAACTTGATCCGTTTGGTTTATCAAGTCACTAACTACGCACAATGTGACTTAATTCGCCTTCTGGGATCAACAAGAACCAACTATTTGACTCCGTTCGACTTCTCGGATCATTAAGTCTTCTATTTGACCCCAATTGACTTCTCGGATCAACAAGTCTTCCGTTTGACCAAATTCGGCTTCACGGATCAACAAGTACCCGCAAGTTCATCCGTTTGGTTTATCAAGTCACTAACGACGGACAATGTGACTCAATTCGACTTCTGGGATCAACAAGCACCAACTATTTGACTCCGTTCGACTTCTCGGTTTATTAAGTCTTCTATTTGACCACAATTGACTTCTCGGATCTACAAGTCTTCCGTTTGACCAAATTCGGCTTCACGGATCAACAAGTACCCCCAACTATATCCTTTTGGTTTATCAAGTCACTAACGACGCACAATGTGACTCAATTCGACTTCTGGGATCAACAAGCACCAACTATTTGACTCCGTTCGACTTGTCGGATCATTAAGTCTTCTATTTGACCCCAATTGAGTTCTCGGATCAACAAGTCTTCCGTTTGACCAAATTCGGCTTCACGGATCAACAAGTACCCGCAAGTTGATCCGTTTGGTTTATCAAGTCACTAACTATGCACAATGTGACTCAATTCGGCTTCTGGGATCAAGAAGCACCAACTATTTGACTCCGTTCGACTTCTAGGATCATTAAGTCTTCTATTTGACCCCAATTGACTTCTCGGATCAACAAGTCCTCCGTCTGACCGAATTCGGCTTCACGGATCAACAAGTTCCCGCAAGTTCATCTGTTTGGTTTATCAAGTCACTGACGACGCACAATGTGACTCAATTCGACTTCTGGGATCAACAATCACCAACTATTTGACTCCGTTCGACTTCTCGGATCATTAAGTCTTCTATTTGACCCCAATTTACTTCTCGGATCAACAAGTCTTCCGTTTGACCGAATTCGGCTTCACGGATCAACAAGTACCTCCAACTTGATCCGTTTTGTTTATCAAGTCACTAACTACGCATAATGTGACGCAATTCGACTTCTGGGATCAACAAGCACCAACTATTTGACACCTTTCGACTTCTCGGATCATTAGGTCTATTATTTTACCCCAATTGACTTCTCGGATCAACAAGTCTTCCGTCTGACCGAATTCTGCTTCACGGATCAACAAGATCCCGCAAGTTCATCTGTTTGGTTTATCAAGTCACTAACGACGCACAATGTGACTCAATTCGACTTCCGGGATCAACAAGCACCAACTATTTGACTCCGTTCGACTTCTCGGTTCATTAAGTCTTCTATTTGACGCCAATTGACTTCTCGGATCAACAAGTCTTTCGTCTGACCGAATTCGGTTTCACGGATCAACAAGTACCCCCCAACTTGATTCGTTTTGTTTATCAAGCCACTAACTACGCATAATGTGACGCAATTCGACTTTAGGGATCAACAAGCACCAACTATTTGACTCCGTTCGACTTCTCGGATCATTAGGTCTATTATTTGACCCCAATTGACATCTCGGATCAACAAGTCTTCCGTCTTACCGAATTCGGCTTCACGGATCAACAAGTTCCCGCAAGTTCATCCGTTTGGTTTATCAAGTCACTAACTATGAACAAGGTGACTCAATTCGACTTCTGGGATCAACAAGCACCAACTATTTGACTCCGTTCGACTTCTCGGATCATTAAGTCTTCTATTTGACCCCAATTGAATTCTCGGATCAACAAGTCTGCCGTGTGACCGAATTCAGTTTCACGGATCAACAAGTACCCCCAACTTGATCCGTTTGGTTTATCAAGTCACTAACTACGCACAATGTGACTCAGTTCGCCTTCTGGGTTCAACAAGAACCAACTATTTGACTCCGTTCGACTTCTCGGATCATTAAGTCTTCTATTTAACCCCAATTGACTTCTCGGATCAACAAGTCTTCCGTTTGACCGAATTCGGCTTCACGGATCAACAAGTACCCCCAACTTGATCCGTTTGGTTTATCAAGTCACTAACGACGCACAATGTGACTCAATTCGACTTCTGGGATCAACAATCACCAACTATTTGACTCCGTTTGACTTCTCGGATCATTAAGTCTTCTATTTGACCACAACTGACTTCTCGGATCAACAAGTCTTACGTTTGACCAAATTCTATTTCACGGATCAACATGTACCCCCCAACTTGATCCGTTTTGTTTATCAAGTCACTAACTACGCATAATGTGACGCAATTTGACTTCTGGGATCAACAAGCACCAACTATTTGACTCCGTTCGACTTCTCGGATCATTAGGTCTATTATTTGACCTAAAATGACTTCTCGGATCAACAAGTCTTCCGTCTGACCGAATTCGGCTTCACGGATCAACAAGTTCCCACAAGTTCATCCGTTTGGTTTATCAAGTCACTAACTACGCACAATGTGACTCAATTTGGCTTCTGGGATCAACAAGCACCAACTATTTGACTCCGTTCGACTTCTCGGATCATTAAGTCTTCTATTTTACCCCAATTGACTTCTCGGATCAACAAGTCTTCTGTCTGACCGAATTCGGCTTCACGGATCAACAAGTACCTCCAACTTGATCCGTTTTGTTTATCAAGTCACTAACTACGCATAATGTGATGCAATTCGACTTCTGGGATCAACAAGCACCAACTATTTGACTCCGTTCGACTTCTCGGATCATTAGGTCTATTATTTGACCCCAATTGACTTCTCGGATCAACAAGTCTTCCGTCTGACCGAATTCGGCTTCACGGATCAACAAGTTCCTGCAAGTTCATCTGTTTGGTTTATCAAGTCACTAACGACGCACAATGTGACTCAATTCGACTTCTGGGATCAACAAGCACCAACTATTTAACTACGTTCGACTTCTCGGTTCATTAAGTCTTTTATTTGACCCCAATTGACTTCTCGGATCAACAAGTCTTCCGTTTGACCAAATTCAGCTTCACGGATCAACAAGTACCCGGAAGTTGATCCGTTTGGTTTATCAAGTCACCAACTACGCACAATGTGACTCAATTTTGCTTTCTGAGATCAGCAAGCACCAACTCTTTGACTCCGTTCGACTTCTCGGATCATTAGGTCTATTATTTGACTCCAATTAACTTCTCAGATCAACAAATCTTCCGTCTTTCCGAATTCGGTTTCACGGATCAACAAGTTCCAGCAAGTTCATCCATTTGGTTTATCAAGTCACTAACTACGAACAAGGTGACTCAATTCGACTTCTGGGATCAACAAGCACCAACTATTTGACTCCGTTCGACTTCTCGGATCATTAAGTCTTCTATTTGACCCCAATTGAATTCTCGGATCAACAAGTCTGCCGTGTGACCGAATTCAGTTTCACGGATCAACAAGTACCCCCAACTTTATCCGTTTGGTTTATCAAGTCACTAACTACGCACAATGTGACTCAATTCGCCTTCTGGGATCAACAAGATACAACTATTTGACTCCGTTCGACTTCTCGGATCATTAAGTCTTCTATTTGACCCCAAGTGACTTCTCGGATCAACAAGTCTTCCGTTTGACCGAATTCGGCTTCACGGATCAACAAGTACCCCCAACTTGATCCGTTTGGTTTATCAAGTCACTAACGACGCACAATGTGACTCAATTCGACTTCTGGGATCAACAATCACCAACTATTTGACTCCGTTTGACTTCTCGGATCATTAAGTCTTCTATTTGACCCCAACTGACTTCTCGGATCAACAAGTCTTACGTTTGACCAAATTCTATTTCACGGATCAACAAGTACCCCCCAACTTGATCCGTTTTGTTTATCAAGTCACTAACTACGCATAATGTGATGCAATTCGACTTCTGGGATCAACAAGCACCAACTATTTGACTCCGTTCGACTTCTCGGATCATTAGGTCTATTATTTGACCACAAATGACTTCTCAGATCAACAAGTCTTCCGTCTGACCGAATTCGGCTTCACGGATCAATAAGTTCCCGCAAGTTCATCTGTTTGGTTTATCAAATCACTAACTACGCCCAATGTGACTCAATTCGGCTTCTGGGATCAACAAGCACCAATTATTTGACTCCGTTCGACTTCTCGGATTATTAACTCTTCTATTTGACCCCAATTGACTTCTCGGATCAACAAGTCTTCCGTTTGACCGAATTCGGCTTCACGGATCAACAAGATCCCGCAAGTTCATCTGTTTGGTTTATCAAGTCACTAACGACGCACAATGTGACTCAATTCGACTTCTGGGATCAACAAGCACCAACTATTTGACTCCGTTCGACTTCTTGGTTCATTAAGTCTTCTATTTGACCCCAATTGACTTCTCGGATCAACAAGTCTTCCGTTTGACCAAATTCAGCTTCACGGATCAACAAGTACCCGGAAGTTGATCCGTTTGGTTTATCAAGTCACCAACTACGCACAATGTGACTCAATTTTGCTTTCTGAGATCAGCAAGCACCAACTCTTTGACTCCGTTCGACTTCTCGGATCATTAGGTCTATTATTTGACTCCAATTGACTTCTCGGATCAACAAGTCTTCCGTCTTACCGAATTCGGCTTCACAGATCAACAAGTTCCCGTAAGTTCATCCGTTTAGTTTATCAAGTCACTAACTACGAACAAGGTGACTCAATTCGACTTCTCGGATCAACAAGCACCAACTATTTGACTCCGTTCGACTTCTCGGATCATTAAGTCTTCTATTTGACCCAAATTGAATTCTTGGTTCAACAAGTCTGCCGTGTGACCGAATTCAGTTTCACGGATCAACAAGTACCACCAACTTGATCCGTTTGGTTTATCAAGTCACTAACTACGCAAAATGTGACTCAATTCGCCTTCTGGGATCAACAAGAACCAACTATTTGACTCCGTTCGACTTCTCGGATCATTAACTCTTCTATTTGACCCCAATTGACTTCTCGGATCAACAAGTCTTCCGTTTGACCGAATTCGGCTTCACGGATCAACAAGTACCCCCAACTTGGTCCGTTTGGTTTATCAAGTCACTAACGACGCACAATGTGACTCAATTCAACTTCTGGGATCAACAATCACCAACTATTTGACTCCGTTTGACTTCTCAGATCATTAAGTCTTCTATTTGACCCCAACTGACTTCTCGGATCAACAAGTCTTACGTTTGACCAAATTCTATTTCACGGATCAACAAGTACCCCCCAACTTGATCCGTTTTGTTTATCAAGTAACTAACTACGCATAATGTGATGCAATTCGACTTCTGGGATCAACAAGCACCAACTATTTGACCCCGTTCGACTTCTCGGATCATTAGGTCTATTATTTGACCACAAATGACTTCTCAGATCAACAAGTCTTCCGTCTGACCGAATTCGGCTTCACGGATCAACAAGTTCTCGCAAGTTCATCTGTTTGGTTTATCAAGTCATTAACGCCGCACAATGTGACTCAATTCGACTTCTGGGATCAACAAGCACCAACTATTTGACTACGTTCGACTTCTCGGTTCATTAAGTCTTCTATTTGACCCCAATTGACTTCTCGGATCAACAAGTCTTCCGTTTGACCAAATTCGGCTCCACGGATCAACAAGTACCCGGAAGTTGATCCGTTTGGTTTATCAAGTCACTAACTACGCACAATGTGACTCAATTTTGCTTTCTGAGATCAACAAGCACCAACTATTTGACTCCGTTCGACTTCTCGGATTATTAAGTCTTCTATTTGACCCCAATTGACTTCTCGGATCAACAAGTCTTCCGTTTGACCGAATTCGGCTTCACGGATCAACAAGATCCCGCAAAGTTCATCTGTTTGATTTATCAAGTCACTAACGACGCACAATGTGACTCAATTCGATTTCTGGGATCAACAAGCACCAACTATTTGACTCCGTTCGACTTCTCGGTTCATTAAGTCTTCTATTTGACTCCAGTTGACTTCTCGGATCAACAAGTCTTCCGTTTGACCAAATTCGGTTTCACGGATCAACAAGTACCCCCCAACTTGATCCGTTTTGTTTATCAAGCCACTAACTACGCATAATGTGATGCAATTCGACTTTTGGGATCAACAAGCACCAACTATTTGACTCCGTTCGACTTCTCGAATCATTAGGTCTATTATTTGACCCCAATTGACTTCTCGGATCAACAAGTCTTCCGTCTTACTGAATTCGGCTTCACGGATCAACAAGTTCCCGCAAGTTCATCCGTTTGGTTTATCAAGTCACTAACTATGAACAAGGTGACTCAATTCGACTTCTGGGATCAACAAGCACCAACTATTTGACTCCGTTCGACTTCTCGGATCATTAAGTCTTCTATTTGACCCCAATTGAATTCTCGGATCAACAAGTCTGCCGTGTGACCGAATTCAGTTTCACGGATCAACAAGTACCCCCAACTTGATCCGTTTGGTTTATCAAGTCACTAACTACGCACAATGTGACTCAGTTCGCCTTCTGGGTTCAACAAGAAACAACTATTTGACTCCGTTCGACTTCTCGGATCATTAAGTCTTCTATTTGACCCCAATTGACTTCTCGGATCAACAAGTCTTCCGTTTGACCAAATTCGGCTTCACGGATCAACAAGTACCCCCAACTTGATCCGTTTGGTTTATCAAGTCACTAACGATGCACAATGTGACTCAATTCGACTTCTGGGATCAACAATCACCAGCTATTTGACTCCGTTTGACTTCTCGGATCATTAAGTCTTCTATTTGACCCCAGCTGATTTCTCGGATCAACAAGTCTTACGTTTGACCAAATTCTATTTCACGGATCAACAAGTACCCCCAACTTGATCCGTTTTGTTTATCAAGTCACTAACTACGCATAATGTGACGCAATTCGACTTCTGGGATCAACAAGCACCAACTATTTGACTCCGTTCGACTTCTCGGATCATTAGGTCTATTATTTGACCCCAAATGACTTCTCTAATCAACAAGTCTTCCGTCTGACCGAATTCGGCTTCACGGATCTACAAGTTCCCGCAAGTTCATCTGTTTGGTTTATCAAATCACTAACTACGCCCAATGTGACTCAATTCGGCTTCTGGGATCAACAAGCACCAACTATTTGACTCCGTTCGACTTCTCTGATTATTAAGTCTTCTATTTGACCCCAATTGACTTCTCGGATCAACAAGTCTACCGTTTGACCGAATTCGGCTTCACGGATCTACAAGTTCCCGCAAGTTCATCTGTTTGGTTTATCAAATCACTAACTACGCACAATGTGACTCAATTCGACTTCTGGGATCAACAAGCACCAACTATTTGACTCCGTTCGAATTCTCGGATCATTAAGTCTTCTATTTGACCCCAATTGAATTCTCGGATCAACAAGTCTGCCGTGTGACCGAATTCAGTTTCACGGATCAACAAGTACCCCCAACTTGATCCGTTTGGTTTATCAAGTCACTAACTACGCACAATGTGACTCAATTCGCCTTCTGGGATCAACAAGAAACAACTATTTGACTCCGTTCGACTTCTCGGATCATTAAGTCTTCTATTTGACCCCAATTGACTTCTCGGATCAACAAGTCTTCCGTTTGACCAAATTCGGCTTCACGGATCAACAAGTACCCCCAACTTGATCCGTTTGGTTTATCAAGTCACTAACGATGCACAATGTGACTCAATTCGACTTCTGGGATCAACAATCACCAGCTATTTGACTCCGTTTGACTTCTCGGATCATTAAGTCTTCTATTTGACCCCAGCTGATTTCTCGGATCAACAAGTCTTACGTTTGACCAAATTCTATTTCACGGATCAACAAGTACCCCCAACTTGATCCGTTTTGTTTATCAAGTCACTAACTACGCATAATGTGACGTAATTCGACTTCTGGGATCAACAAGCACCAACTATTTGACTCCGTTCGACTTCTCGGATCATTAGGTCTATTATTTGACCCCAAATGACTTCTCTAATCAACAAGTCTTCCGTCTGACCGAATTCGGCTTCACGGATCTACAAGTTCCCGCAAGTTCATCTGTTTGGTTTATCAAATCACTAACTACGCCCAATGTGACTCAATTCGGCTTCTGGGATCAACAAGCACCAACTATTTGACTCCGTTCGACTTCTCTGATTATTAAGTCTTCTATTTGACCCCAATTGACTTCTCGGATCAACAAGTCTACCGTTTGACCGAATTCGGCTTCACGGATCTACAAGTTCCCGCAAGTTCATCTGTTTGGTTTATCAAATCACTAACTACGCCCAATGTGACTCCATTCGACTTCTGGGATCAACAAGCACCAACTATTTGACTACGTTCGACTTCTCAGATCATTAAGTCTTCTATTTGACCCCAATTGAATTCTCGGATCAACAAGTCTGCCGTGTGACCGAATTCAGTTTCACGGATCAACAAGTACCCCCAACTTGATCCGTTTGGTTTATCAAGTCACTAACTACGCACAATGTGACTCAATTCACCTTCTGGGATCAACAAGAACCAACTATTTGACTCCGTTCGACTTCTCGGATCATTAAGTCTTCTATTTGACCCCAATTGACTTCTCGGATCAACAAGTCTTCCGTTTGACCGAATTCGGCTTCACGGATCAACAAGTACCCCCAACTTGATCCGTTTGGTTTATCAAGTCATTAACGACGTACAATGTGACTCAATTCGACTTCTGGGATCAACAAGCACCAACTATTTGACTCCGTTCGACTTCTCGGTTCATTAAGTCTTCTATTTGACCTCAATTGACTTCTCGGATCAACAAGTCTTCCGTTTGACCAAATTCGGTTTCACGGATCAACAAGTACCCCCCAACTTGATCCGTTTTGTTTATCAAGTCACTAACTACACATAATGTGACGCAATTCGACTTCTGGGATCAACAAGCACCAACTATTTGACTCCGTTCGACTTCTCGGATCATTAAGTCTTCTATTTGATCCCAATTGACTTCTCGGGTTGATAGGGATAACGGGATCAGCTCGGGTCGGGTTAATGCCTGAGCCCACCGATCGGCCCAACACGCGTAGGCCCAGCAGGGTCAATTAGGGTTTTGATTTGATAGTATAAATAGGAGGAAAGAACTCTGATTAAGGGTTCGAATTCCGTATTCTAAATTACTCTGTGTAAACTCAACATTCTAGTAAAAGAAACACTCCGGCGATTGCCGTTTTCTGCCCGTGGACGTAGATCTCCGGATCGAACCACGTAATTCTTGTGTGTTTTTACATTATGTTTGCATAGATTATTGTTATAGTGCTTCGTTACCAGATTGCGCTTTATCAAATTGGCGCCGTCTGTGGGAACAACAAGGCAGCCGCCAGGCCGCCCTCCGCCGTCTCTGCATCATAACCGCCGCCGCCAGGCCGCCCTCCGCCGTCTCGGCATCCTAACCGCCGCCGCCAGGCCGCCCTCCTCCGTCTCGGCATCATAACCGCCGCCGCCAGGCCGCCCTCCGCCGTCTCGGCATCCTAACCGCCGCCGCCAGGCCGCCCTCCGCCGTCTCGGCATCATAACCGCCGCCGCCAGGCCGTCCTCCGCTGCCTCGGCATCATCACCGCCGCCGCGAGGCCGCACTCCGCTGCCTCGGCATCATCACCGCCATGTAAGTTTTTGGTTCAAACAACAACACGGCCGTGTCACACAAACGACACGGCCGCGTCAATAAGTTTCTCAAAACGAGAAACCACACTGGATTGCAACACGGCCGTGTCACACAAACGACACGCTCGCGTCAAAATCATGCTGAGGAACTAATTTTTGGTTCAACAGCAACGCGGCCGTGTCAGCCTTAGAACACGGCCGTGTCATAATCATTTCCCAAACACCAATTGAAGAGGTTATTCGCGTCTTCGGACAATCAATTCTCTCCCCCGATCCGTCCGGGGAGATTTGCATCTCGTCTCCGGACAATTAAATCTCTCCCCCGATCCGTCCGGGGAGATTTGCATCTCGTCTCCGGACAATTAAATCTCTCCCCCGATCCGTCCGGGGAGATTTGCATCTCGTCTCCGGACAATTAACTCTCTCCCCCGATCCGTCCGGGGAGATTTGCATCTCGTCTCCGGACAATTAACTCTCTCCCCCGATCCGTCCGGGGAGATTTGCATCTCGTCTCCGGACAATTAAATCTCTCCCCCGATCCGTCCGGGGAGATTTGCATCTCGTCTCCGGACAATTAACTCTCTCCCCCGATCCGTCCGGGGAGATTTGCATCTCGTCTCCGGACAATTAAATCTCTCCCCCGATCCGTCCGGGGAGATTTGCATCTCGTCTCCGGACGATTAAACTACTACACTCCGGTGTCCTTTCCATTTTGGCCAGAGTAATCACCCCGGTGTACCCTCCACCTCGGCCACGTTGTCACATCGCGTTTTTCGCTTTTGAGAAGTTCGGTGTCTCACTACATGCCCCGTGCACCTCGGCCTAGCTCGGCACTGCGTCCGCTAACGACTCCGCAGAGTCCCAGCGACGCGGCTAAACTCGGTCCTCCGTAAACACTTCGGCCCGCCAGCGACCCCGGTCCTTCTTCCACCCCGGTGACTACCGAAGCTCCTACCTCGCTCCGGCTGGGGGGGGGGGGCATCTGATAGGGATAACGGGATCAGCTCGGGTCGGGTTAATGCCTGAGCCCACCGACCGGCCCAACACGCGTAGGCCCAGCAGGGTCAATTAGGGTTTTGATTTGATAGTATAAATAGGAGGAAAGAACTCTGATTAAGGGTTCGAATTACGTATTCTAAATTACTCCGTGTAAACTCAACATTCTAGTAAAAGAAACACTCCGGCGATTGCCGTTTTCTGCCCGTGGACGTAGATCTCCGGATCGAACCACGTAATTCTTGTGTGTTTTTACATTATGTTTGCATAGATTATTGTTATAGTGCTTCATTACCAGATTGCGCTTTATCAAATTGGCGCCGTCTGTGGGAACGACAAGGCAGTCGCCAGGCCGCCCTCCGCCGTCTCGGCATCATAACCGCCGCCGCCAGGCCGCCCTCCGCCGTCTCGGCATCCTAACCGCCGCCGCCAGGCCGCCCTCCGCCGTCTCGGCATCATAACCGCCGCCGCCAGGCCGTCCTCCGCTGCCTCGGCATCATCACCGCCGCCGCGAGGCCGCACTCCGCTGCCTCGGCATCATCACCGCCATGTAAGTTTTTGGTTCAAACAACAACACGGCCGTGTCACACAAACGACACGGCCGCGTCAATAAGTTTCTCAAAACGAGAAACCACACTGGATTGCAACACGGCCGTGTCAAAATCGTGCTTAGGAACCAATTTTTGGTTCAACAGCAACACGGCCGTGTCACACAAACGACACGGCCGCGTCAATAAGTTTCTCAAAACGAGAAACCATGCTGGATTGCAACACGGCCGTGTCACACAAACGACACGGCCGCGTCAAAATCATGCTGAGGAACCAATTTTTGGTTCAACAGAAACGCGGCCGTGTCAGCCTTAGAACACGGCCGTGTCATAATCATTTCCCAAACACCAATTGAAGAGGTTATTCGCGTCTTCGGACAATCAATTCTCTCCCCCGATCCGTCCGGGGAGATTCGCGTCTCGTCTCCGGACAACTAAACCTCCGTCTTCGGACAATCAATTCTCTCCCCCGATCCGTCCGGGGAGATTCGCGTCTCGTCTCCGGACAATTAAACCTCCGTCTCCGGACAACTAAATCTCTCCCCCGATCCGTCCGGGGAGATTCGCGTCTCGTCTCCGGATAATTAAACTTCCGTCTCCGGACAATTAAATCTCTCCCCCGATCCGTCCGGGGAGATTCGCGTCTCGTCTCCGGACAATTAAACTTCCGTCTCCGGACAATTAAATCTCTCCCCCGATCCGTCCGGGGAGATTCGCGTCTCGTCTCCGGACAATTAAATCTCCGTCTTCGGACAATCAATTCTCTCCCCCGATCCGTCCGGGGAGATTTGCGTCTCGTCTCCTGACAATTAAATCTCCGTCTTCGGACAATCAATTCTCTCCCCCGATCCGTCCGGGGAGATTTGCATCTCGTCTCCGGACAATTAAATCTCTTCCCCGATCCGTTCGGGGAGATTTGCATCTCGTCTCCGGACAATTAAATCTCTCCCCCGATCCGTCCGGGGAGATTTGCATCTCGTCTCCGGACAATTAAATCTCTCCCCCGATCCGTCCGGGGAGATTTGCATCTCGTCTCCGGACAATTAAATCTCTCCCCCGATCTGTCCGGGGAGATTTGCATCTCGTCTCCGGACAATTAAATCTCTCCCCCGATCCGTCCGGGGAGATTTGCATCTCGTCTCCGGACGATTAAATCTCTTCCCCGATCCGTCCGGGGAGATTTGCATCTCGTCTCCGGACGATTAAACTACTACACTCCGGTGTCCTTTCCATTTTGGCCAGAGTAATCACCCCGGTGTACCCTCCACCTCGGCCACGTTGTCACATCGCGTTTTTCGCTTTTGAGAAGTTCGGTGTCTCACTACATGCCCCGTGCACCTCGGCCTAGCTCGGCACTGCGTCCGCTAACGACTCCGCAGAGTCCCAGCGACGCGGCTAAACTCGGTCCTCCGTAAACACTTCGGCCCGCCAGCGACCCCGGTCCTTCTTCCACTCCGGTGACTACCGAAGCTCCTACCTCGCTCCGGCTGGGGGGGGGCATCTGATAGGGATAACGGGATCAGCTCGGGTCGGGTTAATGCCTGAGCCCACCGACCGGCCCAACACGCGTAGGCCCAGCAGGGTCAATTAGGGTTTTGATTTGATAGTATAAATAGGAGGAAAGAACTCTGATTAAGGGTTCGAATTCCGTATTCTAATTACTCCGTGTAAACTCAACATTCTAGTAAAAGAAACACTCCGGCGATTGCCGTTTTCTGCCCGTGGACGTAGATCTCCGGATCGAACTACGTAATTCTTGTGTGTTTTTACATTATGTTTGCATAGATTATTGTTATAGTGCTTCGTTACCAGATTGCGCTTTATCACGGGTCAACAAGTCTTCCGTTTGATCAAATTCGGCTTCACGGATCAACAAGTACCCGCAAGTTGATCCGTTTGGTTTATCAAGTCACTAACTACGCACAATGTGACTCAATTTGGCTTCTGGGATCAATAAGCACCAACTATTTGACTCCGTTCGACTTCTCGGATCATTAAGTCTTCTATTTGACCCCAATTGACTTCTCGGATCAACAAGTCTTCCGTCTGACCGAATTCGGCTTCACGGATCAACAAGTTCCCGCAAGTTCATCTGTTTGGTTTATCAAGTCACTAACTACGCACAATGTGACTCAATTCGGCTTCTGGGATCAACAAGCACCAACTATTTGACTCCGTTCGACTTCTCGGATCATTAAGTCTTCCATTTGACCCCAATTGACTTCTTGGATCAGCAAGTCTTCTGTTTGACCAAATTCAGCTTCACGGATCAACAAGTACCCGCAAGTTGTTCCGTTTGGTTTATCAAGTCACTAACTACGCACAATGTGACTCAATCTGGCTTCTGGGATCAACAAGCACCAACTATTTGACTCCGTTCGACTTCTCGGATCATTAAGTCTTCTATTTGACCCCAATTGACTTCTTGGATCAACAAGTCTTTCGTTTGACCAAATTCAGCTTCACGGATCAACAAGTACCCGCAAGTTGATCCGTTTGGTTTATCAAGTCACTAACTACGCAGAATGTGACTCAATTTGGCTTCTGGGATCAACAAGCACCAACTATTTGACTCCGTTCGACTTCTCGGATCATTATGTCTTCTATTTGACCCCAATTGACTTCTCGGATCAACAAGTCTTCCGTCTGACCGAATTCGGCTTCACGGATCAACAAGTTCCCGCAAGTTCATCTGTTTGGTTTATCAAGTCACTAACTACGCACAATGTGACTCAATTCGGCTTCTGGGATCAATAAGCACCAACTATTTGACTCCGTTCGACTTCTCGGATCTTTAAGTCTTCTATTTGACCCCAATTGACTTCTTGGATCAACAAGTCTTCCGTTTGACAACATTCGGTTTCACGGATCAACAAGTACCCCCCAACTTGATCTGTTTTGTTTATCAAGCCACTAACTACGCATAATGTGACGCAATACGACTTATGGGATCAACAAGCACCAACTATTTGACTCCGTTCGACTTCTCGGATCATTAGGTCTATTATTTGACCCCAATTGACTTCTCGGATCAACAAGTCTTCCGTCTTATCGAATTCGGCTTCACGGATCAACAAGTTCCCGCAAGTTCATCCGTTTGGTTTATCAAGCCACTAACTACGTACAAGGTGACTCAATTCGACTTCTGGGATCAACAAGCACCAACTATTTGACTTCGTTCGACTTCTCGGATCATTAAGTCTTCTATTTGACCCCAATTGAATTCTCGGATCAACAAGTCTGCCGTGTGACCGAATTCAGTTTCACGGATCAACAAGTACCCCCAACTTGATCCGTTTGGTTTATCAAGTCACTAACTACGCACAATGTGACTCAATTCGCCTTCTGGGATCAACAAGAAACAACTATTTGACTCCGTTCGACTTCTCGGATCATTAAGTCTTCTATTTGACCCCAATTGACTTCTCGGATCAACAAGTCTTCCGTTTGACCGAATTCGGCTTCACGGATCAACAAGTACCCCCAACTTGATCCGTTTGGTTTATCAAGTCACTAACGACGCACAATGTGACTCAATTCGACTTCTGGGATCAACAATCACCAGCTATTTGACTCCGTTTGACTTCTCGGATCATTAAGTCTTCTATTTGACCCCAACTGACTTCTCGGATGAACAAGTCTTACGTTTGACCATATTCTATTTCACGGATCAACAAGTACCCCCCAACTTGATCCGTTTTGTTTATCAAGTCACTAACTACGCATAATGTGACGCAATTCGACTTCTGGGATCAACAAGCACCAACTATTTGACTCCGTTCGACTTCTCGGATCATTAGGTCTATTATTTGACCCCAAATGACTTCTCAGATCAACAAGTCTTCCGTCTGACCGAATTCGGCTTCACGGATCTACATGTTCCCGCAAGTTTATCTGTTTGGTTTATCACATCACTAACTACGCCCAATGTGACTCAATTCGGCTTCTGGGATCAACAAGCACCAACTATTTGACTCCGTTCGACTTCTCTGATTATTAAGTCTTCTATTTGACCCCAATTGACTTCTCGGATCAACAAGTCTACCGTTTGACCGAATTTGGCTTCACGGATCAACAAGATCCCGCAAGTTCATCTGTTTGGATTATCAAGTCACTAACGACGCACAATGTGACTCAATTCGACTTCTGGGATCAACAAGCACCAACTATTTGACTCCGTTCGACTTCTCGGTTCATTAAGTCTTCTATTTGACCTCAATTGACTTCTCGGATCAACAAGTCTTCCGTTTGACCAAATTCGGTTTCACGGATCAACAAGTACCCCCCAACTTGATCCGTTTGGTTTATCAAGTCACTAACTACGCATAATGTGACGCAATTCGACTTCTGGGATCAACAAGCACCAACTATTTGACTCTGTTCGACTTCTCGGATCATTAAGTCTTCTATTTGACCCCAATTGACTTCTTGGATCAACAAGTCTTCCGTTTGACCAAATTCAGCTTCACGGATCAACAAGTACCCGCAAGTTGATCCGTTTGGTTTGTCAAGTCACTAACTACGCACAATGTGACTCAATTTGGCTTCTGGGATCAACAAGCACCAACTATTTGACTCCGTTCGACTTCTCGGATCATTAAGTCTTCTATTTGACCTCAATTGACTTCTCGGATCAACAAGTCTTCCGTCTGACCGAATTCGGCTTCACGGATCAACAAGTTCCCGCAAGTTCATCTGTTTGGTTTATTAAGTCACTAACTACGCACAATGTGACTCAATTCGGCTTCTGGGATCAACAAGCACCAACTATTTGACTCCGTTCGACTTCTCGGATCTTTAAGTCTTCTATTTGACCCCAATTGACTTCTCAGGTCTACAAGTCTTCCGTTTGACAAAATTCGGTTTCACGGATCAACAAGTACCCCCCAACTTGATCTGTTTTGTTTATCAAGCCACTAACTACGCATAATGTGACGCAATACGACTTATGGGATCAACAAGCACCAACTATTTGACTCCGTTCGACTTCTCGGATCATTAGGTCTATTATTTGACCCCAATTGACTTCTCGGATCAACAAGTCTTCCGTCTTACCGAATTCGGCTTCACGGATCAACAAGTTCCCGCAAGTTCATCTGTTTGGTTTATCAAGTCACTAACTACGCACAATGTGACTCAATTCGGCTTCTGGGATCAACAAGCACCAACTATTTGACTCCGTTCGACTTCTCGGATCTTTAAGTCTTCTATTTGACCCCAATTGACTTCTCAGATCAACAAGTCTTCCGTTTGACAAAATTCGGTTTCACGGATCAACAAGTACCCCCCAACTTGATCTGTTTTGTTTATCAAGCCACTAACTACGCATAATGTGACGCAATACGACTTATGGGATCAAAAAGCACCAACTATTTGACTCCGTTCGACTTCTCGGATCATTAGGTCTATTATTTGACCCCAATTGACTTCTCGGATCAACAAGTCTTCCGTCTTACCGAATTCGGCTTCACGGATCAACAAGTTCCCGCAAGTTCATCCGTTTGGTTTATCAAATCACTAACTACGTTCAAGGTGACTCAATTCGACTTCTGGGATCAACAAGCACTAACTATTTGACTCCGTTCGACTTCTCGGATCATTAAGTCTTCTATTTGACCCCAATTGAATTCGCGGATCAACAAGTCTGCCGTGTGACCGAATTCAGTTTCACGGATCAACAAGTACCCCCAACTTGATCCGTTTGGTTTATCAAGTCACTAACTACGCACAATGTGACTCAATTCGCCTTCTGGGATCAACAAGAAACAACTATTTGACTCCGTTCGACTTCTCGGATCATTAAGTCTTCTATTTGACCCCAATTGACTTCTCGGATCAACAAGTCTTCCATTTGACCGAATTCGGCTTCACGGATCAACAAGTACCCCCAACTTGATCCGTTTGGTTTATCAAGTCACTAACGACGCGCAATGTGACTCAATTCGACTTCTGGGATCAACAATCACCAGCTATTTGACTCCGTTTGACTTCTCGGATCATTAAGTCTTCTATTTGACCCCAACTGACTTCTCGGATCAACAAGTCTTACGTTTGACCAAATTCTATTTCACGGATCAACAAGTACCCCCCAACTTGATCCGTTTTGTTTATCAAGTCACTAACTACGCATAATGTGACGCAATTCGACTTCTGGGATCAACAAGCACCAACTATTTGACTCCGTTCGACTTCTCGGATCATTAGGTCTATTATTTGACCCCAAATGACTTCTCTAATCAACAAGTCTTCCGTCTGACCGAATTCGGCTTCACGGATCTACAAGTTCCCGCAAGTTCATCTGTTTGGTTTATCAAATCACTAACTACGCCCAATGTGACTCAATTCGGCTTCTGGGATCAACAAGCACCAACTATTTGACTCCATTCGACTTCTCTGATTATTAAGTCTTCTATTTGACCCCAATTGACTTCTCGGATCAACAAGTCTACCGTTTGACCGAATTCGGCTTCACGGATCAACAAGATCCCGCAAGTTCATCTGTTTGGATTATCAAGTCACTAACGACGCACAATGTGACTCCATTCGACTTCTAGGATCAACAAGCACCAACTATTTGACTCCGTTCGACTTCTCGGTTCATTAAGTCTTCTATTTGACCTCAATTGACTTCTCGGATCAACAAGTCTTCCGTTTGACCAAATTCGGTTTCACGGATCAACAAGTACCCCCCAACTTGATCCGTTTTGTTTATCAAGTCACTAACTACTCATAATGTGATGCAATTCGACTTCTTGGATCAACAAGCACCAACTATTTGACTCCGTTCGACTTCTCGGATAATTAAGTCTTCTATTTGACCCCAATTGACTTCTCGGGTCAACAAGTCTTCCGTTTGACCAAATTCGGCTTCACGGATCAACAAGTACCCGCAAGTTGATCCGTTTGGTTTATCAAGTCACTAACTAAGCACAATGTCACTCAATTTGGCTTCTGGGATCAACAAGCACCAACTATTTGACTCCGTTCGACTTCTCGGATCATTAAGTCTTCTATTTGACCCCAATTGACTTCTCGGATCAACAAGTCTTCCGTCTGACCGAATTCGGCTTCACGGATCAACAAGTTCCCGCAAGTTCATCTGTTTGGTTTATCAAGTCACTAACTACGCACAATGTGACTCAATTCGGCTTCTGGGATCAACAAGAACCAACTATTTGACTCCGTTCGACTTCTCGGATCATTAAGTCTTCTATTTGACCCCAATTAACTTCTTGGATCAACAAGTCTTCCGTTTGACCAAATTCAGCTTCACGGATCAACAAGTACCCGCAAGTTGATCCGTTTGGTTTATCAAGTCACTAACTACGCACAATGTGACTCAATTTGGCTTCTGGGATCAACAAGCACCAACTATTTGACTCCGTTCGACTTCTCGGATCATTAAGTCTTCTATTTGACCCCAATTGACTTCTCGGATCAACAAGTCTTCCGTCTGACCGAATTCGGCTTCACGGATCAACAAGTTCCCGCAAGTTCATCTGTTTGGTTTATCAAGTCACTAACTACGCACAATGTGACTCAATTCGGCTTCTGGGATCAACAAGCACCAACTATTTGACTCCGTTCGACTTCTCGGATCTTTAAGTCTTCTATTTGACCCCAATTGACTTCTCAGATCAACAAGTCTTCCGTTTGACAAAATTCGGTTTCGCGGATCAACAAGTACCCCCCAACTTGATCTGTTTTGTTTATCAAGCCACTAACTACGCATAATGTGACGCAATACGACTTATGGGATCAACAAGCACCAACTATTTGACTCCGTTCGACTTCTCGGATCATTAGGTCTATTATTTGACCCCAATTGACTTCTCGGATCAACAACTCTTCCGTCTTACCGAATTCGGCTTCACGGATCAACAAGTTCCCGCAAGTTCATCCGTTTGGTTCATCAAGTCACTAACTACGCACAAGGTGACTCAATTCGACTTCTGGGATCAACAAGCACCAACTATTTGACTCCGTTCGACTTCTCGGATCATTAAGTCTTCTATTTGACCCCAATTGAATTCTCGGATCAACAAGTCTGCCGTGTGACCGAATTCAGTTTCACGGATCAACAAGTACCCCCAACTTGATCCGTTTGGCTTATCAAGTCACTAACTACGCACAATGTGACTCAATTCGCCTTCTGGGATCAACAAGAAACAACTATTTGACTCCGTTCGACTTCTCGGATCATTAAGTCTTCTATTTGACCCCAATTGACTTCTCGGATCAACAAGTCTTCCGTTTGACCGATTTCGGCTTCACGGATCAACAAGTACCCCCAACTTGATCCGTTTGGTTTATCAAGTCACTAACGGCGCACAATGTGACTCAATTCGACTTCTGGGATCAACAATCACCAGCTATTTGACTCCGTTTGACTTCTCGGATCATTAAGTCTTCTATTTGACCCCAACTGACTTCTCGGATCAACAAGTCTTACGTTTGACCAAATTCTATTTCACGGATCAACAAGTACCCCCCAACTTGATCCGTTTTGTTTATCAAGTCACTAACTACGCATAATGTGACGCAATTCGACTTCTGGGATCAACAAGCACCAACTATTTGACTCCGTTTGACTTCTCGGATCATTAGGTCTATTATTTGACCCCAAATGACTTCTCGGATCAACAAGTCTTCCGTCTGACCAAATTCGGCTTCACGGATCAACAAGATCCCGCAAGTTCATCTGTTTGGATTATCAAGTCACTAACGACGCACAATGTGACTCCATTCGACTTCTAGGATCAACAAGCACCAACTATTTGACTCCGTTCGACTTCTCGGTTCATTAAGTCTTCTATTTGACCTCAATTGACTTCTCGGATCAACAAGTCTTCCGTTTGACCAAATTCGGTTTCACGGATCAACAAGTACCCGCAAGTTGATCCGTTTGGTTTATCAAGTCACTAACTACGCACAATGTGACTCAATTTGGCTTCTGGGATCAACAAGCACCAACTATTTGACTCCGTTCGACTTCTCGGATCATTAAGTCTTCTATTTGACCCCAATTGACTTCTCGGATCAACAAGTCTTCCGTCTGACCGAATTCGGCTTCACGGATCAACAAGTTCCCGCAAGTTCATCTGTTTGGTTTATCAAGTCACTAACTACGCACAATGTGACTCAATTCGGCTTCTGGGATCAACAAGCACCAACTATTTGACTCCGTTCGACTTCTCGGATCATTAAGTCTTCTATTTGACCCCAATTGACTTCTTGGATCAACAAGTCTTCCGTTTGACCAAATTCAGCTTCACGGATCAACAAGTACCCGCAAGTTGATCCGTTTGGTTTATCAAGTCACTAACTACGCACAATATGACTCAATTTGGCTTATGGGATCAACAAGCACCAACTATTTGACTCCGTTCGACTTCTCGGATCATTAAGTCTTCTATTTGACCCCAATTGACTTCTCGGATCAACAAGTCTTCCGTCTGACCGAATTCGGCTTCACGGATCAACAAGTTCCCGCAAGTTCATCTGTTTAGTTTATCAAGTCACTAACTACGCACAATGTGACTCAATTCGGCTTCTGGGATCAACAAGCACCAACTATTTGACTCCGTTCGACTTCTCGGATCATTAAGTCTTCTATTTGACCCCAATTGACTTCTCGGATCAACAAGTCTTCCGTTTGACCAAATTCGGCTTCACGGATCAACAAGTACCCGCAAGTTGATCCGTTTGGTTTATCAAGTCACTAACTACGCACAATGTGACTCAATTTGGCTTCTGGGATCAACAAGCACCAACTAATTGACTCCGTTCGACTTCTCGGATCATTAAGTCTTCTATTTGACCCCAATTGACTTCTCGGATCATCAAGTCTTCCGTCTGACCGAATTCGGCTTCACGGATCAACAAGTTCCCGCAAGTTCATCTGTTTGGTTTATTAAGTCACTAACTACGCACAATGTGACTCAATTCGGCTTCTGGGATCAACAAGCACCAACTATTTGACTCCGTTCGACTTCTCGGATCATTAAGTCTTCTATTTGACCCCAATTGACTTCTCAGATCAACAAGTCTTCCGTTTGACAAAATTCGGTTTCACGGATCAACAAGTACCCCCCAACTTGATCTGTTTTGTTTATCAAGCCACTAACTACGCATAATGTGACGCAATTCGACTTATGGGATCAACAAGCACCAACTATTTGACTCCGTTCGACTTCTCGGATCATTAGGTCTATTATTTGACCCCAAATGACTTCTCAGATCAACAAGTCTTCCGTCTGACCGAATTCGGCTTCACGGATCTACAAGTTCCCGCAAGTTCATCTGTTTGGTTTATCAAATCACTAACTACGCCCAATGTGACTCAATTCGGCTTCTGGGATCAACAAGCACCAACTATTTGACTCCGTTCGACTTCTCGGTTCATTAAGTCTTCTATTTGACCCCAATTGACTTCTCGGATCAACAAGTCTTCCGTTTGACCAAATTCGGCTTCACGGATCAACAAGTACCCGGAAGTTCATCCGTTTGGTTTATCAAGTCACTAACTACGCACAATGTGACTCAATTTTGCTTTCTGAGATCAACAAGCACCAACTATTTGACTCCGTTCGACTTCTCGGATCATTAGGTCTATTATTTGACTCCAATTGACTTCTCGGATCAACAAGTCTTCCGTCTTACCGAATTCGGCTTCACGGATCAACAAGTTCCCGCAAGTTCATCCGTTTGGTTTATCAAGTCACTAACTACGAACAAGGTGACTCAATTCGACTTCTGGGATCAACAAGCACCAATTATTTGTCTCCGTTCGACTTCTCGGATCATTAAGTCTTCTATTTGACCCCAATTGAATTCTCGGATCAACAAGTCTGCCGTGTGACCGAATTCAGTTTCACGGATCAACGAGTACCCCCAACTTGATCCGTTTGGTGTATCAAGTCACTAACTACGCACAATGTGACTTAATTCGTCTTCTGGGATCAACAAGAACCAACTATTTTGACTCCGTTCGAGTTCTCGGATCATTAAGTCTTCTATTTTACCCCAATTGACTTCTCGGATCAACAAGTCTTCCGTTTGACCGAATTCGGCTTCACGGATCAACAAGTACCCCCAACTTGATCCGTTTGGTTTATCAAGTCACTAACGACGCACAATGTGACTCAATTCGACTTCTGGGATCAACAATCACCAACTATTTGACTCCATTTGACTTCTCAGATAATTAAGTCTTCTATTTGACCCCAACTGACTTCTCGGATCAACTTGTCTTACGTTTGACAAAATTCTATTTCACGGATCAACAAGTACCCCCCAACTTGATCCATTTTGTTTATCAAGTCACTAACTACGCATAATGTGACGCAATTCGACTTCTGGGATCAACAAGCACCAACTATTTGACTCCGTTCGACTTCTCGGATCATAAGGTCTATTATTTGACCCCAAATGACTTCTCAGATTAACAAGTCTTCCGTCTGACCGAATTTGGCTTCACGGATCAACAAGTTCCCGCAAGTTCATCTGTTTGGTTTATCAAATCACTAACTACGCCCAATGTGACTCAATTCGGCTTCTGGGATCAACAAGCACCAACTATTTGACTCCGTTCGACTTCTCGGATCATTAAGTCTTCTATTTGACCCCAATTGACTTCTCGGATCAACAAGTCTTCTGTCTGACCAAATTCGGCTTCACGGATCAACAAGTTCCCGCAAGTTCATCTGTTTGGTTTATCAAGTCACTAACTACGCACAATGTGACTCAATTCGGCTTCCGGGATCAACAAGCACCAACTATTTGACTCCGTTCGACTTCTCCGATCATTAAGTCTTCTATTTGACCCCAATTGACTTCTTAGATCAACAAGTCTTCCGTTTGACAAAATTCGGTTTCACGGATCAACAAGTACCCCCCAACTTGATCCGTTTTGTTTATCAAGCCACTAACTACGCATAATGTGACGCAGTTTGACTTCTGGGATCAACAAGCACCAACTATTTGACTCCGTTCGACTTCTCGGATCATTAGGTCTATTATTTGACCCCAATTGACTTCTCGGATCAACAATTCTTCCGTCTTACCGATTATGGCTTCACGGATCAACAAGTTCCCGCAAGTTCATCCGTTTGGTTTATCAAGTCACTAACGACGCACAATGTGACTCAATTCGACTTCTGGGATCAACAAGCACCAACTATTTGACTCCGTTCAACTTCTCGGTTCATTAAGTCTTCTATTTGACCCCAATTGACTTCTCGGATCAACAAGTCTTCCGCTTGACCAAATTCGGCTTCACGTATCAACAAGTACCCGCAAGTTGATCCGTTTGGTTTATCAAGTCACTAACTACGCCCAATGTGACTCAATTCGGCTTCTGGGATCAACAAGCACCAACTATTTGACTCTGTTCAACTTTTCGGATCATTAAGTCTTCTATTTGACCCCAATTGACTTCTCAGATCAAAAAGTCTTCCGTTTGACCGAATTCGGCTACACGGGTCAACAAGTACCCCCAACTATATCCGTTTGGTTTATCAAGTCACTAACGACGCACAATGTGACTCAATTCGACTTCTGGGATCAACAAGCACCACCTATTTGACTCCGTTCAACTTGTCGGATCATTAAGTCTTCTATTTGACCCCAATTGACTTCTCGGATCAACAAGTCTTCCGTTTGATCAAATTCGGCTTCACGGATCAACAAGTACCCGCAAGTTGATCCATTTGGTTTATCAAGTCACCAACTACGCACAATGTGACTCAATTTGGCTTCTGGGATCAACAAGCAACAACTATTTGACTCCGTTCGACTTCTCGGATCATTAAGTCTTCTATTTGACCCCAATTGACTTCTCGGATCAACAAGTCTTTCGTCTGACCGAATTCGGCTTCACGGATCAACAAGTTCCCGCAAGGTCATCTGTTTGGTTTATCATGTCACTAACTACGCACAATGTGACTCAATTCGGCTTTCGCGATCAACAAGCACCAACTATTTGACTCCGTTCGACTTCTCCGATCATTAAGTCTTCTATTTGACCCCGATTGACTTCTCAGATCAACAAGTCTTCCGTTTGACAAAATTCGGTTTCACGGATCAACAAGTACCCCCCAACTTGATCCGTTTTGTTTATCAAGCCACTAACTACGCATAATGTGACGTAATTCGACTTCTGGGATCAACAAGCACCAACTATTTGACTCCGTTCGACTTCTCGGATCATTAGGTCTATTATTTGACCCCAATTGACTTCTCGGATCAACAAGTCTTCCGTCTTACCGAATTTGGCTTCACGGATCAACAAGTTCCCGCAAGTTCATCCGTTTGGTTTATCAAGTCACTAACTACGTACAAGGTGACTCAATTCGACTTCTGGGATCAACAAGCACCAACTATTTGACTCCGTTCGAACTTCTCGGATCATTAAGTCTTCTATTTGACCCCAATTGAATTCTCGGATCAACAAGTCTGCCGTGTGACCGAATTCAGTTTCACGGATCAACAAGTACCCCCAACTTGATCTGTTTGGTTTATCAAGTCACTAACTACGCACAATGTGACTCAATTCGCCTTCTGGGATCAACAAGAACCAACTATTTGACTCTGTTCGACTTCTCGGATCATTAAGTCTTCTATTTGACCCCAATTGACTTCTCGGATCAACAAGTCTTCCGTTTGACCGAATTCGGCTTCACGGATCAACAAGTACCCCCAACTTGATCCGTTTGGTTTATCAAGTCACTAACGACGCACAATGTGACTCAATTCGACTTCTGGGATCAACAATCACCTACTATTTAACTCCGTTTGACTTCTCGGATCATTAAGTCTTCTATTTGACCCCAACTGACTTCTCGGATCAACAAGTCTTACGGTTGACCAAATTCTATTTCACGGATCAACAACTACCCCCCAACTTGATCCGTTTTGAATATCATGTCACTAACTACGCATAATGTGATGCAATTCGACTTTTGGGATCAACAAGCACCAACTATTTGACTCCGTTCGACTTCTCGGATCATTAGGTCTATTATTTGACCCCAAATGACTTCTCGAATCAACAAGTCTTCCGTCTGACCGAATTCGGCTTCTCGGATCAACAAGTTCCCGCAAGTTCATCCGTTTGGTTTATCAAGTCACTAACTACGTACAAGGTGACTCAATTCGACTTCTGGGATCAACAAGCACCAACTATTTGACTCCGTTCGACTTCTCGGATCATTAAGTCTTCTATTTGACCCCAATTGAATTCTCGGATCAACAAGTCTGCCGGGTGACCGAATTCAGTTTCACGGATCAACAAGTACCCCCAACTTGATCTGTTTGGTTTATCAAGTCACTAACTACGCACAATGTGACTCAATTCGCCTTCTGGGATCAACAAGAACCAACTATTTGACTCTGTTCGACTTCTCGGATCATTAAGTCTTCTATTTGACCCCAATTGACTTCTCGGATCAACAAGTCTTCCGTTTGACCGAATTCGGCTTCACGGATCAACAAGTACCCCCAACTTGATCCGTTTGGTTTATCAAGTCACTAACGACGCACAATGTGACTCAATTCGACTTCTGGGATCAACAATCACCAACTATTTAACTCCGTTTGACTTCTCGGATCATTAAGTCTTCTATTTGACCCCAACTGACTTCTCGGATCAACAAGTCTTACGTTTGACCAAATTCTATTTCACGGATCAACAAGTACCCCCCAACTTGATCCGTTTGGTTTATCATGTCACTAACTATGCATAATGTGACGCAATTCGACTTTTGGGATCAACAAGCACCAACTATTTGACTCCGTTCGACTTCTCGGATCATTAGGTCTATTATTTGACCCCAAATGACTTCTCGGATCAACAAGTCTTCCGTCTGACCGAATTCGGCTTCACGGATCAACAAGTTCCCACAAGTTCATCCGTTTGGTTTATCAAGTCACTAACTACGCACAATGTGACTCAATTTGGTTTCCGGGATCAACAAGCACCAACTATTTGACTCCGTTCGACTTCTCGGATCATTAAGTCTTCTATTTGACCCCAATTGACTTCTCGGATCAACAAGTCTTCCGTCTGACCGAATTCGGCTTCACGGATCAACAAGTTCCCGCAAGTTCATCTGTTTGGTTTATCAAGTCACTAACTACGCACAATATGACTCAATTCGGCTTCTGGGATCAACAAGCACCAACTATTTGACTCCGTTCGACTTGTCGGATCATTAAGTCTTCTATTTGACCCCAATTGACTTCTCAGATCAACAAGTCTTCCGTTTGACAAAATTCGGTTTCACGGATCAACAAGTACCCCCCAACTTGATCCGTTTTGTTTATCAAGCCACTAACTACGCATAATGTGATGCAATTCGACTTCTGGGATCAACAAGCACCAACTATTTGACTCCGTTCGACTTATCGGATCATTAGGTCTATTATTTGACCCCAATTGACTTCTCGGATCAACAAGTCTTCCGTCTGACCGAATTCGGCTTCACGGATCAACAAGTACCTCCAACTTGATCCGTTTTGTTTATCAAGTCACTAACTACGCATAATGTGACGCAATTCGACTTCTGGGATCAACAAGCACCAACTATTTGACTCCGTTCGACTTCTCGGATCATTAGGTCTATTATTTGACCCCAATTGACTTCTCGGATCAACAAGTCTTCCGTCTGACCGAATTCGGCTTCACGGATCAACAAGTACCCGCAAGTTGATCCGTTTGGTTTATCAAGTCACTAACTACGCACAATGTGACTCAATTCGGCTTCTGGGATCAACAAGCACCAACGATTTGACTCCGTTCGACTTCTCGGATCATTAAGTCTTCTATTTGACCCCAATTGACTTCTCGGATCAACAAGTCTTCCGTTTGACCGAATTCGGCTTCACGGATCAACAAGTACCCCCAACTTGATCCGCTTGGTTTATCAAGTCACTAACGACGCACAATGTGACTCAATTCAACTTCTGGGATCAACAATCACCAACTATTTGACTCCGTTTGACTTCTCGGATCATTAAGTCTTCTATTTGACCCCAACTGACTTCTCGGATCAACAAGTCTTACGTTTGACCAAATTCTATTTCACGGATCAATAAGTACCCCCAACATGATCCGTTTTGTTTATCAAGTCACTAACTACGCATAATGTGACGCAATTCTGCTTCTGGGATCAACAAGCACCATTTATTTGACTCCGTTCGACTTCTCGGATTATTAAGTCTTCTATTTAACCCCAATAAACTTCTCGGATCAACAAGTATTCCGTCTGACCGAATTCGGCTTCATGGCTCAACATGTACACCCATCTTGATCCGTTTGGTTTATCAAGTCACTAACTACGCACAATGTAACTCAATTTGACTTATGGGATCAACAAGCACCAACTATTTGACTCCGTTCGACTTCTCGGATCATTAGGTCTATTATTTGACCCCAATTGACTTCTCGGATCAACAAGTCTTCCGTCTGACCGAATTCGGCTTCATGGATCAACAAGTTCCCGCAAGTTGATCCGTTTGGTTTATCAAGTCACTAACTACGCACAATGTGACTCAATTCGGCTTCTGGGATCAACAAGCACCAACGATTTGATTCCGTTCGACTTCTTGGATCATTAAGTCTTCTATTTGACCCCAATTGACTTCTCGGATCAACAAGTCTTCCGTCTGACCGAATTCGGCTTCACGGATCAACAAGTTCCCGCAAGTTCATCTGTTTAGTTTATCAAGTCACTAACTACGCCCAATGTGACTCAATTCGGCTTCTGGGATCAACAAGCACCAACTATTTGACTCCGTTCGACTTCTCGATTCATTAAGTCTTCTATTTGACCCCAATTGACTTCTCGGATCAACAAGTCTTCCGTTTGACCAAATTCGGCTTCACGGATCAACAAGTACCCGCAAGTTGATCCGTTTGGTTTATCAAGTCACTAACTACGCCCAATGTGACTCAATTTGGCTTCTGGGATCAACAAGCACCAACTATTTGACTCCGTTCAACTTCTCGGATCATTAAGTCTTCTATTTGACCCCAATTGACTTCTCGGATCAACAAGTCTTCCGTTTGACCGAATTCGGCTTCACGGGTCAACAAGTACCCCCAACTATATCCGTTTGGTTGATCAAGTCACTAACGACGCACAATGTGACTCAATTCGACTTCTGGGATCAACAAGCACCAACTATTTGACTCCGTTCAACTTGTCGGATCATTAAGTCTTCTATTTGACCCCAATTGACTTCTCGGAGCAACAAGTCTTCCGTTTGACCAAATTCGGCTTCACGGATCAACAAGTACCCGCAAGTTGATCCGTTTGGTTTATCAAGTCACTAACTACGCACAATGTGACTCAATTTGGCTTCTAGGATCAACAAGCACCAACTATTTGACTCCGTTCGACTTCTCGGATCATTAAGTCTTCTATTTGACCCCAATTGACTTCTCGGATCAACAAGTCTTCCGTCTGACCGAATTCGGCTTCACGGATCAACAAGTTCCCGCAAGTTCATCTGTTTGGTTTATCAAGTCACTAACTACGCACAATATGACTCAATTCGGCTTCTGGGATCAACAAGCACCAACTATTTGACTCCGTTCGACTTGTCGGATCATTAAGTCTTCTATTTGACCCCAATTGACTTCTCAGATCAACAAGTCTTCCGTTTGACAAAATTCGGTTTCACGGATCAACAAGTACCCCCCAACTTGATCCGTTTTGTTTATCAAGCCACTAACTACGCATAATGTGATGCAATTCGACTTCTGGGATCAACAAGCACCAACTATTTGACTCCGTTCGACTTATCGGATCATTAGGTCTATTATTTGACCCCAATTGACTTCTCGGATCAACAAGTCTTCCGTCTGACCGAATTCGGCTTCACGGATCAACAAGTACCTCCAACTTGATCCGTTTTGTTTATCAAGTCACTAACTACGCATAATGTGACGCAATTCGACTTCTGGGATCAACAAGCACCAACTATTTGACTCCGTTCGACTTCTCGGATCATTAGGTCTATTATTTGACCCCAATTGACTTCTCGGATCAACAAGTCTTCCGTCTGACCGAATTCGGCTTCACGGATCAACAAGTTCCCGCAAGTTGATCCGTTTGGTTTATCAAGTCACTAACTACGCACAATGTGACTCAATTCGGCTTCTGGGATCAACAAGCACCAACGATTTGACTCCGTTCGACTTCTCGGATCATTAAGTCTTCTATTTGACCCCAATTGACTTCTCGGATCAACAAGTCTTCCGTTTGACCGAATTCGGCTTCACGGATCAACAAGTACCCCCAACTTGATCCGCTTGGTTTATCAAGTCACTAACGACGCACAATGTGACTCAATTCAACTTCTGGGATCAACAATCACCAACTATTTGACTCCGTTTGACTTCTCGGATCATTAAGTCTTCTATTTGACCCCAACTGACTTCTCGGATCAACAAGTCTTACGTTTGACCAAATTCTATTTCACGGATCAACAAGTACCCCCAACCTGATCCGTTTTGTTTATCAAGTCACTAACTACGCATAATGTGACGCAATTCGACTTTTGGGATCAACAAGCACCAACTATTTGACTCCGCTCGACTTCTCGGATCATTAGGTCTATTATTTGACCCCAAATGACTTCTCGGATCAACAAGTCTTCCGTCTGACGGAATTCGGCTTCAGGGATCAACAAGTTCCCGCAAGTTCATCTGTTTGGTTTATCAAATCACTAACTATGCCCAATGTGATTCAATTCGGCTTCTGGGATCAACAAGCACCAACTATTTGACTCCATTTGACTTCTCGGATCATTAAGTCTTCTATTTGACCCAAATTGACTTCTCGGATCAACAAGTCTTTCGTTTGACCGAATTCGGCTTCACGGATCAACAAGTACCTCCAACTTGATGCGTTTTGTTTATCAAGTCACTAACTACGCATAATGTGACGCAATTCGACTTCTGGGATCAACAAGCACCAACTATTTGACTCCGTTCGACTTCTCGGATCATTAAGTCTTCTATTTGACCCCAATTGAATTCTCGGATCAACATGTCTGCCGTGTGACCGAATTCAGTTTCACGGATCAGCAAGTACCCCCAACTTGATCCATTTGGTTTATCAAGTCACTAACTACGCACAATGTGACTCAATTCGCCTTCTGGGATCAACAAGAACCAACTATTTGACTCCGTTCGACTTCTCGGATCCTATTTGACCCCAATTGACTTCTCGGATCAACAAGTCTTCCGTTTGACCGAATTCGGCTTCACGGATCAACAAGTACCCGCAAGTTGATCCGTTTGGTTTATCAAGTCACTAACGACGCAAAATGTGACTCAATTCAACTTCTGGGATCAACAATCACCAACTATTTGACTCCATTTGACTTCTCGGATCATTAAGTCTTCTATTTGACCCCAACTGACTTCTCAGATCAACAAGTCTTACGTTTGACCAAATTCTATTTCACGGATCAACAAGTACCCCCCAACTTGATCCGTTTTGTTTATCAAGTCACTAACTACGCATAATGTGACGCAATTCGACTTTTGGGATCAACAAGCACCAACTATTTGACTCCGTTCGACTTCTCGGATCATTAGGTCTATTATTTGACCCCAAATGACTTGTCGGATCAACAAGTCTTCCGTCTGACCGAATTCGGCTTCACGGATCAACAAGTTCCCGCAAGTTCATCTGTTTGGTTTATCAAGTCACTAACTACGCACAATGTGACTCAATTCGGCTTCTGGGATCAACAAGCACCAACTATTTGACTCCGTTCGACTTCTCGGGTCATGAAGTCTTCTATTTGACCCCAATTGACTTCTCAGATCAACAAGTCTTCCGTTTGACAAAATTCGGTTTCACGGATCAACAAGTACCCGCTAACTTGACCCGTTTTGTTTATCAAGCCACTAACTACGCATAATGTGATGCAATTCGACTTCTGGGATCAACAAGCACCAACTATTTGACTCCGTTCGACTTATCGGATCATTAGGTCTATTATTTGACCCCAATTGACTTCTTGGATCAACAAGTCTTCCGTCTTACCGAATTCGGCTTCACGGATCAACAAGTTCCCGCAAGTTCATCCGTTTGGTTTATCAAGTCACTAACTACGAACAAGGTGACTCAATTCGACTTCTGGGATCAACAAGCACCAACTATTTGACTCCGTTCGACTTCTCGGATCATTAAATCTTCTATTTGACCCCGATTGAATTCTCGGATCAACAAGTCTGCCGTGTGACCGAATTCAGTTTCACGGATCAACAAGTACCCCCAACTCGATCCATTTGGTTTATCAAGTCACTAACTACGCACAATGTGACTCAATTCGCCTTCTGGGATCAACAAGAACCAACTATTTGACTCCGTTCGACTTCTCGGATCATTAAGTCTTCTATTTGACCCCAATTGACTTCTCGGATCAACAAGTCTTCCGTTTGACCGAATTCGGCTTCACGGATCAACAAGTACCCCCAACTTGATCCGTTTGGTTTATCAAATCACTAACGACGCAAAATGTGACTCAATTCAACTTCTGGGATCAACAATCACCAACTATTTGACTCCGTTTGATTTCTCGGATCATTAAGTCTTCTATTTGACCCCAACTGACTTCTCGGATCAACAAGTCTTACGTTTGACCAAATTCTATTTCACGGATCAACAAGTACCCCCCAACTTGATCCGTTTTGTTTATCAAGTCACTAACTACGCATAATGTGACGCAATTCGACTTTTGGGATCAACAAGCACCAACTATTTGATTCCGTTCGACTTCTCGGATCATTAGGTCTATTATTTGACCCCAAATGACTTCTCGGATCAACAAGTCTTCCGTCTGACCGAATTCGGCTTCACGGATCAACAAGTTCCCGCAAGTTCATCTGTTTGGTTTATCAAATCACTAACTATGCCCAATGTGACTCAATTCGGCTTCTGGGATCAACACGCACCAACTATTTGACTCCGTTTGACTTCTCGGATCATTAAGTCTTCTATTTGGCCCCAATTGACTTCTCGGATCAACAAGTCTTCCGTTTGACCGAATTCGGCTTCACGGATCAACAAGTACCTCCAACTTGATGCATTTTGTTTATCAAGTCACTAACTACGCATAATGTGACGCAATTCGACTTCTGGGATCAATAAGCACCAACTATTTGACTCCGTTCGACTTCTCGGATCATTAGGTCTATTATTTGACCCCAATTGACTTCTCGGATCAACAAGTCTTCCGTCCGACCGAATTCGGCTTCACGGATCAACAAGTTCCCGCAAGTTGATCTATTTAGTTTATCAAGTCACTAACGACGCACAATGTGACTCAATTCGACTTCTGGGATCAACAAGCACCAACTATTTGACTCCGTTCGACTTCTCGGTTCATTAATTCTTCTATTTGACCCCAATTGACTTCTCGGATCAACAAGTCTTCCGTTTGACCAAATTCGGCTTCACGGATCAACAAGTACCCGCAAGTTGATCCGTTTGGTTTATCAAGTCACTAACTACGCCCAATGTGACTCAATTCGGCTTTTGGGATCAACAAGCACCAACTATTTGACTCCGTTCAACTTCTCAGATCATTAAGTCTTCTATTTGACCCCAATTGACTTCTCGGATCAACAAGTCTTCCGTTTGACCGAATTCGGCTTCACGGGTCAACAAGTACCCCCAACTATATCTGTTTGGTTTATCAAGTCACTAACGACGCACAATGTGACTCAATTCGACTTCTGGGATCAACAAGCACCAACTATTTGACTCCGTTCAACTTGTCGGATCATTAAGTCTTCTATTTGACCCCAATTGACTTGTCGGATCAACAAGTCTTCCGTTTGACCAAATTCGGCTTCACGGATCAACAAGTACCCGCAAGTTGATCCGTTTGGTTTATCAAGTCACTAACTACGCACAATGTGACTCAATTCGGCTTCTGGGATCAACAAGCACCAACTATTTGACTCCGTTCGACTTGTCGGATCATTAAGTCTTCTATTTGACCCCAATTGACTTCTCAGATCAACAAGTCTTCCGTTTGACAAAATTCGGTTTCACGGATCAACAAGTACCCCCCAACTTGATCCGTTTTGTTTATCAAGCCACTAACTACGCATAATGTGATGCAATTCGACTTCTGGGATCAACAAGCACCAACTATTTGACTCCGTTCGACTTATCGGATCATTAGGTCTATTATTTGACCCCAATTGACTTCTCGGATCAACAAGTCTTCTGTCTGACCGAATTCGGCTTCACGGATCAACAAGTACCTCCAACTTGATCCGTTTTGTTTATCAAGTCACTAACTACGCATAATGTGACGGAATTCGACTTCTGGGATCAACAAGCACCAACTATTTGACTCCGTTCGACTTCTCGGATCATTAGGTCTATTATTTGACCCCAATTGACTTCTCGGATCAACAAGTCTTCCGTCTGACCGAATTCGGCTTCACGGATCAACAAGTTCCCGCAAGTTGATCCGTTTGGTTTATCAAGTCACTAACTACGCACAATGTGACTCAATTCGGCTTCTGGGATCAACAAGCACCAACGATTTGACTCCGTTCGACTTCTCGGATCATTAAGTCTTCTATTTGACCCCAATTGACTTCTCGGATCAACAAGTCTTCCGTTTGACCGAATTCGGCTTCACGGATCAACAAGTACCCCCAACTTGATCCGCTTGGTTTATCAAGTCACTAACGACGCACAATGTGACTCAATTCAACTTCTGGGATCAACAATCACCAACTATTTGACTCCGTTTGACTTCTCGGATCATTAAGTCTTCTATTTGACCCCAACTGACTTCTCGGATCAACAAGTCTTACGTTTGACCAAATTCTATTTCACGGATCAACAAGTACCCCCCATCTTGATCCGTTTTGTTTATCAAGTCACTAACTACGCATAATGTGACGCAATTCGACTGTTGGGATCAACAAGCACCAACTATTTGACTCCGCTCGACTTCTCGGATCATTAGGTCTATTATTTGACCCCAAATGACTTCTCGGATCAACAAGTCTTCCGTCTGACCGAATTCGGCTTCAGGGATCAACAAGTTCCCGCAAGTTCATCTGTTTGGTTTATCAAATCACTAACTATGCCCAATGTGACTCAATTCGGCTTCTGGGATCAACAAGCACCAACTATTTGACTCCATTTGACTTCTCGGATCATTAAGTCTTCTATTTGACCCAAATTGACTTCTCGGATCAACAAGTCTTCCGTTTGACCGAATTCGGCTTCACGGATCAACAAGTACCTCCAACTTGATGCGTTTTGTTTATCAAGTCACTAACTACGCATAATGTGACGCAATTCGACTTCTGGGATCAACAAGCACCAACTATTTGATTCCGTTCGACTTCTCGGATCATTAAGTCTTCTATTTGACCCCGATTGAATTCTCGGATCAACATGTCTGCCGTGTGACCGAATTCAGTTTCACGGATCAACAAGTACCCCCAACTTGATCCATTTGGTTTATCAAGTCACTAACTACGCACAATGTGACTCAATTCGCCTTCTGGGATCAACAAGAACCAACTATTTGACTCCGTTCGACTTCTCGGATCATTAAGTCTTCTATTTGACCCCAATTGACTTCTCGGATCAACAAGTCTTCCGTTTGACCAAATTCGGCTTCACGGATCAACAAGTACCCCCAACTTGATCCGTTTGGTTTATCAAATCACTAACGACGCAAAATGTGACTCAATTCAACTTCTGGGATCAACAATCACCAACTATTTGACTCCGTTTGACTTCTCGGATCATTAAGTCTTCTATTTGACCCCAACTGACTTCTCGGATCAACAAGTCTTACGTTTGACCAAATTCTATTTCACGGATCAACAAGTACCCCCCAACTTGATCCGTTTTGTTTATCAAGTCACTAACTACGCATAATGTGACGCAATTCGACTTTTGGGATCAACAAGCACCAACTATTTGATTCCGTTCGACTTCTCGGATCATTAGGTCTATTATTTGACCCCAAATGACTTCTCGGATCAACAAGTCTTCCGTCTGACCGAATTCGGCTTCACGGATCAACAAGTTCCCGCAAGTTCATCTGTTTGGTTTATCAAATCACTAACTATGCCCAATGTGACTCAATTCGGCTTCTGGGATCAACACGCACCAACTATTTGACTCCGTTTGACTTCTCGGATCATTAAGTCTTCTATTTGGCCCCAATTGACTTCTCGGATCAACAAGTCTTCCGTTTGACCGAATTCGGCTTCACGGATCAACAAGTACCTCCAACTTGATGCATTTTGTTTATCAAGTCACTAACTACGCATAATGTGACGCAATTCGACTTCTGGGATCAATAAGCACCAACTATTTGACTCCGTTCGACTTCTCGGATCATTAGGTCTATTATTTGACCCCAATTGACTTCTCGGATCAACAAGTCTTCCGTCCGACCGAATTCGGCTTCACGGATCAACAAGTTCCCGCAAGTTGATCTATTTAGTTTATCAAGTCACTAACGACGCACAATGTGACTCAATTCGACTTCTGGGATCAACAAGCACCAACTATTTGACTTCGTTCGACTTCTCGGTTCATTAATTCTTCTATTTGACCCCAATTGACTTCTCGGATCAACAAGTCTTCCGTTTGACCAAATTCGGCTTCACGGATCAACAAGTACCCGCAAGTTGATCCGTTTGGTTTATCAAGTCACTAACTACGCCCAATGTGACTCAATTCGGCTTTTGGGATCAACAAGCACCAACTATTTGACTCCGTTCAACTTCTCAGATCATTAAGTCTTCTATTTGACCCCAATTGACTTCTCGGATCAACAAGTCTTCCGTTTGACCGAATTCGGCTTCACGGGTCAACAAGTACCCCCAACTATATCCGTTTGGTTTATCAAGTCACTAACGACGCACAATGTGACTCAATTCGACTTCTGGGATCAACAAGCACCAACTATTTGACTCCGTTCAACTTGTCGGATCATTAAGTCTTCTATTTGACCCCAATTGACTTGTCGGATCAACAAGTCTTCCGTTTGACCAAATTCGGCTTCACGGATCAACAAGTACCCGCAAGTTGATCCGTTTGGTTTATCAAGTCACTAACTACGCACAATGTGACTCAATTCGGCTTCTGGGATCAACAAGCACCAACTATTTGACTCCGTTCGACTTGTCGGATTATTAAGTCTTCTATTTGACCCCAATTGACTTCTCAGATCAACAAGTCTTCCGTTTGACAAAATTCGGTTTCACGGATCAACAAGTACCCCCCAACTTGATCCGTTTTGTTTATCAAGCCACTAACTACGCATAATGTGATGCAATTCGACTTCTGGGATCAACAAGCACCAACTATTTGACTCCGTTCGACTTATCGGATCATTAGGTCTATTATTTGACCCCAATTGACTTCTCGGATCAACAAGTCTTCCGTCTGACCGAATTCGGCTTCACGGATACCCAAAGTACCTCCAACTTTATCCGTTTTGTTTATCAAGTCACTAACTACGCATAATGTGACGGAATTCGACTTCTGGGATCAACAAGCACCAACTATTTGACTCCGTTCGACTTCTCGGATCATTAGGTCTATTATTTGACCCCAATTGATTTCTCGGATCAACAAGTCTTCCGTCTGACCGAATTCGGCTTCACGGATCAACAAGTTCCCGCAAGTTGATCCGTTTGGTTTATCAAGTCACTAACTACGCACAATGTGACTCAATTCGGCTTCTGGGATCAACAAGCACCAACGATTTGACTCCGTTCGACTTCTCGGATCATTAAGTCTTCTATTTGACCCCAATTGACTTCTCGGATCAACAAGTCTTCCGTTTGACCGAATTCGGCTTCACGGATCAACAAGTACCCCCAACTTGATCCGCTTGGTTTATCAAGTCACTAACGACGCACAATGTGACTCAATTCAACTTCTGGGATCAACAATCACCAACTATTTGACTCCGTTTGACTTCTCGGATCATTAAGTCTTCTATTTGACCCCAACTGACTTCTCGGATCAACAAGTCTTACGTTTGACCAAATTCTATTTCACGGATCAACAAGTACCCCCCATCTTGATCCGTTTTGTTTATCAAGTCACTAACTACGCATAATGTGACGAAATTCGACTGTTGGGATCAACAAGCACCAACTATTTGACTCCGCTCGACTTCTCGGATCATTAGGTCTATTATTTGACCCCAAATGACTTCTCGGATCAACAAGTCTTCCGTCTGACCGAATTCGGCTTCAGGGATCAACAAGTTCCCGCAAGTTCATCTGTTTGGTTTATCAAATCACTAACTATGCCCAATGTGACTCAATTCGGCTTCCGGGATCAACAAGCACCAACTATTTGACTCCATTTGACTTCTCGGATCATTAAGTCTTCTATTTGACCCCAATTGACTTCTCGGATCAACAAGTCTTTCGTTTGACCGAATTCGGCTTCACGGATCAACAAGTACCTCCAACTTGATGCGTTTTGTTTATCAAGTCACTAACTACGCATAATGTGACGCAATTCGACTTCTGGGATCAACAAGCACCAACTATTTGACTCCGTTCGACTTCTCGGATCATTAAGTCTTCTATTTGACCCCGATTGAATTCTCGGATCAACATGTCTGCCGTGTGACCGAATTCAGTTTCACGGATCAACAAGTACCCCCAACTTGATCCATTTGGTTTATCAAGTCACTAACTAAGCACAATGTGACTCAATTCGCCTTCTGGGATCAACAAGAACCAACTATTTGACTCCGTTCGACTTCTCGGATTATTAAGTCTTCTATTTGACCCCAATTGACTTCTCGGATCAACAAGTCTTCCGTTTGACCGAATTCGGCTTCACGGATCAACAAGTACCCCCAACTTGATCCGTTTGGTTTATCAAGTCATTAACGACGCACAATGTGACTCAGTTCAACTTCTGGGATCAACAATCACCAACTATTTGAGTCCATTTGACTTCTCGGATCATTAAGTCTTCTATTTGACCCCAACTGACTTCTCAGATCAACAAGTCTTACGTTTGACCAAATTCTATTTCACGGATCAACAAGTACCCCCCAACTTGATCCGTTTTGTTTATCAAGTCACTAACTACGCATAATGTGACGCAATTCGACTTTTGAGATCAACAAGCACCAACTATTTGACTCCGTTCGACTTCTCGGATCATTAGGTCTATTATTTGACCCCAAATGACTTCTCAGATCAACAAGTCTTCCGTCTGACCGAATTCGGCTTCACGGATCAACAAGTTCCCGCAAGTTCATCTGTTTGGTTTATCAAATCACTAACTATGCCAAATGTGACTCAATTCGGCTTCTGGGATCAACAAGCACCAACTATTTGACTCCGTTTGACTTCTCGGATCATTAAGTCTTCTATTTGACCCCGATTGACTTCTCGGATCAACAAGTCTTCCGTTTGACCGAATTCGGCTTCACGGATCAACAAGTACCCGCAAGTTGATCCGTTTGGTTTATCAAGTCACTAACTACGCACAATGTGACTCAATTTGGCTTCTGGGATCAACAAGCATCAACTATTTGACTCCGTTCGACTTCTCGGATCATTAAGTCTTATATTTGACCCCAATTGACTTCTCGGATCAACAAGTCTTCCGTTTGACCAAATTCGGCTTCACGGATCAACAAGTTCCCGTAAGTTCATCTGTTTGGTTTATCAAGTCACTAACTACGCACAATGTGACTCAATTCGGCTTCTGGGATCAACAAGCACCAACTATTTGACTCCGTTCAACTTCTCAGATCATTAAGTCTTCTATTTGACCCCAATTGACTTCTCGGATCAACAAGTCTTCCGTTTGACCGAATTCGGCTTCACGGATCAACAAATACCTCCAACTTGATGCGTTTTGTTTATCAAGTCACTAACTACGCATAATGTGACGCAATTCGACTTCTGGGATCAACGAGCACCAACTATTTGACTCCGTTCGACTTCTCGGATCATTAGGTCTATTATTTGACCCCAATTGACTTCTCGGATCAACAAGTCTTCCGTCCGACTGAATTCGGCTTCACGGATCAACAAGTTCCCGCAAGTTCATCTGTTTAGTTTATCAAGTCACTAACGACGCACAATGTGACTCAATTCGACTTCTGGGATCAACAAGCACCAACTATTTGACTCCGTTCGACTTCTCGGATCATTAATTCTTCTATTTGACCCCAATTGACTTCTCGGATCAACAAGTCTTCCGTTTGACCAAATTCGGCTTCACGGATCAACAAGTACCCGCAAGTTGATCCGTTTGGTTTATCAAGTCACTAACTACGCACAATGTGACTCAATTTGGCTTCTGGGATCAACAAGCATCAACTATTTGACTCCGTTCGACTTCTCGGATCATTAGGTCTATTATTTAACCCCAAAAGACTTCTCGGATCAACATGTCTTCCGTCTGACCGAATTCGGCTTCAGGGATTAACAAGTTCCAGCAAGTTCATCTGTTTGGTTTATCAAATCACTAACTATGCCCAATGTGACTCAATTCGGCTTCTGGGATCAACAAGCACCAACTATTTGACTCCGTTTGACTTCTCGGATCATTAAGTCTTCTATTTGACCCCAATTGACTTCTCGGATCAACAAGTCTTCCGTTTGACCGAATTCGGCTTCACGGATCAACAAGTACCCGCAAGTTGATCCGTTTGGTTTATCAAGTCACTAACTACGCCCAATGTGACTCAATTCGACTTCTGGGATCAACAAGCACCAACTATTTGACTCCGTTCAACTTCTCGGATCATTAAGTCTTCTATTTGACCCCAATTGACTTCTCGGATCAACAAGTCTTCCGTTTTACCGAATTCGGCTTCACGGGTCAACAAGTACCCCCAACTATATCCGTTTGGTTTATCAAGTCACTAACGACGCACAATGTGACTCAATTCGACTTCTGGGATCAACAAGCACCAACTATTTGACTCCGTTGAACTTGTCGGATCATTAAGTCTTCTATTTGACCCCAATTGACTTCTCGGATCAACAAGTCTTCCGTTTGACCAAATTCGGCTTCACGGATCAACAAGTACCCGCAAGTTGATCCGTTTGGTTTATCAAGTCACTAACTACGCACAATGTGACTCAATTTGGCTTTTGGGATCAACAAGCACCAACTATTTGACTCCGTACGACTTCTCGGATCATTAAGTCTTCTATTTGACCCCAATTGACTTCTCGGATCAACAAGTCTTCCGTTTGACCAAATTCGGCTTCACGGATCAACAAGTTCCCGCAAGTTCATCTGTTTGGTTTATCAAGTCACTAACTACGCACAATGTGACTCAATTCGGCTTCTGGGATCAACAAGCACTAACTATTTGACTCCGTTCGACTTGTCGGATCATTAAGTCTTCTATTTGACCCCAATTGACTTCTCAGATCAACAAGTCTTCCGTTTGACAAAATTCGGTTTCACGGATCAACAAGTACCCCCCAACTTGATCCGTTTTGTTTATCAAGCCACTAACTACGCATAATGTGATGCAATTCGACTTCTGGGATCAACAAGGACCAACTATTTGACTCCGTTCGACTTATCGGATCATTAGGTCTATTATTTGACCCCAATTGACTTCTCGGATCAACAAGTCTTCCGTCTGACCGAATTCGGCTTCACGGATCAACAAGTACCTCCAACTTGATCCGTTTTGTTTATCAAGTCACTAACTACGCATAATGTGACGCAATTCGACTTCTGGGATCAACAAGCACCAACTATTTGACTCCGTTCGACTTCTCGGATCATTAGGTCTATTATTTGACCCCAATTGACTTCTCGGATCAACAAGTCTTCCGTCTGACCGAATTCAACTTCACGGATCAACAAGTTCCCGCAAGTTGATCCGTTTGGTTTATCAAGTCACTAACTACGCACAATGTGACTCAATTCGGCTTCTGGGATCAACAAGCACCAACGATTTGACTCCGTTCGACTTCTCGGATCATTAAGTCTTCTATTTGACCCCAATTGACTTCTCGGATCAACAAGTCTTCCGTTTGACCGAATTCGGCTTCACGGATCAACAAGTACCCCCAACTTGATCCGCTTGGTTTATCAAGTCACTAACGACGCACAATGTGACTCAATTCAACTTCTGGGATCAACAATCACCAACTATTTGACTCCATTTGACTTCTCGGATCATTAAGTCTTCTATTTGACCCCAACTGACTTCTCAGATCAACAAGTCTTACGTTTGACCAAATTCTATTTCACGGATCAACAAGTACCCCCCAACTTGATCCGTTTTGTTTATCAAGTCACTAACTACGCATAATGTGACGCAATTCGACTTTTGGGATCAACAAGCACCAACTATTTGACTCCGTTCGACTTCTCGGATCATTAGGTCTATTATTTGACCCCAAATGACTTCTCGGATCAACAAGTCTTCCGTCTGACCGAATTCGGCTTCACGGATCAACAAGTTCCCGCAAGTTCATCTGTTTGGTTTATCAAATCACTAACTATGCCAAATGTGACGCAATTCGGCTTCTGGGATCAACAAGCACCAACTATTTGACTCCGTTTGACTTCTCGGATCATTAAGTCTTCTATTTGACCCCAATTGACTTCTCGGATCAACAAGTCTTCCGTTTGACCGAATTCGGCTTCACGGATCAACAAATACCTCCAACTTGATGCGTTTTGTTTATCAAGTCACTAACTACGCATAATGTGACGCAATTCGACTTGTGGGATCAACGAGCACCAACTATTTGACTCCGTTCGACTTCTCGGATCATTAGGTCTATTATTTGACCCCAATTGACTTCTCGGATCAACAAGTCTTCCGTCCGACTGAATTCGGCTTCACGGATCAACAAGTTCCCGCAAGTTCATCTGTTTAGTTTATCAAGTCACTAACGACGCACAATGTGACTCAATTCGACTTCTGGGATCAACAAGCACCAACTATTTGACTCCGTTCGACTTCTCGGTTCATTAATTCTTCTATTTGACCCCAATTGACTTCTCGGATCAACAAGTCTTCCGTTTGACCAAATTCGGCTTCACGGATCAACAAGTACCCGCAAGTTGATCCGTTTGGTTTATCAAGTCACTAACTACGCCCAATGTGACTCAATTCGGCTTCTGGGATCAACAAGCACCAACTATTTGACTCCGTTCAACTTCTCAGATCATTAAGTCTTCTATTTGACCCCAATTGACTTCTCGGATTAACAACTCTTCCGTTTGACCGAATTCGACTTCACGGGTCAACAAGTACCCCCAACTATATCCGTTTGGTTTATCAAGTCACTAACGACGCACAATGTGACTCAATTCGACTTCTGGGATCAACAAGCACCAACTATTTGACTCCGTTCAACTTGTCGGATCATTAAGTCTTCTATTTGACCCCAATTGACTTCTCGGATCAACAAGTCTTCCGTTTGACCAAATTCGGCTTCACGGATCAACAAGTACCCGCAAGTTGATCCGTTTGGTTTATCAAGTCACTAACTACGCACAATGTGACTCAATTTGGCTTCTGGGATCAACAAGCACCAACTATTTGACTCCGTTCGACTTCTCGGATCATTAAGTCTTCTATTTGACCCCAATTGACTTCTCAGATCAACAAGTCTTTCGTTTGACAAAATTCGGTTTCACGGATCAACAAGTACCCCCAAACTTGATCCGTTTTGTTTATCAAGCCACTAACTACGCATAATGTGATGAAATTCGACTTCTGGGATCAACAAGCACCAACTATTTGACTCCGTTCGACTTATCGGATCATTAGGTCTATTATTTGACCCCAATTGACTTCTCGGATCAACAAGTCTTCCGTCTTACCGAATTCGGCTTCACGGATCAACAAGTTCCCGCAAGTTCATCCGTTTGGTTTATCAAGTCACTAACTACGAACAAGGTGACTCAATTCGACTTCTGGGATCAACAAGCACCAACTATTTGACTCCGTTCGACTTGTCGGATCATTAAGTCTTCTATTTGACCCCAATTGACTTCTCAGATCAACAAGTCTTCCGTTTGACAAAATTCGGTTTCACGGATCAACAAGTACCCCCCAACTTGATCCGTTTTGTTTATCAAGCCACTAACTACGCATAATGTGATGAAATTCGACTTCTGGGATCAACAAGCACCAACTATTTGACTCCGTTCGACTTATCGGATCATTAGGTCTATTATTTGACCCCAATTGACTTCTCGGATCAACAAGTCTTCCGTCTTACCGAATTCGGCTTCACGGATCAACAAGTTCCCGCAAGTTCATCCGTTTGGTTTATCAAGTCACTAACTACGAACAAGGTGACTCAATTCGACTTCTGGGATCAACAAGCACCAACTATTTGACTCCGTTCGACTTCTCGGATCATTAAGTCTTCTATTTGACCCCAATTGAATTCTCGGATCAACAAGTCTTACGTTTGACCAAATTCTATTTCACGGATCAACAAGTACCCCCCAACTTGATCCGTTTTGTTTATCAAGTCACTAACTACGCATAATGTGACGCAATTCGACTTTTGGGATCAACAAGCACCAACTATTTGACTCCGTTCGACTTCTCGGATCATTAGGTCTATTATTTGACCCCAAATGACTTCTCGGATCAACAAGTCTTCCGTCTGACCGAATTCGGCTTCACGGATCAACAAGTTCCCGCAAGTTCATCAGTTTGGTTTATCAAATCACTAACTATGCCCAATGTGACTCAATTCGGCTTCTCGGATCAACAAGCACCAACTATTTGACTCCGTTTGACTTCTCGGATCATTAAGTCTTCTATTTGACCCCAATTGACTTCTCGGATCAACAAGTCTTCCGTTTGACCGAATTCGGCTTCACGGATCAACAAGTACCTCCAACTTGATGCGTTTTGTTTATCAAGTCACTAACTACGCATAATGTGACGCAATTCGACTTCTGGGATCAACGAGCACCAACTATTTGACTCCGTTCGACTTCTCGGATCATTAGGTCTATTATTTGACCCCAATTGACTTCTCGGATCAACAAGTCTTCCGTCCGACTGAATTCGGCTTCACGGATCAACAAGTTCCCGCAAGTTCATCTGTTTAGTTTATCAAGTCACTAACGACGCACAATGTGACTCAATTCGACTTCTGGGATCAACAAGCACCAACTATTTGACTCCGTTCGACTTCTCGGTTCATTAATTCTTCTATTTGACCCCAATTGACTTCTCGGGTCAACAAGTCTTCCGTTTGACCAAATTCGGCTTCACGGATCAACAAGTACCCGCAAGTTGATCCGTTTGGTTTATCAAGTCACTAACTACGCACAATGTGACTCAATTTGGCTTCTGGGATCAACAAGCATCAACTATTTGACTCCGTTCGACTTCTCGGATCATTAGGTCTATTATTTAACCCCAAAAGACTTCTCGGATCAACATGTCTTCCGTCTGACCGAATTCGGCTTCAGGGATCAACAAGTTCCAGCAAGTTCATCTGTTTGGTTTATCAAATCACTAACTATGCCCAATGTGACTCAATTCGGCTTCTGGGATCAACAAGCACCAACTATTTGACTCCGTTTGACTTCTCGGATCATTAAGTCTTCTATTTGACCCCAATTGACTTCTCGGATCAACAAGTCTTCCGTTTGACCAAATTCGGCTTCACGGATCAACAAGTACCCGCAAGTTGATCCGTTTGGTTTATCAAGTCACTAACTACGCCCAATGTGACTCAATTCGACTTCTGGGATCAACAAGCACCAACTATTTGACTCCGTTCAACTTCTCGGATCATTAAGTCTTCTATTTGACCCCAATTGACTTCTCGGATCAACAAGTCTTCCGTTTTACCGAATTCGGCTTCACGGGTCAACAAGTACCCCCAACTATATCCGTTTGGTTTATCAAGTCACTAACGACGCACAATGTGACTCAATTCGACTTTTGGGATCAACAAGCACCAACTATTTGACTCCGTTGAACTTGTCGGATCATTAAGTCTTCTATTTGACCCCAATTGACTTCTCGGATCAACAAGTCTTCCGTTTGACCAAATTCGGCTTCACGGATCAACAAGTACCCGCAAGTTGATCCGTTTGGTTTATCAAGTCACTAACTACGCACAATGTGACTCAATTTGGCTTTTGGGATCAACAAGCACCAACTATTTGACTCCGTACGACTTCTCGGATCATTAAGTCTTCTATTTGACCCCAATTGACTTCTCGGATCAACAAGTCTTCCGTTTGACCAAATTCGGCTTCACGGATCAACAAGTTCCCGCAAGTTCATCTGTTTGGTTTATCAAGTCACTAACTACGCACAATGTGACTCAATTCGGCTTCTGGGATCAACAAGCACCAACTATTTGACTCCGTTCGACTTGTCGGATCATTAAGTCTTCTATTTGACCCCAATTGACTTCTCAGATCAACAAGTCTTCCGTTTGACAAAATTCGGTTTCACGGATCAACAAGTACCCCCCAACTTGATCCGTTTTGTTTATCAAGCCACTAACTACGCATAATGTGATGCAATTCGACTTCTGGGATCAACAAGCACCAACTATTTGACTCCGTTCGACTTATCGGATCATTAGGTCTATTATTTGACCCCAATTGACTTCTCGGATCAACAAGTCTTCCGTCTGACCGAATTCGGCTTCACGGATCAACAAGTACCTCCAACTTGATCCGTTTTGTTTATCAAGTCACTAACTACGCATAATGTGACGCAATTCGACTTCTGGGATCAACAAGCACCAACTATTTGACTCCGTTCGACTTCTCGGATCATTAGGTCTATTATTTGACCCCAATTGACTTCTCGGATCAACAAGTCTTCCGTCTGACCGAATTCAGCTTCACGGATCAACAAGTTCCCGCAAGTTGATCCGTTTGGTTTATCAAGTCACTAACTACGCACAATGTGACTCAATTCGGCTTCTGGGATCAACAAGCACCAACGATTTGACTCCGTTCGACTTCTCGGATCATTAAGTCTTCTATTTGACCCCAATTGACTTCTCGGATCAACAAGTCTTCCGTTTGACCGAATTCGGCTTCACGGATCAACAAGTACCCCCAACTTGATCCGCTTGGTTTATCAAGTCACTAACGACGCACAATGTGACTCAATTCAACTTCTGGGATCAACAATCACCAACTATTTGACTCCATTTGACTTCTCGGATCATTAAGTCTTCTATTTGACCCCAACTGACTTCTCAGATCAACAAGTCTTACGTTTGACCAAATTCTATTTCACGGATCAACAAGTACCCCCCAACTTGATCCGTTTTGTTTATCAAGTCACTAACTACGCATAATGTGACGCAATTCGACTTTTGGGATCAACAAGCACCAACTATTTGACTCCGTTCGACTTCTCGGATCATTAGGTCTATTATTTGACCCCAAATGACTTCTCGGATCAACAAGTCTTCCGTCTGACCGAATTCGGCTTCACGGATCAACAAGTTCCCGCAAGTTCATCTGTTTGGTTTATCAAATCACTAACTATGCCAAATGTGACGCAATTCGGCTTCTGGGATCAACAAGCACCAACTATTTGACTCCGTTTGACTTCTCGGATCATTAAGTCTTCTATTTGACCCCAATTGACTTCTCGGATCAACAAGTCTTCCGTTTGACCGAATTCGGCTTCACGGATCAACAAATACCTCCAACTTGATGCGTTTTGTTTATCAAGTCACTAACTACGCATAATGTGACGCAATTCGACTTGTGGGATCAACGAGCACCAACTATTTGACTCCGTTCGACTTCTCGGATCATTAGGTCTATTATTTGACCCCAATTGACTTCTCGGATCAACAAGTCTTCCGTCCGACTGAATTCGGCTTCACGGATCAACAAGTTCCCGCAAGTTCATCTGTTTAGTTTATCAAGTCACTAACGACGCACAATGTGACTCAATTCGACTTCTGGGATCAACAAGCACCAACTATTTGACTCCGTTCGACTTCTCGGTTCATTAATTCTTCTATTTGACCCCAATTGACTTCTCGGATCAACAAGTCTTCCGTTTGACCAAATTCGGCTTCACGGATCAACAAGTACCCGCAAGTTGATCCGTTTGGTTTATCAAGTCACTAACTACGCCCAATGTGACTCAATTCGGCTTCTGGGATCAACAAGCACCAACTATTTGACTCCGTTCAACTTCTCAGATCATTAAGTCTTCTATTTGACCCCAATTGACTTCTCGGATCAACAACTCTTCCGTTTGACCGAATTCGACTTCACGGGTCAACAAGTACCCCCAACTATATCCGTTTGGTTTATCAAGTCACTAACGACGCACAATGTGACTCAATTCGACTTCTGGGATCAACAAGCACCAACTATTTGACTCCGTTCAACTTGTCGGATCATTAAGTCTTCTATTTGACCCCAATTGACTTCTCGGATCAACAAGTCTTCCGTTTGACCAAATTCGGCTTCACGGATCAACAAGTACCCGCAAGTTGATCCGTTTGGTTTATCAAGTCACTAACTACGCACAATGTGACTCAATTTGGCTTCTGGGATCAACAAGCACCAACTATTTGACTCCGTTCGACTTCTCGGATCATTAAGTCTTCTATTTGACCCCAATTGACTTCTCAGATCAACAAGTCTTCCGTTTGACAAAATTCGGTTTCACGGATCAACAAGTACCCCCAAACTTGATCCGTTTTGTTTATCAAGCCACTAACTACGCATAATGTGATGAAATTCGACTTCTGGGATCAACAAGCACCAACTATTTGACTCCGTTCGACTTATCGGATCATTAGGTCTATTATTTGACCCCAATTGACTTCTCGGATCAACAAGTCTTCCGTCTTACCGAATTCGGCTTCACGGATCAACAAGTTCCCGCAAGTTCATCCGTTTGGTTTATCAAGTCACTAACTACGAACAAGGTGACTCAATTCGACTTCTGGGATCAACAAGCACCAACTATTTGACTCCGTTCGACTTGTCGGATCATTAAGTCTTCTATTTGACCCCAATTGACTTCTCAGATCAACAAGTCTTCCGTTTGACAAAATTCGGTTTCACGGATCAACAAGTACCCCCCAACTTGATCCGTTTTGTTTATCAAGCCACTAACTACGCATAATGTGATGAAATTCGACTTCTGGGATCAACAAGCACCAACTATTTGACTCCGTTCGACTTATCGGATCATTAGGTCTATTATTTGACCCCAATTGACTTCTCGGATCAACAAGTCTTCCGTCTTACCGAATTCGGCTTCACGGATCAACAAGTTCCCGCAAGTTCATCCGTTTGGTTTATCAAGTCACTAACTACGAACAAGGTGACTCAATTCGACTTCTGGGATCAACAAGCACCAACTATTTGACTCCGTTCGACTTCTCGGATCATTAAGTCTTCTATTTGACCCCAATTGAATTCTCGGATCAACAAGTCTTACGTTTGACCAAATTCTATTTCACGGATCAACAAGTACCCCCCAACTTGATCCGTTTTGTTTATCAAGTCACTAACTACGCATAATGTGACGCAATTCGACTTTTGGGATCAACAAGCACCAACTATTTGACTCCGTTTGACTTCTCGGATCATTAGGTCTATTATTTGACCCCAAATGACTTCTCGGATCAACAAGTCTTCCGTCTGACCGAATTCGGCTTCACGGATCAACAAGTTCCCGCAAGTTCATCAGTTTGGTTTATCAAATCACTAACTATGCCCAATGTGACTCAATTCGGCTTCTCGGATCAACAAGCACCAACTATTTGACTCCGTTTGACTTCTCGGATCATTAAGTCTTCTATTTGACCCCAATTGACTTCTCGGATCAACAAGTCTTCCGTTTGACCGAATTCGGCTTCACGGATCAACAAGTACCTCCAACTTGATGCGTTTTGTTTATCAAGTCACTAACTACGCATAATGTGACGCAATTCGACTTCTGGGATCAACGAGCACCAACTATTTGACTCCGTTCGACTTCTCGGATCATTAGGTCTATTATTTGACCCCAATTGACTTCTCGGATCAACAAGTCTTCCGTCCGACTGAATTCGGCTTCACGGATCAACAAGTTCCCGCAAGTTCATCTGTTTAGTTTATCAAGTCACTAACGACGCACAATGTGACTCAATTCGACTTCTGGGATCAACAAGCACCAACTATTTGACTCCGTTCGACTTCTCGGTTCATTAATTCTTCTATTTGACCCCAATTGACTTCTCGGGTCAACAAGTCTTCCGTTTGACCAAATTCGGCTTCACGGATCAACAAGTACCCGCAAGTTGATCCGTTTGGTTTATCAAGTCACTAACTACGCACAATGTGACTCAATTTGGCTTCTGGGATCAACAAGCATCAACTATTTGACTCCGTTCGACTTCTCGGATCATTAGGTCTATTATTTAACCCCAAAAGACTTCTCGGATCAACATGTCTTCCGTCTGACCGAATTCGGCTTCAGGGATCAACAAGTTCCAGCAAGTTCATCTGTTTGGTTTATCAAATCACTAACTATGCCCAATGTGACTCAATTCGGCTTCTGGGATCAACAAGCACCAACTATTTGACTCCGTTTGACTTCTCGGATCATTAAGTCTTCTATTTGACCCCAATTGACTTTTCGGATCAACAAGTCTTCCGTTTGACCAAATTCGGCTTCACGGATCAACAAGTACCCGCAAGTTGATCCGTTTGGTTTATCAAGTCACTAACTACGCCCAATGTGACTCAATTCGACTTCTGGGATCAACAAGCACCAACTATTTGACTCCGTTCAACTTCTCGGATCATTAAGTCTTCTATTTGACCCCAATTGACTTCTCGGATCAACAAGTCTTCCGTTTTACCGAATTCGGCTTCACGGGTCAACAAGTACCCCCAACTATATCCGTTTGGTTTATCAAGTCACTAACGACGCACAATGTGACTCAATTCGACTTCTGGGATCAACAAGCACCAACTATTTGACTCCGTTGAACTTGTCGGATCATTAAGTCTTCTATTTGACCCCAATTGACTTCTCGGATCAACAAGTCTTCCGTTTGACCAAATTCGGCTTCACGGATCAACAAGTACCCGCAAGTTGATCCGTTTGGTTTATCAAGTCACTAACTACGCACAATGTGACTCAATTTGGCTTTTGGGATCAACAAGCACCAACTATTTGACTCCGTACGACTTCTCGGATCATTAAGTCTTCTATTTGACCCCAATTGACTTCTCGGATCAACAAGTCTTCCGTTTGACCAAATTCGGCTTCACGGATCAACAAGTTCCCGCAAGTTCATCTGTTTGGTTTATCAAGTCACTAACTACGCACAATGTGACTCAATTCGGCTTCTGGGATCAACAAGCACCAACTATTTGACTCCGTTCGACTTGTCGGATCATTAAGTCTTCTATTTGACCCCAATTGACTTCTCAGATCAACAAGTCTTCCGTTTGACAAAATTCGGTTTCACGGATCAACAAGTACCCCCCAACTTGATCCGTTTTGTTTATCAAGCCACTAACTACGCATAATGTGATGCAATTCGACTTCTGGGATCAACAAGCACCAACTATTTGACTCCGTTCGACTTATCGGATCATTAGGTCTATTATTTGACCCCAATTGACTTCTCGGATCAACAAGTCTTCCGTCTGACCGAATTCGGCTTCACGGATCAACAAGTACCTCCAACTTGATCCGTTTTGTTTATCAAGTCACTAACTACGCATAATGTGACGCAATTCGACTTCTGGGATCAACAAGCACCAACTATTTGACTCCGTTCGACTTCTCGGATCATTAGGTCTATTATTTGACCCCAATTGACTTCTCGGATCAACAAGTCTTCCGTCTGACCGAATTCAGCTTCACGGATCAACAAGTTCCCGCAAGTTGATCCGTTTGGTTTATCAAGTCACTAACTACGCACAATGTGACTCAATTCGGCTTCTGGGATCAACAAGCACCAACGATTTGACTCCGTTCGACTTCTCGGATCATTAAGTCTTCTATTTGACCCCAATTGACTTCTCGGATCAACAAGTCTTCCGTTTGACCGAATTCGGCTTCACGGATCAACAAGTACCCCCAACTTGATCCGCTTGGTTTATCAAGTCACTAACGACGCACAATGTGACTCAATTCAACTTCTGGGATCAACAATCACCAACTATTTGACTCCATTTGACTTCTCGGATCATTAAGTCTTCTATTTGACCCCAACTGACTTCTCAGATCAACAAGTCTTACGTTTGACCAAATTCTATTTCACGGATCAACAAGTACCCCCCAACTTGATCCGTTTTGTTTATCAAGTCACTAACTACGCATAATGTGACGCAATTCGACTTTTGGGATCAACAAGCACCAACTATTTGACTCCGTTCGACTTCTCGGATCATTAGGTCTATTATTTGACCCCAAATGACTTCTCGGATCAACAAGTCTTCCGTCTGACCGAATTCGGCTTCACGGATCAACAAGTTCCCGCAAGTTCATCTGTTTGGTTTATCAAATCACTAACTATGCCAAATGTGACGCAATTCGGCTTCTGGGATCAACAAGCACCAACTATTTGACTCCGTTTGACTTCTCGGATCATTAAGTCTTCTATTTGACCCCAATTGACTTCTCGGATCAACAAGTCTTCCGTTTGACCGAATTCGGCTTCACGGATCAACAAATACCTCCAACTTGATGCGTTTTGTTTATCAAGTCACTAACTACGCATAATGTGACGCAATTCGACTTGTGGGATCAACGAGCACCAACTATTTGACTCCGTTCGACTTCTCGGATCATTAGGTCTATTATTTGACCCCAATTGACTTCTCGGATCAACAAGTCTTCCGTCCGACTGAATTCGGCTTCACGGATCAACAAGTTCCCGCAAGTTCATCTGTTTAGTTTATCAAGTCACTAACGACGCACAATGTGACTCAATTCGACTTCTGGGATCAACAAGCACCAACTATTTGACTCCGTTCGACTTCTCGGTTCATTAATTCTTCTATTTGACCCCAATTGACTTCTCGGATCAACAAGTCTTCCGTTTGACCAAATTCGGCTTCACGGATCAACAAGTACCCGCAAGTTGATCCGTTTGGTTTATCAAGTCACTAACTACGCCCAATGTGACTCAATTCGGCTTCTGGGATCAACAAGCACCAACTATTTGACTCCGTTCAACTTCTCAGATCATTAAGTCTTCTATTTGACCCCAATTGACTTCTCGGATCAACAACTCTTCCGTTTGACCGAATTCGACTTCACGGGTCAACAAGTACCCCCAACTATATCCGTTTGGTTTATCAAGTCACTAACGACGCACAATGTGACTCAATTCGACTTCTGGGATCAACAAGCACCAACTATTTGACTCCGTTCAAGTTGTCGGATCATTAAGTCTTCTATTTGACCCCAATTGACTTCTCGGATCAACAAGTCTTCCGTTTGACCAAATTCGGCTTCACGGATCAACAAGTACCCGCAAGTTGATCCGTTTGGTTTATCAAGTCACTAACTACGCACAATGTGACTCAATTTGGCTTCTGGGATCAACAAGCACCAACTATTTGACTCCGTTCGACTTCTCGGATCATTAAGTCTTCTATTTGACCCCAATTGACTTCTCAGATCAACAAGTCTTCCGTTTGACAAAATTCGGTTTCACGGATCAACAAGTACCCCCCAACTTGATCCGTTTTGTTTATCAAGCCACTAACTACGCATAATGTGATGAAATTCGACTTCTGGGATCAACAAGCACCAACTATTTGACTCCGTTCGACTTATCGGATCATTAGGTCTATTATTTGACCCCAATTGACTTCTCGGATCAACAAGTCTTCCGTCTTACCGAATTCGGCTTCACGGATCAACAAGTTCCCGCAAGTTCATCCGTTTGGTTTATCAAGTCACTAACTACGAACAAGGTGACTCAATTCGACTTCTGGGATCAACAAGCACCAACTATTTGACTCCGTTCGACTTGTCGGATCATTAAGTCTTCTATTTGACCCCAATTGACTTCTCAGATCAACAAGTCTTCCGTTTGACAAAATTCGGTTTCACGGATCAACAAGTACCCCCCAACTTGATCCGTTTTGTTTATCAAGCCACTAACTACGCATAATGTGATGAAATTCGACTTCTGGGATCAACAAGCACCAACTATTTGACTCCGTTCGACTTATCGGATCATTAGGTCTATTATTTGACCCCAATTGACTTCTCGGATCAACAAGTCTTCCGTCTTACCGAATTCGGCTTCACGGATCAACAAGTTCCCGCAAGTTCATCCGTTTGGTTTATCAAGTCACTAACTACGAACAAGGTGACTCAATTCGACTTCTGGGATCAACAAGCACCAACTATTTGACTCCGTTCGACTTCTCGGATCATTAAGTCTTCTATTTGACCCCAATTGAATTCTCGGATCAACAAGTCTTACGTTTGACCAAATTCTATTTCACGGATCAACAAGTACCCCCCAACTTGATCCGTTTTGTTTATCAAGTCACTAACTACGCATAATGTGACGCAATTCGACTTTTGGGATCAACAAGCACCAACTATTTGACTCCGTTCGACTTCTCGGATCATTAGGTCTATTATTTGACCTCAAATGACTTCTCGGATCAACAAGTCTTCCGTCTGACCGAATTCGGCTTCACGGATCAACAAGTTCCCGCAAGTTCATCAGTTTGGTTTATCAAATCACTAACTATGCCCAATGTGACTCAATTCGGCTTCTCGGATCAACAAGCACCAACTATTTGACTCCGTTTGACTTCTCGGATCATTAAGTCTTCTATTTGACCCCAATTGACTTCTCGGATCAACAAGTCTTCCGTTTGACCGAATTCGGCTTCACGGATCAACAAGTACCTCCAACTTGATGCGTTTTGTTTATCAAGTCACTAACTACGCATAATGTGACGCAATTCGACTTCTGGGATCAACGAGCACCAACTATTTGACTCCGTTCGACTTCTCGGATCATTAGGTCTATTATTTGACCCCAATTGACTTCTCGGATCAACAAGTCTTCCGTCCGACTGAATTCGGCTTCACGGATCAACAAGTTCCCGCAAGTTCATCTGTTTAGTTTATCAAGTCACTAACGACGCACAATGTGACTCAATTCGACTTCTGGGATCAACAAGCACCAACTATTTGACTCCGTTCGACTTCTCGGTTCATTAATTCTTCTATTTGACCCCAATTGACTTCTCGGGTCAACAAGTCTTCCGTTTGACCAAATTCGGCTTCACGGATCAACAAGTACCCGCAAGTTGATCCGTTTGGTTTATCAAGTCACTAACTACGCCCAATGTGACTCAATTCGGCTTCTGGGATCAACAAGCACCAACTATTTGACTCCGTTCAACTTCTCAGATCATTAAGTCTTCTATTTGACCCCAATTGACTTCTCGGATCAACAACTCTTCCGTTTGACCGAATTCGGCTTCACGGGTCAACAAGTACCCCCAACTATATCCGTTTGGTTTATCAAGTCACTAACGACGCACAATGTGACTCAATTCGACTTCTGGGATCAACAAGCACCAACTATTTGACTCCGTTCAACTTGTCGGATCATTAAGTCTTCAATTTGACCCCAATTGACTTCTCGGATCAACAAGTCTTCCGTTTGACCAAATTCGGCTTCACGGATCAACAAGTACCCGCAAGTTGATCCGTTTGGTTTATCAAGTCACTAACAACGCACAAAGTGACTCAATTTGGCTTCTGGGATCAACAAGCACCAACTATTTGACTCCGTTCGACTTCTCGGATCATTAAGTCTTCTATTTGACCCCAATTGACTTCTCGGATCAACAAGTCTTCCGTTTGACCAAATTCGGCTTCACGGATAAACAAGTTCCCGCAAGTTCATCTGTTTGGTTTATCAAGTCACTAACTACGCACAATGTGACTCAATTCGGCTTCTGGGATCAACAAGCACCAACTATTTGACTCCGTTCGACTTGTCGGATCATTAAGTCTTCTATTTGACCCCAATTGACTTCTCAGATCAACAAGTCTTCCGTTTGACAAAATTCGGTTTCACGGATCAACAAGTACCCCCCAACTTGATCCGTTTTGTTTATCAAGCCACTAACTACGCATAATGTGATGCAATTCGACTTCTGGGATCAACAAGCACCAACTATTTGACTCCGTTCGACTTATCGGATCATTAGGTCTATTATTTGACCCCAATTGACTTCTCGGATCAACAAGTCTTACGTCTTACCGAATTCGGCTTCACGGATCAACAAGTTCCCGCAAGTTCATCCATTTGGTTTATCAAGTCACTAACTACGAACAAGGTGACTCAATTCGACTTCTGGGATCAACAAGCACCAACTATTTGACTCCGTTCGACTTCTCGGATCATTAAGTCTTCTATTTGACCCCAATTGAATTCTCGGATCAACAAGTCTGCCGTGTGACCGAATTCAGTTTCACGGATCAACAAGTACCCCCAACTTGATCCGTTTGGTTTATCAAGTCACTAACTACGCACAATGTGACTCAATTCGCCTTCTGGGATCAACAAGAACCAACTATTTGACTCCGTTCGACGTCTCGGATCAGTAAGTCTTCTATTTGACCCCAATTGACTTCTCGGATCAACAAGTCTTCCGTTTGACCGAATTCGGCTTCACGGATCAACAAGTACCCCCAACTTGATCCGCTTGGTTTATCAAGTCACTAACGACGCACAATGTGACTCAATTCAACTTCTGGGATCAACAATCACCAACTATTTGACTCCGTTTGACTTCTCGGATCATTAAGTCTTCTATTTGACCCCAACTGACTTCTCGGATCAACAAGTCTTACGTTTGACCAAATTCTATTTCACGGATCAACAAGTACCCCCCAACTTGATCCGTTTTGTTTATCAAGTCACTAACTACGCATAATGTGACGCAATTCGACTTTTGGGATCAACAAGCACCAACTATTTGACTCCGCTCAACTTCTCGGATCATTAGGTCTATTATTTGACCCCAAATGACTTCTCGGATCAACAAGTCTTCCGTCTGACCGAATTCGGCTTCAGGGATCAACAAGTTCCCGCAAGTTCATCTGTTTGGTTTTTCAAATCACTAACTATGCCCAATGTGACTCAATTCGGCTTCTGGGATCAACAAGCACCAACTATTTGACTCCGTTTGACTTCTCGGATCATTAAGTCTTCTATTTGACCCCAATTGACTTCTCGGATCAACAAGTCTTTCGTTTGACCGAATTCGGCTTCACGGATCAACAAGTACCTCCAACTTGATGCGTTTTGTTTATCAAGTCACTAACTACGCATAATGTGACGCAATTCGACTTCTGGGATCAACAAGCACCAACTATTTAACTCCGTTCGACTTCTCGGATCATTAAGTCTTCTATTTGACCCCGATTGACTTCTCGGATCAACAAGTCTTCCGTCCGACGGAATTCGGCTTGACGGATCAACAAGTTCCCGCAAGTTCATTTGTTTGGTTTATCAAGTCACTAACTACGAACAAGGTGACTCAATTCGACTTCTGGGATCAACAAGCACCAACTATTTGACTCCGTTCGACTTCTCGGATCATTAAGTCTTCTATTTGACCCCAATTGAATTCTCGGATCAACAAGTCTGCCGTGTGACCGAATTCAGTTTCACGGATCAACAAGTACCCCCAACTTGATCCGTTTGGTTTATCAAGTCACTAACTACGCACAATGTGACTCAATTCGCCTTCTGGGATCAACAAGAACCAACTATTTGACTCCGTTCGACTTCTCGGATCAGTAAGTCTTCTATTTGACCCCAATTGACTTCTCGGATCAACAAGTCTTCCGTTTGACCGAATTCGGCTTCACGGATCAACAAGTACCCCCAACTTGATCCGTTTGGTTTATCAAGTCACTAACGACGCACAATGTGACTCAATTCAACTTCTGGGATCAACAATCACCAACTATTTGCCTCCATTTGACTTCTCGGATCATTAAGTCTTCTATTTGACCCCAACTGACTTCTCGGATCAACAAGTCTTACGTTTGACCAAATTTTATTTCACAGATCAACAAGTACCCCCCAACTTGATCCGTTTTGTTTATCAAGTCACTAACTACGCATAATGTGACGCAATTCGACTTTTGGGATCAACAAGCACCAACTATTTGACTCCGCTCGACTTCTCGGATCATTAGGTCTATTATTTGACCCCAAAAGACTTCTCGGATCAACATGTCTTCCGTCTGACCGAATTCGGCTTCAGGGATCAACAAGTTCCAGCAAGTTCATCTGTTTGGTTTATCAAATCACTAACTATGCCCAATGTGACTCAATTCGGCTTCTGGGATCAACAAGCACCAACTATTTGACTCCGTTTGACTTCTCGGATCATTAAGTCTTCTATTTGACCCCAATTGACTTCTCGGATCAACAAGTCTTCCGTTTTACCGAATTCGGCTTCACGGATCAACAAGTACCTCCAACTTGATGCGTTTTGTTTATCAAGTCACTAACTACGCATAATGTGACGCAATTCGACTTCTGGGATCAACAAGCACCAACTATTTGACTCCGTTCGACTTCTCGGATCATTAGGTCTATTATTTGACCCCAATTGACTTCTCGGATCAACAAGTCTTCCGTCCGACCGAATTCGGCTTCACGGATCAACAAGTTCCCGCAAGTTCATTTGTTTAGTTTATCAAGTCACTAACGACGCACAATGTGACTTAATTCGACTTCTGGGATCAACAAGCACCAACTATTTGACTCCGTTCGACTTCTCGGTTCATTAATTCTTCTATTTGACCCCAATTGACTTCTCGGATCAACAAGTCTTCCGTTTGACCAAATTCGGCTTCACGGATCAACAAGTACCCGCAAGTTGATCCGTTTGGTTTATCAAGTCACTAACTACGCCCAATGTGACTCAATTCGGCTTCTGGGATCAACAAGCACCAACTATTTGACTCCGTTCAACTTCTCAGATCATTAAGTCTTCTATTTGACCCCAATTGACTTCTCGGATCAACAACTCTTCCGTTTGACCGAATTCGGCTTCACGGGTCAACAAGTACCCCCAACTATATCCGTTTGGTTTATCAAGTCACTAACGACGCACAATGTGACTCAATTCGACTTCTGGGATCAACAAGCACCAACTATTTGACTCCGTTCAACTTGTCGGATCATTAAGTCTTCTATTTGACCCCAATTGACTTCTCGGATCAACAAGTCTTCCGTTTGACCAAATTCGGCTTCACGGATCAACAAGTACCCGCAAGTTGATCCGTTTGGTTTATCAAGTCACTAACTACGCACAATGTGACTCAATTTGGCTTTTGGGATCAACAAGCACCAACTATTTGACTCCGTTCGACTTCTCGGATCATTAAGTCTTCTATTTGACCCCAATTGACTTCTCGGATCAACAAGTCTTCCGTTTGACCAAATTCGGCTTCACGGATCAACAAGTTCCCGCAAGTTCATCTGTTTGGTTTATCAAGTCACTAACTACGCACAATGTGACTCAATTCGGCTTCTGGGATCAACAAGCACCAACTATTTGACTCCGTTCGACTTGTCGGATCATTAAGTCTTCTATTTGACCCCAATTGACTTCTCAGATCAACAAGTCTTCCGTTTGACAAAATTCGGTTTCACGGATCAACAAGTACCCCCCAACTTGATCCGTTTTGTTTATCAAGCCACTAACTACGCATAATGTGATGCAATTCGACTTCTGGGATCAACAAGCACCAACTATTTGACTCCGTTCGACTTATCGGATCATTAGGTCTATTATTTGACCCCAATTGACTTCTCGGATCAACAAGTCTTCCGTCTTACCGAATTCGGCTTCACGGATCAACAAGTTCCCGCAAGTTCATCCGTTTGGTTTATCAAGTCACTAACTACGAACAAGGTGACTCAATTCGACTTCTGGGATCAACAAGCACCAACTATTTGACTCCGTTCGACTTCTCGGATCATTAAGTCTTCTATTTGACCCCAATTGAATTCTCGGATCAACAAGTCTGCCGTGTGACCGAATTCAGTTTCACGGATCAACAAGTACCCCCAACTTGATCCGTTTGGTTTATCAAGTCACTAACTACGCGCAATGTGACTCAATTCGCCTTCTGGGATCAACAAGAACCAACTATTTGACTCCGTTCGACTTCTCGGATCAGTAAGTCTTCTATTTGACCCCAATTGACTTCTCGGATCAACAAGTCTTCCGTTTGACCGAATTCGGCTTCACGGATCAACAAGTACCCCCAACTTGATCCGCTTGGTTTATCAAGTCACTAACGACGCACAATGTGACTCAATTCAACTTCTGGGATCAACAATCACCAACTATTTGACTCCGTTTGACTTCTCGGATCATTAAGTCTTCTATTTGACCCCAACTGACTTCTCGGATCAACAAGTCTTACGTTTGACCAAATTCTATTTCACGGATCAACAAGTACCCCCCAACTTGATCCGTTTTGTTTATCAAGTCACTAACTACGCATAATGTGACGCAATTCGACTTTTGGGATCAACAAGCACCAACTATTTGACTCCGCTCGACTTCTCGGATCATTAGGTCTATTATTTGACCCCAAATGACTTCTCGGAACAACAAGTCTTCCGTCTGACCGAATTCGGCTTCAGGGATCAACAAGTTCCCGCAAGTTCATCTGTTTGGTTTATCAAATCACTAACTATGCCCAATGTGACTCAATTCGGCTTCTGGGATCAACAAGCACCAACTATTTGACTCCGTTTGACTTCTCGGATCATTAAGTCTTCTATTTGACCCCAATTGACTTCTCGGATCAACAAGTCTTTCGTTTGACCGAATTCGGCTTCACGGATCAACAAGTACCTCCAACTTGATGCGTTTTGTTTATCAAGTCACTAACTACGCATAATGTGACGCAATTCGACTTCTGGGATCAACAAGCACCAACTATTTGACTCCGTTCGACTTCTCGGATCATTAAGTCTTCTATTTGACCCCAATTGACTTCTCGGATCAACAAGTCTTCCGTTTGACCAAATTCGGCTTCACGGATCAACAAGTTCCCGCAAGTTCATCTGTTTGGTTTATCAAGTCACTAACTACGCACAATGTGACTCAATTCGGCTTCTGGGATCAACAAGCACCAACTATTTGACTCCGTTCGACTTGTCGGATCATTAAGTCTTCTATTTGACCCCAATTGACTTCTCAGATCAACAAGTCTTCCGTTTGACAAAATTCGGTTTCACGGATCAACAAGTACCCCCCAACTTGATCCGTTTTGTTTATCAAGCCACTAACTACGCATAATGTGATGCAATTCGACTTCTGGGATCAACAAGCACCAACTATTTGACTCCGTTCGACTTATCGGATCATTAGGTCTATTATTTGACCCCAATTGACTTCTCGGATCAACAAGTCTTCCGTCTTACCGAATTCGGCTTCACGGATCAACAAGTTCCCGCAAGTTCATCCGTTTGGTTTATCAAGTCACTAACTACGAACAAGGTGACTCAATTCGACTTCTGGGATCAACAAGCACCAACTATTTGACTCCGTTCGACTTCTCGGATCATTAAGTCTTCTATTTGACCCCAATTGAATTCTCGGATCAACAAGTCTGCCGTGTGACCGAATTCAGTTTCACGGATCAACAAGTACCCCCAACTTGATCCGTTTGGTTTATCAAGTCACTAACTACGCGCAATGTGACTCAATTCGCCTTCTGGGATCAACAAGAACCAACTATTTGACTCCGTTCGACTTCTCGGATCAGTAAGTCTTCTATTTGACCCCAATTGACTTCTCGGATCAACAAGTCTTCCGTTTGACCGAATTCGGCTTCACGGATCAACAAGTACCCCCAACTTGATCCGCTTGGTTTATCAAGTCACTAACGACGCACAATGTGACTCAATTCAACTTCTGGGATCAACAATCACCAACTATTTGACTCCGTTTGACTTCTCGGATCATTAAGTCTTCTATTTGACCCCAACTGACTTCTCGGATCAACAAGTCTTACGTTTGACCAAATTCTATTTCACGGATCAACAAGTACCCCGCAACTTGATCCGTTTTGTTTATCAAGTCACTAACTACGCATAATGTGACGCAATTCGACTTTTGGGATCAACAAGCACCAACTATTTGACTCCGCTCGACTTCTCGGATCATTAGGTCTATTATTTGACCCCAAATGACTTCTCGGAACAACAAGTCTTCCGTCTGACCGAATTCGGCTTCAGGGATCAACAAGTTCCCGCAAGTTCATCTGTTTGGTTTATCAAATCACTAACTATGCCCAATGTGACTCAATTCGGCTTCTGGGATCAACAAGCACCAACTATTTGACTCCGTTTGACTTCTCGGATCATTAAGTCTTCTATTTGACCCCAATTGACTTCTCGGATCAACAAGTCTTTCGTTTGACCGAATTCGGCTTCACGGATCAACAAGTACCTCCAACTTGATGCGTTTTGTTTATCAAGTCACTAACTACGCATAATGTGACGCAATTCGACTTCTGGGATCAACAAGCACCAACTATTTGACTCCGTTCGACTTCTCGGATCATTAAGTCTTCTATTTGACCCCGATTGACTTCTCGGATCAACAAGTCTTCCGTTTGACCGAATTCGGCTTCACGGATCAACAAGTACCCCCAACTTGATCCGTTTGGTTTATCAAGTCACTAACGACGCACAATGTGACTCAATTCAACTTCTGGGATCAACAATCACCAACTATTTGCCTCCATTTGACTTCTCGGATCATTAAGTCTTCTATTTGACCCCAACTGACTTCTCGGATCAACAAGTCTTACGTTTGACCAAATTCTATTTCACGGATCAACAAGTACCCCCCAACTTGATCCGTTTTGTTTATCAAGTCACTAACTACGCATAATGTGACGCAATTCGACTTTTGGGATCAACAAGCACCAACTATTTGACTCCGCTCGACTTCTCGGATCATTAGGTCTATTATTTAACCCCAAAAGACTTCTCGGATCAACATGTCTTCCGTCTGACCGAATTCGGCTTCAGGGATCAACAAGTTCCAGCAAGTTCATCTGTTTGGTTTATCAAATCACTAACTATTCCCAATGTGACTCAATTCGGCTTCTGGGATCAACAAGCACCAACTATTTGACTCCGTTTGACTTCTCGGATCATTAAGTCTTCTATTTGACCCCAATTGACTTCTCGGATCAACAAGTCTTCCGTTTGACCGAATTCGGCTTCACGGATCAACAAGTACCCGCAAGTTGATCCGTTTGGTTTATCAAGTCACTAACTACGCCCAATGTGACTCAATTCGACTTCTGGGATCAACAAGCACCAACTATTTGACTCCGTTCAACTTCTCGGATCATTAAGTCTTCTATTTGACCCCAATTGACTTCTCGGATCAACAAGTCTTCCGTTTTACCGAATTCGGCTTCACGGGTCAACAAGTACCCCCAACTATATCCGTTTGGTTTATCAAGTCACTAACGACGCACAATGTGACTCAATTCGACTTCTGGGATCAACAAGCACCAACTATTTGACTCCGTTGAACTTGTCGGATCATTAAGTCTTCTATTTGACCCCAATTGACTTCTCGGATCAACAAGTCTTCCGTCTGACCGAATTCGGCTTCACGGATCAACAAGTTCCCGCAAGTTCATCTGTTTGGTTTATCAAATCACTAACTACGCCCAATGTGACTCAATTCGGCTTCTGCGATCAACAAGCACCAACTATTTGACTCCGTTCGACTTCTCGGATCATTAAGTCTTCTATTTGACCCCAATTGACTTCTCGGATCAACAAGTCTTCCGTTTGACCGAATTCGGCTTCACGGATCAACAAGTTCCCGCAAGTTCATCTGTTTGGTTTATCAAGTCACTAACTACGCCCAATGTGACTCAATTCGGCTTCTGGGATCAACAAGCACCAACTATTTGACTCCATTCGACTTCTCGGATCATTAAGTCTTCTATTTGACCCCAATTGAATTCTCGGATCACCAAGTCTTCCGTGTGACCGAATTCAATTTCACGGATCAACAAGTACCCCCAACTTGATCCGTTTGGTTTATCAAGTCACTAACTACGCACAATGTGACTCAATTCGGCGTCTGGGATCAACAAGCACCAACTATTTGACTCCGTTCGACTTCTCGGATCATTATGTCTTCTATTTGACCCCAATTGACTTCTCGGATCAACAAGTCTTCC